>BSBN01000506.1:6829166-7450000 GCA_027924645.1 Cunninghamia lanceolata
CCAAATCTTTATGCATCTTCAACTTTCATGAATTGTTCATCAAATATTTCACATTTTCCATCCAATAGATTGTTTGGTTCAACTGTCCTGTAACATTCTTGTATTTGATCATTCAATTTAAATGAGCCAGCTATGAAATTAGGATTTACTTTCTTTTCTATGACTCCATTAGTTGCTATAATAGGAACCTCATCAGCAGTAGTGCATTTAAATTGTTCCACCACCTGTTTACACTTCTTTATCAACTCATTTCTATCAAAACTACTAAACTCAGATCTAGAAACATCATCCTGACAAGCATTTAATAGTTCAATATATTTGTTTAGCATATCAAGATCAATTTCATTTTTATCTTCCCCCTCATCAAATCTTTCTTGCTGATTGTTTGATGACTGAAAAAAAGGTGTAACTTCCTCTTTATGATTTTCAAAAGACTCATACCTACACTCTGCCTCACCCTTATTACAAGGTAGAGACCCATAAATCCCACCATAAATTGACTCAAGGAAAGATGTTTCTTCATTTTTATCATAAGTATTAGGGTCAGAATCAAAGAATTCATCCTGACAAGTGGTTTCTTCTCTATAAATTTTCAAAGATTCATACCTGTAATACCTTTTAAATTTATTATAAAGTAGAGAACCATAACATAACTTAACGAAAGATGTTCTACTATCATCTCCTTCTAGAATTGATTTAGCTATTGTATTTTCTAGCTAGCTAACATCTTCTACTACTGTATCCATTTGTTGCTCCAGAATTTCTTCATTTTCCTGCTAGACTTCAGCCCTGAAGACAACTAAATAAAATATTATTCCTTTTAAATATAAATCCAACCTTGTAAGAAAAGTCAAACAATTAATTTCACTGTGCCCCATAGACTGGTGTATCCTACAACAACTGGATAAACCAAAGTTAGATAAACTATGAGGATAAAGCCGCCTATTCAAAGTTTCCTAAAATAAAGCAATGTTAACTTGATAATTGTCCTCATATGTATCCATCAAAATGAGACTCTATTTTCAATTTTTTGGGATTTTAAAATTTTATGAGATCTAACATATCTCAGAATAAAACTTGAAAGCTCAGAAAATGTTTATACAATATTTGCAGAAATCCACAGACCTTGTTCAGGCCCTCCTTCTAGCGCCAATTTATGTTGATGGTGTTAGAAGCGAGGGGCCTGCATAAAATGAAAGATGACTGAAGCAATGTGTTCTTTCCCATTCTTCCCTCCTTCTAGTGCCAATTTATGTTGATGGTGATGTTAGTCACACACAAACATGAAATAAAAGTTACACAACAACCTTTATTTTATCTTGAAAGATATAATGAATTCAAAGAATTCATGATCCCAAGTCTCCATTGATTAGTTCATAATCTACTAATGTTACTCAGTGGTTGATGTGTGTTGTTGTTAATCATTTAGTGACCTTACGTTGATCAGTAGATTCTATTTCTAGAAAATATGCTACACAGAAAGGTTTGTCTACATAGTATATTTCTTCAAATAATGTGTCTAAGTTGATATTTGCATGGTTTCTACCATTATTTGTAATTCTTTGCATGATATTTTCAACACTACATGCAATCAGCTCAAATATGCTAATGATATTCAGTTATCTATGAGATGTCAGAAAATTTCTCTATTCTGCTTATTATTTATCATGATTTGTAGTTATGGAAGTGATTCACTGAAATTAAAATGAGAAAAAGGGTTAGAGAATGAGATTCCCAAAATTACTTGACTAAGATCACTGATCCACATACATGTTCCCATATAGCAATGAAGAGAAGAAAATTAGAATCATGCTTCACCAGGAGATTCCACAAATCCGCATGATGCAGTGCAAATCTTCAAAGGAAAAGTTGACAACAACATGCAATAAAATGAAAGCACTTCCAGTTGAACATAACATTCACCATTACATATCTAGAAATCAACTTGGAAATTATGTAAAGTTTACAATCAGGATGTAATCTGAAGCTTCATCTCCATTTAGTATACTTTAGAACAAATACATTTACAATGATGTAAAGAAAGAACCTTGACATTTCAACAATTCAGTCCTCATTAGTCTCAGTAATCCGATCTCCTATATTAAACTAGTTCGGTCAGATTTTTTATTGATTGACCTCCTTCCTTTTTTATAGAGCAAAGGGGCTCAATATATCGATCTGATTGTCCACAATACAGTGCCCAAGAAACCCTAGCTAATCAACAGTCTACACCTCAAGTGCAGCATCAGACGGTGGAAAGAAAATCTCGCCAAAAGTCTCTAAGCAGCAAACCCACACTGGGCATAAGGATGCCCTTTGGAAACCCTAATAGTCACCAAAATAACTATTACTCTTTTTAATAATGTTTCCTTCCACCTGCATTTCCTCCACATTGAAAGCCTTTACTCCTCTTGCTTCATTTGTCATCTTCTATGATCCGATCCGCCTCCTATGATGTCATTTCTATTAAAGCTCCATCTTTATATCCACCTGCACACTTGCAAACAGACAAGAATTAAGCATCGTCATTTAATAAACTAGCAAGAAGATAGACATTTAAATCAGGTCCAAAATATGCAAGCACAAATATCAGGTTATGAATCTATGAAAAATGCACATACAAATGCATATACAACATCAAAAATGTTTGGGTCAACCACCGTTGATCAAAAACATGCAATCGGGCTCCAAAATAGCTTCAAAAAATCCTATCACTTTGCTTTCCTACCTTTTTCCTTGTATATCGCATGCTCAATCCCCTTGTATATCGGCTTGTATATTATGAACATACAAGCACCAAATATACAAAGACTTTGCCATTTTTAACTTCCCTTTCGAATCTGGTTTGCATCTTTCTCTTTGCATATCGGAATGTATATCACAACATACAAATGCATATGCACAAAAAGAATATTATGTATTTAATCTCTTTTCGCATCTGCTCTTTGTATCTCAAACTTTGCATATCATTCTGATCATCGGTGTAACCATCCTCAGTCGAAGCGAGCCAAAAATTTTGCATTGATGTCATCTTTCTAGCCGATGCACTTCCCTTATTCACTTTATCTGTGCACCTGCGATCAACATACATTAGTCAATAAAATGTACTTTAAAATTCATATTTAGTCAAACTTCAATCTTGATCTAACCGCTGCAATAAACATACAAGCATTATAATATGCAAAGAATTTTCTATTTTTAATTCTCCCTTTGACATCTGGCTTGTATGTATTAAGCAATGTATGTTTTGAAACATACATACAAAGCACAGAATGTAGAAGCATTTAACTCCTTTTCATAATGATTTCAAATTTGCGGCCTGTATATGGAGTAATGTATATTGGAATGTATGTAATATACATATAAAGTACAAACATACAACGACTTAACCCTAGTTAACAAACTTTTTGGGTCCGCGACTTGCATATGGGCCTTGCATCTTGCAATGTATGTTTCGCTTGTATGTATAAACATACAAACATCAAATATACAATGGGCGAACTTAACCAAACATTCACTTCAACTTTTAACAGTGTCAGGTCCACCTTGTATATAATGCAATGTATATTAGATATACACTAAGTTAAGATACATTGTATTATCCCAATTTTAATCTATTTTGAGTTCTGGCATTTGTATGAACAAATAAAACATTAGCAAATGCATACAAGTATAAAATCATACAAACAACTTTGTATATGCAACCCGATGACTTAGGAAACTCGACAACCCATTTAGCGACCAACAGAAGGACCCAATATATAAAAGGACTTTGTATATGCAACGACCTAACATACAAACAACCTTGTATATGCAACATACAAACCCAATTGTACATTTACCAAAAAACACCCAGAACTTGCAAAATATAGGGAATTTTAAGATGGTTCAAAAAGCAACCCCTATTCATTTTCAACAAGGAATTCAACCATATTATGCTCTGGCACTTAATGCAATTTTTTCTCTATTTTCAACAAGGTTTGTACTTTCACTCTCTTTTTCCCTTTACCACCAAGCAAAACAACACACACACACAAGCAAGAGCAATAGCCGCAATAGGGGTCCTCATTTTGCTAAGGAGTAAAATGGGGTGTGTTGTGAACATCACAATAGAGCCATAGGAAAATTATGTGAAAAATGATATTTATGTGATGGCTTGAGGCCTTGTGAAAATTAATTTTTGGGAGATATTTGGAGTGACACTCCTGAGTTGAGTAATGTCCACTCCCCTACCCCATTAAACTCATTTTTGGCGAGTTTTGTTTTGTGCAAGCCAAGGGAGTTAATATTTCTTTTATGTTTCAGTGTTTTGTTGTGAAGTGGTGTGTGTGTTCCTTATGTGAGGATGACCTCCAAGCTTGGGGGTGACTCATGAGTGAGTCTATGGTAGGGAGGAGAGTGGTTTTAGTGGCTTTTCCCCCCTCTCTATGTGTTATTTGTAGGTCTATTGAAGCTAAGGAGCTTGGAAGAAAGAAGACTTGTTATCTTTTAGTTTGTCATTTTGGCTCTTGAGAGAGCTATGGTCAAGTTTGGCCTATTTGTATTGTTTTGTTGAAAAGAGAGAAGATAGTTCATCTCTTGTTTTTGTAAAGTTACATGTTATTATTTGTGTTGTAATTAGTTTTTATGAATTGGAAATAAATTATAAGTGGCAATTTTATTTTATGGAAATTTATTTGAAGAAAAAAAAATGCATTGTGTGCAATGGATGTTTGAGATGGTTGTCATAATATGCTTATAAGTGATTTTTTTTTTCATTAATATGTTACAAAAAGAAAGAGTTGTAGATGCTGATTTTGTTAAACAAAAAAAGAGAAATACAAAGTATATGTGGTTATTTTTAGATTGCAAGATAAAAAGCATTTATTCCATTTCTCTCAATAAAAAATACATCTGTTAGTTTATTCAATTAGATGCAAGATAATTTTACACAATTAGTTCATTGCATGATAGTTATACAAGTGTGTGTGTGTGTGTGTGTGTGTGTGTGTGTGTGTGTGTGTGTGTCTATGTATATATATAATGAGTATTGGGAAAATCTAGTTATTTGAGAAATCTGTGTGAATGTGTGCCCCTGTATATATATACCTATATATATACACCTATATATATATACATATGGTTAAATATTTACTTATGTTCTTGCTGGAAAATAATTAAAAATAATAATATTTATTGGGAACTGTGATATAGAGAGAGGATGCTAAGTATATCACTGTGGGCTTAGGGCATGCCACATGGGTTACTATTTCTTTTAGCAGCCATGCGTGGTATTGTTTATATTGTGTAGGAGGCTTGAAAAAGGACCACAGTGGGGGGGTTGAACCCCCAACACCATCCCCCATTTCCTTATTGCTTTTGTGTTGTTTGGTGGTGTGTGGGCTATGGGGGAAACGGCCCCATAGTCCCCTTTACTCCTATGAAAAATGCAGTGCTACCATTTAGCGAAGACCCTGCAAGACAGCCTTTTGGCCCTCATTTTTATCTTTTTACTTGCAGTTTTTATTGTTTAAAACACCTTGTATATATATATATCTTGTTCAAAACCAAAGAATAGATATACATTTTATTTAAACCAAGATTAAAATGTATATACCTAATGTATATATCTTCGTGGAGAAACTATCTATGGAAGCCTCCTTCAACCTGCAACAAAAACAACAAAGTAGAGGGAATGAGAAGAATGGAGAGGAAAACAAAATGAGAAGAGAGAATGGAGGCTAGGGTTTTGTTTTCATTCCATAATGACATTATTATTTTATTTGTGGAGCTTTTTAGGGCTTGTATTTTTTTAAAATTGCTTTCATTATTTCCCCTCTCCTTTTATTATGTCTCTATTTTTATTTTATTTGAAATAGGGGAGATTAGGGAAATTTAATATTCGGTGAGTTTATTTTTTTTAGTAAAGTCTATTTTGATAATTGTTATTTCTAGTATTAGAGGGTAGGGATTATTATTCTATCTATTTATATTGAACGGGACTATTATTGAATAATTTATTTAACTTGAAGGAACTATTGATTTTGATTTAAATTATTTGAGATGGGTTAGGTTAATCTCATTAGTATTCCTCCAATTTAACTATTGAAATGTAATTAATTTTAAATCTTTTGAAATTAATTTATTGCATGTGGATATTAATCTATGAGGTTAACTTTATTTTATTTTTAATTAAATTAGTTACATTAATTTATTTAACCTAGTGAGGAGTAATTAGATAATTATTTAAGTCATTTAACCTATTTTAGAGAACCTAGGAAACCCTTGTTAATTTTAATTATTAGAATAAACCCTATTCATGTCTAAGAGGTGTTATGCTGCCAGATTTTTCTGGGATCTAGGGTTAATTTAACTTAGCATATTTAAACCATGTGTAGAGTTATGTTTAACCTTCCTGCAAACTAAATGATCATAATTAGTTTAATTATTTAATTTATTTATGCTCTTGTTATAGTCTTTTGATTTCGACTCATGTCGGAATCCTTCCACTTGCCTAGGTAAACTTAGGGTTTCAATCTTTCAATCCTAACCCTAATGGAAATGCTTCTTGCATTGCATTAACCTCCTTAGTCGGCTTTCATCTCATAGGGGAATGCGCGGGTGATCACATTCCCTGCATTTGATTGACATTTTTATTCCTCATGTTTATTGCCATCGAGCATGCAGACACATGCAAGGGGATTTCTAGGGATGCGTGGAGAATTTTTTGATATTTCATGTCATGACCACATGATAAATGTGGACATGACACATGTGTTGCATGTCGTGACCGCATGGGAAATGTGGGCATGACATTTGGTATCAGAGCCCAAGTTTAAACACTGGGCTTTTTTGGGCACGTTGCTTATTCTATAATTTTGATTAATTCTTGACTACCTTGTTCTTGTAGGATGCCACCTAGAATGAGGGAAGCACATTCACTCCACACTGCATTTGCAAAGGTGCATAGAGACTCATCAGGTGAGGGGCAGGGAATGCCAACACCACAGGCAGCACCCACACCTGATATAGGACCATAGATCTTACAGGCATTACAGGTAGTGCTAATAGGTTGCCACCAACCATAGTTGAGCCATGTGTTGAGCCTCGCATTGATCCTTAAGAGAAGCCACATATTGAGCCATGTGTAGAGCCTCGCGTCGAGCCATGAGTGGCAACATGTGTAGAGCCTTATGTTGAGATACCTAATACGACAGTGGATGAGGTTGGTTTAGCTTACAGAGCTCGTAGCAGGAGCCCTCCGCATCATGCCAGGTGAGAGGAGATGATTATAGTAGAGTAGGTTTTTCACAGGCCTTATGGTTATGGTGTGGATGAGCCTATCTGAGGACACAGAGACCAGGGGGACCCCATTAGAGATTAGTTGAGGCTAAATCCACCTACCTTCGTAGGTACCATAGAGGGAGCTAAGGCAGAGGCTTGGCTTATCAGTTTCGACAGGTGCTTTACGTTGCGTCCTTACAAGGTCAACATGAAGTCATGCATGGTAGTTCACTTGTTGAGAGACGCAACAACAACTTGGTGGCACACTAAGGAGTGCAAGCACCACTTATCTTTGGATACACTTTCATGGGACACATTCATTGAGCGCTTTAATGTGTAATATTTGTCAGACATTACAGGTAGCATCGGATCAGCAAGTTCCATGACTTGCAGTAGAGAGGACTTATAGTTGCGTAGTATGAGGGCAGGTTCACAGAGTTGTCACATTATGCAGAGTATCTCCATGATGAAAAGCTTCTAGTTCACAAGTTTATCAAAGGGTTGAATCAGGGGATATCAGGGCCTATGTGCATGGAAGACCCCCAGACCTTGAGTGAGGCTACCGAGAAGGCATATATAGCAGAGGAGATCTAGGGATGAGGTCAAAATTCATGCCCTCAGTTTTAGGATCGTAGCCAGTAGAAGTAGTAGAATTTCTATAGACCACCACCACCACAGAGAGGAGGATTGAGTTCTCCATCTTTACCTCCTAGACCTCCATAGCAATAGTAGCAGTAGTATCATCAGAGGTCTAGACCCTAGTTGAGGGAACAGGGAGGACAAAATCAAGGTTGGCAGTAGTAGGGCCCACGTAGGGATCACCTATAGGATCAGTGAGATAATAGCAGTCTTACACGGGTTCTCAGGGGTCCATAGGATGGTCTGGACAACAACAGAGTAGTAGGACTTAGACTGGACAGGTACAGGCTAGGGGCCCATGCTACGTATGTGGTGGGGTAGGACATTTAGGTAGAGAGTGCCCACAGGGTTTTACGGTAGGGGGATAGCCTCATGCACGAGGTTCAGAGCAGAGAGTTGGTGATGTGGGTAGATCCCACCATATGTTTGCAATGGTTGATAACTGATAGGCTGACCTCCAAGCCTCATTTATCAAGATAGCAGGTATGATTGGGGATGTTCCCATTTCTATTTTATTTGACTCTAGCACTATTGATTCATTTATATCTACATCATTAGTGGAGCGTTACAGGCTGGTGGCCTCTAGGAAAGACATTAGGTGGGAGGTTGAGTTGGCCACTGGGGCCAAGATGTTAGTAGATGCTTTGGTTCAGGATTGTGAGATCTCTTTGGGGGCCTTCACTACATTATGTGACCTTAGGGTTATGCCTTTAGGATCTTATGGTGTAGTATTTGGCATGGATTGGCTTGCAGCTCATAGAGCCAAGCTTGATTGTCGCTGAAAGATGATTAGCTGTCTAGATGATTATGGCACGTTAGTCAAGGTAGTGGGCATTTAGAAACCCATGGCAGCTCGTATGATATCCACTCAGTAGCTTAAGCACTGCATGTGGAAGGGATGTCAGTTGTTTTTCTATCATGCTTCGCGACAGATTAGAGGATGAGCCAAAGGTGTCATTAGATGACCATCCTATCTTGAGGGCATTTTCTGATGTCTTTCCACCAGAGTTACCAAGTATGCCTCCATACAGAGAGGTAGACTTCCACATTAATCTAGTGTCTGGTGTAGAGCCACTATAGGATGACCACACTTAAGCTCACAGAGCTCAAGTTGCAGTTATAGGAGTTGCTTGAGAAGGGGCACATCCAACCTAGCATTTCACCATGGGGTGCATCGGTTATCTTCGTGAAGAAGAAGGATGGGTCTCTTCCTCTATGCATGGACTATAGGTAGCTTAATAAGGTGACAATGAAGAACCGTTATCCTCTACCTAGGATTGATGACCTTTTTGATTAGATGTAGGGAGCCAAAGTGTTCTCTAAGATAGACTTGAAATCTAACTACCACCAGTTGCACATCACAGAGGTAGACATCCATAAGACAGCTGTTTAAACTCATTATGGCCACTATGAGTTCACTGTGCTACCCTTCGGCTTGATGAACGCCCCTGCAGTGTTCATGAGTCTCATGAAGGGGGTGTTCTGCACTTACTTAGATTAGTTTATGATCATTTTCCTTAATGATATTTTAATCTACTTGCAGACCGAGGAGGAGGATGAAGATCCCTTACATCAGGTTTTGTAGTGTTTGAGAGAGCAGCAACTTTACAACAACTTTGCGAAGTGTGCCTTTTTCAGGACCAAGGTACAGTATTTGGGATACATCCTATCTGGCTATGGTATCTCCATAGATCCTTCAAAGATCAGGGCTATCAAGGATTGGCTAGCACCCACCAGTGTGACAGAGGTTAGGAGTTTCATGGGGTTAGCTAGTTACTATTGTAGATTTGTAGAGGGCTTTTCTAGGATAGCGCACCCCATCACTTCCCTTCAGCGAAAAGGGAAGAGCTTCACTTGGACTGAGTAGTATGAGAGGGCCATTGGGGTCCTTAAGGAGCATCTTATCAATGCTCCCATCTTAGTAGTTCCTGATCTTCCAGAGGATTTTGTGGTTTGTACAGATGCATCTCTTGAGGGTCTAGGAGTCATTCTTATGTAGAGTGGTAGAGAGATTGCATATGAGTTGCGTAAGCTCAAGACACATGAGATGAACTACCCCACTTACAATTTAGAGCTCGCAGCAGTGGTTCATGCTCTTATTTGTTGGAGAGACTTTCTTTTTGGAAGTCACTTTGAGCTTCATTCAGATCACCATAGTTTGCAGTACATATTCACATAGCTAAATTTGAACGCCTGCTAGCGGCGTTGGATGGAGTTTCTTTATGAATATGACATTGATGTCCACTACATCAAAGGGAAGGAGAATGTGGTTGCTAATGAATTGAGTCAGAGGCACCATAAGATCCTGACCTTGACCTTGAGTGTGGATTTGAGAGAGTGCATCATTCAACATCTGCCTAAGGATGAGTGGTTTCTTGAGGTGCAGTAGGAGATTCAGTCACAGAGGGCCCTTGTGGGAAAGTTTACAGGTTATTCCCTTGAGGCATATGGGTTACTTAGACATCGGCAGTGCATCTATGTACCCCGTGTGGGTGACCTATGTGTAGTAGTTCTTTCAAAGGCTCACAGAGCACCTTATGCAGCACACCTAGGGGTGAAGAAGCTGTATGCTGACTTGCGATAGTTGTACCATTGGACAAGTACGAGACGAGATATTGCAAAGTATGTTTCTCATTGCCTTGAGTACCAGAGGGTCAAGGTCGAGCATCAGTATCCAACAAATCTTTTATACCCTCACGAGATACCTAAGTGGAAATGGGACACCATTTCCATGGATTTCATTGTTGGTATTCCTATGTCATCTTGCCACCATGATGCCATGATGGTGACGGTTGACAAGTTGACCAAGGTAGTGTATTTCTCACCTGTATGCACGATGTACAATGCACCATCAGTGGCAAGAGTATTTTTGGATGATATTGTTAGATTACATGGGGTACCTCACCGTATCATTTTTAACAGGGACTCAGTGTTCACATCAACCTTTTCGAGGGCATTACAGTAGGCATTGGGCACACAGCTCAACTTCAATTCCACTTATCATCCTGAGACAGATGGCCAGATAGAGAGGGTTAATCAAGTTCTAGAGGATATGCTCCTTATGTATGTTATGGATCACCAGAGTAGATGGGAGGAGTACATGTATCTAGTTGAGTTTTCCTACAACAATGGGCATTATAGCTCGTTGGGTATGTCTCCTTTTCAGACCTTGTATGGTAAACCTTGTAGGACACCTTTGAGTTGGGATTGCATTGATGATAGAGTTGTAATAGGGCTAGAGCTGGTATAGGATATGCAGCAGTAGGTGACCTTGATTAGATAGAGACTTCAAGAGGCACAATATTGATAGAAGAAGTATGCCAATGCTAAGAGGGTAGATTGGAGCTTCTACGTTGGGGATAGAGTATTCTTGGGAGTACGACTACATAAGAGTCCAATCCATTATGGAAAAGGCTCTAAGCTCGCACCACATTTTGTTGGACCTTTTAAGAACTTGGAGTGGATATGACCCATAGCCTACCCTCTAACCTTGCCACCTAGCCTATCGCACATCCACGATGTCTTTCATGTATCTTTTTTGCAGCATTACATATCTGATTTATCTCATGTATTGGATTGGAGTGCTCTACAGGTAGAGGCGGACAGACAGTTGGCTTTGGAGCCAATTCACATATTGGCTCATTAGACGCTGGGCCTTCAAGTTCCAGAGCTAGACCAGGTTAGGGTCCAGTGGGACATGTATGATGAGGTCACGGTGACTTGGGAGGATGCAGCTAGATTGAGGGCCCTTTATCCTCACCTCTTTGGCAACTTTCAGAAGGAAGTTCAGTCTTAGGGGGGAGGATGTGAGGCCTACCTTTTCACTCCCTTACTTTGATCACTTTATATTACCATTGGAGACACATTTTCGACTTTTGGGGACGGTTGATCCCGATATGCAGGACTATTAGACTATATGCTTTTACTTTGATTTATTATGTTAGCATGATTGTGATGAGACTAGATCTTGATTTGATTCACTAACGATGATTTGAAATATGATTTGCATTATGATGTTATTAAGATACTAGTATGTGATTATGTGATGGATTTATTATGCAATGTTAGCTTGAGACATATTATTGAAATGCAAATTATGAATTTAATTATGATGTGATTTTATGATGTTTTATATGATCATGCGATGATGTGAGTGTATGTTCTACTTTTCTTCGGGTATGATATACATGTTGGATTAATCTTTTGTTTAAGTGCACAGGTGTTCTAACCAAGCCATGGATAATCAAAGATCATCCCACACACTTTATGAATTCCCGTGTAAGCCGATCTAGTTCCAAGAGGAACCAAGATCAACTATGTTATGCATGATAAAATTTTGTAATCTTATTGTGTGATGTTGTAGTTTGGGTTAGGTCTACCCCTTTTATACTTGACTTTAGTTTTGTATTGTAAAGATGTATTGTTCATTTGATTTTTATTTTTCAAACCCCTTTTTATGTGATTTTACTCACCCTATGGTGCTGAAAATGGGTTAAAAGTGACCTTGGGTTATACCCCTACCATCTAGGGACCTTTTGAGCTTGTCTAACCTTAGGTAAACTCCCATTTGGTCACTTAAACTTCACCTTCAAGTAAAGCGACGAAAATGGAAGTTTGGGAGGGAGTGGAAGGGTGGGTTAAAGACTCAACCTCATTCACTCCTCTTTCCAAGGTTGGGGGAGTCTCCAAGACCCCTAAATTTTGGAGGACTCAACTCCAAGGCTCTCCCACAATTAGTGAGGGTACCTTGGGGTTTTAAGGGCTTTCTTAGGATGAGATGATTGGGGCACTTGTAGTACCCACTCCTTCTTTGGCTCCACTTTTCTCTCCTATGTGTGTGAGAGAGCACAAGTGGATGGGGGCAAGACTTGGTCGAATGGGTGAGTGACAAGTGTCACCACCCCATTCCATGAATCTTACAAGTGGTTGTGTGGAGTGAGAAGGTGACATGTGTCACCTCCCCATTCCTCAATGCTCATGAGGAGAGCCTATTTTAATCCCTCTTGAAGAGAGGGAGGGGGTTGTTGAATTATTTTGTAATTTTGATTTTTATTGGAATTTTGGGAGAGAGTTAGAGGAGATTTTGGAGGCTCATTTGGAGAAGGATTGGAGGTGGAGTTGGAAGGGCTCTTCTCAACTATCTACCTTTTGGGCTATTAAAGGTAGGATTCAAGGATTTGGCCTTTCCTTATGTATTTACTTTTCATGTGTGATGCTTTGTGTGGATTTTGTTATGGGTGTTGTGAGAGCGTCTCCACTTGCGAAAATGCTCGACATGTGTGGGGTGGGGGAGGAGTGAACCTCCTCGAGGTCACACCCTAGTTTTTGGTGGTATTTTAGCCTTGAGGGAAAGATGAGAAAATGATTATTTTGAATGGTTTGAGATCCATGGGAAAATTATGTGAAAAATGATATTTATGTGATGGCTTGAGGCCTTGTGAAAACTAGGTTTTGGGAGATATTTGGAGTGACATGCCTGAGTTGAGTGATGTCCACTCCCCTACCCCATTAAACTCATTTTTGGTGAGTTTTGTTTTGTGCAAGCTAAGGGACTTAATATTGCTTTTGTGTTTGAGTGTTTTGTTGTGAAGTGGTGTGTGTTCCTTGTGTGAGGATGACCTCCAAGCTCTGGGGTGACTCATGAGTGAGTCTATGGTAGGGAGGACAGTGGTTTAGTGGCTTTTTCCCCCTCTCTATGTGTTATTTGCAGGTCTATTGAAGCTAAGGAGCTTGGAAGAAAGAAGGCTTGTTATCTTTTAGTTTGTCATTTTGGCTCTTGAGAAAGCTATGGTCAAGTTTGGCCTATTTGTATTGTTTTGTTGAAAAGAGAGAAGATAGTTCCTCTCTTATTTTTGTAAAATTACATGTTATTATTTGTGTTGTAATTAGTTTTTTATGAATTGGAAATAAATTATAAGTGGCTGTTTTGTTTTATGGAAATTTTTTTTTTAAAAAAAATGCATTGTGTGCAATGGATGTTTGAGATGGTTGTCATAATATGCTTATAAGTGATTTTTTTTCATTACATATGTTACAAAAAGAAAGAGTTGTATGTGTTGATTTTGTTAAAAAAAGAGAGAAATATAAAGTATATGTGGTTATTTTTAGATTGTAAGATAAAAGGCATTTATTCCATTTCTCTCAATGAAAAATACATCTGTTAGTTTATTCAATTAGGTGCAAGATAATTTTACACAATTACTTCATTGCATGATAGTTGTACAAGTGTGTCTATATATATATAATGAGTATTGGAAAAATCTGGTTATTTGAGAAATCTATGTGAATATGTGCCCCTGTATATATATATATATATACCTATATATATACATATATATATATACATATATATACACCTATATATATACATATGGTTTAATATTTACTTATGTTCTTGCTGGAAAAGAATAAAAAAAAGAATATTTATTGTGAACTATGATATATATATATATATATATATATATATATATATATATAAAGGATGCTAAGTATATCACTGTGGGCTTAGGGCACGCCACATGGGTTACTGTTTCTTTTAGCAGTCGCATGTGGTATTGTTTATACTACGTAGGAGGCTTGAAAGAGGGGTGACGGTGGGGGAATTAAACCCCCACTGTCATCCCCCATTTCCTTATTGCTTTTGTGTTGTTTTGTGGTGTGAGGGCTGTGGGGGAAACAGACCCCCCCACACCCTAGAGTCCCCTTTACTCCTATCAAAACCATAATGCTACCGTTTAGCGAAGACCCTGTAAGATAGCCTTTCGGCCCTCATTTTCATGTTTTTACTTGTAGTTTTTACTATTTAAACCTTCCTATATATAGAGAGAGAGAGAGAGATAGATAGATATATATTCATTGTGCCTCCCCTTGCTTTTGAGAACAAAAAATATATATATTTGGTTCAAAACTAGAGAATAGATATATATTTTATTTAAACCAAGATTAAAATGTATATACCTAATGTATATATCTTCATGGAGAAACCATCCATGGAAGCCTCCTTCAACCTACAACAAAAACAACAAAGTAGAGGGAATGAGAAGAATGGAGAGGAAAACAAATTGAGAAGAGAGAATGGAGGCTAGGGTTTTGTTTTCATTCCATAAGGATATTATTATTTTATTTGTGGAGCTTTTTAGGGCTTGTATTTTTTTTAAATTGATTTTATTATTTCCCCTCTCCTTTTATTATGCCTCTATTGTTATTTTATTTTAAATTGGGGAGATTAGGGAAATTTAATATTAGGTGGGTTTTTTTTTTTTTAGCAAAGTCTATTTTGATAATTGTCATTTTTAGTATTAGAGGGTAGGAATTATTATTCTATCTATTTATATTGAACGGGACCATTATTGAATGATTTATTTAACTTGAAGGAACTATTGATTTTGATTTAAATTATTTGAGATGGGTTAGGTTAATCTCATTAGTATTCCTCTAATTTAACTATTGAAATGTAATTAATTTTAAATCTTTTGAAATTAATTTATTGCATGTGGACATTAATCTATGACGTTAACTTTATTTTATTTTTAATTAAATTAGTTGCGTTAATTTATTTAACCTAGTGAGGAGTAATTAGATAATTATTTAAGTTGTTTAACCTATTTTAGAGAACCTAAGAAACCCTTGTTAATTTTAATTATTAGAATAAACCCTATTCACGTCTTAGAGGCATTATGTTGTTGGATTTTTCTAGGATCTAGGGTTAATTTAACTTAGCGAATTTAAACCATGTGTAGAGTAATGTTTGACGTTCCCACAAACTGGATAATTGTAATTAGTTTAATTATTTAATTTATTTATGCTCTTGTTATAGCCATTTGATTTTGACTCATGTCAGAATCCTTCCATCCACATAGGTAAACTTAGGGTTTTGATCTTTCAATCCTAACCCTAATGGCAACACTTCTCACATCGCATTGACCCCTTAGTTGGCTTTCATCTCATAGGGGAATGTGCGAGGGGGTTTCTAGGGATGCGTGGAGAATTTTTTTATATTTCGTGTCATGACCACATGACAAATGTGGACATGACATGTGTGTTGCATGTCGTGACTGCATGGTAAATTTGGGCGTGAATTTTTTGGACAACTCATGACTGTTGGTGCTGTATCTTCTTGCTTCTCAAGAATTCATTCATTTTTCTGCCAAACTTCAGTCCTGTACACATCTAAGAAAGGAATTAGTTCTTTCAAAGCTAAATCTAGCCTTGTAAGAAAAGTTAAACAATTAATTTCACTGTGCTTTGTAGAATTATGTATCTTGCATCTTCTAGATAAACCAAAGTTAGACAAATTTTGAGGATAAAGTTGCTCATTTAAAGCTTCCTGAAAGAAAGGAACATCTACTTGGAAATTGTCTTCATATGCATCCATTGAAAATGAGACTCTATTTTAATTTTTTTAGAATTTTGAAATTTAATGAGATCTATCATATCTCAAAATAAAAAACTTGAAAGCTTAGAAAATCAAACTAATCTTTGAAGTTTTGAGCTGGATCTTTGCAAAGATACAGCAAAATCCTCTCAGACAAGAGATATTTGCAGTCATTAAACTGAAATGATGAAATATTTATGTAACATTTGCAGAAATACAAATCTTTCAGTCACATGCCCTCCTTCTAGTACTAATTTTGTTGATGGTGATGTTAGTCAAAACAACATGAAATAAAAGTTACACAACAACCTTTATTTATCTTGAAAGATATGATAAATTCAAAATGAATTTATGATCCCAAGTCTCCATGCATTAGTTCATAATGATCTGGCGTTACTGAGAGGTTGATGTGTGTTGTTGTTACTCAATTTGGGGCCTTATGTACTTTAGTAATTTCTACAAAGTTCTTTAATATTTCTTCAAATATATTGTCTTTTATATCTGATCTAGACAAATATCCAACAATTCTATCAAATCCTACAACATTTAGCTAAGATTTACACAAATTAATGTGAATTTATCATAACTTTAATGTAATTCACTTGAATATGTCTCTAATTTAGATTGATTGTAAAGATATTACTAGATTTAAATAGTTCTTCTAATATTATCTCTATCTGAACTAATATTTGTGATTTTAATTCAAATTTACCCAAATAATGTACTTTGCAATAGGTATTTGACTGATACTTATGATAATTTGCATGAAATACATCAATATTTTCTCTAATTCACTATATATGCTTCAAATTTGTCACTATTTAGCATATATTTACTATATTTGCTTATGATTCATCATTATTTCTCAATATTTGCATGATATTTTCAATATGACATGCTACTTGCTCAAATATACTAGGGATATTCAATTATCTCTATTAATTCAACATATTCTATCTATATCTACTTGTTATTTATCATTATTTGCTGCTCTGATGATGGTGATTCAATGAAATTTAAGAACATGAACTAAAACATTCTCAATCTAATGAAATTAAATGAGTCTTTGATAGTTGATCCATATGCACCATTTAATATTTCATGAAATAGAGATAAAAAAATCAAACCATGTGTTGCCATGTCATTCCATAGCTTCACACATCTGATGCTAATCTTCTAATGTAAAGAATGACAACAATATCCACTAGTTGATATGCACTCTAAGGGACACAACACACCACAGTGAAATATCCAAATGACATTCACAAAGACAACTTAGAATTTACGATTGTATGTAATCTGATCTCTATTTCATTAATATTCAAAAGCATACATATTTACAATCTATCTTGAGAAAGTATCATGACATTCAACAGTCTTATCTCAATTAAGTCTCCCATAGTTTATAAATGACAACCCATCTCCTTTTATAAAACAAGGATAGGATTCAATTATAACAATCCAATGGTGAAGATCCAGCCAAAACAATCAATGGTGGCCATTTGAGAGTAGTACATGGGTGACATCAGCATCCCAACAGCTGGCCTTTAGAATATCCTCAGCATATTCCATCTTCTAAAAATATCAAATTCAAATTGGTCGTACTTTCAATTTCCTGCCACAAAAAAGACAATTAAATTTATCAAATATTAATACTTTGCAAAATTAATGTTTTTGAATAGTGCCTTGATTTTTGTGAATTTCAAAAAAAGATTTTTGGGTTTTGTTCCCCTCGTCGCAAGCTTTCCACATCATTTTCAATTTTTAAATTTCATTGAGAAGTGAGGGAGATATCGCTATTTTAGTGAATATGCAATTCCATATGGATATCAGAGATATTAGCAAATATCTAGTATCTTAAGTTAATATCCTGATGGGTGAAATATCCTGATGATGACCAAAATTTGACATTTTGAATTTTGACAAAAGATCTCTGGGTTTTGTTCCCCACATCTCCAGATTTCTAGATCATTTTGAATTTTTGAATTTCTTTAAGAAATGAGGGAAATATCATTATTTTAGTGAATATGTAGTTGCATATGGATATCAGGGATATTAGGAAATATCCAGTATACAAAAGATTTATGGGTTTTGTTTCCCATGTCTCCAACTTTCCAGATCATTTTGAATTTTTGAATTTCGTTAAGAAATGACGGAGATATAACTATTTTAGTGAATATCCTGTTGCATATGGATATCAGGGATATTATGAAATATCCCTGATATTTAAGTTAATATCCTTGATCTTTAGAAATATGACCTTTGACCAAACTTTGACCATGAATAACTTTTTTGTTTTAACAAATTTTGCAGTGATCCAAAAGGCAAAGTTTCTTAGAATTTGATTCTCTATCCATCCATGGTCTTAGTTGAGGTAGGTGTATAATACAAAATTTCATTAGGTTCTGGATGTGCATCTAGATATCCTGATGACCTTTGACAAAACTTTGACCATGAATAACTTTTTCATTTTAAGGAATTTTTGGGTGATCCTAAAGGCAAAATTGCTTAGAATTTGATTCTCTATCCATCAATGGTCTTAGAAAAGATAGGTACATAATACAAAATTTCATCAGGATCTAGATGTGCATCCAAATATCTTGATGACCTTTGACCAAACTTTGACCATGAATAACTTTTTCATTTTAAGAAATTTTTGGGTGATCCAAAAGCAAACGTTGCTTAGAATTTGATTCTCTATCCATACATGACCTTCTTAGGGAGATATTACAATTTGAAATTTGACTTAGATTTTGAGGTGACATGACTTTTACCATTACCATCCAAAGCGAGAAAACACACCAGCCACGCAAAAAGTTGGGTCCCCATTTTGCCAAGGAAAAATGGGGTGTGTTGTGAAACCTCACAACACATGAGTCATCTTTGGGTTTGAGGAAGTGTGTACATAATTGTTTATGGTGTTAACACCGATTTGGCCAACCTTGGGTGTTTACACTAAATCTGCAGTTGCTTCGATGATTGTAGAAGCATGGTGTAACATGTATGAATGGATTTAGGTCCAAGATAAGGTGTGTTGTGGTCTACATTTATTACTTTCCACCATGAGAATGCTTTGATTCTAACCTAATTTGAATTTACATGATCAAGGTGGCTTGTCCACATTGGATAATGTTCTTAAGATTGAAGATGGTATAAATAAGTGTCAAGATGTTGAAGGATGTTAAGAGAGAAGATCATGATGTATGTGATGCAAATTATAGAGTTATATAGTGTGAGTTTGTGTAACATAGTGCAAACTTTCTTGTGTTAGATTATTGGATGTAGTGAGCAGAAGGTGTCTACAATTCCTTAGTAAGATTGCGGAGGTGATGATGGCGGTGTGGTGGACTTCTCTGTTGCATTGTGATAGTTTTCTCCTTGTAAAAAAATTCTCAATCTTCTTCTCTATTCTGGTAGTGAGCCTTTCTTTCTTTTGTTCAATGAGCCCTTTGGTAGTGAGCCTATTATTTTTTGGTGTTAATATTACTTTATATTGTGAGCTAATCCTCACAGTGGTTTTTCCCTTCTTGGGTTTTCCATGTAAATCTACTGTGCTCTTGTGTTTGATGTTGATTTGATTTAGTTTATGTTATTTGCCTTCATGCTTAATACTCATAACAGTTTAAGGGTTAATTGAATTAATGTGGATCTAAATGTGTTTGAGGGTTTTGGAATTATAAGTTACAACTAATTCACCCCCCTCTTAGCTATCTTGTACATTCAACAATTGGTATTAGATCAAGGTTCCTTGGAAGAAAGCTTAATCACTTGAGGTAGATCTAGGATGGAGCACTAGAAGGATGTTCCCCTATTTGATGGAATAGACTATGCATTCTGGAAAATAAGGATAGAAGGTTATCTAATTTCTGTTGGATCTGAGATCTAGAAGTCTAATGAGACTGAATACACTATATCAGAAAATGGTCCAAGTAGTGCAAATGAGATCAAGGCCTATGAAACCAATGGTAAAGCAATGTATGCTCTTTTAAGTGGTCTTACTAATTCTGAATTGGTGAAAGTTATGAATCTAAAAACTGCTAATGAAATTTGGAAAAAGTTAAAAAGTATTTATGAAGGAGATGATAAGGTCAAGCAAGCTAAAATGCAAAATCTAAAGATCATGTTTGAGACCATGCGAATGTCTGAAGAAGAAAAAATCACAAGCTACTTGTAGAAGGTGGATGAAATTGTCAATAGCATCAGAGGTCTTGGTGGAGAACTGGAAGAAAAAGAAGAGGTAATGAAGGTACTTAGAACTTTTTAGGGTTGGTAAATTTTGCCTAGGTTATATTCAAATTATTTCCAAACCCTAAGATCCAACATCCATTTGAATATTCCTACCCATAGTATAATCCATTTTTGTTAAATAATGTTGTTTGTCATCCTTGTATCCTAGTATGTATGAGAAATTTCCATGTAAGATTCTATAATATATCCTTTACCACACTCTTGCAGAGCTAAAGATTGACCCCTAACTATGATGGTGGGACTATGGGAGTCAACATTGTGTTTAAACATGTACTGTGCTACCGTAAGAAGTCTAAGATCAAACTGGTGGCTCTGTGGGGAACATAAAGTGCAATGTAACTGCTACCACAACCTCACGATGGACAAGATGGAGTAGGCATGACCTTGTGTTGCAAATATTATTGTTAACCGATTGTTACCGCTATACTGTGAGGTGAATTTGGCAGTCAATGATGTTGTTGCGAGCTACCGAGGATAGGTAATGTAACACTAATCTAGCCACTACACCCCCAACACTATAATATCAAAAGCTTGTGGGTTTCTAGTAGATATAAGATAAAAGCATTAGTGACCACTGCAATCCCATGGTGGTCAAGTTTAAAAGGTCTTGTGGAGTGCGGGTACGTGGTAAACAAGTAGCATAGCATTAAACACACCTCGCTATCCCATGGCAGGTGAAATATAATGTTTTCTGTTGATGTGGTAATACAAAAATGCCTAGAGGTGACAAGGCACATCTAGTTACCCTGCAGGAGTGACTTTACTAGGCTTACAGGATAGCAGTAAATGATGAACGACAGGAGATGACAGTTAAATGTCACCTTGGTCCCACAACAGGGTTCAGTATAGGTCATGGTATTGTGGTAAAGAATTAAATGTGGAAGTGAGTACACCACCACCTCGTAAAGGTCATCATTTATGGTGGGAGTGTGGTAATCGATGAAATGACTACAAATTTGGTAAAATTCTCTATCCTTCTGATCTGTGTAGATCAACGATCTATGTTTGAAGCAATGTAAGCACGTAGATTTGGCAATCTCCCAGCATGAATAGAGTAATGGTGAGGTGACTTTCACCATCTCAAAATAAATCTTGATTTTCATTTTATTTTACTCAGATTAATTTAGAAGGATGCATAAGCAGGAGATTCAAGTTATGGATTGAAGCTTGCAGTTTCTCATAACCAAGTGTGTTCATTTTGTGCTTATCTCTATTACAACTTCTATAATCTATGTGTAAATCAGTTTGTAAGTTGTTTAGTAAATCAAGAAGATAAACAAAACCCTACATCAGTAGATTCACACACAATGGCACCAAAAATTCTAAGTCTACAAGTAAGAAAGCTAAACCATCTATTCCCAAAGGAAAGAAATGACCCCTTCAGTAGTCTATTGGATATTCTACCTAACTTTGTTGATAAGGGGTATACAAAGTTATTCAAAGATGTGGAAAAAGGGTGTCATGATGCTAGAGCCCTCATTTCAATTTGGAACCTCTTTTGGTACTTTTGTGAGAAGAAGGATGGACAGGGTCCTATTGCCAACCCATGGAATTTGAATCTAGCTAAACTTGTTGTACCAAATGTGTTTGTTGATGTTGGTTTGATCAGAGTGTTGTCACAACACTACCACATAGCTACCATAATAGTTAGATTGTCAAATGGGTCACCCTTGGTGGCTATGGATATAGATGTAATCATTGACTGCTTCATGCTCAACAAGCAAGCCCTCACAAAGGTTGATTTATAGAAACGTGAAGAGGAATATACTAGGCTGAGGAAAACACATAGGAGTGATGAGTTGCCCATGTATATGAGAAAAGGGGTCAACAATAAAAGGATTCCAATTCCAACCACTTCTGTAGAGCCTTTCTCAGTTGATGATTTTACTTTATATTTCAAAAGGACCTACTTTTCTTTGTGTCAAGTGATTGATTATTATAGATAAGGGAAAACAAAACACCCATAGCTTTCAAATATTATTCTTTATTGTGCCATTTAATATTGTATTAGAATAGAAAGAGATGGACAAATAGAATTGACTTTAGTATGGTGGATCAAAAGAGACAGAGACTGCCTGTACAAAGATGGTGTTACAAATGGGATAGTCATTGTAAAAATGGTAATTCTGTAGTGTTCCATGATGATTTAACAATTAAGATAATGAATGCACTTGGAAGTTTTTCTCCTAGATTGACCAAAGAGATCATAGAAATATTGAGGCCTCTAGCTACTAAACCAGAGCAAGGTCATATACATAATTTTGCTGATTGGTTTTTTCTCCCTAACCATACTATAATAAGAGTCTACGAGTGTAGTTAGCCAGCACATGTGTTGCCAAAATTTGTGCCAGACAAATTTGCATTTCTTGAGTTCATGTGGCAAATGCTTTGGATGGAGAAATATGTAATGAAAAAATAAAAGGGAACATTTCTTCATGATTCCATTGTGTTTGGTGAGTTATCAGTTCGTTCAGATACCTTGGACAAACTGCAAGCTTACTTGAAATCAAAATATTCTTTGAAATCAAGAACAAAAAGGGTCTATGACCCAGAAGGACTGTGAACTTTGTCGAACAAGTCGTTCTCACCAGGGCTGGGATATCCCATCGAATCAATTTTGACAAGGATATGATCATGAATTATGTCACTCTTGAAGAAGTGTACAATAGAAAAAGGAAATAGGAAATTGTGAAGAGGATTGAGGATGATAAGAGGAAGAATAATCCTAATTTTTCTAGATTTTTTGTTTAGGGGAACGACCCTTTAAAAAGAATAAACATGATCGTTGATAATTTTGAGAGAATTTATGACAAGTCTGAGAAGGAGCCTACAAAGGCTACCAAACTCCTAGTCAAAAGGCCAGTTGGAGTGGTAATTGTTGATTCACCCCCTGATGTCATGTCAGTGCAAGAACCTCTATCTCCTGATCAACCAATGTCAAAGAGACAAAAATTTATCATATTTCCCCACTGGTGCCATATGAAATGTCTGAAGGATTAAGTGACACTAAGGAAGTGGCCAGCATTTTGAGGCATATGGGAGAAGATGAGGAAGTTCATCAACCCCTTGTTGGTAAAGAAACAAAGGAACACAAACTAAAGGCAAGGACAGATGAAACATGCACAAGTTGAGCCTAAATTGTAAGAAGATGAAAGGGTTGTGGCTTCAATGAGATTTATGGAAGACAATGACTTCATCAACACTCCAGAATTCAAGGATTTTTGGCTCAAAATGAAAATGAAATAATTCAAAGAAAAGATTGAGATAAATAAAATGGTTACATATGAGTCACAACATGACTAGATTGTAACCCAAACTTTCAAAGAATTGAAAATTGATGAAATAAATGTTAGCCCTGGTTTTGAAAAGCAATATGTTGATCATCCCTTGCCTGGAACTAAGTAAAATGTTTTTGTTGGACCAAGTTAAACCAGGATGACTCCATGATGGCCTCTGAGTTTGACTATGAGGATGGTGTTAGTGGTGTTGCAATCCACCCAAAAATAGAGACACTAGCAATGTGGGCCACACAAAAGAACGCCAACAAGCCAAGATTTCTTGATGTGGTCGAAACACTAAAAGATACCTCATCCCTAGAAGTAACCACTCTCACTATGCATTCATCCATGTTCACACATTTTGTAGTCAAAAACTTGGAGAAAAAGATGTTTGACTATGAAGAAATTTAGATAGAAATGAATGAGGAAGTCAACAGACTCTATTTGGAAAATGTAAAGTTGAAGCAACAAATACAAGGCATTAGTTCTTCTCAAAGCCAAGAAATTGTGCCATATCAAGCCCTTGTCCCACAAGATACCAGTGATAACACAATGCTATATGATCAGTTGAATGCTTTGAAGTTTAAGTTGGAAAAGGAAATTGAGGAATTGAAAAAGAAAGATGAGAAAACAAAAGATGAAGCAAGATTGAAAATTCTTGAGGTGTTTGAAAAAAATTTGGAGTATAGAGTGAAATTGGTTGTTGACAAGTTGGGAAATGTGCATGAATGCTACACTTCTTTGTCTCAGGCCATTGAGAAGTTGAAAGTTAATCTTTCTATTTTGGATCCAGTATATAAGAGATGATAGCTAGTACACCATACCTTGATGACCTTGTGCAAAGTTTTGTAGAGAAATCCAGGTGCTCCTGTTGCTTTGAAACCAACAAAGAAAATGGTAAAGATGATTTTGGATGAATTTTAGTATGTGAATTGAGAAAGTCAGAAAATACAGGCAAAGATTGATTCTTTTGCTACTTTCAAGCACCTATTCATTCCTTCAATTTTGACAGAGGATAAACAAATCAAGGGTTTTCATGCATGGAAAAATGAGTTTGGTCAAATAGTTTCTTAGGTAATTGATCATTTGAAAAAGGATGAAAACATAAAAATTCTTAGTTTCAATGTGATTGTAGATAGAGTGATTCCTCTGGATGTTGGATATACAAAGTTCATCATTGATGTCAAAGTGTTGCTAGATAAGAGATGGAAAGATCATCAAGCCAATCTACTCATGATCCAAGAATATAAATGGCCTAGTGATTGTGCTATGTACCAATGGGAGCAACAATATTTGTCAACTGAAGAATGAGCAGGCCAAACATGCAGTGGAGCAATGAGCATTAAGCTAGTGTCATCAGGCACCAATAAATTTTGGACGTCCTCCTATTTTGTCTCTTTCTTGTTTTATGCTTTTCAATATATATTCAAAATATATTTGGTGGTCTGTTTAAGACTTGTCAAAAGTAAATATTGTAATAGGTCATATAAAGGGGTGGGCATATGAAAAGTCATATTTGGGATGTGAAAGGTCTAAAGCTTGTAGCTTCCTTCGTCCCTATAAGAAGGAAACTAAGACCTTGGGAAAAGCTCTCTGGCAAATTGATTTTGGAAAGAGACATTATAAGGCTTGTTCTTGAAGCATATCAATAATAAAAAACTACATTTCTCTGGTGTCATATATATAGTTCTCAATTGGTTGTTGAATATTTTTGTTATATTTGGAAAGTATTTGAGAAGGATGTCAATTTTTTGCTCTGCATGTCAAGCTAGGGCATTCGTGCCCTAGCTCGATCCTCTAGTTTTTTCTTGGTCATGCAAAGTGTGGGGAGTCCATGCATTTTGGGGAGGTCTAGGGTTGTGATTTTTATCAATGCAAAGTTTTTTTCATTTGCATCGGTGTCTCTTTCTCCCTAAGCGTGCAGGGGTTTTGTGCCTGGTTGGAGGTTGCAGGTGGAGTTTTTGTGCCTGGTTGGAGGCCACGGGTGGGGCTTTTTTGCATGGTTGGTTTGGGTCTATAGATCAAAGGCAGTGCTAGGTGGTGGGTTGGTTAAACCCTAGTGGTGGTTCTTTTTTCTCGGGGGCCTACATGCCCGCCTTGGGTCTTGTTTAGTTTCAATAGCGATTGGGGAGTCTTCAGGTGCTAGTCCCAAGATGGATTTTCATTCAGCAGCGGTTGGTGCAAATTCTCCTTCTCATGCTTTGAAGGTTTTTAATAATAACTTGGTCTCACCAAATCTGGGGTTGGTTGGTTTAGGTTTGTCTAGTGGTACATGGATTACGAAGATCAATGGATGTCTTGAATGTTGTGAGGAGAGGCCAAAATTGGTTATCCTACTGGAGATGATTGTGGAAGATATTGATTATTATTTGAAGCATTCATTGATGTGCAAGTTTATGGGGATGCATGTTTCATTACAACTTCTTGAATCATGGGCCCAACAGATTTGGATGCCTGAGGGAGAAATTAAGGTTATGCTTTTAGCAAATAACTATTTCATGGTTTCATTCAATTGCTTGGTGAATCAAAACAAGGACTTTGAAGGAGGCCCCTATTTTCATAATTAGATTGGGTTATTTATTAAACCTTGGCATGCAGGCTTCAATCTCATTGAAGAGCTTTCGAACTAGGTTTCGGTATGGGTCTGACTTCTGAGGTTTCCCATGGAATGTTGGTGGGATGATATTTTGCACTTGCTAGCTTCAATGCTAGGAAAACCAATTGGTGCTTCACAATAGACTCAATTTAAAAAGGTGATGACTTTTACTCATATCTATGTTGAGATTGATTTAAGTAAACCTTTTCCAGATTCGGTGGATATGTGTATGGGTCCTTACTCTTGGGTGTAGCAGTTGGACTATGAGACTCTTCCTTTTCAGTGTCATCTCTATCATGAATATGGAAATTTGCAGAGGAGATGCCCAAAGGCTAGGCCTGTGGATTCCCAACTTTCTTAGCCTCCCTGCAATCCCCCTAGGGTTGATAAGGGGAAGGAACCCATTCCTAGTGATGTGGAGGGGGCTGATGGTTTCGTTCCTGTCAAGGCTCAAAATAGGAATCGGGGTCAAAAGAGGACTTTGAAGGAAAGGTACGATGAAGATTCTTTCAACAGATTTGAAGTTTTAGATGATCTCAGCCAGCAGGAAGTGAATCTGGGCTTGGTGAATCTGGATCAGGGTGCTTTGGGTATGGGACAGGAGGGCCTTCTTTCTGAAGCTACTTAGGTTTTGTAGAATAATAGGGCGTTGCAAATGGACACATATGTTCAAATGGAAGTTCAAGTGGAATCGGTTCCTATTATTGTAGGGAAGAAGGGTAGTGAGGATGGATCTCCTCTTGTTTTGAATGTAGGTACTAAGGGGGTGAAGAATAATAAGTCTTCTTCTTCTCATTTGGATCTTCATCAAAAGGATCCAAAAAAAGGGGCTGGGGAGAAGTCTTCCAAGCTTGGTAGAAAAAAGGATTTAGAAAAGATTAAATTAACAGGGGAAAATTTGGTAGAGTCAGGGTCTGTTAAGACTCTGGATTCTTATTTTTTGAGCCCCTTGAAATGATTGTTCTATCTTGGAATGTAAGGGGCTTGAACAGTGGCCCTCGACAAAAAGTTTTTTGTGATTTGGTTAGAAGTCAATCTCTTGATGTTCTTTTCCTACAGGAGACTAAGTTATCAGTGGAGTGTATGTTTGGTTTAGTGCCTAAGCTGTGGGGAAGTGGAGAGTGCCAGTGTATTGGTGCTCAAGGGTCTACTGGGGGAGTGGCTTGTTTATGGAATCCTCAGAAGATGTGCCCTCTTTGGTGGTTGTCCTTTCAATCTTCTATCTCTATGATTGTGTCTTGTTTTGAGATGGGGGAGTTTGTTCTCTTCTCCAATATCTATGCACCTACTAAACTTCAGGGTAAGCAACTTTTGTGGTCCCATAGCTAGTTTGTCGAAAGCATGGTTCCTTTCCATCTGTGGATTATGGCTGGAGACTTCAATGCTATTTCTGAGTTGGCTGAGAAGCGAGGTGGTATTGCGAGGCTTGAGCCTTCTGCATTGCTCCTTCAGGATAACATCTCAGCTTTAAATCTTGTTGATATCAAGCCCATTAATGACCAGTTTACTTGGAACAATCAGAGGATTGGGAATAATTGCATTGCAGAATGACTTGACCACTTTCTGGTTTCTTACTACTGGGTTGGTGGGTTTTGGTCTTCTAGCTCTAAAATTTTGGATTAGAGGGGCTTAGATCATTGGCCTATCATGCTGGCTATTTCTTCAACTCATGTGCCTCAGTCTCCTTTCAAGTTCTAGCTTATGTGGTTGCGTGACTCCTCTCTCCATGACTATGTTGCTGAGTGGCAGAGGTATGGTAGACCTGCTTATGGTACATCAATTTATACTTTTGCTAAGTTACTTGAATTTGTCAAGTATCAGCTTAAACGTTAGAATTGGCAATGCTTTGGAAACATTTTCCATGCTAAGACTGCTGCCCAGGCTAAGTTGGATGGTATTACAAGGTTGATTAGGGAGGATGGAGTGACTGAGGACCTACTACGGTAAGAGACTAGGGATTTGAAAGCACTGGAAGAGTGTGATCTACGAGAGGAATTTTTTCAGAAACAAAAGGCTTGGATTGAGTGGTTTCGAGAAGGGGATAAAAATACTGCTTTTTTCTTCAACTCAGTGAAAGCTAGGAGACATGGCAATTCTATTTCTTCTCTGGTGAATGATAGGGGTGAAACTCTTTCTTCTTTTCATGAAATCATGCATGAATCTATGCAATATTTTGCTTCATTATTTAGGGAGGACTCATGGGGGGGTTCTGATGAGAAAGCTCAAGTCCTTTCTTGTATCCTTTCTTGTATCCTTTCTTTGGTATCTAAGGAGATGAATGAACATCTAATGAGTGATATTTTGATTGAGGATCTAGAGAGATTGTGTTTCAAATGAAAAGGGGGAAAGCTCCTGGCCTTGATGGTTTCCTGATTGAGTTCTTTCAAGAATTCTAGGAGATTATCAAGATGGACTTGTTGGCAGTTGTTCAGGAGTCTTGTAAGAATAAACAAATGTTACTGGCTTTGAATTCTACCTTCCTTGCTCTCATCCCAAAGTGTGATGGGGTGGATAGGTTTAGTCAATTTTGTCCTCTCTCTTTGCAATGTGATTTATAAAATTATCTCTAAATTGATTGTTGATAGGTTGAAAAAGTGGCTTAAAGTGCTGATCTCTGAGGAACAGAGTGGTTTTGTGGCGGGACAACAGATTCTAGATGGGGTTGTTATCACAACTAAAACCATTCACTCTATGGCTAGTTCCAAAGATAAGGCGATGTTCATCAAGCTTGATATGGCTAAGGCTTATGATAGAGTTCAATGGTCCTTCCTTCAAAAGGTTCTTGGTGCTTTTGGTTTTGGGGATGAGTGGATTTATTAGGTTATGAGCTGTCTTACTTCGGTCTCCTTCTCTGTGTTAATAAATGGTGAACACTTTGAGCTTTTTGGTGCCTCTTGGGGTTTGCAGCAAGGTGACCCCCTCTCTTCTTACTTGTTTCTTCTTCTTGTTAAAGGTCTGGGATGTTTGATAAGAAGGAATGTGGAGTTAGGTTTCATTCAGGGGTGGGGGTGGGGAGGTGGTTTACCTCCACAGTCTCACTTGTAGTTTGTAGATGACACTGCTTTGATGGGTATGGCTACAATTAGGGAAGATTTGAATTTGTACAAGGTGTTGGATGTTTATCTTGTAGCTTTGGGCCAATTGATTAATGAAGATAAGTCTTCCATCTTTTTCTTCAATACTCCAGGTTCCATTCAGAGGCGAATTGCTCATATCTTGAGATTTTAGATTGGAGTTCTCCCTTTGACCTATCTTGGTATTCCCATCTTTGTTGGAAGACTACCTAGGGATTCTTGGCAGAATATTGTAGATAAATTTCATGTGAAAGTTAATCATTGGACCCATCGTTGGTTGTCCTTTGCGAGTTGTGTTCAGTTGCTCAAGTCTATGGTGCAGGCCCTCCCCATTTATAGATGTATGATTCAGGTGGCCCCTTTGGGTTTTGTTAGGGAATTGAATTCCTTAGCAAGACAGTTTTTATGGGTTGGTAGTGTATTGTCCTCTAAATGGAGCCTTGTTAGATGGGACATTGTTTGTAGCCCGAAGCAGTTTGGTGGCCTTGGGTTAAGGCAGTCATCGTTGTCAGGGATGGCATTGGCTGCTGAATTGTATTGGTGTGTGGAGCAGGATGGGATCTGGGCCAGGATATTAACACAGAAATACTTCCCAGGGATTCCTTAGATTGATATTCCTCATTATCCCCTGGTGGGGAAAGGCTCAGTGATTTGGAGTACGCTCAAGAAGGGGCTGCTGTGGTCAAGGATGGCTTATTTTAGATTTGTAAAAGAGGGATGAAAGCTCATTTTTGGTCTAATTCTTGGGATGGTTTTCCTCCCATTATTTCTCAGTTTCCTAATTTGGTGACTTTGTGCCAGAGCTTTTATGAAGCAGGATGGTCAAGGGTGAGTGACTTCAAGTCCTTATCTTCTCATGGGTAGTTGGTGGTAGCGAGATGGAAGAATCCTAATGAGTGGCCTATTGTTGGTATAGAGGAGGAGTGTACTGAGCTTCATAGTATCATTTCTCGTAGATGATGTATCTCCCTCCAGGAAGGGGATGTTCTTTCTTGGTCTCTTAATCCTAAGAGTGTTTATATTGTTGCTTCTGGATATCAAGTGTTGTTATCTCACCAGCTGGAGGGGGTGGAGGTTCACTGGTGGAAGAAAGTGTGGAATAAGTTTTCTTGGCTGAAGTGTAACTGCTTTATTTGGACGTTGGCTTGGAATAGGTGTTTGGCATGGGATAATATTTGGAAGCTGGGTTTTCAGGGTCCTTCTATGTGTGTTTTGTGTGGATGTGGAGAGGAGGACTCCTCTCACTTGTTTTTCCATTGTCCCTTGACTTTGCAGCTTTGGTATTTTTGGTGGGAAGTTTGGAAAAGCCCCTGTGTTCATGCTTCCTCCCTGGTGGATTTTTGGAATAGTCTGGGTAGACCTCCTTCTATGGCCTCTTTCTTGCAAGATGTGTGGTATGTTGGGCCTTCCTTCATAGTATGGCAGATTTGGTTGGAACAGAATCAAAGAATATTTCAAGGTGAGAAGCTATTGATTCAACAAGTTTGGCACAAAATTATGGGTATGATTCAAGAGATGGTGGAAGCTATGTGTGATGTGGTGTTCCCTTAGGAGAAAGGGGATGCTAAGCTGGTAGATAGATTGGGTATTCAGGGGTTGTCTCCAGCTTCTACTTGTGTCAGGAGAGGAAGGTAGGTGAAAAAGAAAGTTCAAAGGGTGTAGAGTTGGCTACCTCCTCCGGCTAGTATTCTGAAGCTCCATACTGATGGTTCTTCAAGGGACAAACCTGGGCCTGCTGAGATTGGTGGGGCTGGAAAATATTTTTTAGGATTGGTGGTTTTTTTCTTTTTTGTTCATGAAGGATTGCAGACTATCAACCTTATGGAAGGTTTGGTGATCCTCTACGCTTTGGAGAGGGCTTATGCTTTGGGATGGCACAAGGTTATCTATGAGTCTAATTCATAGGTTTTGATTAATTTGCTGAATAAACATAAGGTATCTGATATTAGTTGGCAATTGGCTATGCTAGTGCAGCAGATTCTATAGATAAGTTCTTTGATGGAGATGGTGTCTTTTGTCCATATTCCAAGGGAGTGGAATAGGGTAGCATATTGTTTGGCTAAGTGGGCTTCTAAGAATTTAGATGGGTGGAAGATTGATGAGTGGGAGCAGGTTCCTCATGAGCTCCGACATGACTTGGAGAGGATTCTTGCCAAGGATGGGAATGGTATTGTTGAAGGAAGATGTTGTTTCATGCTTTGTATGGTTGTTTCTTTTGGATTCCTGGGGCCTTGGCCCTTTGATGTTTTGTAATGCTCTTTTCTGAATTTCAATAAAGTTTTTACCCCTTTATATTAAAAAAAATTATTTTTGTGATATTTTATCTAGTTGTCTCTATTTTTGCTTTCTCCTTGTTATTTGAATTAACATATCAAGTATATTTTTAATTTTTCAAAGCATATTTCATATTTTTAGTGATTTATCTGATAGGGTTTCATCAAGTAGGAATTAAATTCAATTACTAAATCACTATAATTTGGAGCATCCAATTTGGATAACTAAGTAGAACTAGATAAAAATAATTTTACATGTTTATGCTAGTCATAGACTATTATATGACAAGTAATTTGAGTTGTGGCTAGATAGAAAGCACAAATCTATCTGTGAATGGACTCCATTGCTAAGTTGTTAAGAAAGGCACTGATTAATTCTTTTCTAGAATCATTTCCTTGTATTATATTCAAAAATCTGAATTTATTTTTTTGTTTGTAGGAGTAGTAGTGAGAGAACAGAAGAATAACCTATCCAAATCACATCCCAAATCTAAATTAGGTTAAGTTAGATGATATAATTGATAAAATATTATATAATCCATAATCTGCTCACAAGTCACCAATCAATTCAAGGATACAATATTCATTGGTTAATATAAGGTAACACCCACCTAAGCGAAGCAATGCCTAAAGTGTAGATAATTCTTAGTTGGCCAAATTAGTTGCATAACCTAATCATAAATCTTGTCATCCTTTTACGGTTTTGCATACCAAAAATCTTGAGAAGCAACAAATTGGTGACTCTACTGGGGAGTTCCAAAGAATTCAGGTTCCCAGAGTTCTGGAAGACCAAGAGACAATTTTAATATTTTCCTCTTTTTTTGAAAAGGAGGTAGTGACTCTAGATATAAATCTCTGAACATTTCAATTGCAAAAGTAAAGCAATATAATATCATAGATTTCCAACATGGATGGTAGAAGGTCCCAATAGAATCTGAATAATAAAAATTAGAAGTTTGTGGAAAAGAACAAAGAAGGCTCAAAACCCCTGCTCACTACAGGTGTATCTACTGGTAATGAAATAAATTTTGTACAAGAATGTGTAATTTAGGAGATCCATGACAATCTACAAAATAATGAAACATATGTTTCATCACAACCTTTTACTATAATATATAGTAGTCTAATGATTGAAACACAAGTGGGTAAAGTGAATGATTGCAACCCAAGGATCTTTTCAATATCCATGAGTCTCAAAATGAATTTGAAGATTTCATAGAAGCAGGTATGAGATATAATGAGGCAAAAATAGACTATGAGGAAACAATGGCACAATAGTATGCTGGGAGCTCACAAAAAGGGTTTGTGGAATAAACTCCAAGGACAGTGAGGTTTACTACTGCTAATGTTGTTTCAACTTCCAAAGGAAGATTCACTAACTAAGAGTTGAAAGAAAAGGTGGATCAGTTTGAAGAACAAGTTGAAAGGATTAAATTGATGAGAAGACAGGAAGAGTTGGAACAAGAGTTTCTTTAATTGAATTCTCAATCTGTTACAAATGCCTTACAACATAGACCTATCAATAATCATGTTACTTCTAGAAATACAACTGGACCATTGGCTCATAGGAAACCCACAATGTAATTGGAATACATGGAAATGTAGGTAATGTTCCACATGCACAACCTAATGTTCATACAAGGGCAGTTTCAAGCCCTAAAAACATTCTAGTGGTATCTTAGGGTAATGCTTACCCTATTCCTCCTAGCCAAAGTCAATGATACAATCCATATGCAGGACAACACCAATACCATTATCAATCTCCACATCATATTGTGCATGGCAACATGTATCATCCTAGAGGGATGCATCACAATGTGCAAGGAAATGTGAATCCTAATGCATGGATTAATTATAATGTGCATCCATGTATATACTAGTAGCCTCAACAACAAGGACCTCAACACAATCAGTATCAGCCTCATCAGAGGCAAAATCCATTTACAAGAGGCCCAATTAATGTGGATAGATTCAAATAGCTTGACATTTTTAGCATCCAGGGATATCCAAATGACATTAATAATAAGGTAAGTAAATTAGTTCCTAAATTTTCTGGTAACAATGCTATCTTTGGGGAAGATCATATAAGATCATTTGAAACTATCATGGATAATTTTGAAATTGAACATGAAGATGTGTATATGAAATTGTTCATGCAATCACTAGTTGATGATGCAAGGGATTAGTATACAAATTTGCCAGATGCTTCAATTATCTCTTGTTCTAAATTCAAATGGATATTCAAGGAACAATATGGTGATCATTCTGATCCTAAATTTGCCTTGCATGAACTAACAAACATTCGGAAGAACTATAATGAGTCTATGGAAGATTTCATTACTAGGTTCAATAAGGTATTTAACAAGATCCCACACCATTTAAAACCAATAGATCCTATGTGCTTGTTCTTCTATTTGAATTCTTTTGATCCTAGGACATGATATGAGCTCAGAACAAGAAATCCACCAGTTCTTACTGAAGAATTCAAAGTAGCTTTGAATATAGAAAATAATAGAAGAGCTTCAGGGAAAATGGGTAAAAGAGATGAGGTTAGAACATTTTAAAACCCTAAGGCTCATCAAAATAGGCAGCCAAAAGAAGAAGACAAGTTGGAAAAGGTCTGGAATGATGTAAAGGATTTATCGTATAATGTGGCAAGATATGAAAAAGGAATACCTTATGATAAATCAAATTATCCCAGAAATGAAAGACCAACATTGCAGGATATGCCATACAGGATTATGGAAAGACGGAAGGCCTGTGGTGGAAGGTCAAAAGCAAAATGTTAGTAGAGACACACCTGACCCACTAAGGAGACAAGGGGAAAATATGGTAGATGATACTCCATGGTGTGTGCCTTGCAATTTGCCTCACTCCCCTAATTATTGTGTTGTTGTATAGTCCATCCAAGAAAATGAGATATCATATGATTAGGAGAGAGATGAACATACAATAAATAGGTTGGCAGTTACGCCATATGAGGTAGAAAGAGATTATTCTTCTTTAGAAGAGGATAGATCAGAATATGATGTGAATCATCAGAGGTACAATAGTCATGTTAGCCAACAAGAGGTATTCTCTGATCAAGAGGATAACAGTATAAGAGATACTTAGGTCTAGTCTCCAAAGTCACAATCAAACCAAACTCAATTGAGGAGGCCTATTGAAGAAGAAATGAAGGCACTTACAGTTGCTACCATAGCACAAGCTACGAGCAACTACAACCTCAAAAATAGGACTATCAATGTTGATCAAGGTGTGCCATGAAGTGTGTTCATGAAGAATCCACAAGCTAATAAAAAGAATGCCCATAACCTCAAAGGGATGGTAAAAGCATAAATATCTAGAAGGTAACTTAGAAATATGTCCTAAGAGATGCAACTAAAGCTGATCAAAACAAGACAAGGAGTGATCCCAAGCAGTAGATAATGGAGGAAATGAAACTTGCCAAAGCAGAAATAAGCAAAATAGAACCTTTGATAGGTATGGCCTCTTTTGACATAATTTAGGCTTCCTCTCAAGTCAAATTATTAGTGCCATTATTGGAGACAATGAAAATTGATGAGTATAGAAATAGTGCTATGCAACTAATTTTAGATGTGCCAAATAAGCCTGAAGTTCATGACAGGGGTCTGAGTGACTTAGAAAAGAATAAGAAACAAGTGAACAATGTCAAAGGGGAAGCTATGAAGACTCCTAAGATTTACTTGGGGACTACATTGACAAAGAGTCCATCCCAAGTTGATCCTTTTTATATCAGATTGTTGATCAATAATAAGATGGTGAAAATTTGCATGATAGACTTAGGAGCTACAATTAATATCATGCCAATGGTACTTATGAAAGAAATGAGAATGTGGGTTGATTCCACATATGGAAAGTCATATGGAATGGATAAAAAATCAATTCATGTTATTGGTATCATGAGAGATGTGGAGATAAAACTTACTGCCTATCCTGAAGCCACATATAACATTGGTATTACTGTAGTTGACATTCCACCATATTATGGTATGTTACTATCAAGACAATGGACTACTATAGTTGGTGGAAATGTTCAATTAGATATCTCATATGCTACCATACCTATAAATGGGAAAGAGGTCAAGTTGTGTAGAGAACCTAAATTTGAGAAAGTAATAGAAAAAATTGATCCTAATCAAATAAATTGTTTCTGTGATGTTGACTTGGGAAATTTCAAGGTTGAAAAATCATAGCCTTAGCTACAAAACATTGATCCAATTGGCAATGATATTAAATTAGATAAGGATGGTGTCTAGAAGATGTACTTTGATGGAGCCTGCAACAAAGAAGGGAATGGAGCTAGTGTAGTTTTTGTTGCACCTAGTGGTAAGACCTTCAAATATTCATTTATGTTATCATTTGAATGCATAAATAATATAGCAGAATAAGAAGCATTGTTGTTGGGTCTTAATTTTGCTGTCAAGAATGGGATCAAAATGTTGACTATATATGGAGACTCCATGTTAGTGGTATCATAGGTAAGATCCAAATATGCCACTAAAAATGAAAGGCTCGAGGAATATAAGCATGTTGTATGGGATACAATTGAACTATTTGATGCATTTTCAATAGATTGGGTGGATAGGTCAAAGAATTTGATGACCACTTTTCTTACTAATATTGCTCTATGAAGAGATAATATTACATTAACTGGTGTCTTAGAAGTAGAGTTTAAGACTAGACCTTACATTCCTGACAACATATATAGTTGGCAAGTTTTCAATGATGATAAAGATCTATTGAACTTCTTGCAATGTGTAGATAAATATGAAGCTCAAGAAATAGACTTCAATGCTTTTGTTGAGAAGGTTGATAGTAAGGACACTATATTTGGTCAAGTAGTACAATTAAAGACAAATAAAACTCCAAAAGGTCTAGTGGCTTTGGAGCATGTTTTTGATGGAAATGACAGATCAACCATGAAGCAAACACCAATTCATCAAGATGATCTTGAAGAGGTAAATCGTGGCACCAATAATGCTCCAAAGAAAGTTTACATAGGAAAGAAAATAAGTCCAAGAATCAGGGACATGCTCATAAGCCTACTCAAGAAATACAAACATGTATTTGCATGGTCCTATGAAGATTTAAAGGCCTATAGAGAAGACCTATTTCAGCATGAAATCCCATTGAAGCCAGATGCCAAACCTTTCAGGAAGAGACAAAGACCTATCAATCCTATTTTGGAGCAAAAAATGCAAGAAGAATTGATGAAGCTTAGGGATGCTAGTTGTATCGAGCCTATCAGGCATTCTTCTTGGGTCTGAAACTTGGTACAAATCAGAAAGAATGGTGATATAATATTGTGTGTTGATTTCAAGAATTTGAACATCTCATCACTGAAGGATAATTATCCTCTCCCAATTATGGAAGATATGTTGCAAAGAGTAATAGGTTGTGAATTACTCTCCATGATGGATGGGTCTTCTAGATATAACTAGTTCAAGGTTAAGAAATCTGAGCAATGCAAAACTACCTTCACTACACCGAGGGGTACATATGTGTATGTCAGGATGCCTTTTGGTCTCACAAATGATGGTGCCAATTTTCAAAGAACATGGATGTTGCATTTGCAAACATAATCAATGCTATAATGGTTGTATATCAAGATGATTTGACAACATATTCAAAGAAAGAAGAGGATCACTACTTACATTTAGAGAATATATTCATGAAGGCACTAGAATATGGCATATCATTAAACCCTAAAAAATGTCAATTTGCTATCACTGAGGGCAAACTGCTTGGGAAGATTGTTTCCAAAGAAGGTGTAAGGATAGATCCAGATTTAGGGTTGCTACAATCGATAAAATTCCCATCCCAAAGATAGTAAAGGTCATCTAGTCATTTTTTGGGCAAATAAATTTTCTAAGAAGATTTATTTCAAATTCTACTAAGATTGTCAATCCCATTGCTAAGATGTTCAATAAAGGATCCAAGATTGTTTGGATATCAGAGGTAGTTGAGGCATTTGCATCAATCAAGAGGGCAATCAAAGAGGCTCCAGTCTTGAAATATCCTGATTTTGGTATGCCATTCCAATTTTTTTTCTTTTACCTCTTTTCATACTATTGTAGCTATCATGCTATAGAAAAATGAAGGACATGAAAAACCAATATCATTCTTTAGAAAATCACTTCAAGGAGCTGAGTTGAAGTATGATGCCACTAAGAAACAAGCTTATGCTCTGGTAAAAGTAGTTAAAACATTGAGACCCTTCTTGGTAGGAGCACAAGTAACAGCGTATGTACCTAATGCAAAATCAAAGATGTCCTTACACAAACAGAAGTCACAAGAAGAAGGTGTAGATGGATAAATAGAATTTAGGAATTTAATATTAATATCCAAATCATTAAACTTGTAAGAGGATAAAGACTAGAAAAGTTAATGGCTGAATCTAATTTGGAGGATGCACAGGTGTGTGATGTTCAACAAGAAGAAGATATAATATCCATCATTGAACATACATCATGGTACACTAACATTGTTCACTACCTTAGGCATATGAAGTGTCCAAATGGGTTGAATGATAATAAAAAAGGGTCACTAAAATAACAAGCATCAAGGTATGTGTTCATAGATGGTGATTTGTTTTAAAAAACAAAAATGGTGTTCTAGTCTTTGTCATGCCCACATTTCCCATACGGTCACAACACACATCACATGTGTCATGTCCACATGTGTCATGTGGTCATGACATGAAATATTAAAAATTTTCCCATGCTTCCCTAGAAACCCCCTCGCAGGCGTAAGCATGCTCGGTGGCGTACACTTAAAGTGAAAACAATACAGTTGTCGGTGGGGTACTAAGTACATGTGCACACATCCTGATGCAAGAAGGCCAATAAAGGGGTCTTCATGATGCGGTTAATGTCGCTACAAGGTTAGAACTTTCAAGGCTCCTAAACCCTAAATTCTGGAAGATTTTGGCAGCATAACGCCTCACGGGCGTGAGTGGGATTTAATACACAAATTTTATTCTTAATACGTGGTTCCCTAGTAGGATTAACAAACTTCCTACGACTCCCTAATTATGATGAATTTACACTTGGTCCCATTTATGGATCATTTTTCAACAAAGCCCGATCATCCATTCACTTTTCCATTTTCTGAAATTTAATATTAATTTCTCCTCCTTCAGACTTAGCATTTTCAATAAAGCCTGTTCATTTGCCCTCTCTTCCGTTTCTCTAAAATTTAATTTTGATTGTATTTCTATCACAATCACTGAAACAAGGTTTACTAACTTCACTTGACTCAGCCTCCTAAATTTCTGCTCTAGGTTTCATCTCAATGTTTGAATTAATTTTAATAATCAACTTGTTCCTAATTAGGATTAACGGTAGGATAAAGTTACTTAATGGTAGGATAAACTTACTTAGTTCTCTTAGCCTAGTTCGGAAATGCCACGCATTTTCTCCTCTTTGATTTCCAATGTTAGTTTTTCTTTCTCTTTCTCTCTCTTTTATTTTCTCAATTGGATGTTTTCTAAATCTACAGTTGAGTTTAAAATGGCCACACATGGAATGCCTGTGATGGCTTGTTTGCATTTATTTTCAGTGTCTTTTGTAAATGGAAGGATCATATTTTCCTCTTCGTTTTCCTAATATTTAATTTGTGATAATTGTTGAAACTTCCGAGAAACTCTTCCTTAAAATTAAAATATATTTATATATGCTCTCTTTAAATTATAATTATATCTTTCCTTATTGTTGAAAACAATCTCCTACCATAATTTTCTTTCTTTTCTTTAAAACAAATGTAATCTCTCTTTAAAATTTATAAAAAGTAATTAAAATATATATATATATATATATATGTTTTATAGTATATATACTAGATTTTCCTTTATACAAGAACAAGCATTTTGTTCATCTCTTATTTTAAATGATCTTATGCAAACCCTAACTTTTACTTGTTATTTTTGTAGGGCAGAGGATTGGAGGGCAGTAGCGGCAGCCATGGAGCAGAGGGCGGACTGTGAGTATGGGCCGCGAGGTGTGGAGGGCGCAGAGCTGAGGATGGGAGGTAAGGCCGCGGGGGGTAGAGGTTGGGAGGTCACGTAGAGGTGTGAGGGAGGTTCCACAGTGGAGGTGGCCGCGAAGTGGTGACAGGCGGCGGTAGTGTGGTCGCAGAGGAGAGGGGTTTACAACCCGCGGGGGGACTAGAGAGTATACGATGAGGGCTGCGGTGATGGGAGTGTGGGGGCCTGTGTGTAGGCTGCGAAGGTTATTACAATGGCGGGGGTGTGGGGAGGGGTGGAGCCCCCACCCACATCCCACTATGCGGGGTGTGGGTGGGGGCTCTACCCCTCCCCACACCCATTGTTTAAAATCTGCGGTGGAGGTTTGAATCCCCACCCTTATTAAACATTTTTTTTTGTCTGTGTTTCTTTTAACACAGAAAAATTTGCTATTGTAAATTTCGTTTCCACTTCAATTTTTCCATTGACTATAATGAAAATACAGTCACAACAATGCATTAATAAATTTTATTTATTTTTATAAGTCTGTTATTTCGTAATATATAAAAAGAAAATATATATATGTATATATATATGTATATGTATATGTATATGTATATATATATATGTATATGTATATGTATATATGTATATGTATATGTATATATGTATATGTATATGTATATATGTATATATATATGTATATATATACATATATATATGTATATATATACATATATATATGTATATATATATATATATATTCACAATCAATTCAATTTAAAAAAATAGAAAACTATAAATGTATATATTGTCAACTAATTTATAGGCAAAATAATGAATTTATTTAAAATGAATTTGCTTACAAAATCTGTTTTCCAATGCAACCCAATTAAATATTATATATAGTTAATATTCTACCAGGATAAACAACTGCAATTATCTCTTAATTAAAGCTAAATTTCCAGCCACTAATTTCAATTGAAGTAACAGCATATCATTTCAAAATGGAACAAAAATGAATTTATTTTCTTTTTACAACAAAATCAAATGTATTATCATAACAAATTTTTATTTCCTTTCAAATGACAAAACTACAACTCCACATAATTTATTAAAATTAACATTTTCACAATTCATCTAAAGAGGTAAATATTACAAACTTGTTTACAGCTTCAGCTAGTTTCTCAACTTTACAAGTAGGAGAAGAAGGAAATAGACAATTCTAATATCCTTTTAAAAACAAATTTTCTTTTTCTCTTCTCATTTCTAAATGGTAAAACTTAATGAACAATAAAATTACAACTATCAACCAAATAAAAGAGGATTTCCTCACAACTCCTAACAATTTATACAACAATAGCGAGATAATTTTCTCCTTTTGGAAATCAACAAGGAAGGAGCTATTAAAAGATCAGGCTCTCCTTAAGACTTAAGGAAAATAAAATATTTTCTAAGATCCAATAATCTTCTCCAAGATTCACAATAAGCTTCCAGAAAACTTGCATATCACACAAGGGAAGAAACACCACACAAGTTGCTCTCCTCCCTACCATAGACCCGCAAGAGGGTCACCTGTGAGCTAGGGAGATCATCCACACACCTAGGGTATTCCAAAAATCCACTTCACAACAAGGTACAAACAACACACCCAAAACACACATACACCCATGGATAATTTACACAACACAAAAACTCAACCACAGTGAGTTTAACAAGGGGTAGGAGAGTGGACACACTCAACTCTAGAGTGTCACCCTTTCAAATAATATAATCAACACAAATTTCTCATGGCCTCAAGCCAAACTTGATAACAAAATTCTCCAAGGAGCTCGTATTTTGACTCTCAAGCTAAATAACACAATTTTTTGAAGTCACACAAATGCCCTGAAGGCTTTCAACATCCCAAAAGAAACAAGGCATGCACCCGAGGAGGATCACTCCTCCCCTACACCACACTTGATTAGCATTTCTCCCAAGTGGAAGAAGCTTTGTCAACATCCCAATAAAATTTTCCACAGTAACAAAATTTACAACACAAGCAAAATAAACATTTCCACACATCCTTCATGCAACAATTAGAATACAAAAGAATGGCCATGAAAACCAACCTTACAAAGCCCTTTAATGGATGAAGTTGATGTAGAGCTCCACTAAAATCTCCTCCAACCTAAGTCACCAAACTCCCTCTCACTTTCCTCTCCCAAAAGCAATTTTCAATAAACAAAAATCCTCCAAATTCAACAACCCCCTCTCCCTATCCCAAGTGGGATTAAAATAACCCAAATTCCATGAGTTTAGAGGAATGGGGAGGTGAAATTTGTGACCTCCTCACTCTTCCCCAAACTACTATTGTGTCCCAAGGGATGAGTGTTGGCTTATGTCACTCACCCATCCCTAAAGTCTTCCTTATCGCTTACCACATGTCATTTCTCTTATGCATTGGAGAAATAAAAGGAGTTAAAGGAGGAAAAAGGGTGACAGTTGTCTCCCCTTCCTTCCTTCTTATGAATGACCATACAACTCCATGGTGACTCTCACCAATCGTGAGGGTGACTTGAAGTCAATTCCTCCATTATTGGTGGGTCTTGGAGTCATTTCTTACCTTGGGAATGGAAAAGGGATGGGCTTGAGTGTTGGTACCACCCATCCTATCCCTCCCATACCTTCAAATTCGTCACTTAATTTTAATGTGAAGTTAAGGTGACCATACGCAGGTTACCCAAGGGTTACCCAAGTCAAAAGGAACCCTAGACCCATGGAGTATAACCCAGGGTCAACTTTAACCTAGTTAGGACACCCAAGGTCAAGTTAAGACACAAGAAAAGGGTCTCAAAAATTTAAATTTAAAAAATAAAATTCAAATACCATTCTTACAACACAATTCATAACTCAATTTTACAAAATGGTAGACCTAACCCATTCAACCTCATGAAAGACAACATTACAATATTAAATCAAACACAGAGTTGATCTCAGTTCTTAGTGGAACTAGATCGGCTTCACAAGGGATCACAACATAAGGTGCAAAATGATCTCTAGTATCTGTGGTTTGTTAGTCAAAACCTACACACTCAATTACAAGGTCAATTTCACATATAAATATCATAGCCGAAGCAGCTTAAAACATGAATTCCTAATACATAACATAGTTCTCATAAACATAATGAAATCACATAACAATTTCCTTTCTAACATCACCCAATTAGTTTTCCTATAATCTAACCATTAATTAGTCATCACCCAATTAGTTTTCCTATAAAATAAACATGTATCTAACATCACCCGATTTGTTTTCTCTTAAAGCAAACATCTAACTAACATCACCCAATTTGTTTTCTCTTAAAGAAAACATCTAACTAACACCACCCATTTTTTTTTCTCCTAAAGCAAACATCTAACTAACATCACCCAATTAGTTTTCGTTTAACATAACAAGGTTCAATAGTTTAAAAATCTGAGATCAACAGTCCCACAAATATAAAAGTATCAAGAACAGTAAGCTAAATAGTCACATGTATAGAAATGAAAAAGTGTAGGCCTCACATCCTCCCCCCTAAGATTGTACTTCCTCCTGGAAGTCGTCAAAGAGGTGAGGATAAAAAGTCCTTAGTCTCGGTGTATCCTCCCATGTTGCAGTGACCTTGTCATACATGTCCCACTAGACCTTAACTTGGTCTAGCTCTCAACCTCAAAGGCCCAGCGTCCGACGAGCCAATATGTGAATTGGCTCCAACACCAGCTACCCATTAGCCTCTACCTAAAGAGCACTCCAATCCAATATGTGAGATAAGTTAGAGATGTAACGATGTAAAATTAAAACATGAAAGACATCATGGATATGCGACAGACTAGGTGGCAAGGCTAGACGATAGGCTACAGGTCCTATCCGCTCCAAAATCTCAAAAGGTCCTACAAACCGAGGTGCTAGCTTAGAGCCCTTTTCGTAACGGATTGGACTCTTGTGCGGTCGCACTCTCAAGAATACTCTATCTCCCACTGATAAGCTCCGATCAGTTCTCTTAGTATCGGCATACTTCTTCTGTATATCTTGTGCCTCCTGAAGTCTCTGTCTAATCAGTGCAATCTACTACTCCATATCCTGAACTAGATTTGGACCAATGGCAACCTTGTCCTCTATCTGATCCCAACTAAATGGTGTCCTGCATGGTCTACCATATAAAGCCTGGAAAGGACGCATACCTAATGAGCTGTGATGCCCATTATTGTAGGCGAACTCAACCAGATATAGGTACTCCTCCCATCTAGACTAATGGTCCATAACATACATACGAAGCATGTCTTCTAACACCTGATTAACTCTCTCTATATATCCTTCGGTCTCCAGATGGTAGGCTAAACTAAAGTTGTTTGTGTACCCAATGCCTAATGTAAGGCTCTCCAAAACGCTGAAGTGAATACAGAGTCTCTGTCAGAAATGATGCGGTGAGGTACTTGATGAAGTCTAACAATCTGATCTAAGAACACTCTCGCCACTGATGGTGCATTGTACGTCATGCGTATAGGTAAGAAATGCGCCACCTTGGTCAATTTGTCAACTGTCACCATGATGGCATTATGACGACATGATGACATAGGTAAACCAATGATAAAGTCCATGGAAATGGTGTCCCATTTCCATTCAGGTATCTCGTGAGGGTACAATAGTCCTGCTAGATGTTGATGCTTGGCCTTGACCCTCTGATACTCAAGGAAACGAGCAACATATTCTACAATGTCACGTCTCATCCCAGCCCAATTATATAACTATCGCAAGTCAGTATGCATCTTCTTCACACCTGGATGTGCTGCATAGGGTGCTCTATGAGCCTCTGAAAGAATTACTGTACGTAGGTCACCTGCACGAGGTACATAGATGCGCTGCTGATGTCTAAGCAAACCATCAGACTCAAGGGAATATCCTACAAATTTGCCCTTAAGGGCCCTCTGATTCTAAATTTCTTGCTGCACTTCAAGAAACCACTCATCCTCCGGTAGATGCTATAAGATGCGGTCTCTCAAATCCACCCATGCTATCAAGGTCAAGATTTCTTGGCACCTCTGACTCAAAGCATCAGTAACCACGTTCTCCTTCCCTTTGATGTAGTGGACATCAAATTCGTACTTGCATAAGAACTCCATCTAATTTTGCTGGCGAGCATTCAGATTTGGCTGTGTAAAAATGTACTGTAAGCTATGATGATCCGAATGGAGCTCAAAGCGTCGACCTAAGAGGAAGTGTCTCTAGTGGACAAGAGCATGAATAACTACTGCAAGCTCTAAATTGTGAGTAGGGTAGTTTAGCTCATGTGTCTTAAGCTTATGCAATTCATATGCAATCGCTCTACCACCCTGCATAAGCACGACTCCCAAATCCTCCAATGATGCATCTATGCAAACAACAAAATCCTCTGTAGGATCTAGAACTGCTAAAATGGGAGCACTAGTAAGTCACTTTTTGAGGATCCCAAAGGCCCTCTCACACTGCTAAGTCCAAGTGAAACTTTTTCCTTTTCGCTGAAGGGAAGTGATGGGATGTGCTATCCTGGAAAAGCCCTCGACAAATCTATGGTAATAACTAGCTAATCCCATAAAGCTCCTGACTTCAGTCACGCTGGTGGGTGATGTCTAGTCCTAAATCACTCTGATCTTTGATGGATCTATGGAGATGCCATTGCTTGATAAGATGTGTCCCAAATACTACACCTCTGTCCTGAAGAATGCACACTTCGCCAAGTTGCCATAAAGATGCTACTCTTGTAAATGCTACAAAACTTGACACAAATGATCCACATGTTCCTCCTCGGTTCACAGATAAATCAAAATATCATCAAGAAATATGATCACGAACCAATTCAAGTAAGTATAGAACACCCTGTTCATGAGACTCATGAATACTGCAAGGGCGTTCGTCAAACCGACCATATTTAAGCTGTAACAGACAAACATATGGAACACCATAAATTGGTACAACCAAATAGCGCACATAAATACTCAATATATTATTACTTGTATACAGGAAGCTTACATGACAGTTCATCTATAACAATGCTCGCTATTACAAACAAAAACATCAACTTTACTTCTATGGACTTCTATAGAAGCTTGGGACTCAAGCTTTTACAATACTTTAAAGCCGGACTGGCTTACTATTACAGAACTTCAAAGACAACTCTAAGACTCTTAGAACTCTTACTACTCTCAGACTTGCGCCGAATTACTTATGAAATGTAGGCGGCCCTGGGATCCTTTTATAGGAAGCGGAGGGCAAATCTTTTAACCCCGATCACATAATTCTTTGGAGTCCGACCATAGAAGAGTGACACGAAGACACCTTATCCGAAGAGCATCCCAAGAAGGTGGGACCCAATTACTCGTGAACAAGATAAGGTCGGCGACCGACACTTCCTTTTACAAACGAGTGGAATAACTCGTACACGCACTAAGGTAACGTGTTAACCCCTTTAGAACATGGTAGGGTCCATGCTTTCCTTTCATAACGAGGTGAAAGATTCCTCGATGAGTGACATGCCCACTCATTAGCCTTATCTAGAGCCCGTGCTGTGGGTGGAGGTACTTGACTCATATGGAGCCCACCCGATACAGCCTTCGCATAATTCACCTTCTGGATGCGTACAATCAGGCGCACGATAGAAACCTCTAGAATCATATTGCGGTACTCTAGGATCATCCATTGAGAAGTCATGACAGTTGGCACAATCCTGATTTGAGGCATGAGGGATATAGCCTGGAAGAGAGTCATCTTCGCGCCACATGATACTCATCACTTTGATCTTATGTGGATGTGCCAGGATGGCATTACTGGAATATGGAACTCCACGGGCGACTCTGTAGGTCTTCGTATGCAACCAGCTGGGAGTCTGATGTTGAGTGAAGTAATTCAAACGATTCCCAACAGTCCAATTGTTGAATCTGGACGTTGGTCCACCCGGTCCATACATTTGGCACATATGCCGACTGATGGCATTTTCTGTTGCTGAGTTGAACTGGAGTCTAAAGATGCATCCAGTGTATGCTGTGGTGCCATTAAAGTTCAACTGATCCGCTTGAGGATAAGGACCAGAAAACATCTTTCTAATTGTGGTGACACCAAACTCATTGTGTAACCATTGGAAGGGATTCCCAATGTCTGGATTTAGAAATCTAACTGGGAGAACGAAGTCTCCACACCAATTCTGAAGGGCATGACCAACATCTGGGTCAATTGGCTCAGCTTCTGCTTTTCTTCTGATTTGGCTGATTTGGCTTCAAGCACTTTCTTCAGCAAAAATCCTTCTCTGGATTCAAAATCTGCAAAAATGTTATCAACACCAGGTAAGTGAATGAAATCAAACTCATAGGTGTTGAGCTGCTGCGCCCATTTGAGAAGACGACCACGAGTGATCTTATTCCTAGATTCTTTTTTAAAGAATCCCCTTAAATGTTGCAAATCACTTTTCAGTAAAAATCTCTTATCAGCAATAAACATTTGAAAAGCCTGAAAAGTATTAACAACAGCTAAGATCTCCTTATGTGTACTATGGTAATCTCTCTCAGCATTCTTGAATGCACCCGAGACAGTTCTGACAATTTCTCCCTTATCCTTGGGATCATAAACGGGAGTCTTCTGTTCTCTCAAAATACCTGACCATGCAAATTCACTTGCATCTGTTTCTACAATTTTGTATCCTGGACCAGGTAACTTCAGGGGTGGCAACTGAGCACACTTGTTCTTAATATTTTGAATCAGCGTATCATGATGCACTGTCCATGGGGGAGGTTTCTTACTGAGGAGCTTGTTCAGATCAATACGATCCTCTGCAAGCTTATGGTAAAAACCAGCAATGTAGTTCACCGATCCTAAAAATCTCTACAACTCCTTGACATTGGTGACAGGTAAATGGGCAATTTTGCGCAGAATGTGAGGTTGCGCCTCCATCATCCCCCCGGGAAGAAGCTTGATGCCAATGAAGACAATTGAGGATTGAGCAAAGACAGACTTTGTAGGATTTACGGCTAAGCCATGATATTTACAGACGTCTAAAAACTGACGAAGGTGCTGCATATGGGAATTCATTTCAGGACTAAAAATAAGGATATCGTCGATGTATGGCTGAATGAATTTAGCATAGGGTCGAAACAAAGCATCCATTCTCTGTTGAAAGATGGAAGGAGCGGTTTTAATACCAAATGGAAGGACTTTCCATTCATACAGACCCTGTGGCACTGAGAATGTAGTTTTATAATAATCCTAAGGCTTCAGTTTTATCTGCCAGTAACCTTTAGTGAGGTCAAACTTGGAGTAAACATTACTGCCTTGAATGGCTTGCCAAATATGATCTTTGCTAGGTAAAGGATGACGATGATCCACTAGACATTCATTAAGAGGCTTATAATTCACTACGAGCCTTTTTTCAGGTAATTCATTACCATCTTCATCAATCTTAGGGACATACATGGCATGACAGGAGAAAGGTGACTCAGAGACTTGAATGAGACTCTGTTCTAACAGGGATGAGATTTCCTTAGCACATGTATCAGTTTCAGCAGAAGTCAGTCATGCTTACCTCATCAAGCAGTATGAAGCGAATGAAAAAGAAATGGAGCTTATGAAAAAGGAATATGAAGATGCTGTCTTCACCAAGGATTTGACAAAGCACCAGCGCAGGATCACCTGCGATCTCACGCTCAAACACGATGCTAATGGTGAAGAAATGCTCCCAAAAGGTAAGGCAAATTATATGGAACACCATAAATTGGTACAACCAAATAGCGCACACGAATACTCAATATATTATTACTTGTATACAGGAAGCTTACATGACAGTTCATCTATAACAATGCTCGCTATTACAAACAAGAACATCAACTTTACTGCTATGGACTTCTATAGAAGCTTGGGACTCAAGCTCTTACAATACTTTAAAGCCAGACTGGCTTACTATTACAGAACTTCAAAGACAACTCTAAGACTCTTAGAACTCTTACTACTCTCAGACTTGCACCGAATTGCTTATGAAATGCAGGCGGCCCTGGGATCCTTTTATAGGAAGCGGAGGGCAAATCTTTTAACCCCGATCACATAATTCTTTGGAGTCCGACCATAGAAGAGTGACACGAAGACACCTTATCCGAAGAGCATCCCAAGAAGGTGGGACCCAATTGCTCGTGAACAAGATAAGGTCGGCGACCGACACTTCCTTTTACAAACGAGTGGAATAACTCGTACACGCACTAAGGTAACGTGTTAACCCCTTTAGAACATGGTAGGGTCCATGCTTTCCTTTCATAACGAGGTGAAAGATTCCTCAATGAGTGACATGCCCACTCATTAGCCTTATCTAGAGCCCGTGCTGTGGGTGGAGGTACTTGACTCATATGGAGCCCACCCGATACAGCCTTCGCATAATTCACCTTCTGGATGCGTACAATCAGGCGCACGATAGAAACCTCTAGAATCATATTGCAGTACTCTAGGATCATCCATTGAGAAGTCATGACAGTTGGCACAATCCTGATTTGAGGCATGAGGGATACAGCCTGGAAGAGAGTCATCTTCGCGCCACATGATACTCATCACTTTGATCTTATGTGGATGTGCCAGGATGGCATTACTGGAATATGGAACTCCACGGGTGACTCTGTAGGTCTTTGTATGCAACCAGATGGGAGTCTAATGTTGAGTGAAGTAATTCAAACGATTCCCAACAGTCCAATTGTTGAATCTGGACGTTGGTCCACCCGGTCCATACATTTGGCACATATGCCGACTGATGGCATTTTCTGTTGCTGAGTTGAACTGGAGTCTAAAGATGCATCCAGTGTATGCTGTGGTGCCATTAAAGTTCAACTGATCCGCTTGAGGATAAGGACTAGAAAACATCTTTCTAATTGTGGTGACACCAAACTCATTGTGTAACCATTGGAAGGGATTCCCAATGTCTGGATTTAGAAATCTAACTGGGAGAACGAAGTCTCCACACCAGTTCTGAAGGGCATGACCAACATCTGGGTCAATTGGCTCAGCTTCTGCAGAGAACTCAAAGAATGGTGTTTCCGTCCATAAACCTGGAGTGGTTAGTTTCTGTTTTGAGACAAGCATTTCAAAATGATCATAAAGAAAATCGGTAGCCATTTGATGATTGTGAAGATCCCTATGAGCAAAGGGATTACAACTCCATTGTTCACAACTTGGCTCACTCCAGCGTTGTTCTCTGATTCTTATAACTCGGACTTTACCTGAGCAAGTTCTTACCTGCTTCTTTTCCTTTTCTTCTGATTTGGCTGATTTGGCTTCAAGCACTTTCTTCAGCAAAAATCCTTCTCTGGATTCAAAATCTGCAAAAACGTTATCAACACCAGGTAAGTGAATGAAATCAAACTCATAGGTGTTGAGCTGCTGCGCCCATCTAAGAAGACGACCACGAGTGATCTTATTCCTAGATTCTTTTTTAAAGAATCCCCTTAAATGTTGCAAATCACTTTTCAGTAAAAATCTCTTATCAGCAATAAACATTTGAAAAGCCTGAAAAGTATTAACAAGAGCTAAGATCTCCTTATGTGTACTATGGTAATCTCTCTCAGCATTCTTGAATGCACCCGAGATAGTTCTAACAATTTCTCCCTTATCCTTGGGATCATAAACGGGAGTCTTCTGTTCTCTCAAAATACCTGACCATGCAAATTCACTTGCATCTGTTTCTACAATTTTGTATCCTGGACCAGGTAACTTCAGGGGTGGCAACTAAGCACACTTGTTCTTAATATTTTGAATCAGCTTATCATGATGCACTGTCCATGGGGGAGGTTTCTTACTGAGGAGCTTGTTTAGATCAATACGATCCTCTGCAAGCTTATGGTAAAAACCAGCAATGTAGTTCACCAATCCTAAAAATCTCTGCAACTCCTTGACATTGGTGACAGGTAAATGGGCAATTTTGCACAGAATGTGAGGTTACGCCTCCATCATCCCCCCGGGAAGAAGCTTGATGCCAATGAAGACAATTGAGGATTGAGCAAAGACAGACTTTGTAGGATTTACGGCTAAGCCATGATGTTTACAAACATCTAAAAACTGACGAAGGTGCTGCATATGGGAATTCATTTCAGGACTAAAAACAAGGATATCATCGATGTATGGCTGAATGAATTTCGCATAGGGTTGAAACAAAGCATCCATTCTCTATTGAAAGATGGAAGGAGCGGTTTTAATACCAAATGGAAGGACTTTCCATTCATACAGACCCTATGGCACTGAGAATGCAGTTTTATAATAATCCTGAGGCTTCAGTTTTATCTGCCAGTAACCTTTAGTGAGGTCAAACTTGGAGTAAACATTACTGCCTTGAATGGCTTGCCAAATATGATCTTTGCTAGGTAAAGGATGATGATGATCCACTAGACATTCATTAAGAGGCTTATAATTCACTACGAGCCTTTTTCAGGTAATTCATTACCATCTTCATCAATCTTAGGGACATACATGGCATGACAGGAGAAAGGTGACTCAGAGACTTGAATGAGACTCTGTTCTAACAGGGATGAGATTTCCTTAGCACATGTATCAGTTTCAGCAGAAGTCATAAGAAAATAATTTGCCTTACCTTTTGGGAGCATTTCTTCACCGTTAGCATCGCGTTTGAGCGTGAGATCGCAGGTGATCCTGCGCTGGTGCTTTGTCAAATCCTTGGTGAAGACAGCATCTTCATATTCCTTTTTCATGAGCTCCATTTCTTTTTCATTCACTTCATACTGCTTGATGAGGTAAGCATGACTGACTTCTCTCTTCTTCTTCTTACCAGGCTTTTGGATCTTGTGAGTGAAGGACAATGGCTGGTATACTCTAGGAACTTGATAAAAGTCTCTGAAAGTGAGAAACTCTCGATCAATGATAAATGGTTCCCATTCTTTAATGGCATTACTTCCAAGAATACCATCATAATCTTCAACTTCATACTGAACAAATAGGACTTGACTGGGACTGTCCTCAGTACCAAGTCTGACAGGAGCTACACAGTATGAATCACTGCCTTCTTTATCCTGGTTAGCAAAAGTGATTTTGGTATTTCCCTTTTTCCAAGCATCTTCAGGGAAACAATTCTTTCGTGCAAGATTGAGATCTGCACCGGTATCAATAAGGAATGATAGAGGATATGCCTGAATTCCTCTGAAATGGATGGTAAGTATGACAGTAGGACAAATTGAAGCAATCCTAGCGCTTCTGACATACTTATGATCTTTCAGCATGTTCACATGATGACTAGAAGACTCTACATCAATCACTTCTCTAGGAGGTGATCCTTCAAAAGCATCATCAGTGAGGTAATTCAATGGATCTTCTTCAGTTTCAGACTTAGGGACTGGACCTTGAACTGGAGCTGGAGCTTGGTGAGGGCGAAGAGACAATGGTCTTTCAATAGGACCAAAAGAAGAGGATTTAGACAATTGGATTTCTCCTATAGACCTTTGGATTATAGGACTGTAATGAGGTTCGTAACAGAGGAGCTGGGCTTCTCGAGGACTTTTAGAACCAATCCTAGTTGCATTAGCAGAAGTATTTATTCTATTGATGTACTTCTCTAAGTCAGGAGATTTCTCTAACTCTTCATGCAAATTGAAATTCTCTTCTTCATCAAGTTCAGTAATTTCTTCTTGAGCTTGAGATATTACCTTGAGAAGAAATTCTTTTCGATGGCGGCGCCATAGACGCCGAGCCATGCTTCCAGGAGCTGGTGCTTCCAACAATCCACGCTGACCAAGTGGCAGGGTTGAGGCGAGACTCTGTTGAATAGGAGTCTGCGGAGGAGATTGTCTCCTTTGCCAGGGTGCTGGCTTGTATCCATGGGATTCATGGAAACTTTGTCCACTGGTGCTACTTTGAAAAGGCCTGCTTGGCGCTTTGGGTTGAAGCAAATACAGCTTCCTTGCTTTAAGCTGCTCCAACTGAGCATTCAGCTTTTTCCAAGTTTCTGGACCCGTGTCCATCTTGTTCAATCTAGCTTCAATCTCCATGATCTTATCCACGATCTGGTTCAGCTCTTGCTGAACAGGAGTGCTTCGGAACATGCGACAGTAAAAAGAGACTTCACTGCCATAAGAACTGACTGAATCAGAATCTGACATTTCTTCGTCTTGATTCTGCACAATTGAAAGATTATTCAATTTAGCAGAAACTTCTTCAGCGGCTGACTGATATTCTTCTTCTGATGAGGATTCAGAAGCTGAACTCAAAACTATATCTTCTGAGTCTGAAGGATAGTCGTTTATATAGATGTAGTCAGGTTCTGTGATGCCGTGAGCTTGCATTGCACGCATCTTGCCACGTCCTTTCTTTTTCTTTCTTTCGGGACATTTATTGGCAAAGTGATCTCCTTTACAGATGTAGCAGGTTGGCTTCCACTTGCTACCTTTCTTTTGTTTATCCTTCTTTCTGAAGAAACCTTTCTTTTCCTTGGAATACTTCTTTTTGATCTTTCAATCTCTGACATTTAGATTTTTGAATCTTTTACGGAACCTTTTGTCAGACTTATCATACTTGTCTTTGTAACATCCTGCACACGCATCACCTTTTTCATCATCTATGCGGTGGCAGTTAGTAGTCGACAAAATTGGTTGAACTTTCTTTATCTCCTTCCTGGATTTAGCTTCATCACAGATGTCAGAATTAATTTGTTCCAGAAATTGAATCAATTGCGGAAAGGTTACTTCTTTCATTTCAATTCCATCAGCAACCATATTCTCTAAAACTTTCTTGTGGTAGAATTCTCCTATGGGATTACCAAAACTTTTCAAGAAAGTAGTATACATCAAATCATGTTGCTGTTCATGACCAGAAAGATAAAAATGCTCATACTGCTTCTTGCAGTAAGATTTGAAATCTCGGAGATCCTTACATTTTCCTTTAATAAACTTGTTATACTCAAGTTTCTCCATGACATCTCTTTTTCCCACAAACATTCTGAGAAGTTGTGCACATACCTGATCAGTTCCTTTATCCAACAGATTTTCTTTGTAATCATCTGACAACCGTTCCCATACATGCTTAGTAGTTCCAGTCATAGAATTTAAAGCTTGCTTGATAACTTCTTTTTCATCTGCATCAGTGTTAGTGGATAAATAATTTGTTATCCATGATCTCATAGCATCAATAGCTCTAGTATTTTCTAACACTTCAAGCTTATCAAAGTTGACAAGAGGAGGTGTGTCAGCTTTGTATGACTGTATATTTTTAAATGGATCCTCCTTGGGAGAAGTTCCATTTCCACCTCGAGCCATCTGGACTCGACCTTAGGCTGGCGGTTGCTCATACTGACCTGTCAAAGGATTATACACTTTAGCTTCTTCTTTTGTCATGAGAGATGGTCCTTCATATTGAGCTTGAAGGAAACCTTTTGAATCCTTAGGAAAATGTTTAACCTTAGACTTAGAGCCTGTGTTCTGAATGAGAACAGATTCACTGCGAACAGTGGACTGTATATTACCAGACTCTGTCTGAATCAAATTAGTCAATTCAGTATGTTGCTGTCTAACCATGTTAAACTCTTCTTGAAGTTCAGTAGATCTCTGACCATTATGTTTAACATGTAAGTCCACACTATTCAACTATGTTCCTAGTACATTAGTTTCTAACTTAATTGCATTACGGGCCTGTGTAGTAGCCTGGAGCTGCTCTTGTCTCCAAACATCAGTTTGTGCCCTGAATTGTTCATACTGAGCTTTCATTTCAGTAAGCTCTTTTGTGACTGTCTGTGTCCATTCATCAGACAATCTTTTTTCTAACTTTTCTAGAAGTTGAACAACAGTATGAAAATTCTCCTGATGACTAAGATGAGATTTCTGACTTTTGACAGCTTCTATCTCTGCCCATTTCTTTCTATCTTCCATGAGGAGCATTGTTTTTCTCATACACAAATTTGTCCAGTTTAACAAATTACTTTGACTGGGTCCACTGGCTCCAATGGGGAAGACATGAAGAGGCCAACATTGGATTTTATAATGACCTTTTGAATCAATGATCATGAAATCTTTAAATGGGGGCACACGACCAGGAACAGTACTAGAACTAGCAGGAGTATCTACAATTTTAACATCCTCGGTTTCTATACTTTGTTCTGGTAAATCAAACACTGTTTGAGACATCATCATTCGGACATTTCCAGATTTTGGTGGGAAGACAAAGGAACAGTCTTCACACTTGAACAAACCATTTTCTAACTCTGAGTACTTGTGGTGCTGACACCTAACCATCACCTGAGGTTGTGGTGGATGATACATAGTAGGCTGAGGTTGTCGAGGAACAGAAGACACAAGAGGTTTAGGTATCTTAAACAAACTTTCAAAACCTTTGCTGGGTTGTAACTTGACAGACTGAGATCTAGGCAATACAGAGGGTTCTGCAATTGTAGGATCATTAGAGGAAGCTTCTCTACTTAAAGCAGGGGAATAGGCACTGCTTCGAGAACTACCAGAAGACTGACTTCCTTGGGCATTTCCAAACTTAATAACAGCCTGATCATCTAGTTCTTCAATTGAGATTCCTCTCAATCTACTTGACGTTCCACAGTCTGATTCTTGTGTTTCTGAATCCCAAAGTTCCATAGCCCATTCTTCAGGCATTTTTATATCCTTATGCCGAACAATCTTTGGGGCTGTCAATTGGGTATTTTCACTGCTAGAGGTCCAAATAGTAGACAATCCTTCTAATCCATGACTTTGTCTAGGATTAATCATCAAAGGCATAACCTTATTATACAGACGATAATGGACAAGGAAAACTAGGGAATGATCCACTGAATCTTTCTTCATGAACAGATTCATGGTATTAAACTTATATTCTAAAACATCCCTTAGGTTTTCATCTTTTAAACTTACAGGAAAGTCTAATAAACAATCTACAAAAATGGGACCTTTGGCCATGGAGTCACAACCTACTCCAAGCAGTGAGTGAGACAGTTTCAGAAACCTAGCATCCTCAAGCATCATTAAAACAATGATTGGTAAACCTTTTCGGTAATGACCACACACACCAATCCTGAGGATTGAGGATTGAGCAAAGACAGACTTTGTAGGATTTACGGCTAAGCGATGATGTTTACAGACATCTAAAAACTGACGAAGGTGTTGCATATGGGAATTCATTTCAGGACTAAAAACAAGGATATCATCGATGTATGGCTGAATGAATTTAGCATAGGGTCGAAACAAAGCATCCATTCTCTGTTGAAAGATGGAAGGAGCGGTTTTAATACCAAATGGAAGGACTTTCCATTCATATAGACCCTGTGGCACTGAGAATGCAGTTTTATAATAATCCTGAGGCTTCAGTTTTATCTGCCAGTAACCTTTAGGGAGGTCAAACTTGGAGTAAACATTACTGCCTTGAATGGCTTGCCAAATATGATCTTTGCTAGGTAAAGGATGACGATGATCCACTAGACATTCATTAAGAGGCTTATAATTCACTACGAGCCTTTTTTCAGGTAATTCATTACCATCTTCATCAATCTTAGGGACATACATGGCATGACAGGAGAAAGGTGACTCAGAGACTTGAATGAGACTCTGTTCTAACAGGGATGAGATTTCCTTAGCACATGTATCAGTTTCAGCAGAAGTCATAAGAAAATAATTTGCCTTACCTTTTGGGAGCATTTCTTCACCGTTAGCATCGTGTTTGAGCGTGAGATCGCAGGTGATCCTGCGCTGGTGCTTTGTCAAATCCTTGGTGAAGACAGCATCTTCATATTCCTTTTTCATAAGCTCCATTGTGTGTGTGTGGTCATTACCGAAAAGGTTTACCAATCGTTGTTTTAATGATGCTTAAGGATGCTAGGTTTCTGAAACTGTCTCACTCACTGCTTGGAGCAGGTTGTGACTCCATGGCCAAAGGTCCCATTTTTGTATATTGTTTATTAGACTTTCCTGTAAGTTTAAAAGATGAAAACCTAAGGGATGTTTTAGAATATAAGTTTAATACCATGAATCTGTTCATGAAGAAAGATTCAGTGGATCATTCCCTAGTTTTCCTTGTCCATTATCGTCTGTATAATAAGGTTATGCCTTTGATGATTAATCCTAGACAAAGTCGTGGATTAGAAGGATTGTCTACTATTTGGACCTCTAGCAGTGAAAATACCCAATTGACAGCCCCAAAGATTGTTCGGCATAAGGATATAAAAATGCCTGAAGAATGGGCTATGGAACTTTGGGATTCAGAAACACAAGAATCAGACTGTGGAACGTCAAGTAGATTGAGAGGAATCTCAATTGAAGAACTAGATGATCAGGCTGTTATTAAGTTTGGAAACGCCCAAGGAAGTCAGTCTTCTGGTAGTTCTCGAAGCAGTGCCTATTCCCCTGCTTTAAGTAGAGAAGCTTCCTTTAATGATCCTACAATTGCAGAACCCTCTGTATTGCCTAGATCTCAGTCTGTCAAGTTACAACCCAGCAAAGGTTTTGAAAGTTTGTTTAAGATACCTAAACCTTCTGTGTCTTCTGTTCCTCGACAACCTCAACCTACTATGTATCATCCACCACAACCTCAGGTGATGGTTAGGTGTCAGCACCATAAGTACTCAGAGTTAGAAAATGGTTTGTTCAAGTGTGAAGACTGTTCCTTTGTCTTCCCACCAAAATCTGGAAATGTCCAAATGATGATGTCTCAAACAGTGTTTGATTTACCAGAACAAAGTATAGAAACCGAGGATGTTAAAATTGTAGATACTCCTGCTAGTTCTAGTACTGTTCCTGGTCGTCTGCCCCCATTTAAAGATTTCATGATCATTGATTCAAAAGGTCATTATAAAATCCAATGTTGGCCTCTTCATGTCTTCCCCATTGGAGCCAGTGGACCCAGTCAAAGTAATTTGTTAAACTGGACAAATTTGTGTATGAGAAAAACAATGCTCCTCATGGAAGATAGAAAGAAATGGGCAGAGATAGAAGCTGTCAAAAGTCAGAAATCTCATCTTAGTCATCAGGAGAATTTTCATACTGTTGTTCAACTTCTAGAAAAGTTAGAAAAAAGATTGTCTGATGAATGGACGCAGACAGTCACAAAAGAGCTTACTGAAATGAAAGCTCAGTATGAACAATTTAGGGCACAAACTGATGTTTGGAGACAAGAGCAGCTCCAGGCTACTACACAGGCCCGTAATGCAATTAAGTTAGAAACTGATGTACTAGGAACACAGTTGAATAGTGTGGACTTACATGTTAAACATAATGGTCAGAGATCTACTGAACTTCAAGAAGAGTTTAACATGGTTAGACAGCAACATACTGAATTGACTAATTTGATTCAGACAGAGTCTGGTAATATACAGTCCACTGTTCGCAGTGAATCTGTTCTCATTCAGAACACAGGCTCTAAGTCTAAGGTTAAACATTTTCCTAAGGATTCAAAAGGTTTCCTTCAAGCTCAATATGAAGGACCATCTCTCATGACAAAAGAAGAAGCTAAAGTGTATAATCCTTTGACAGGTCAGTATGAGCAACCGCCAGCCCAAGGTCGAGTCCAGATGGCTCGAGGTGGAAATGGAACTTCTCCTAAGGAGGATCCATTTAAAAATATACAGTCATACAAAGCTGACACACCTCCTCTTGTCAACTTTGATAAGCTTGAAGTGTTAGAAAATACTAGAGCTATTGATGCTATGAGATCATGGATAACAAATTATTTATCCACTAACACTGATGCAGATGAAAAAGAAGTTATCAAGCAAGCTTTAAATTCTATGACTGGAACTGCTAAGCATGTATGGGAACGGTTGTCAGATGATTACAAAGAAAATCTGTTGGATAAAGGAACTGATCAGGTATGTGCACAACTTCTCAGAATGTTTGTGGGAAAAAGAGATGTCATGGAGAAACTTGAGTATAACAAGTTTATTAAAGGAAAATGTAAGGATCTCCGAGATTTCAAATCTTACTGCAAGAAGCAGTATGAGCATTTTTATCTTTCTGGTCATGAACAGCAACATGATTTGATGTATACTACTTTCTTGAAAAGTTTTGGTAATCCCATAGGAGAATTCTACCACAAGAAAGTTTTAGAGAATATGGCTGCTGATGGAATTGAAATGAAAGAAGTAACCTTTCCGCAATTGATTCAATTTCTGGAACAAATTAATTCTGACATCTGTGATGAAGCTAAATCCAGGAAGGAGATAAAGAAAGTTCAACCAATTTTGTCGACTACTATCTGCCACCGCATAGATGATGAAAAAGGTGATGCGTGTGCAGGATGTTAGAAAGACAAGTATGATAAGTCTGACAAAAGGTTCCGTAAAAGATTCAAAAATCTAAATGTCAGAGATCGAAAGATCAAAAAGAAGTATTCCAAGGAAAAGAAAGGTTTCTTCAGAAAGAAGGATAAACAAAAGAAAGGTAGCAAGTGGAAGCCAACCTGCTACATCTGTAAAGGAGATCACTTTGCCAATAAATGTCTCGAAAGAAAGAAAAAGAAAGGACGTGGCAAGATGCGTGCAATGCAAGCTCACGGCATCACAGAACCTGACTACATCTATATAAACGACTATCCTTCAGACTCAGAAGATATAGTTTTGAGTTCAGCTTCTGAATCCTCATCAGAAGAAGAATATCAATCAGCCGCTGAAGAAGTTTCTGCTAAATTGAATAATCTTTCAATTGTGCAGAATCAAGACGAAGAAATGTCAGATTCTGATTCAGTCAGTTCTTATGGCAGTGAAGTCTCTTTTTACTATCGCATGTTCCGAAGCACTCCTGTTCAGCAAGAGCTGAACCAGATCGTGGATAAGATCATGGAGATTGAAGCTAGATTGAACAAGATGGACATGGGTCCAGAAACTTGGAAAAAGCTGAATGCTCAGTTGGAGCAGCTTAAAGCAAGGAAGTTGTATTTGCTTCAACCCAAAGCGCCAAGCAGGCCTTTTCAAAGTAGCACCAGTGGACAGAGTTTCCATGAATCCCATGGATAGAAGCCAGCACCCTGGCAAAGGAGACAATCTCCTCCACAGACTCCTGTTCAACAGAGTCTCACCTCAACCCTGCCACTTGGTCAGCGTGGATTGTTGGAAGCACCAGCTCCTGGAAGCATGGCTCGGTGTCTATGGCGTCGCCATTGGAAAGAATTTCTTCTCAAGGTAATATCTCAAGATCAAGAAGAAATTACTGAACTTGATGAAGAAGAGAATTTCAATTTGCATGAAGAATTAGAGAAATCTCCTGACTTAGAGAAGTACATCAATAGAATAAATACTTCTGCTAATGCAACTAGGATTGGTTCTGAAAGTCCTCGAGAAGCCCAGCTCCTCTGTGACGAACCTCATTACAGTCCTATAATCCAAAGGTCTATAGGAGAAATCCAATTGTCTAAATCCTCTTCTTTTGGTCCTATCGAAAGACCATTGTCTCTTCGCCCTCACCAAGCTCCAGCTCCAGCTCCAGTTCAAGGTCCAGTCCCTAAGTCTGAACCTGAAGAAGATCCATTAAACTACCTCACTGATGATGCTTTTGAAGGATCACCTCCTAGAGAAGTGATTAATGTAGAATCATCTAGTCATCATGTGAACATGCTGAAAGATCATAAGTATGTCAGAAGCGCTAGAATTGCATCTATCTGTCCTGCTGTCATACTTACCATCCATTTCAGAGGAATTCAGGCATATCCTTTGTCATTCCTTATTGATACCGGTGCAGATCTCAATCTTGCATGAAAGAATTGTTTTCCTGAAGATGCTTGGAAAAAGGGAAATACCAAAATTACTTTTGCTAACCAGGATAAAGAAGGCAGTGATTCATACTGTGTAGCTCCTGTTAGACTTGGTACTGAGGACAGTCCCAGTCAAGTCTTATTTGTTCAGTATGAAGTTGAAGACTATGATGGTATTCTTGGAAGTAATGCCATTAAAGAATGGGAACCATTCATCATTGATCGAGAGTTTTTCACTTTCAGAGACTTCTATCAAGTTCCTAGAGTCTACCAGCCATTGTCCTTCACTCACAAGATCCAAAAGCCTGGTAAGAAGAAGAAGAGAGAAGTCAGTCATGCTTACCTCATCAAGCAGTATGAAGCTAATGAAAAAGAAATGGAGCTTATGAAAAAGGAATATGAAGATGCTGTCTTCACCAAAGATTTGACAAAGCACCAGCGCAGGATCACCTGCGATCTCACGCTCAAACGCGATGCTAACGGTGAAGAAATGCTCCCAAAAGGTAAGGCAAATTATTTTCTTATGACTTCTGCTGAAACTGATACATGTGCTAAGGAAATTTCATCCTTGTTAGAACAGAGTCTCATCCAAGTCTCTGAGTCACCTTTCTCCTGTCATGCCATGTATGTCCCTAAGATAGATGAAGATGGTAATGAATTACCTGAAAAAAGGCTCGTAGTGAATTATAAGCCTCTTAATGAATGTCTAGTGGATCATCGTCATCCTTTACCTAGCAAAGATCATATTTGGCAAGCCATTCAAGGTAGTAATGTCTACTCTAAGTTTGACCTCACTAAAGGTTACTGGCAGATCAAACTGAAGCCCCAAGATTATTATAAAACTGCATTCTCAGTGCCACAGGGTCTGTATGAATGGAAAGTCCTTCCATTTGGTATTAAAACCGCTCCTTCCATCTTTCAACAGAGAATGGATGCTTTGTTTCGACCCTATGCTAAATTCATTCAGCCATACATCGATGATATCCTTGTTTTTAGTCCTGAAATGAATTCCCATATGCAGCACCTTCGTCAGTTTTTAGATGTCTGTAAACACCATGGCTTGGCCGTTAATCCTACAAAGTCTGTCTTTGCTCAATCCTCAATTGTCTTCATTGGCATCAAGCTTCTTCCCGGGGGGATGATGGAGGCGCAACCTCACATTCTGCGCAAAATTGCCCATTTACCTGTCACCAATGTCAAGGAGTTGCAGAGATTTTTAGGATTGGTGAACTACATTGCTGGTTTTTACCATAAGCTTGCAGAGGATTGCATTGATCTGAACAAGCTTCTTAGTAAGAAACCTCCCCCATGGACAACGCATCATGATAAGCTGATTCAAAATATTTAGAACAAGTGTCCTCAGGTGCCACCCCTAAAGTTACCTGGTCCAGGATACAAAATTGTAGAAACAGATGCAAGTGAATTTACATGGTCAGGTATTTTGAGAGAACAGAAGACTCCCGTCTATGATCCCAAGGATAAGGGAGAAATTGTCAGAACTGTCTCGGGTGCATTCAAGAATGCTGAGAGAGATTACCATAGTACACATAAGGAGATCTTAGCTATTGTTAATACTTTTCAGGCTTTTCAAATGTTTATTGCTGATAAGAGATTTTTACTGAAAAGTTATTTGCAGCATTTAAGGGGATTCTTTAAAAAAGAATCTAGGAATAAGATCACTCGTGGTCATCTTCTCAGATGGGCGCAGCAGCTCAACACCTATGAGTTTGATTTCATTCACTTACCTGGTGTTGATAACATTTTTGCAGATTTTGAATCCAGAGAAAGATTTTTGCTGAAGAAAGTGCTTGAAGCCAAATCAGCCAAATCAGAAGAAAAGGAAAAGAAGCAGGTAAGAACTTGCTCAGGTAAGGCTCGAGTTATAAGAATCAGAGAACAACGATGGAGTGAGCCAAGTTGTGAACAATGGAGTTGTAATCCCTTTTCTCATAGGGATCTTCACAATCATCAAATGGCTGCTGATTTCCTTTATGATCATTTTGAAATGCTTGTCTCAAAATAGAAACTAACCACTCCAGGTTTATGGAAGGAAACTCCATTCTTTGAGTTCTCTGCAGAAGCTGAGCCAATTGACCCAGATGTTGGTCATGCTCTTCAGAACTGGTGTGGAGATTTCGTTCTCCCAGTTAGATTTCTCAATCCAGACATTAGAAATCCCTTCCAATGGTTACACAATGAGTTTGGTGTCACCACAATTAGAAAGATGTTTTCTGGTCCTTATCCTCAAGTGGATCAGTTGAACTTTAATGGCACCACAGCATACACTGGATGCATCTTTAGACTCCAGTTCAACTCAGTAACAGAAAATGCCATCAGTCGGCATATGTGCCAAATGTATGGACCGGGTGGACCAATGTCCAGATTCAACAATTGGACTGTTGGGAATCATTTGAATTACTTCACTCAACATCAGACTCCCATCTGGTTGCATACGAAGACCTACAGAGTGGCCCGTGGAGTTCCATATTCCAGTAATGCCATCCTGGCACATCCACATAAGATCAAAGTGATGAGTATCATGTGGCACGAAGATGACTCTCTTCCAGGCTGTATCCCTCATGCCTTAAATCAGGATTGTGCCAACTCTCATGACTTTTCAATGGATGATCCTAGAGTACCGCAATATGATTCTAGAGGTTTCTATCGTGCGCCTGATTGTACGCATCCAGAAGGTGAATTATGCGAAGGCTGTATCGGGTGGGCTCCATATGAGTCAAGTACCTCCACCCACAGCACGGGCTCTAGATAAGGCTAATGAGTGGGTATGTCACTCATCGAGGAATCTTTCACCTCGTTATGAAAGGAAAGCATGGACCCTACCATGTTCTAAAGGGGTTAACACGTTACCTTAGTGCGTGTACGAGTTATTCGACTCGTTTGTAAAATGAAGTGTCGGTCGCCGACCTTATCTTGTTCACGAGCAATTGGGTCCCACCTTCTTGGGATGCTCTTCGGATAAGGTGTCTTCGTGTCACTCTTCTATGGTCAGACTCCAAAGAATTATGTGATCGGGGTTAAAAGATTTGCCCTCCGCTTCCTATAAAAGGATCCCAGGGCCACCTGCATTTCATAAGCAATTTGGCGCAAGTCTGAGAGTAGTAAGAGTTCTAAGAGTCTTAGAGTTGTCTTTGAAGTTCTGTAATAGTAAGCCAGTCTGGCTTTAAAGTATTGTAAAAGCTTGAGTCCCAAGCTTCTATAGAAGTCCATAGCAGTAAAGTTGATGTTCTTGTTTGTAATAGCGAGCATTGTTATAGATGAACTGTCATGTAAGCTTCCTGTATACAAGTAATAATATATTGAGTATTCGTGTGCGCTATTTGGTTGTACCAATTTATGTTGTTCCATATGTTTGTCTGTTATGGTCTGGTTCAAAAAATACTCTTATGAATATCTGCCTCTGTGATGCGCAATTGGTGATACCCAGATTTTAGATCAATTTTTGAGAACACTTTGGCTTCCTGCATCTGATCAAAGAGGTTGTCAATCCTAGGTAGAGGATAACGGTTCTTCACCATCACCTTGTTCAACTGCCTGTAATCCATGCATAGTCAAAGAGACCCATCCTTCTTCTTCACAAAGATGACCAGTGCACCCCAGGGTGAAATGCTAGGTCGAATGTGCCCGTTCTCAAGTAGCTCCTCTAACTACAGTTTAATCTCTGTAAGCTCATGTGTAGTCATCCTGTAAGGTGCATGAGACACGGGCTCTGCACCTGGCACTAAGTCGATATGGAAATCAACCTCTCTACGTGGAGGCATACTTGCTAACTCTAGTAGAAATACATCAGTAAAGTCTCTTAGGATAGGGTGGTCATCTAGGGTAGTCTCAAGCTCATCCTCTAATCTGTCACTAACTGTAATAGCAAACATCTAACAACCTTTCCGCATGTAGTGCTTAAGCTACTGAGCAGATATCATATGAACAGCCGTGGGCTTTTGAATGCCCACTATCTCGACTAATGTGCCATGATCGTTTAAGAAACTAATCATCCTTTGGCGACAATCTAGTTTAGCTCTATGAGTCGCAAGCCAATCCATACCCAAAACTATACCATAGGATCCTAATGGCATAACCCTAAGGTCACATACTGTAGTTAAGGAACCTAAGGAGATCTCACAATCTCTAACCATGATATGTATTGACATTTTGGCCCCAGAGGTCAATTCAACCTCCCACCTAATGTCCTGCCTAGAAGCCACCAGCCTGCAATGTTCCACTAATGATGTAGACAAAAAAGAATTGGTAGCTCCAGAGTAAAAAAAAATAGAGATAGGGAAATCCCTAATCTTACCTGCTGTCTCAATGACTAAAGCCTGGAAATCAGCCTGGTAGTTGTCAACCGCTACAAACATATGGTGGGACCTGCCCACGTCTCCTATAGTATGCTCAAATCCTCCTGCACAGGGCTATCCCCCTGCTATAAATCCTTGTGGACACTCCCTGGCCAAATGCCCTACCCCACCACACACATAGCATAGGACCCTAGCCTATAACTGTACTGACTACATCCTACTCGACTGCTGCTACCCAGTCCGTCTAGTGGACCCCTATGAACCTTTGTTTGATTGCTGAGACCTTGCGGGTCCCATAAAAGATCCCTATTGTCTTTGGTCTCTACGCTGGCCCTGCTGCTACCAACCACGGTTCTATCCTCCCTGACCCCTCTACTAGGATCTAGATCTTTGCTGATGCTGCTATTGTTGTGGAGGCCTAGGAGGTAATGATGAAGAATTATATCCTCCTCTTTGTGGTGTGTTTTGAGGCCTACGAAAGTTCTGCTGTTGTTGGGGATTATGATCCTGATACTACGGGCATGAATTCTGCCCTCGTCCCTAAATTTCCTCTGTAATAAGAGCCTTTTCAATAGCCTCGCTTATGGTCTAGGGATCTGCCATACGTACTGGTCCTGCTATCCTATGATTCAGGCCTTTGATGAATTTGTGTACCAAGAGTTTCTCGTCATGGAGGTACTCTGCGTAATGAGAAAGCTCGATGAACCGGCTCTCATATTGAGCAACAGTGAGTCCTCTCTACTGTAAATCATGGAACTCATCAATCCTACATTATCTGTAATGCTCTGACAAGTATCGCAAATTAAAATGCTCTATGAAGATATCCCAAGTGAGTGTATCTAAGGATAGTCGGTGCTTGCACTCCTCTGTGCACCACCAGGTAGCTGTTGCATCTCTTAGGAGATGTACTGCCACTCCTGCCTTCATGTTGCTCCCATAAGGTTGCAACACAAAACACCTGTCTAGACTAATCAGCCAAGCCTTGGCCACAGCTCCCTCTGTAGCTCCTGCGAAAGTAGGTGGGTTGAGCCTAAGCAGATCTCTAATGGGATCTCCTCTATCTCTGAGCCCCACAACCGGCTCATCTAATCCATACTCATACGGTCCATGGCATACCTATTCTACCTTCATGGTCTCATCTCGTCTCGAGAGTCTTAGAGGACTCCTACTCTGTGCATAGTAGGTTGACCCTACCTCATCGGTTGTGGTCTCAGGGCTCTCTACGAAAGGCTCTATGCATGGTACCTCTCGCGGATCGACGCAGGGCTCCACATATGGCTTAGCATGTGACTCAGCATGTGGCCCCTTACGTGGCTTCGTTCACGGATCAATGCAAGGCTCATCACGTGGCTCAGTAATAGCTATTGGTAATCTCTCTAACATAGCCTGTAAGGTCTGTAGTATCTGTGGACCTATATCTAGCACTGATTGTGCCTGTGGTTCTAGTGGTACTTGTGGTATAGGTGGTGCTTGTGGTACCGATGGGTCTACTATAACTGCGGGTGCCCATCCCTCTGCTGAGGAATCGCTGTGCACCTCGGTGGACACTATGTTGCATGATCATGCTCGTCGAACACGTCGGGGAGGTATCCTACAAAACAAGGTAGACACTAATTAATCAAAGTTGCAGAATAATAATGTGCCAAAATATGCCCAGTGTTTAAACTTGGGCTCTGATACCAAATGTCATGCCCACATTTCCCATGCGGTCACAACACGCATCACACGTGTCATGTCCACATGTGTCATGTGGTCATGAACGAAATATCAAAAAAATTTCCACGCTTCCCTAGAAACCCCCTCGCACGCGTAAGCGTGCTCGGTGGCATATGCTTATAGTGAAAACAATACAGTTGTTGGCGGGGTACTAAGTACATGTGCGCACATCCTGATATAAAAAGGCCAACAAGGGGGTCTTCGCAACGTGGTTAACATCGCTACAAGGTTAGAACATTCAAGGCTCCTAAACCCTAAATTTTGGAAGATTCTGGCAGCATAATGTCTCACAGGCGTGAGTGGGATTTAATACACAAATTCTATTCTTAATACGTGGTTCCCTGGTAGGGTTAACAAACTTCCTATGACTCCCTAATTATGATGAATTTACACTTCATCTCATTTATGGATCATTTTTCAACAAAGCCCGATCATCCATTCACTTTTCCATTTTCTAAAATTTAATATTAATTTCTCCTCCTTTGGACTTAGCATTTTCAACAAAGCCCATTCATTTGCCCTCTCTTCTATTTCTCTAAATTTAATTTTGATTGTATTTCTATCACGATCACTGAAACATGGTTTACTAACTTCACTTGACTCAGTCTCCTAAGTTTCCGCTCTAGGTTTCATCTCAACATTTGAATTAATTTTAATAATCAACTTGTTCCTAATCAGGATTAATGGTAGGATAAACTTAGTTCTCTTAGCCTAGTTTGAAAATGCCATGCATTTTCTCCTCTTTGTTTTCCAATGTTAGTTTTTCTTTCTCTTTCTCTCTCTTTTATTTTCTTAATTGGACATTTTCTAAATCTATAGTTGAGTTTAAAATGGCCACACATGGAATGCCTGTGATGGCTTGTTTGTGTTTATTTTCAGTGTCTTTTGTAAATGGAAGGATCATATTTGCCTCTTCATTTTCCTAATATTTAATTTGTGATAATTGTTGAAACTTCCGAGAAACTCTTCCTTAAAATTAAAATATATTTATATATGCTCTCTTTAAATTATAATTATATCTTTCCTTATTGTTGAACAAAATCCCCTACCATAATTTTCTTTCTTTCTTTTAAAACAAATGTAATCTCTCTTTAAAATTTATAAAAAGTAATTAATATATATATATATATATATATATATAAATCTATTAATGTTTTATAGTATATATATTAGATTTTTATTTATACAAGAACAAGCATTTTGTTCATCTCTTATTTTAAATGATCTTATGAAAACCCTAACTTTTACTTGTTTATTTTGTAGGGCAAAGGATTGGAGGGTGGCGGCGGCGGCGGCCATGGAGCAGAGGGCAGACTGTGAGTATGGGCCACGAGGTGTGGAGGGTGCAGAGCTGAGGATGGGAGGTAAGGCCACGGGGGGTGGAGGATGGGAGGTCACACAGAGGTGTGAGGGAGGTTCTGTGGCGGAGGTGGCCATGAAGTGGTGATAGGTGGTGATAGTGTGGTCGTAGAGGAGAGGGGTTTACAGCTCGTGGGGGGGCTAGGGAGTATATGGTGAGGGATGTGGTGGCGAGAGTGTGGGGGCCTGTGTGTAGGCTGCGAAGGTTATTACAATGGCAGAGGTGTGGGGAGGGGCGGAGCCCCCACCCACATCCCACTATGTTGGGTGTGGGTGGGGGCTTCGCACTTCCCCACACCCATTGTTTAAAATCTATGGTGGGGGTTTGAATCCCCACCCTTATTAAACTTTTTTTTATTTTTGTCTGTGTTTCTTTTAACACAGAAAAATTCGCTATTGTAAATTTTGTTTCCACTTCAATTTCTCCAGTGACTGTAATGAAAATACAGTCACAACAATGCATTAATAAATTTTATTTATTTTTATAAGTCTGTTATTTTGTAATATATATATATATATTCACAACCAATTCAATTTAAAAAAAACCAGAAAACTATAATTGTATTTACTGTCAACTAATTTATAGGCAGAACAATGAATTTATTTAAAACAAATTTTCTTACAAAATCTATTTTCCAATGCAACCCAAATAAATATTATATATAGTTAATATTCTACCAAGATAATCAACTATATTTATCTCTTAATTTAAGCTAAATTTCCAGCCACTAATTTCAATTGAAGTAACATCATATCATTTCAAAATGGAATAGAAATAAATTTATTTTCTTTTTACAACAAAAAAAATGCATTATTATAACAAATTTTCATTTCCTCTGAAATGACAAAACTACAACTCCACATAATTTATTAAAATTAACATTTTCACAACTCATCTAAAGATGTAAATATTAGAAACTTATTTACAGCTTCAGCTAGTTTCTCAACTTTAGAAGTAGGACAAGAAGAAAATAGACAATTCTAATATCCTTTTAAAAACAAATTTTCTTTTCCTCTTCTCATTTCTAAATGGTAAAACTTAATGAACAATAAAATTACAACTATCAACCCAATAAAAGAGGATTTCCTCACAACTCCAAAAATAACAATTTATACAACAATAGGGAGATAATTTTCTCCTTTTGAAAATCAACAAGGAAGGAGCTATTAAAAGATTAGGCTCTCCTTAAGACTTTAAGAAAATAAAATATTTTCTAAGATCCAATAATCTTCTCTAAGCTTCACAATAAACTCCCAAAAAACTTGCATATCACATAAGGGAAGAAACACCACACAAGCTGCTCTCCTCCCTACCCTAGACCTACAAGAGGGTCACCCCTAAGCTAGGGAGATCATCCACACACCTAGGGTATTCCAAAAATTCACTTCACAACAAGGTACAAACAAGACACCCAAAACACACATACACCCATGGATAATTTACACAACACAAAAACTCAACCACAGTGAGTTTAACAAGGGGTAGGAGAGTGGACACACTCAACTCTAGAGTGTCACCCTTTCAAATAATATAATCAACACAAATTTCTCATTGCCTCAAGCCAAACTTGATAACAAAATTCTCCAAGGATTTCGTATTTTGACTCTCAAGCCAAATCACACAATTTCTCAAAGTCACACAAATGCCCTCAAGGCTTTCAACATCCCAAAAGAAACAAGGCATGCACCCGAGGAGGATCACTCCTTCCCTACACCACACTTGATGAGCATTTCTCCCAAGTGGAAGAAGCTCTGTCAACATCCCAATAAAATTTTCCACAGTAACAAAAGTTACAACACAAGCAAAATAAACATTTCCACACATCCTTCATGCAACAATTAGAATACAAAAGAATGGCCATGAAAACCAATCTTACAAAGCCCTTTAATGGATGAAGTTGATGTAGAGCTCCACTAAAATCTCCTCCAACCTAAGTCACCAAACTCCCTCTCACTTTCCTCTCCCAAAAGCAATTTTCAATAAACAAAAATCCTCCAAATTCAACAACCCTCTCTCCCTATCCCAAGTGGGATTAAAATAACCCAAATTCCATGAGTTTAGAGGAATGGGGAGGTGACACTTGTGACCTCCTCACTCTTCCCCAAACTACTATTGTGTCCCAAGGGATGAGTGTTGGCTTATGTCACTCATCCATCCCTAATGTCTTCCTTATCCCTTACCACATGTCATTTCTCTTACGCATGGGAGAAATAAATGGAGTTAAAGGAGGAAAAAGGGTGACAATTTTCTCCCCTTCCTTCTTATGAATGACCACACAACTCCATGGTGACTCTCACCAATCGTGAGGGTGACTTGAAGTCAATTCCTCTATTATTGGTGGGTCTTGGAGTCATTTCTTACCTTGGGAATGGAAAAGGGATGGGCTTGAGTGTTGGTACCACCCATCCTATCTCTCCCATACCTCCAAATTTGTCACTTAACTTCAGTGTGAAGTTAAGGTGACCATACGGAGGTTACCCAAGGGTTACCCAAGTCAAAAGGAACCCTAGACCCAAGGGGTATAACCTAGGGTCAACTTTAACCTAGTTAGGACACCCAAGGTAAAGTTAAGACACAAGAAAAGGGTCTCAAAAATTTAAATTTACAAAATAAAATTCAAATACAATTCTTACAACACAATTCATAACTCAATTTTACAAAATGGTAGACCTAACCCATTCAACCTCATGAAAGACAACATTACAACATTAAATCAAACACAGAGTTGATCTCAATTCCTAGTGGAACCAGATTGGCTTCACAAGGGATCACAACCTAAGGTGCAGAATGATCTCCAGTATCTATGGCTTGTTAGTCAAAACCTATGCACTCAATTACAAGGTCAATTTCACATATAAATATCATAGCCGAAGCAACTTAAAACATGAATTCCTAATACATAACATAGTTCTCATAAACATAATGAAATCACATAACAATTTCCTTTCTAACATCACCTAATTAGTTTTCCTGTAATGTAACCATTAATTGGTCATCACCCAATTAGTTTTCCTATAAAATAAACATCTATCTAACATCACCCAATTTATTTTCTCTTAAAGCAAACATCTAACTAACATCACCCAATTTGTTTTCTCTTAAAGAAAACATCTAACTAACATCATCCAATTTGTTTTCTCTTAAAGAAAACATCTAACTAACATCACCTAATTAGTTTTCCTTTAACATAACAAGGTTCAATAGTTTGAAAATCCAGGATCAACAGTCCCACAAATATAAAAGTATCAGCAATAGTAAGCTAAATAGTCACATGTACGGAAATAAAAAAGTGTAGGCCTCACAGTCTTCTATCTAGACCAGGGATAGGCAAAAAGGATTTTGAAAGAAATGCATGATGGTGTCTGTGGTGGACATTTTTAATCCAAAACCACTGTACACAAGATTCTAAGGGCAGGCTATTTTTGGCCAACTATGTTTTTTTATGCTCATAGGTATGTGAGGAAATGTGAAGCATTCTATAAGTTTTTTAGTAAACTAAAATACCAAAGAGCTTTCTCTCTAAGGTCCATGCAAATTGATGCACCGTTCCATCAATGGGTTTTGATTTTATAGGAGAGATAGCAGACAACTATAGTGGCGGGCATAGATGGATTTTTTCTACCACTAACTACTTTACTAAATGGATTGAAGTAATCCCAACAAAGAAAGAAACTATTAAAGTAGTCATAAATTTCTTGTTAGAGAATAACATCACTAGATTTGGAGTCCCAGTGAGAATTGTTATAGATAATGGCATGTGCTTTAGATCTAAAGAATTCAAGAATTTTTGTGACTCATATGCGATCATAATATCATATGCTTCTCCCTATCATCCCCAAGCCAATGGTCAAGTAGAATCCAACAACAAAAGTATCATGAAGATAATCAAAAGAATGCTTGACAACAACAAAAGATCATGGGATTCAAATCTAAGGATAACTTTATGGGTAGATAGAATCATAGTAAAAAGGGCTACTGGCAAGTCACCTTTTGAATTGGTCTACGGGGCATAAGCAAGAATGCCAATACATAATTTGTTGCATGTGTACAAATCCATATTGTAGGAGGATTTGGATGTTCCTGAGCCAATGTAAGGGAGGATGGAACAATTGGCAGAGTTGGATGAAATCAAGAGTCAAGCCTAGAAGTAAAATGAAAAGATGCAGATACAAATGAAATACTATTTGATGAAAAAGGCCAAAGATAGGAAATTTTAAGTTGACGATATAGTCCTCATGTGGAATGCCTAGAGTCGAGATAAAGGAAAGCATGGAAAGTTTGAGGCTCTATGGCTTGGACCATTTGTTATTATTGGCAAATGTGATGAGGATTCATATTACTTGCAAAACATGGTGGGTGAGAATAAGGAATTGCCAGTGCATGGACAATTTTTGAAGCACTTCTTTTCTTAAAATAAGATATAATTCCATGCATAGTAGTTTAGATTTCCCTTTTTCCCAAAAAAATTGGTTTTCTTTGTTCTTGCATAGTTTTGTGTCCTAGTCTACACCCCAGAGAAGTGTTCTAGATCCTTGCAATGTCTAGTTAGCCATTCATCCCCCAACAAGAGCCATGTTAGGGTTGGTAAATTTTGCCTAGGTTATAATCAAATTCTTTCCAAACCCTAAGATCCATCATCCATTTGAGTATTCCTACCCATAGTATAATCCATTTTTATCCAAGAATGTTGGTTTTAATCCTTGTATCCTAGTATGTATGAGAAAGTTCTATGTAAGACCATGTAATGCATCCTTTACTGCACTCTCGTAAAGCTAAGGAGTGAACCCTAACTATGATGGGGGGACTGTAGGAGTCAACATTGGGTTTAAACATATACCGTGCTACCACAAGAAGTCTGAGATCAAACTGGTGGGTTGGTGGGGAACATAAAGTGCAATGTAACTTCTACCATAGCCCCACGATGGACAAGATGGAGCAGGCGCAGGCTTGTAGTATGAATATTCTTGTTAACTAATTGTTACCGCTATACCATGAGGTGAATTTGGCAGTCAATGATGTTGTGGGCTAGCGGGAATAGGTAATGTAACACTAAACTATCCACTACACCTCCACCACCATAATATAAAAATATTGTGGGTTTGCGGCAGATATAAGATAAAAGATATAAGGACCACCGTGATCCCATGATGGTCAAGTTTAAAAGGTCTTATGGAGTGTGGGTATGTGGTAAATAGGTAGCATAGAATTAAATACACCTCACTATCCCACGACGGGTGAAATATAATGTTTGATGTTGATGCGATAATGTAGTAATGGCTAGAGGATACAAAGCACATCCCATTATACCACATGAGTGACTTCACTAGGCTTTTGGGACAGCAGTAAATGGTTAACAATAGGAGATGACCATCAAATGTCACCGTGGTCCCACAACGACGTTCAATATAGGTCACAGTATTGTGGTGAAGCATTGAATGTGAAAGTGAGTACCCTGCTGCCTTGTAGAGGTCATCATTTATGATGGTGGGAGTGTGGTAACTGATGAAATGACTACAAATTTCATAAAATTCTCTATCCCTCCAATTTGTGTAGATCAATAGTCTATGTTCAAAGCAATGTAAGTACACAGATTTGCCAATCTCCCCAGCAACAACAAAGTAATCCTGAGGTGACTTTCACCATCTCAAAAATAAATCTTGATTTTCTGTTTATTTTACTCACTCAGACAAATTTAGAAGGACACATAAGTAGAAGATTTAAGTTCTAGATTCAAGCTTACAGTTTTTCATTACTAGGCATGTTCATTCTATGCTTATCTCTATTACAACTACTATAATCTATGTGTAAATTAGTTTGTAAGTTTTTTAGTACATCAAGAAGATAAAGAAAACACTAGCTCAGTAGATTCACACACAATGGAACCCAAAAAGTCTGAGTCTACAAGTAAGAAATATGAACCATCTATTCCCAAAGAAAAGCCCCTTCAACAGTCTTTATTGGATATTGTGCCTAACTCCATTGATAAGGGGTATAAAAATTTAATCAAAGATGTGGCAGAAGGGTGCTAGAGTCCCCATTTTAGGTTGGAATTTCTTTTGGTACTTTTATGAGAAGAAGGATGGAAAGGGTCCTATTGCCAACCCATGGAATTTGAATCTGGCTAAATTGGTCATACCAAATGTGTTCATTGATGTTGATTTGATCATTGTTTTCATAGCACTATCATGCAGCTACTAGAATAGTCAGATTGCCAAATGGGTCACCCTTGGTGGCTATGGATAGAGATGCAATCATTGATTTCTTCATTCTCAACAAGCAAGCCCTCACAAAGGTTGATTTGCAGAAAAGGGAAAAGGAATATACTAGGCTAACGAAAAACACATAGGAGTTATGAGTTGCCTATGTATATGAGAATTGGGCCAACAATATAAGGATTACAATTCCAACCACTTTTGTACGGCCTTTCTTAGTTGATGATTTTCCTTTATATTTCAAAAGTACCTACTTTGCTTTGTGTCAAGTGCTAGGTATTGATACTCAAGATAGGATGCTAATTGGCATAATGATGATTCCTATGAAAATACAAAATGTAGAAGTCAATATTGAGTATGATTTTGCATCATTCATTGAAAAGAAATTGCATGATGGATTATTACAGATAAGGAAAAACAAAACACCCATATCTTTCAAATATTATTCTTTATTGTGTCATTTAATATTATATTAGAATAGAAAGAGATGGACAAATAGAATGGATTTGAGCATGGTTGATCAAAAGAGACACAAACTACCTATACAAAGTTGGTGTTACAAATGGGACAGTCATTGTAAAAATTGTAGTTATGTAGTGTTCCATGATGATTTCACAATTAGGATAATGAATGCACTTGGAAGTTTTTCTCCTAGATTGACCAAAGAGATCATAGAAATATTTAGGCCTCTAGCTACTAAACCAAAACAAGGTCATATGCATAATTTTACTAATTGGTTTTGTAACATTGTAAAATGTCCCCTTGGGGGCTTTTCCCAGATAAGATTTAGCTCCCGGGTCTTTTGCATGCATTTAGGACATCTTAGTTCATAATTTGGCATCCTGATGGAATGAGCCCTAGATAACATGACAAATGGGACCTAGGAGGACCCCTTGAGTTGTACCCTATCCAAAATAGGGGGGAGGACTTGGGCACCTGTGCCCTAGTCCTGCCTTATTTTGGGGTAGCGCTAATTTCTGGGTGTCAGTTTATGACTGTTATTTGGGTCCTTTGCTGACACAGTAAGTTTGAATTACAAAAATCTTGGCGGGAGTGCTTGTAGTTGCATATAATTTAAGCATGTTTAGGCATTCATTTAGAAACTAGATTGCAATTAGATTTCAACTAGATGATTGCTAGCAAGCTATTGTGTTCCCGAGGTGATTCAAGGCTTTCATTATGTTGCAAGAGTAGATTTGTGTGGTTTGTATGTTTGTATTTATAGATTTGAGCATCCATTTCATCATGGAATGAAGAGAATCTTCCTCCCATGATATCTTCACTACAAGGTGACATTATATTGTGTTTTCATTATCAATTCCTTTGGTTTTTGCCTTTGCCTCACAAGGGCATGCACTCTCTATCTGACAATGGTGTTTGGAGACTTAAATGTCCTCTGGGGCTTGACTGAGGCAAGCCTCTAAACACCACAACCCCCTCCCAAAGTCTTATGATTGTAGGTTACAAGTGTTGCATTTGGGAAAAGTAAAGTTATAGGAAGGATTGGCAGACATCAAGGATTCAGGATCCAAAGAGAAGCAGGACATTGGTGCATTTCTAGGACTTGGGCACTCACTCTAGTGTCCTCCGTAGCTAATTTTTTAGAAACCGGAGTTATAGTGCTGATCAGTGTCAGAAGGAGGTCAAGATCCCATAAAGAAACTAGTATCTTGGACTTGGGTGCCCACTCTAGTGTCCCTAACTATTCCACCTTGGAACCTTAAAAATAGGTATTATGTGATTTGATATTTTACTTCCGTCTGCAAGAGCTTTTTCTATTATTCACCAGTTTATTGTCGTATTTGCATAATTAGGGTTTTAATGGTCAATTGAGCATAAGAGAAGAGAAATTGATAATTAATTTCCTAATCCAAGTTTCCCTACATCTCACAGTGATCTAGGGTATGATAGTGAATTTTCACTCGACCCTAGATCCTTAAATGTATAGGGTGAAAGGAGGATTCAAACATCTAAACACTTAAACATTGAACAATTCAAGTTTTACCCTAAACATTTTGGTGAACCCATGTTTTTGGACTTAAATTGCAACTTTTTGAGTGTGTGTCTTTAGATTTGGATTTATTTTATATAGTATTTCACTTTGTTGCATTGAGAAAAATTCAAAAAAAATGAAAATTTTGAAAAATTCAAAAAAAATGCATTGTTTGGCTTACTAAATTGCATCAATTCTTTCTAAATTTTCCTAATTCATGATTTTTGCATAATATCTGATATAAAATACAGAAAAATAGAAAAATTCAATGATTTGCATTGCATTTTCATCATTAATTTGCTAGGCTTTTGTAGAAATTTTGATAATTTTCATATAACCTAGTAATTCCAACATCTAGGGTTAGTAGGCAAAATCTTCTTTCAAAATTTTATACTAATTTTAGAGGCTCATTAAAATTTTCATTTGGCTGTAGTCTTGGATTTTAGTGTAAATTTACATTTAGATTTAAAATATTTGCATTTTTGCATAGAAAATTTCAACAAAAACTAGCAATTTTCATGCATTTTCATTAGATTTGCATTGGCATTTTGCATATTAGAGCTTGAAAATAATTTTTAGGTCTAAGATTAATTCATTTCCATCATAAATCATACTTTAAAACATTCACATAGCATTTTGTGTCAAGATCTCAAACCTAGGGCTTTAAAAACAATGATTTTCACTAAATTTGGCCTAATCGACTCTATAAACTTGCACCATAGGAGTGTTGTGAAAATTATTTTTGCATTAATTTGATGTTACCAGGGTAATAATTTTGGTCCCCTCCTAAAAATCTTCACAACACCCTTTTAATGGCCACTTGTATTGAAAATTTAGCGAAAAACTACACATTTTGACTATTTTCGCCCTAGGGCTTGGCCTAATTTGCACTCCAAGCATGTTGTGATAAGTTTTATAGATTGATGTGACTCATATCATTGATTTTATTTGATTAACCTCCTAAAATTCATTACAACACCTCTTTTTCTAGGTCTTGGAATTAAAAAACCGTGAAAAATAGCCTATTTTTGCTACATTTCACTAGGGTTTTACCTTAAGTGGCACTAAAAGCATGTTGTGTTGGATATTTGAACATTAAGTAACTTTTATTACTGATATGCTTTTCTTTCCATCATCACTTTCCTCACAACACCCTTTGTTATGGTCCTTTGCATTGAGTTTTGGTGAAAAAAGTGCTTATTTCAACATATTTTCACTATATTTTGACTTGACATTATCTTGGATTTGCATCAAGATTGTGTTGAGAAGGATCATATTGCTGCTTTGGACTGATATTAGACATATTATTTTCTTTCCTTGGTCAAAATCCTTACAACATCGTTTCCTTGATTCATTTGCATTGAAAAAGTACAAAAATCAAGCATCTAGGTCATTTTTGCATATAGCTTTTCCCTTGACTTTTGCATAAAGTTGGAAAAGATTTTAAAAATCTGATCTTATATTTAAATGGCACCATCATGTCATTTTTCAATGGTATCTTTGCATGCATTTATCAAAAACCTTGATTTTGACCAATTTTTAACCCTCGTGAGTGAACATCCTATGATTTTAGAAAGCTTAACTGAGTTCTTCTCCATAAGTAGCAAGAAAAAACTGATGATGATCCCATAAGTTATCCTACTTCCCCTATAAATGAATACTCAAATGAGAAGACTAGGGATAGCTTTAGTAATTACACTTCTCTCCTTGGCCAAGATGAAGCATTAGTGAATGAAGAGCTCCCTTTAACAAAGAACATTCCATGGGTAGAAAATGAGCATTCATTTAACAATAATCAAATTCCTACCTCTATGGATCCTCCCACCAACCTTCTTCCTTTAGTGGATTGTTCACACACCTTGGATTTCACTAAGGAAGAGAAGACCTTTAATGTCCCTCCTTTGTTTGAATATTCAAGCCATTTGACATCACTAAGAGGATAGAGAATAAGTATGATAGTAAGCTCCAACAAGAAAACATTCCACCTAGACAAAGGACCTTTAATCTTGGTGCTTCCTCCTCTACAACACAAAAATCCATAACAAAGCAAAGCCCTATGTTACAAAAATTAAGTCATAAAGCACAACAACGTCAACTTGCAAAAGGGAGGAAGAGAAGGCAACGAGCTTACCTTACCTCTCAACAAGAAAACATTGATCCTAACATTAAACCAAACAAACATGATCCTAAAAATAAACAACATGGTGAGAAAGACATGAATTGGGTTATGATACCTTATATCCCACCTTCCTCTAACATTAGGGAGTGGGAGGATGACAATGATTTACTTGATGATAAGACTTAGCATGAGGACCCTACAGGTAAGTATCTCTAACCCTTTCTCTCTCTCATGATGTGCTTCCCTCATGATGTGTTATGTGTTGTTTAGGCCTCCTAGGATGACCTCAGATTTTACCATAAGGTCTGGGATACCAGGAGACCGCCTATGTTGTGACCTTCTTCTATTTATATCATCATTCTTCTATATTGCCTCTCTCTCTTATTTCATTATTGTGTGTTGTGTCTTATGGACATAGCATTGTGGTTGGTGACACTGGGGGCACCCTCCTACATGACTGTCCCTAAGACACTTGTTTCTCCTCTCTTATTTTATTGTTTCCCTTCCTCTAGTGTTTCCATCTAGTCGACGGATAATGACAAACATTTATACTGATGCAGAACTAGTGTCCCTTTCGAGAGGAATAAAAAATGGACTTAGTTCCTAATATGATGATGGAGTTGTATATCTTATCCGACGCTTGGCTAGTGGAAGCACTTGTGCTGTCTATGTAGTGAATTTGATAATGTTTCTATCGCATTTACAAATCTTAACAATACTATTTCTCTATGTACCTTTGTTTTTCTTTGAATCCAGCCTTGGTGGTACTTGATTCAAAGAGCTTCATGATATAGCCCCAAGGTTATTCTTGAACTCTAAATTCATAGTATAACCTTGGCTCTTTATGTGGTTAATCATATGCATTGTTTATCATGATTATGTAGACACTAACATGTTTATTGCAGGGATTAGTTTGTGGGAACATTTGACGATTGTGAAGTACATGTCACCTCTAGGGGGCATGGGCTTTGTGAAAGTCTATATTCCCTTATGTGTTTTATTCCTACCTTAACATGCTTGATATCGATGCATGATATCAACCACCTTAAGGTGGGGGCATATAAGGTAAGGTGTCTACTGTAGATGTTAGCAATGTGCTTGTCCTCGAGTGTAGACTAGTACGATGAGTACTTCCTGCATCTTGATTTTGTTTGCAATAAATCAATCTATCTTGAAATCTACTACGTATACTTCCTTTTCACTGTAAGGCATCTCCGTGATGCGGGTGGGGTTGTATACTTTTAAGCTCATACCTCCTTTTCACTATAAGGCATCTCTGTGATGCAGGTGGGGTGGTATGCCATCCTTCCTTTTCACTGTAAGGTGTCTTTGTGACGTGGGTGGGGTTGCATTTTCAAAAGTCCTTTGCAGAGGCGGGGAGTGGTTATGTGACTAAATCAACCCTTAAGGGTGCCTTCCACGATTGTTGTGGTGAAGCGCAATCATTGGTGTGCACCTGTAATGTGCCTGAGATGGTGTTGGACCTAGAAATAGGTACACTCCATCACTTGTCTTCCATCTTTTCTCCATGTATTCAAGTTTGTGTGTTTTGGTATGCTTGCTTTGTTTGGCATGTCTATTGCCCCATATGCAATATGCATTTTGGGAGGTTTTGCATGTCTTGCATGTGTGTTGTCCCATATATACAAAGACCTACACAATGAGTGCATCCTCTATTATGGGAGGTTTGTTTACTTTCCAGTACTTGCATTTGCATTTCATATATATGAGAAAAAGAAAAGAAAAGAATCATGCATGTCTTCCATGCATTAATGTTTCTTCTATGCATTGACTATCTTCTCCATGTTTTGTGTGAATGTAACTATCTTCTCTGTGTTTTACGTGCCTCGTACTATTTTCTATGTGATTGGCATGTCTTCTCCGTGCTTGATGTGTTTACTGTGTTTGCGACCTTACTTTAATGCATGTATTAGCCTCATATTTATACATACATTAAAGTGGTGGCTAAATGTAACGTCAAAAAATGTCCCCTTGGGGGCTTTCCCCTCATAAGATTTAGCTCTCAGGTCTTTTGCATGCATTTAGGACATCTTAGTTCATAATTTGGCATCTCGATAGAATGAGCCCTAGGTAACATGATAAATAGGACCTAGGAGGACCCCTTGAGATGTACCCTACCCAAAATAGGGGGAGGACTTGGGTGCCCATGCCCTAATCCTGCCCTATTTTGGGGCAGCTCCAATTTTCAAGTGTTAGTTTATGACCATTATTTGGGTCCTTTGCCGACACGATAAATTTGAATTATGAAAATCTTGGCATGAGTGCTTGTAGTTGCATATAAAAGCATGTTCAGGCATTCATTTAGAAACTAGATTGAAATTAGATTTCAACTAGATGATTACTAGCAAGTTGTTGTGTTCTCAAGGTGATTCAAGGCTTTCATTGTCTTGTAAGAGCAGACTTGTGTGATTTGTGTGTTTGTATTTATAGATTTGAGCATCCATTTCATTATGGAATGAAGAGCATCTTCCTCCCATGATATATTCACTACAAGGTGACATTATATTATGTTTTCATTATCAATTTCTTTAGTTTTTGCCTTTGCCTCACAAGTTCATGCACTCTCTATCTAACAACGGTGTTCAGAGACATAAATGTCCTCCAGGGCTTGGCTAAGGCAAGCCTCTAAACACCACAACCCCTTCCCAAAGTCTTGTGATTGTAGGTTACAGGTGTCGCATTTGGGAAAAGTAAAGCTGCAGGAAGGATTGGCAGACATCAAGGATTTAGGATCCAAAGAGAAGTAGGACACCGGAGCATTTCTAGGACTTTGTACACTTGCTCTAGTGTCCTTCGTAGCTGAATTTCTAGAAACTAGAGTTACAGTGTTGATCAGTATCAGATGGAGGTCCAAATCTTGCAAAGAAACTGGTGCCTTGGACTTGGGTGCCCGCTCAAGTGTCCCTAACTATTCTACCTTGGAACCTTGAAAATAGGTACTCTGTGATTTGATATTTTACTTCTGTCTGCAAGAGCTTTTTCTGTTATTCATCATTTTATTGTCATATTTGCATAATTAGGGTTTTAATGGTCAATTAAGTATAAGAGAAGAAAAATTGATAATTAATTCCCTAATCCAAGTTTCCCTACATCTCATAGTGATCTAGGGTATGATAGTGAATTGCCACTTAACCCTAGATCCTTGAATGTATAGGGTGAAAGGAGGATTCAAACATCTAAACACTTAAACATTGAACAATCCAAATTTTACCCTAAACATGTGTTCCCCATGACCATATTGTAATAAGAGTTTATGGGTGTACTTAGCCACCCCATGTGTTTCTAAATTTGTGCCAACCAAAGTTGCCTTTCTTAAGTTCATGTGGAAAATGCTCTAGATGGAGAAAGATGTAATGAAAAAACAAAAGAACGGCACATTTCTTCCTGATTTCACTATGTTTGGTGAGTTGTCAATTGGTTCAAATACTTTGGAGGAACTGCAAGCTTACTTGAAAGTAAAATATTCTTTGAAATTAGAACAAAAAGGGTCTGTGACCCACAAGGACATATGAACTTTGTCAAACAAGTTCTTCTCACCAAGACTGGGATATCCCATCAAATCAATTTTGATGAGGATGTGATTAGGAATTGTGTCACTCTTGAAGAGGTGTACAATAGAAAAAGGAAATAGGAAATTGTGAAGAGGATTGAGGATGATAAAAGGAAGAATAATCCTAATTTTCCTAGATTTTTTGTTGAGGAGAATGACCCTTTGAAAAGAATAAACATGACCATTAATAATTTTGAGAGAATTTATGACAAGTTTGAGAAGGAGCCTACAAAGGCTACCAAACTCCTATTCAAAAGGACAAGTGGAGTGGTAATTACTGAATCACCCCCTGATGTCATGTCAGTGCAAGACCCTCTGTCTCCTGATCAATCAATGTCAAAGAGACAAAAAATTGATGATATTTCCCCACTGGTACCATATGAAATGTCTAAGGGACTAGGTGACACTGAGGAAGTGGCCAACAATTTGAAGCATATGGGAGAGGATGAGGAAGTTGATTAGCCCCTCATTGGTCAAGAAATAGAGGCACACAAACTAGAGGCAAGAATGGATGAACAGACACAAGGAAAGGGGCGCCCACTGAGGGAAGGGGTGACCAACTTGGAAAGTGAGGCCTGACTGGGTTTGGAAAGGGGGCACACGAAAGGGGTACCAATGGGTGCACTGATCAGCATGTCGAAGGTTTGAAAGGGGTGCGCCAAAGGTGCATCGATGGTTGGGAATGGGTGTGCCTATGTTTTAAGTGCCTAAGAGACATGGGAGAATGTCTTGTGCTAAAATGGAGGCTAACATAGTGTTTTTAGGATGGTGCAGGATGATAAGTATGTACTTCAATCTCGGGAGAGGTGACCACCGATGTTTGATCTATGGGAGGAGCTAGATGGCACTGACAGGTTTTTCTTGCGGATGGTGGGACTACGATATATCACGGAGATGTTGCGTATACATGCAGATAGGGTGATGATGACTACTTTAGTAGAGTGGTGGCAAACAGAGTGGTGTGCCTTCCTATCAGGGTATGCAATGATCACACTTGAGGATGTATGGAGAATCTTACGGATCCCCATAGATGGTGAGAGAGTAGTTTATGATCATGGATAGGGAGCAACATATGTGGATCAGGTGTTTCCCTTGACACAGGTGCCATAAGGTGGTGATGGATCCGAGATGATATATTGGTGAGTGATAGATAGGGGCCTGTATTGATTGGCCCTATTTTTGGTAGGATTGATAGCAGGACCTTGGTCCCAGACAAGAGGTCACATGGGTTACTATTAGGCTGGGGAGTGGTACTACTACAGATGATCAGGGATGGTGTGGTCTATGTGTGGGGGTCATGCGTACTGGCCCATCTTTATCATGATATGGATGCAGTGGTGTACAGGGAATCTGGTAGCTTGGGATGTGGTGTGACTTTAGTACATATTTGGGCATGGGAGCACATACTAGTGACCTAGCTATTGATAGTGCAAGATAGTCCAAGGCATCAGCCATTTGCTTTTTCATACAATGGACATCTGATCCATCATCATTTAGGGAATATGAGGTACTAGAGATGTGTGATGGATGATATAGTAGTCATGGAGAGAGATGGAGAGGTGGTCGAAAGATAGGGTACATCTAGGTTATATGATGCAATCTTGATTTTTGATGGGGCAAACATAGTTGATTATGGATAGATACCTGTCGGAGCAAGTACAATAATAGTTTGGTTTGGTGTAGGACGTGCCATAGGTGGACGCAATGTTTGCATGGATACACATGGTACATACTCAGTGGAGATTGGCTCTTGATCCACAAATGGTGATAGCAAAGTTTGATAGACTCCAGCCACAGGCATGGCATGTGAGGTGAGGCATAGTGGATGTGGGGACTACCCCCACATATGATCGATGATGGGCTTAACAGAGGCCAGTGAGACTCATGATCTTAGTAGGATAGCACCACGTGAGGTGGTAGTAAAGGAGGAGGATGATGACAAGGATGAGGAAGATGTGGAGGAGGTTTGGGTAGAGGAGATGGAGGTAGAGGGAGAGGGGGATGGTGGAGGTGATGGGGGTGATGATGGTGATGGATAAGAGTTGTCTAGGGCATAGGATCGAATAGGCCAACTATAGGAATAGGTAGCCCAGCTACAAGGATAGGTAGCCCAGCTGTAGGATAGGTCAGAGATGGGGGTTCTATAGACATGGTAGGAGCACATGCTTTAGTGCAACAGTAGTAGACACAGATAGCCCAGTTACAGTCATAGGTGATAGATATGGATGCCATATAGGCATAGGTTATGACACTGCAGACATAGGTGACACAGGGTCAGGGATTAGCATAGCGGTATGCGTAAGAGAGAGACCAAACCCATGAGGACTTAGGCTAGGCCCCAGGGATGGGGGATATGATGAGGGCCATGCATTAGTAGATGGATGAGAGTGCTAGGGTGGCCTAGTACTATAGGACACTTTATGAGTGGTTAGTGCCAACAGGACAGAGAGCCAACTATTAGAGCAGATTAGCAGCTTTTAGATCCAAGAGGATAGGACGGTTAGAGAGGTCTATTCACCAACCTCATGTTCATAGGTAGTAGCAACAACATAAATGTCAACCCCATAGGGACTAGTGCAATAGGGCATGGGGCCTCCTCCTCAGAGGGGTTCAGGACCTATAAGCATAAAAATCATGCACAGCATTCAAATCCTTGTCGCATACATGTAAGCATGAAATAATGTCCTTTAAGTAGTAAACCTCTTGATGACGTGTCTTCTTTCTTCTCTTGTGTTGATTCCTCTTTGTCACTTTTCTCTCTTGTCGCTTGCGATGCTTTTCAACATTTTTTGCGACACTTGTCGATTTGCATTTTCTGAGCTTTTGACCTTGCTCGTAAGCCTTGTAAGTGTCTTGTAGGTGAGTTTTTACCCTTCCCCTATGTTTGTCATCATTTGTACCTCCTAGAAGCCTTCTAGAGGTCCCCCCTTTCCATCTCCCATGTTTAGTTTTTAGTTCCACTCAACCAATCCAAATCTCCCCCTATTATTTCCAGATCTCCCCTAGGAGATCTTGCAGGTGGCAAGTGGAGATTTGGATTCTTGCACATGACTAACTTGTTTCTTGAGGTAGAACCCCTCCTTTTCTTCTCTTCTTTCATTTCCCCCTACAATTCTTCAAAAAACCTTGTTTAGCCCAGATCTCCCTTGGGCGACCCTGTTGTATTTCCAGCCATGAAAAACTTAAGTTTCTCACTCATTTTATCTTTGTTTTCACCTGTTTTTCTTCTAGTTCCAATGATTTTTTATACCTAATATGGAGTTGACTATTTCATGCACCCACACATACATAATTAACTCTTTAATCAATCTCATGCATTCTTCCACCTCCATTTCCTCTTCAGTGATAAGTTATTATTGATTTATCACTCCATAGTTAGCTGAGTTCACTAGGTAATCAACCTTGTTAACTCCCCAATCATCCTTGTTAACTCATCAATCAAATGAGTTAACTCCTCAATGAATCCCATTCCTCAAACCTATAAATACACCCCTCCCTCAAGCACAAAGGGAGGCAAACTCATTTTGCACACAACTCTTGCCAGTTTTTGCTCTCCAACTTAGCATTCAAATGCTCTTACAGGATGAAGGTGCATTTTTCTTTATTCATTGTTCAACCAAGCAATGTTATGCTACTTCATTCTATGCCATTGTGCTCAATCAAAGCTTTCATTGAGCTCATATAAGCTTCATCAAAGCTTCTTTTGCTCCTTTGTGTTGTTTTGTCGTCAAGAGGATCCCTCGCTGCTTCAAAAGGATTCAAGGTTGCCAATATTAAGGATTTCTGAGGGTAGTGGAGTCACACAAATCTTTGTTTCTCTCAGGTTCCTTCATTGTTTTATTCAATTTATAGTAATTAGAAAACCAAATTTTCTCTTGGGAATAGTAAATCATTGCTTTTTCCTTGATAGTTAGATCTTGCATGTTTAAATAATTGCTTTCATATTCTTAGATGTAGATTATTTGAAGAAGAATTTTCCCTTTTTAGATTAGATTATTTCAAAATAATTGAAAACCCAAAAACATAGATTAAACTTGCATTAGGAAAAATCATATTATCTTGCATTTATATTTCCTTTTCATAGATGAAAGAGCACTTTTTATTTCCAAAATATTAAAAAAGTACAAAAACACATTTGCATATCATTTAGCTTTGCATGCATATAGAAACCCTAGAAATAGACAAAATTGCAAACCCTCAATACCATCATGGGGTAACCATGGTTCAAAGATTCAATCAAACCCTTGATCACATCGCAAGGTAAAAATAGATCAAAACATAGTCAAACCCTAGGTCAAAACCATAAATCTAGTTAAGGTAAGTCATCACATATCTACGTCCATCTTGGCTTTTGAATGTGCTTAGGAGTAATAGGAGAGTTGGTGAGGGCTATCAGTGACAAGATCGAGGAGGTCAATCCATGACCACAACAAAAGCCTTTATTCTACCACAAGGAGACCCATTTGTCCTCTTGTTTATAGAAGAAACTAGACAACTCCAAATACAATAAGAACTCATTCAACACATTGAGAGGACAAGAGGACATAAACGTGAGAAACTGCTTACCCACACAGAGGTGGAATAGAAGAAACCCCAACAAAAGGAGAGAAACTAGTGACCCTTCGGGTCATAGGGTTATCTCAACAACAACTACAATCAAACGAAACATTTAGTTTAGCACACAACAACAAAAGCCACAAACTTGCCAACCCCTCTCCACAAAATCTAGCTCTCTAATTAGCTAGACCCCGACCGTATCTTGCCTCCTCTCGACTGCTACTTCTACGTGAGCAAGAGTGACATGGTAGATCACCCCATGGCAAGGAAGGAAGGGTCTGTGTACGTGATGAAATCTGACCCAACAGCCCTAGGCAACTGGAGTCATGATTTTGAGTGTACATATTTTGGTGAACCTAACATGAATTACAAAATCTTTTAGTTTTGTGGTTTTCATTTTAAATGCTTCAAAAAATTAAAGAAAAGCTTCAAAACATTTTTTCACCATTCTTCATAGTCACTTTAGCTGCTTTAGTTTCGATCACCTATCCCATCATCAGTTCCATTTGTTTTGTGTTGTCTATGGCACCTCTGAATATGGACAAAATGTGACTTAAACCAAGGGAACATTCCCTCAAGAGAACAATAAACTCCTTCATTTGATAGGTATGTGTCGCCGCATCTTGATGTTCTAATCACCAATTATTATGACCTATGAAGATTCTGATTATGAACTGATCAAAGAGAATCTAGGTGTTCTCTATCTTTCAACAGCCTGGCTTGGGAAAACAACCCACCCATACCAAATGTGCCACATAAAGCTAGAAGGATAAGGTTAGAAATACACTGCCCCAAACAACCTTCCACAAGCACATCGAGTACTCATCTTGATGAGGAAGTTAAACAATTGGAAAAAATCTCCAAGAAGCCAAAGATGCTCAAGAGGCATTGAGGATTGCCTTGCAAGAAGAGAAATGAGAAAACACTGCATGTGAAGGAGCATATCACCATGAAAATACTCGAGGAGAAAATCCTAGAAACGAAGAAACACCTAGAGCTGCTACTCCTGCAGATTTAATTGTAACTCTAGTACAAAGAATTAGAATCTTGGAAGTAGAGCAAACCACTCCTAAAAGAAGACAAAAATCTCATGAGCAAGACTAGGGAGCATCACACAATCCCCCCCTACCTCAATTACTATTCACAGAATGCTAGCAATGACAAATGTCTAAATAGGAATCCTCCTATTTAGAACAATCTAACAAATCTAACAATGGGTTATCAAAACCCACCTACGGGGTTATTACTATCAACCATGCAATCTCAAAGTGCTTTTATAGGAATATATCTTGAGTATTTGAAGGAATCTTTAGACCAAAACATAAGAAGCGTTCAACTACCTTAGCCATTGCTAGATCTCCTGAGGTTTAAAGGAGAAGGAGATCCAAACTCCCACATTAAAGCCTACACCATGGCCACAATAGAACTCCTTCCTTGGGATGGGGTTGTAGCAAAAATCTTTCAAAAAACTCTTGAAGGCATCACTCTGGATTGGTATTATTGCTTACCAGAATCTTCAATTCATTTATTTAGACAACTAATCGAAGAATTTCTCATGGCATTGGACATGAACAAACTCCTTAAAATAGGGATTAGATAATTCCTCACAATGAAACAAGAGCCAAATGAATCTGTAGCCCACTTTGTCAATCGATAGAGACAAGTCCTTTACTCTTCGACTAGTGCTCTGAGCATGGATCACCAAGAACTATGTGATCTCTTTTTGCATGCTCTCAACAAGGACATGAGAGAAGATGTTCAAAATTTGCCATATAAATCCTACTAAGAGGCATTGGAAAGTGCTTTGAGGATTGGCCAAGCTGCCATCAATAGTGGTTGAAAGACTTATGATACAAATAGAAAACTTAGAACACCCAAAGGAATAGAGAAGGCTACATCTAATGTGCCTCAAGAGAAAGATGTCAATATTGTAAAAACCAATCCTAATAACAACAAATGGCGAGAAAAGGGAAATCAAGGATCAAACCAACCCTCGTACGACCCTAATACTTATTGTTGGTTCCATGTGACAAAGGATCATGAAACAAAGACTTGTTATGGATACAATAAGGCTATCTCAAAACTTACTCTGAATCAACAAAAGAACTTCCTCAAACTCCTCCAATCCCAAAGAAAGGAGAGAGAACCTCAAATCAAGAAAGGGAAAGCCAATAACATAGAATTAAACCAAGAAGTGTTTGTGATCCATGAGGAAGAGCAGACAAATCAAAGAGAAAACATCTTCTCGCAAGTGATAAACCTATTGAGAGCCTCTCCCTCACACCATAAGACATTCCTAGAAGTAATAGAAGTAGGATGTTTGACACTGGAGGAATCACCTCCTCTCACATTTGATGTTGCCAAACTACCCCAAAATGAAGGAAGTAAGAAAAAGGATTCGCCTCTATACATACAAATTCAAGTCAAAGAGGTCACTATAAAAAGAGTAGTGGTGGATGAAGGATAGGTAGTGAATCTCTTGCCAATGTCATTCCTATGGAGAATGGGATACAGTAAAAAAGGAATCAAACAACAAACTACCACATTGAGGATTTATGATAGTCATGAAATCCAAATAGTTGGAAAAATCAACCTACCACTCACTCTAATGGGTAAAACCATCTCTGCGGATTTCTATGATATCAATAAATCGACCAACTACAATATGATCCTCGGAAGACCTTGGATTCATGCCATGAAGGCCATTACTTTCACTTTATTCTAAGAAATCCATTTCCATCATCTAGGAAAGGTTGCCATCGTAAAAGTAGACCCTAATCCCTTCAGTATATATCAAAAGGAATAGGAAGAAAAAGACAAGAAGATAAAAGCGCAAGACAAACAAAAAGAGGAAACTCAAGATGTCCAAGCAAATATAGGAACTCACAACATATCCTATCAAAGAATGCATGATCTTAGGGAATTCCTCTTTGATCTGCATACCACCAAATCCCATGCACCATTCGGCTTAGAAACCATTGCATGTATCAATGAATGGGATATCAAAAACCTCTTGGTTGGAACAATTGAAATCATCGAAGAAGGAGATAAAAAAGAAGAAAAATAGACTTTCACTTATGACTTTGGAGAGACATCTCAATCACAAAACTGTCAAAGCTTATGGACCCTACATTTTGACAGAGCTAGTTGCAAAATAGGGGAAAGAACGGGGATAATCTTGACATCTCCCAAAGGAAAAGTCCTCCCCTTCACCTTTAGACTAGACTTCATTTGTACAAACAACATTGCCAAGTACGAAGCTCCATGCCTAGGAATCATCTTAGCCATGAGAATGGGGATCAAGAAAATCTTTGCCTTTGGGGATTCTCAACTGATAATCAACCAAGTTGCAGAAAATTATGAGACAAAATCAAAACAATTGCGACCTTATAAAGAAACCATTAGGAAGTTAGTCAAGTTCTTTGACTTCTCTATCAAAGCCATACCTAGAGAAGAAAATCAAGTGGCAGACTCAATGGCCACGTCAACCACATTATTTTTGCCACATGCTCAATTACAAAATTTTGAATAAATTGTGTTAGTGCATGGAGATTCATTATTGGAAAGTGAAGAATCACCAAATATCCTAAATTATGCCATGAGTCAAGAAGAGAGACCAACTTGAGACTACATCGAGCATGATGAAGCCATCTCTGGAAAACCTACATGCTTACGATGGACTTCCAAGAGTACACCACAAAAAAGGATACATGCTACTCCCTCATCTAAAGGACTATTTTGGGAATGAGAAAGAAGTCCTCTAGATTGAAGAAAACTCATATTTATTGCTTGCTCCTCAGAAGTTTGATGAAGGACATCCATCTCTAATTGGGGATATGATTGACATCAATGTTGGAACACCTAAAAAACCTAGGATGTTTAAACTAGGAGGAGAACTAAATGCCAAAGAAATGGAAGAGTACATGGAACTCCTCATTGAATATTTTGATATATTCACATGGGCATATTAAGACATGAATAGATTAGATCCAAAGGTTGTGGTGTACAATTTAGTGACAAAGCCAAATGCAAAGCCCGTGAATCAAAAACCAAGGCCCATAAAGACACAAGTAGTTGAAATGGTGAAGGAAGAACTTAAAAAGTTGTCAAATGTTGGTTTCATCAAACCCATGGATTATTCAAATTGGGTGTTAAACATTGTCCCAATCCTGAAGAGGAATGGAAAAATTTAGATATGCCTCGGTTTTAGAGACATCAATCAAGCTTGCCCAAAAGATGATTTTCCTTTACCATCCATCAATCAAATTATTGTTTCAACAATAGGATACAAGGTCCTTTCCCTCATGGATGGATTTTTAGGATATAACCAAATCAAAATCACAGAAGTTGACCAAAACAAGACAACATTCACCACCCCTTAGGGAACATTCTATTACATAGTGATGCCATTCAGATTGAAGAATGCAGGAGCAACCTATTAAAGAGCAATCACACATATTTCTCATGATTATATCCATAAGATAATTGAGACATACATTGATGACCTTCTAGCTAAGTTGGAACAAAGGTCAAAACATGTGGAGGATCTTTGCAAAATATTCAATAGGCTTTGAGGGTATAAAGTAAGGATGAACCCTGAAAAATATGTTTTCGGAGTCATGATAGGAAAATTGTTGGGATTTATTGCCTCATGAAGAGGCATAGATGTTGACCCAGCTAAGGTCAAATCATTTTTAAATGCAACCCCACCAACGAGTGAGATAGCATTAAAAACCTTTTTGGGACAATTGGGCAAAATCAAACAATTCATACCAGACATGACATTCAAAATTCATCCAATCAATCAATTATTGAAAAAACAAGTTGGCATTACTTGGATGGTGGACTGTAAAAACACATTTGAGCAAGTGAAGAAATTCCTACTAGCCCCACACACACTGATGCCACCAAAACATGAGAAGCCCTTCATCTTGTACTTTAGAGAAACTGATATCTATGTAGCATGCATGCTAGCTCAAGAAGATGAAGGTGGAAGAGAAAGAGCCATCTATTTCATAAGTCAAACCTTGTTGGAATATGAGAAGAACTATACCCAAGCTAAAAAAGAATGTCTTACCATAGTCTTTGCAACCCGAAGGCTACAACATTACATGTTGAATCAAGAAACTAAGGTCATGATATGATCTGAGAAATTGAGAACTTTCTTAAATCAGCCCATGCTCTCAAGAAGAGTCAGCCGATTCATAACCTTGTTGAGGGAATTTGAGCTAACCTACAACAATCAAAAAGTAGTCAAATGACAGATAATAGCATATTGGTTAGCAGACAATCCAGTTCCCCAAGAGGAACCTATAAACGAAGATTTTCCTCATGAAGAAATTTATGTGGTAGATCTCAAGAAATATGCAGCCTCATATTGGTACAGAGATATTCTAAACTATCTCACAAACAAGACTTACCCAGAAATCATGACCCCTTTGGGAAAAAGATGATTACGTGTCCTCACTACAAGATATGTTTTAATAGATGATGTTCTCTATCAAAGGGCCTTGGATGGAATGTTGCTTTGATGTGTTGATAAAGAAGAAGCACAAAAAATCTTAGAAGAATGTCATAGTGGAGTCTATGCAGGACACTTTGGAGGCCACGCCATGGCATGGAAAATACACAGAATGGGATACTTCTGGCCGTGTTTACAAGGGGATGCAATTAAGTTTGTAAAGAGGTGTCCAAAATGTCAGCCTTATGCTAATGTTCATCACACACCAACAAGAGATTTGCAACTGATCGTTACCCCTTGGCCCTTTTCCACCTGGGGGTTAGATCTGGTGGAGAAGATATCACCCCCTTTAATGGATGGACATTTGTTCATCATTACCACAATAGAATACTTCACAAAGTTGGTGGAGGCCATACCTCTCACCACATTGTTAGGGACCGTGATCTCTAAATTCATACTGAACCAAATCATTTGCCGGTTCGGAATTCCCCAAGTGATAGTAATTGATAACGCATCATCATTTAAAAACTTGCAAGTAAGAGAGTTATGTGAGAGATTTTACATCAATCACAATTCTCCCTCAGTCTATTATCCTAAAGGAATCAGACAAGCAAAAGCTACTAACAAGACTCTGAAAGCGATACTAGTCAAAATTGTGAAAGATTCCAAGAGAGATTGGCATTTATAGTTATATCTAGCTCTATGGGCTTATAGAACAAGTGTCAGGACTCCAATTGGAACTACCCCTTACACTCTCACTTTTGGCTCAGAGGTGGTATTACCATTGGAAGTATAGTTGCCTAGCCTGAGAATGTCATTACAGTGATTATTGGATAACAAAGAATATAGAGCAGTAAGATTGTCTGAATTAGAAATGATGGATGAAACACACTTGAGAGTTGTTTAAAGACATGATTCTTATCTAGAAAGAATGAAAAATAAATATAACAAAAAGTTGTCCCAAGACCCTTTCAAGTGGGAGCTCTGGTGCTCAGGATAGACAATTTGATCAACAAAAGAGCTGGTGAAGGACACAAATTCAGACCTAATTGGATAGGGCCTTACATGGTCAAGGAAGATGTTAGAAATGGTGCCTATCTCTTGTACACAATGGAGGGAGAGGAATTTGGTGAAATAGTCAATTCCTTTCACCTTAGGAAATACTGTCTAAAAACCAAAAAAAATCATAAAACATGAAAAACAAAAAAAATATAAAAAATCAAAATGTCAAAAATAATTTGTTTCTTTGATGCCTACATCATTATGTTCATCTTACATTACTGTCACTAAATTTCTCTATATTATTTTCTTTTTAGTAAGGAGTCTAATGTTGCCTAGATATACATCATCCTTTCAGGACCTAGAGATTCCCCATTTTCACAATTGCCATCGTCCCCCTTCATTCCCAATGATTCTAATCAAATCCTAGCTCTTAGCTTTAAACTAATCCTACTCTTAATGAGTCAAGATGTTAGGTCTAAACAAAGTTAGTATTCAAACCTACAGTGTTCAAAGGAATCTTGGAAGTAGACCTCCCCAATTCTTCCCTGGTAGAGGAGAAGTCCAACCAAATTACGAAAACTTTAGGTGGCACTCATCCCTTTATCTTTCCTGGCCAAAAATGTCAGGAAGATCAAAACTCTGAAGGAAGCAATCTAATATTTAAGTGAATAAAAAAATGAGTGATCAAAATAAGAGTGTCAAAAAGTGAGAATTGAGAGATCAAATTATTGGATATCAAAAAGTTCCAAAAAGCATTCATTTCTTGAAAAGTCAAAAATCCAAAAAAATGAGAAAAATCAAGTGAGAAAAATACACAAAAAAAATAAAAAAGCAAAAAAAGAGAGTGAAAGAGAGAAAATTACTAAATGTCTGTACTCTTGGATGAAGATCAGTCTAAGCTCGAAGCCTCAAGGGTGGCATTCTAATAGAGAAAGAAAGGTACAAAGCACACACATGCACTAGCTCAGCAAAACCAAAGAGTCTAGTAATCTCTAGGATCATCCTCTACCAAGGGACCCATGTTCTTTCCTATTTATCCTTTACCTTGGGTCTACCTTGATTGCCATCTATGATCTAAGTGTAGTGAACACAAATAAAACTTTCTACTCGTCTAAGTTGAAAGCTTGTTAGCTTGTCTTATCTAGATAAGGATCAGTGTTTAGCCTTTAGACAAGCCAAAGTTCAGAAACACTCCATTTTCATTCCCACTCCTCACTTGAGTCATAAAATCATATCTCATAGCCTTGAATAGGTCTCTTATATTAGGAAAACTCGCAATCCCCTAAATTGAAAATCATATTTAAGAGTAGTCGCATTGTTTATCCCACATTGCATACATGCCAAAATCAAAAAAAGAGTTTTAAAGCAATAAAGTCAAATTTCATATTTCATGACATTCAGTAGAAGTAAATGTTTCATTTCAACATTTCTTGTCTTCCTACATTATCATGTCATGAACTGTATCTCATATATATGCCAAAAAATTAGAAAAATATGTCATCATTATCATGCTTGCATCATTAAAAGAGTTGAAAAGGTCAAACATATAATCGAAAAAGTTCCCAAACCTCCAAACATGCACAAGAGATGAGTACAAATCTAATAGGTGAAAACCATAAAAGATAAATTTTCATAGATATATCCAAAGTTTACATATACCAAGGGTATCAAATAGCTAGGACAAAATGCTCTCAAAAGAAGTAGAGCCTCCCCATGCAAGGGAGCATGAATTCAAGAAGGGAATTCAAAGGTGGTTCCCTCCAATGGAACCCTCAAGACTTTGGCTCCTCTGCCTACGAATACCACTCATCGCTCCATGAGACCTATGAGAGTGAGGTGCTCTACTGTGAGCATGTGACTGTGAAGGTCTCGCCAGGCTATCATCACATCATCTAAAACTAAGACAAGCCATCTCTCAAAGTACCTGATTCTCACCCTTAAGGGTGTCAACCTGGGTCTTCAAGTCAGTATTCACCTGACATCCATGATAGACAGGAGAAAAAGTGTCAGTGTGTTTCCCAGTAGTAGGGGGCACACCAGGGTCATCTAAAAGATGGTCATGAGTCATCCTAGTGAAGGGAGAAGCTAATCCAACATTAATTTCATGAGCAAAGTCCCTCCACTCTGACATTACCTAAAAGATTGAATTCAAAGAAGAACAAGTTAGTTCCCCATGAAAAGAGAAAGGACAAGAGTACAAAAAATAAATAGATGAAACTTACGTGGATCACTAGGCTACCAATCAGGGTCAAATTGTCACATCACCTCATCTAAATGAGGAGGTTGAGGAACAACAGGAGGACCCTCAAGGATATTAGGACCATCATCTGAATCACCAGTATCATTGAAATACTCATCCTGTACATCCTCGGGAAGGACCCTGTCTAACAAATCATCATCATCTGGAACATAGTCCTCGTCAGTAGACTCTGAATCCACAATTACAATCAGAGATTGGGAAGAAGTCCCTCTCCCTCCCCTATGTGCTCATCTCGAAGCTCTAGTAATGAAGACTCTAGGAGTCAAGGGAGTCCAAACTATAGTTCTTTGTCCAATCTCACCCATCTCCTGAACTATCCTGTAGCATGTGGACATTGGGGCAAGTCCTTAGGAATGTCCTCACCAAAGTGCTATGAAACATGATCAACCTAATGGGCATGAACTACACCATTACAGTCTAAAATATTGGATAATCCATGATAGTACTCTCTGACCTCGCCATCATGGGCCCAAGATGCCTCCATGTCATGATAAGGATCAAAGATCATGTCCTCATCTATAAGAGTAGCAACAGTGAGTAAAGAAGCATCAAAGTGACCTACATTCATCCACCTTGCTGCTCTCATTAAATGTCTATCTAGAATTGGAATGAGCTTTTGATAGGGCCTCATGTGCTCAATTATCCATGTCATGTTCTAAGAAGAGTGGCTAATAGCTCGAGCCCCTCACCATGAGATATGATAGAAGTCCTTGTAAACCATGGCTAAGATGTCCAATCCACAAGCATAAACTTGTTGCAAGTATGAGTAGTAAGTGTTGTCATTGATGTCAACACCTAAGGTAAGCATCTAAGGAAGTTATGTGGATGAGTTTGAACAAGTGTTTGACTGTTCTGTCTCCCAAAATACTGCAGTGTTTTGCTTCATATTTTTTTAGGATTAAAGACCACAGTGTGATATAATTTAGAGGAGTATCTGAAGATGCTAAATCCTGAGTTTGGAGGTCCAGAATGCTATACAGCAAAAGATCTATTCACCAGTTTGAAGATTGTGTCTGGCAATGTGTGTAGAGTGACAGGGAGAAAATGTTTTTCTCTGTATTTCTCCATAGATTGGAATTTGGCTTTCCATTTCTAGACTTAAGCTTATAAGGTTGTTAGCTATCTTCATTCTAGAGGATTTGTGATTTGGTGCTCTAGAAGACAAGTTTGTAGTGTTATCCTTCAGGTGAAATTTGTTGAGTTTAGGTGATATTTATTGTCTTCAAATATCTCCAAGTGAGATCTGTTGCGGATGGATTTGTCAGCTCTCCAGAGAATTTATGTTGTTCATGCACATGTCAAGATCATGTTAAAGTATTGCACAAGGTCTACTTGTTATGATTATGATTAAGGAAGCATATGATCAAGAATCTTCCTAGTTTATGATGTTTGGCCGACTTGATTAATTGTGGTGATCAAGGAGATTATTTTGATGAGTGTTTAAGTTATGTGTAGCATGCTTGGATATATTTAAGTCCAAACTAAGGTGTAATACATTACACTCTCATTTTTTTGTGGCATGTGATGTTTAGGACTAGACCTAATTTGATGTATGTATGAGTGCCAACCTAGGAGATTGCTCCTATGGTTGATGATTGTAATGCCGCCTTGATGTACAATCCAAGGTTGATGAATTGTATAAATATAAGTAATGAATCTGTGTTTGATAGTGGAGAGTGTGAAGATGTGAAGACAAGTGCGAAGTGAAAAGTAGAGTAGGGTAGAAGAGCTTTTATTATGCTTCAATGGAACTAAATTCAGGCATTGTGTAGATGCTATCCAATCAGTTCAAACCTATGGTAGTTAGCCTTATCCCTTCGGCAGTGAGCCTATATGTAGTGAGCATCTCTGGCCAGTGAGCCCTAAGGCAGTGAGCCTCTAATTTTTGGTTTTGTTATTACATATTATTTTGTGAGCTAACACTCACCGTAGTTTTTCCCTCATAGGGTTTTCCATGTAAAAAGTCTTGTGTCTTGTGTTGAATGTGTTATTGTGTTAAGCTTCTAATTTCATGCTTTCATGATTAAATTTGAATAATAGTAAATAAGTGATTGATGTGCTAACATTCATAAGAGGTTAAGTTTTTGGTGACAATTGATTCACCCCCTCTCTCAGTAGTCTTGTGCATTCAATAATTGGTATTAGAGCGAGGGTTCCTTGGAAGTAATCCTAACAGCTTGGGGTAGATCTAGGATGGTGCACAAAAAGGTTGCTCTTAAAGACCTAGAAAGTTCTGAAGAAGAAATTAGAGAATTAAAGGAGAATGTCAAAGAAGCAGATGAATGTATTAGAAAATTAAGAGAGCAAGCCGAGAAGCTCAAAGAAAAATATAAGGAGGCTACTGAACAACTGATATTAGCAAATGAAACCTTGAATGATTTGAAATTGGAAGTTGTAGAAAGAGAAAAAAAAGATCTAAATCTATTGGTGGAACACAAATTAGAAGAATGTGCTAAGCTTGAAGAGGAAATTTGGATCCTAAAGTCAGACTTGGAGAAAACATAAAAATTTTAAGATAAGTTTAAGCTTAGTTCTACAAAACATGATGAGATGATTGCTACTTAGAAGAGTCCTGTTGACAAAGAAGACTTGGGATTTGAGAAAGGTGAAAGTTCAAAAATAGGACAAGAAAAGAATGCTGAGTTCAAGAAGGACAAAACCAAAAAGATCCAAAATCAAATAAACAGACTTAGAAGATCACCAGTCAGACAACCAAATGCTCAAAGGTACCCATCTGTCAATGGTTATTGTAATTCATGCAATAAGTTTGGTCATAAGGCTACTTAGTGTAGGAGCAAAGCGAATCAAAATGTTCCATCATTCCCTTGTCAGTGTTTCACTTGTAATAAAGTAGGTCACAAGGCTAATGAATGCAGAAGTTAGATAAGAAATGGCTATGGAAGGAATGATCAATCTTTCAAAGGTAACTGTTTCACATGCAATAAAGTTGGTCATAAAGCTACTATATGTAGAAGTATAGTGAGTCAGAATTCTATTAGGTGTTATGCATGCTATAAGATGGGACATAGGGCTAATGAGTGTAGAAGTCAAGTGAGAAATAGTTATGGTAAGAATAGGACAGTTAAATCCTTCAGTGGCTACTGTTATGGATGCAATAAATTTGGGCATAAGGCTAACCTATGTAGGTCAAGGATGAATGGAAGGAGCAAAGGTTAGAAAAATACTGTGTGCTTCAATTAGAACAGGCCTGGACACATTGCAAGATTTTGCAGAAGTAAAAGCATGAAGAAGGATACTTAGGCAGAATTGAAGAAACCAGTTGAAAAGGTTGATCCGACAGAAGTCAAGATGGAGATGAACAAGGTTTGGATCAAGAAGGAAGTAAATGAAGTCAAAGATTGGTCCACTCTAGACTCTGGTGTAGATTCTTCCTCTAGGAAGTGAACTGGGTGTTTCAGCTCAGGGGGAGCTTTAATGAAAAATTTGCTCTCCCCTATCAAATAGTTTGTGCTGATGCCTTAGTAAAAAGAGACAAAGTAAAGGACTAGCAACAAAGGACAAAAACTGTGTTTGTAAAGGATAAAGGAAGATTTGTGTGGTTTAAGAAGTCTACTATGCAAAAGGATTTGATCAAGAAAAGAAGATAAGTTATGAATTTTGGCTAATTATCTATCTGCTAAAATCAAGATACAGTGCTTTGATAATTTGGTCCGCATTGGTCCGTTGTTGAAGATATTTCTCTACAATTCTAACATATGATTATTGATCATTGGTTACATCTACATCTAAAAAATTTGTCTGATTTTGATAATTGGCTTGAGAGTAATGAATAATAGAAGTTCGGGATGACAGGACACAGTTGTTTTCAATTCAAAGTAGTTTTCATGATGATTGGAAGTATTTGATAATGGACATGAATCAAATAAGTCTTCAAGAAAATGATAAAGAAAATATAGGTTGAAGAAGGTCCAAAAATAATTCCTAAAACCCCTAGGGTTGTTGTAGAAGCATCACACTGAAGATCAAATCTTTGGCAAAGAGAGTAAAGGTGCATTGACAAAGACGAAGAATTGTAGGTAAATCTTCTAAGGCTGAACCTAAGATAGTTGTACTGAGGCATGTAAAGAGGAGTTTTGGATCAAGGTAATGGGAGAAGAACTGATGCAAAGTGATAAGAAATATGGTTAGAACTAAATGGGCTTTCAGAAACAAGATGAATGAGAATGAAAGTAGTAAGAAACAAAGCAAGCTCCTAGAACTTGGTATGCAAGATTGGACAAAGACCAAATCCTGATTGTTGAGGTTTATGTTGATGTCTATCTAAGGGGAGCTGGTAGCAATAAATGAAGATAGGAGGAGCCTGCAATTAAGTGATTGATCGAAGGATATTACTAGCCATATGTATTGTTAAGATGTCATGAAGATACGATGATGTGTTCTTTAAAAGGAAGGAAAGTTCATGGTTTGATGTCATACTTTGATCTAAGCAGAGTAAAGTCTAAAGTTCTAAAATGACAAGATATGTTAACCTAGAGATCTTCTAAAATGTGAGGAAAAGCTAATATGGTTTGATGTGTACTCCTAAGGGGTAGTTTTCAAAGCAGTAAAAGAAAAAGATGCAGCAAAGCAGGTAGCAATCAAAGATGATTGTTGAAGTCAAGAGGAGTAAAGAATAATCTCAGATTGATCAAATTAGTAGTATCTAAGTATGTAAAAGAGTTGTATAGATTGGAGGATTCTAAGCCAGTATGTACCCCTATGGTAACTGGTCCCAAGATGAGCAAGAATGCTGATTCACCTATGACTGATAAGAAAAAGTATAGGTCTATGATTGGAGGGCTATTTTATCTAACCTATACCAGACTAAATGAAATACATGCAGATTGTCTTATGGTAAGATTTCAAGAAGATCCTAGAGAGTCACATCTGTTGGTAGTCAAGAGGATTATGAGGCTACATCGCAAGGGAAGCAGATAGTTGATGCTGATATGAGTTCATGATAAAGAATAGTAAGTGTTCCAGTATTGATTGATAGGGGAAGTTATATAGTGGTAATAATATCTAAATTGAGCTTTGATAACTCAAGAAGGAGAGAAGTAAAAGTTCTGGCACCCTTTTCCATTGATGTCAAAGGGGGAGAGAAGATCATGTGAAAAACTTAAAAAGAAAGTTTAAAAAGAAAGTTGCAGCTAGAGAAAGCATAAAGCAAGGGGGAGAAAAGAAGCAAAGCAAGTTTACTTGTCTTGATGGTTTTTCACATCATGTGTTGCCATGAATGAAAAAAGGGGAGATTGTTGCAAGTATGAGTAGCAAGTGTTTTCATTGATGTCAACATCTAAGGTTAGCATCTAAGGAAGTTATGTGGATGAGTTTGAACACATGTTTGACTATTCTATCTCCTAGAATAGTGCAGTGTTTTGCTCCACATTTCCTCAACATTAAAGATGTCATGCCCACATTTTCCATGCGGTCACAACATGCATCACACGTGTCATAGCCACATCTGTCATGTGGTTATGACACGACATATAAAAAAAAATTCTCACGCTTCCCTAGAAACCCCCTCGCATGCGTAAGCATGCTCGGTGGTGTAGGCTCAAGGCAAAAACACTACAGTTGTCGGTGGGGTACAAGTACAATTGCGTGCAACCAAACGCAAGCAGACCAACAAGGGGGTCTCTACGACACCGTTAATGTCGCTACAAGGTTTATATTCTCAAGGTTCCTAACCCTAAATCTCGACAGATTTCGGCAGCATAACGCCTTACGGCGTAAGTGGGAACTACTCAACACTATACTACTTACGGGGTTCCCTGATAGATTAACAACTTCCCACGATGCCTTGTTCCTACTAAACTGACTCGTGATCTCCCTATTGGGACATTTTTCAGCAAAGCACGATTGTCTGCCTCTTTTCTCGTTTCCTGAAATATACTCCTCCTTCAAACTTAGCATTCTCAACGAGACAGTTTGTTTGCCCTCTCTTCCTTTTCTCTGGATCTTATTTTTGATTGTATTTCTATCGTGCTCACTTTAACTATTTCTCTGAAGTTTTAGTTTGTTTATATTTCGGTCTCTCTCTTTTTGTTTCTACATTTTCTTTAAGTCTATCCTGTCTTTTCTTCATATTCTACGTCAATCAGAGATATCACTGTATCTAATTTTAACTTTATTCCTAACTTCAGGATGGTCCATATCATATAGGCTAGTTTACTACTTTGCTGGACTCAGTCTCCTATTTTTCTCCGGTCTAGGATTCACCTTTACGTTTGTATTAATGAAACTTGTTCCTAAGCAAAATTAGCGGAAGGGTGCATCTACTTAGTTCTCTTATCCCATGTGGGAAATGCCGCGCATTTTCTCCTCTGTGTTTTCCAATGTTAGTTTTTTCTTCTTCTTTCTCTCTTTCATGATTCCTCCATTGGACGTTTAATAACTACAGTTGAGATTTAAATGGCCACACGTGGAATCTCTGTGATGGCTTCTTAAGTTTATTTCTAGTGTTCTTTTAAACAAGGTGACGTGTATTTTTCCTCTTCATTTTCCTGGTTATCGAATTGCGTTGATAGTTGAAACTTCCGAGAAACTCTTCCAAGAATATTATAGTATATCTCTTTATGCTCTCTCTTTAAGTTATAATTTTATTTTCTCTTGTTGTTGTAAAGAGTATACAAATGGCCTCTCTGATGAACTTTATCAATTAAATATATTTATCTGGTTATTATTAATACTATTATTATTATTAATTACTATTGTTAGATTATTTTATTAATTTATTTAACTATTATTACTATTGTTATTATTACAATTGTTATTCTTCTATTTTTATATTTATCTAACAATATTATGTCTCCTTTTTTTTAAAAAAAATTAAAATATAATTATATATATATAGATACAATTATATACCATTGTTTTTCTTATATAAGAGGCTCTCCTCTTTATAAAACCCCTACCATGGAAATATATCATAACTTCTTTGGTTATTTTGTTCAACACTTAAAATAAACCCTAAATATGAATATCTTTTGTTTTTATTTGTTTTTGTTTTGTGTAGGGCAAAAGACAGGGGGAGCGGCGGCATCCATGAGTGGAGGGCACAGCGAGCAATGGGGAGGCCGAACACAAAGGTGGAGGCGCGGACGGTGGTGGAAAGGTGTGAAGGGAGAAGGACGGAGGTGGTGCGGCCGCGCAGAGGGTGCGGAAGGAGGTATGCAGACCGTGCAGAGAGCGGTGGCGGAGGGTAGGAAGTGTTAAGGGGAGTTCGCGGGCTCCACCGCAGCGCTGTGCATATATGGGGGGTGTGGGGAGGGGCGGAGCCCCCACCCACATCCCACTATGTGGGGTGTGGGTGGGGGCTCCGCCCCTCCCCACACCCAAAAGGAAACCATACGACGATGGTGGGAAGGTTTAAACCCTTCCCACCACCACTCCTTCATTTGTAAGTGCTGTGTTAACACCGATCACAGCGAATAAACTTTTTTTTTATATTTATTTCTTTCACTAAAATTTTCTTTATTCTGTTTTAATACCATCATCATTTATATATATATATAAATGTATATATATTTATATTTATATATCCCACAGATATTCTCTGGCATATCTCTTTCACAATGAAATGAATTAAATAATAAAATAAATAATTAAAAAAAATAGAGAATAAATAAAACTGTTAATTGATAACTCTATTTAATAGCCATACAGAATAGTATATATATATTTCGTTCACATAGACATTTACGGACACGGAAGATAATAACAAAACAACTAAAGATTTCTTTTTTTTTTTATATTTGGGAATTATAGTTCCATATACTAAAAGAACATTTCAAATACAGAGAACCAATATAAATTAGTCTAATGTCATTTACATTCTTTTTTTTTTTTTCTTTAAAATGCACCTGGTAAACTTTTTAACATGACCGGCGACGCTGGTGCGACACGCCCTCCGGGTCCACGCGAATGCTTTTGCCCAGAGCAATGAACCGGTGAGGCCACAACTGGGGGACCTCATCCCCTAGGAAGAACACTTCAAACCCGCGAGCTCATTGGCCCAGCGAAGGCATAAAGCCTTGCGAACTCGTTGGCCCAGCGGAGGTTTGAACTTTGGTGGCCGCCACTACAACCGAGCGACTTAACCACTGAACCATGCCATCATCGGCTAATGTCATTTACATTCACCGCTCCTTTACAAATTTAAATTTTAAATGCAAGGAATGAATTAAACTCTTTTTATCTGTCTTTTTTAATCCTAGTTCCTCCAATGATATATAATACTTAGCATTATGACTACAGAGACTTAAACATAACTTTCTTAAACTATCATTTACAAATTAATTTAGAAAATACAGAAATTAGACTTCATACAATTAATGTTAAATGAGAAGTTTAGTAAAATCGATAATTACACATATATATTTTCTTTCCTTACTTCACATTTGCTAATTTCAATTTAGTGCATAATAATTTCAAATAGAGAATTAAACAAAATCATTACAATTGCATTGGCTCACAACTACTTTCAACTACAATATCTAAAAGTTCGCAAAATTCATAATTTTCTCCAAACACCTCCAAACAATACTATAGTTAAACTTTAACACTTTTGTCAATATCAACATACAATTTTACTACTTAACAACAGTTACTCCAAATATACATAGTTGTCAAAATTCATAACTAGCAAACACTAATGAAGGGAAGAATTTCTCTCTTTCCCCCAAACAATAAGTTTTACAACTTCAGAGAGAGAGAATCTCTCCACAATGAACTTTAAAAAGAATGTAGCACAATGAACCAAACTCTTTCTATAGCAATGATGAAGTTCTTTCTCCCTAAATACAACACTCCTCCAATTCCAACCATAAGCTTCAAGAGGGAACCTGCGTATCAAAGACAAACAAAGGAGAAAACACCACTCATCTAGCTCTCCTCCCTTCCGTAGACCCACAAGAGGGTCACCCCCAAGCTAGGGAGACCATACTCACACTTGGGTAACTTAAACAATTCACTTCACAATAGGGAACAACAACAAACCCAAAGCACACAAACACCCGTGGGTAAATTACACAACATGAAAACTCAACTACAGTGAGCTTCACAAGGGGCAGGAGAGTGGACACACTCGACTCCAGAGTGTCACCCTTACAGATAATATAACCAACACAATATCTCTTGGCCTCAAACCAAGTTTGATCACAAAATTTTCCAAGGAACCTGTATTTGACTCTCAAGTCAAAGAACTAGTCACAAATACATGCCCTCAAGGCTTTCAACATCCCAAAAGAAGAAACCAGGTATGCACCCGAGGAGGATCACTCCTCCCCTACCCCAAACTTGATGAGCATTTCTCCCAAGTGGGAGAAGCTCTGTCAACAACCCGACAACATATCCCACAAAAACAAATCAAAAACACAAACAAATAAACATCTTTCACACACTTTTCATACAACATTCAGATATACAAAAGATAGGTAATCATAACCAACCTTACAAAGCCCTTCAAGGATGAAGCTGTTGTAGAGCTCCATTGAGATCTCTTCCAACCTTAGCCACCAACTCCCTCTTCCCTTTCCTCTCCCCAAAAGCTAACTTTCTTATTTTGGCAATAAAAATAAAACTTTCCAAAAAATTCAACTAACTCCCCTCCCATCCCACAAATGGAATTCAAATAACCCTAAACCCTTTCAGTTTTGAGGTATGGGGAGGTGACACTTGTCACCTCCTCACTCTTCCCAAAACCACTATTATGTCCCAAGGGATGAGTGTTGGCTTATGTCACTCACCCATCCCTAGAGTACTCCTTATCCCTCTCCTCATGTCATTTCTCTTACGCATGGGAGAAATAAAAGGAGTTAAAGGAGGAAAAGACAGGTGACCCATGCCTCTTCTTCCTTCCTTCATTATGGATAACCCCACAACTCATGGGGAATCTCACTAATGGTGAGGGTGACTTCAAGTCAATCCTTCTATAATGGATGGGTTTGTAGTCATCTCTTACCTTGGGGATTGAAGAGGGATGGGTTGGGTGTTGGTACAACCCATCATGTCCCCCCCATACCTCCAATTTTCGCCACTTAACTTCAGGGGGAAGTTAAGATGACCTGATGGAGGTTACCCAAGGGTTACCCATGCCAAATGGGGCCCTGGACCCATGGGGTATAACCCAGGGTCAACTTTAACCTACTCAGGACACCTAGGGTCATGTTAAAATACAAGAAAAGGCCTCAAGAATTAAAATAAAAGAGAAGAATTTCAAATACAATCTTTTACAACACAAATCATAAGTCAGTGTTACAAGAGGGTAGACCAACCCATTCGACCTTATGAAAGACCACATTACAACACCACATCAAAACACAGAGTGATCTTGGTTCCTCGTAGAACCAGATCGGCTTAATAGGGAATAACAATAACAAGGTGCGGAATGATCTCTGAAATCTGTGGTTTGATTAGTAAATTCCTGCACACTAAATTGCAAGATCAGTTTCACATATAATCATCATAGCTGAAGCAACTTAAAAACATGCATTATCATAACATAGTTCTAAATAGCATAAATGAAATCATATTACAATTTTCCATCATCACCTAATTAACTTTTTTGAAATGTAAACTTATCCAAACATCACCCAATTAATTTTTTTGTAATCAAAATAAAGTTTAATAGTTTGACAAATCCGGGAACTACTATCCCACACATATAAAAAGTATCAATAACAGTAATGTAAATAGTCACAAGAACAGAAGTAAAAAGGTTGTCCTCACAAAAGAATAGAGTGTGATATGATTTAGAGAAGTATTTGAAGATGCTAAATCCTTAGTTTGGAGGTTTGGAACACTGTGCAGCAAAAGATCTATTCACCAGTTTGAAGACTGTGTCTAGCAATATGTTCAGAGTGACAAGGAGAAAATATTTTGCTTCGCATTTCTCTATAGATTGGAACTTCGCTTTGTGGTTTTGGACTTAAGCTTATAAAGTCCTTAGCTATCTTCATTCTAGAGGATTTGTTATTTGGTGCTCTAGAAGACAATTTTGTAGTGTTATACTTCGAGTGAAAGTTGTTGAGTTTAGGTCATATTTGTTGTCTTCAAATATCTCCAAGCGAGATCTGTTATGGATGGATTTGTTGGCTCTCAGGAGAATTTATGTTGTTCGTGGACATGTCAAGATCATGTTAAAGTATTGCACAAGGTCCACTTGTTATGATTATGATTGAGGAAGTGTATGATTAAGAATCTTCCTAGTTTATGATGTTTGGCCAACCTGATTAATTCTGGTGATCAAGGAGATGATTCTAATGAGTGTTTAAGTGATATGTAGCATGCTTGGATAGATTTAAGTCCAAACTAAGGTTTAATACATCACGCCCTCATTCTTTTGTGGCATGTGATGTTTAGGACCAGACCTAATTTGGTGTGTGTATGAATGCCAACCTAGGAGATTGCTCATATGGTTGATGATTGTAATTCTGACCTTGATGTACACTCCAATGTTCATGAACTGTATAAATACAATTAATGAATCCATGTTTGATAATGGAGAGTACAAAGATGTGAAGACAAGTGAGAAGTGAAAAGCAGAGTAGGGTGGAAGAGTTTTTATTGTGAGTCAATAGAACTAGATTTAGGCATGGTGTAGATGCTATCCAATCAGTTCAAACCCATGGCAGTGAGCCTTATCCCTTCGACAGTCAGCCTGTATGTAGTGAGCATCTCTAGATAGTGAGCCTCTGATTTTTAGTTTTGTTATTATGTGAGGCCTACACTTTTTCATTTCCGTACATGTGACTATTTAGCTTACTGTTGTAAGTATTTTTATATTTATGGGACTGTTGTTCCCAGATTTTCAAACTATTAAACCTTATTATGTTAAAGGAAAACTAACTGGGTGATGTTAGTTAGATGTTTGCTTTAAGAGAAAAAAAATTGGGTGATGTTATATAGATGTTTACTCTATTAGGAAAACTAATCGAGTTTAATGTTTACATTACAGAAAAACTAATTAGGTGAGGTTAGATAAAAAATTTTCATGTGATTTCATTATGTTTATAAGAACTGTGGTATGCTTTAGAAATGCATGTATTAAATTTGCTTTGGCTATGATATGTATATGTGGAATTAACTTTGAGAATGAGTGTGCAGGTATTTTTAACAAAACCATAGATACAGGGGATTATTCCACACCTTATGTCATAATCCCTTGTGAAGCTAATCTAGTTCCATGAGGAACCAAGGTCAACTCTATGTTTGGTGCAATGTTGTAATGTTGTAATATTGTCTTGCATGAGGTTGAATGGGTTAGGTCTACCCTTTTGTAAAATTGAATTATGATTTGTGTTGTAAAAATTGTATTTGAATTTTATTTATTTAATTTAAATTTTTGAGACCCTTTTCTTGTGTCTTAACTTGACCCTGGGTGTCCTAACTAAGTTTAAATTGACCTTGGGTTATACCCCATGGGTCTAGGGTCACTTTTGACTTGGGTAACCCTTAGTTAACCTCCGTATGGTCACCTTAACTTCACAGTGAAGTTAAGTGACGAATTTGGAGGCATGGGAAGGATAGGATGAGCGGGATCAACACTCAAGCCCATCCTTTATCCATTTCCAAGGCTTGAAATGACTCCATGGTCCACCAATAATGGAGGGGCTTATCTTATTGTTCCCTCACTTTTGGTGAGAGTCCCCATGAAGTCGTGTGGTCCTTCATGGGTGGGGATATGTTTTTTAATTCCACTTGGGATAGTGGAAAAAGGAGTGGGGTTATTTAAATATTACAATCTTAAAAAAATTTATAAATATTACAATCTTTAATTCATTTTTTGTCCTTACATATGAATTTAAAATTCACAAATAATGAGAGCCCTTAATGTCATAATCCACTCTTCCCAAAAAAATAAATTCTTAATTCATCCACTATGAATTTAAAATTCACAAATAATGAGAACCCTTAATGTCATAATCCACTCTTCCCAAAAAAATGAATTTTTAATTCATCCACTATAAATTTAAAATTCACAAATAATGAGAGCCCTTAATGTCATAATCCACTCTTCCTAAAAAAAATGAATTTTTAATTCATCCACTATGAATTTATGAGAGCCCTTGATGTCATAATCCACTCTTCCCAAAAAAATGAATTTTTAATTCATCCACTATGAATTTAAAATTCACAAATAATGTGAGCCCTTGATGTCATAATCCACTCTTCCCAAAAAAATAAATTTTTAATTCATCCACTATGAATTTAAAATTCACAAATAATGTGAGCCCTTGATCTCAACTCTTGATCCTCACATTCCATTCCCTTTTCAGAAAATCCATAAATAAGACCCTTCTCTAAGCAATTGAGAAGACTAGATTTTTGCAGGGGAACTTGATTCTTGTAGGGGAACTTCATTCTTGCAGGGGGACTTTATTCTTGCATTCTTATCATGTCTAATTTCCTCTAGGAAATCTTCTTCTGGCATCCTCATAATGCCCAATTCCTTCTCTATTCTTCTCTTAATAGCCTCATAATGCCGAAATTATTCTAGCCATCCTATATCCTCCATTCATTATCCCTTGCTTGTGATTATAGAGAGATTGTTTTGTTTTTTGAGAAGGGAGATTTGGAGAGGAGGCTGGAGAGGAACTCTACATCAACTTCATCCATTAAAGGGCTTTTAAAGGTTGGATTTCATGGCTTTTCCTTTGTATTTCCATTTGTTGCATGAAGGATGTGCAAAAATTATTTATTTGGATTTCATGGCTTTTCCTATGTATTTCTATTTGTTGCATGAAGGATGTGCGAAAATTATTTATTTGTTGCATGAAGGATGTGTGAAAATTATTTATTTTACTTGTGTTGTAAATTTTGTTAATGTGGAGAAATTTTATTGGGTTGTTGACAGAGCTTCTTCCACTTAGGAGAAATGCTCATCAACTGTGGGGTGTTGACAAAGCATCTTCCACTTGGGAGAAATGCTCATCAAGTGTGGGGTAAGGGAGGAGTGATCCTCCTCAAGTGCATGCCTTGTTTCTTTTGAGATGTTGAAAGCCTTGAGGGCATTTGTGTGAATTTGAGAAAATTGGTTATATGGCTTGAGAGCCAAATATGATATTTCTTGAAATCTGATGATCTTGTTTGGCTTGAGGCCATGAGAAAAATTGTGTTGAATTAATGTGAAGGGTGATACTCTAGAGTTGAGTGTGTCCACTCTCTTACCCCTCTGTAAACTCACCTTTGTTGATTTTTTGTGTTGTGTAAATATCCATGGGTGTATGTGTGTTCCGATGTGTTATTTTTTTTACCTGTTATGAAGTGGATTTAGATTCCCTAGGTGTGTGGATAATCTCTCTAGCTCGGAGGTGACCCTCTTGTGGGTCTACAGTAGGGAGGAGAGTAGCTTGTGTGGTGTTTCTTCCCTTGTGTGTTATGCAGGTATTCTTGGAGCTATTTGTGAAGTTTGGAGAAGTTTCTTGTGTTGGGAAAATATTTTATTTTCCTTTACTCTTAAAGATTAGTGATTGCATCCTGGTTGATTAGTCAAAAAGAGAAAGTTATCTCCCTATTGTTGTATAAATTGGTATTTTGAAGTTGGGAAGAAATCCTCTATTTTTGGGTTGATGTTTGTATTTCTACTGTTCATTAAGTTTTACCATTGAAAAATGAGGAAAGAAAGAGAAAATTTGTTTTTAAAAGGATATTAGACTCATCTAGTTCCTTCTTCTTCTACTTGCAAAGTTGTGAGTTAGTTGATGTTTTAATTAAGTTTGTAAAAGTATTATTTCTGTGCAAGCTTAGTAGAAATATTAGTTTTAAATTTTGTTATAAGTCAAGTTGTAATTTTGCTACCATGAAAGAAATGAAATTTGGGTTGCAGTATTGCTTTTGAAATTACCGCCACCTTGAGAGTCTCTTCCTAGGATGGGGACCATTTTACTATTCACCTTTCACTATTTACTATTCACTAATCACTATTCATTTTTACTATTCACTATTTACTTTTACTATTCACTTTTCACTATTCATTGAAGGCAAACTATATGTAGTTTAAAACATTTGACTTGAAATAGAAATTTTAATTGAGGAAAATGGGATTTATTTATGCATAATATATAATATGGATTGAATAGATGTTTAAACTCAGAGTTGCAATTTAGAAATATATTATTTATACAATTACAATTTAAAAAGAGGATAGGTAAATATATTTTAATTTTAAGGAAGAGTTTCTCAGAAGTTTTAACAATTATCCTAAATTAAATGACAGGAAAATGAAGAGGAAAGTATGATCCCTTCATCTACAAAGGACACTGAAAATAAATACAAACAAGCCATCACAGGCATTCCATGAGTGGCCATTTTAAACTCAAATGTAGATTTAGAGAATAAACGTCCAAATAAAAAAAGAGAGAAAGAGAAAGAACAACTAACTTTGGAAAACAAAGAGGAGAAAATGCACGGCATTTTCGAACAGGGCTAAGAGAACTAAGTAAGTTTAACCAACCATTAATCTTGTTTAGGAATAGGTTGAGTATTAAAATTAATTCAAATATTGAACTAAAACCTAGAACGGAACCCTAGGGGGACTGAGTCAAGTGAAGTTAACCAACCCTATGTAAGTGATCTAGTTTACCAATAAATTAGGAATAATGTAAAGGATGTAGTGTTATTGTTGTTTGATAAAGAACGTGAAGAAAAAAAAAAGGATTACATAAGAAGATCTTGCACAACAGGAAGGGAAATGAGATAGAAATACAATCAAAACTAAATTCCAAGAAAAGGAAGAGAGGGCAAATGAACGGGCTTGGTTGAAAATGCTAAGTCTGAAGGATGAGAAATTAATATTAAATTCCAGAAAATGGAAAGAAGAATCAGATGATCGTGCTTTGCTGAAAAATGATCTATCACCTAAAACAATTATTGTTCAAATATAATTCGTGAGATTAACCTAGGTCAGGAAACCACGCGTTTCTTTGTGTAGGGTGTGCGCACATGTATTTGGTACACCGCTGCTGACAACATGTAGTGGATAATTTTTGGTATTTCATGTCATGACCACATGGCGCATGTGGACATGACACGTGTGATGTGTGTTGTGACCGCATGGGAAATGAGGGCATGACATATTACATATTATTTTGTGAGCTAACACTCACCGTGGTTTTTCCCTCATAAGGTTTTCCATGTAAAAAAACTTGTGTCTCATATGTTGAATGTGTTATTGTGTTAAGCTTCTAATTTCATTCTTTCATGATTAAATCTGAATAACAATAAATAAGTGATTGATGTGCTAACATTCATAAGAGGTTAAGTTTTTGGTGACAACTGATTCACCCCCCCTCAGTTGTCTTGTGCATTTCAATAAAATTGTGCACTCCTCAATACCACAAATTATGGGAGCACAACACCATCTCAGACGAGCTGAGGCCTTGCCTACGACAGCCTTGATGCAATCAAACAAATCAGGAATCTCCTCAAAAGTGGGATGTGAAGTCGTGGCACAGAAGTGAGCTGGACTCCTGTTAGATCTCTGGGGTGACCAACCCCCATGAACTCTGTCCAAGATACCTTTTCCTCAAAGGATTCGCTAGATGGAAGGACTATAGGATGTCCTCTCATAGGTACCTCAAGTATATGATACACATCAAACAAAGTGATGGTCCACTCTCCAAAGATTTGCGGGAACCTAAATGTGTTTCTATTTGCATCCCAGTAGGTGAGAATGTCACAACATATATGAGACACAGGATGAATAACAAGCATGTGACAAACTCTAGCTAGACCTGCCCTCCTCAAAATAGTATGATCCTCATTACCCAATGAAGCAAACATCCCTAAGAGCCATCCCTACTCTTGGCAAGCATTCCATCAGATATGCATGTTCTGTAAAATCAGAAGAGAACTTTAGATTAGATCTCGTAAACTCATAAAAATCCCTAAAAATCGTAAAAACTATAGAAAAACTTTACATAAAAAAGCATATAAACCTTCAAAATTACAATAAATAGGTGAATACAACAACCAAAACATGTCAGATTAGAGTGAAACAAGTGTCAAAAAACATGAAATATCAGTCAAAATTAGCCCAATAGGGTCACCCTTGGGTGACCCAAGTATTTTGCAGGATCTACCCTAGGTGACCCTGATGTTTTGCAACATCTCCCTTGGGTGACCTTGCTATTACACATGATCTCCCCTGGATGACCTTCTTAACAAAAGGGTTAACCCTAGAGTAAGATCCCTGGCCCAAAAATTGCTCTAAAAACTACATTTTTTGGCTGATTTCAGAAAATGAAAAACCTATCTTTCTCTAAACGACAAGACAAATACAATTCAACAGAGAAAATTGGCAAAAAAAGACAATTTCAAGAGATTTTTCACAAAATTCAAACTAGGTTTTAGAGAAGAAATTTTCATTGTTTGCATACCCAATTCTCCATGGCTGAAGAAGAGGTGGCCATCTTTGTGATCTCCTTGGCAATACCTTTCTAATGAATTCTCACACGATTCTTTCCATCACTGTTTCGCTCTAATCTCACAATTTGACTTGCTTTGTTTGCCCTTAGCTTAGTTTCATTTGTGCATTTTAGATTAGTTCTTTGCTTTGTTTTATACATCTTTTTTGTACGTCATTTTGCATGCTTTCATTCCTATAGGCCCAAACTGACAAAGGCAAGGAACTAGTCGAACTCGAACGATCCATGGTAAGTTCATCATTTTAGTTTTTATCATTTGTTTTGATATATTTAAATGCCAGACTGATACTAGTTATTGCAGTTATAATTGTGGGAAAATTGACAATAGGTAAGGCCTAGTTTGGGAATGGTACTTACCTTTTATGTAGACTACCATCCCTGAACGGGCAAATATGTAAGCACAAAAATCACACATAGCCTCCACAAGGACCACTATGATAATTCGAATCCTTGTCATGTACATGTAAGTGTGAAATAATGTCCTTTAAGAAGAAAACCTCTTGATGCTCTGTTTTCTTTCTTGCCTTGTGTTGATTCCTCTTTGTCACTTTTCTCTCTCGTCACTTGCGATGCTTTTCAACACTTTTTGCGACACTTGTCGATTTGTATTTTCTGAGTGTTTGACCTTGCTCCTAAGCCTTGTAAGTGTCTTGTAGGTGAGTTTTTACCTTTCCCTTGTGTTTTTCATCCTCTACACCCCTTGGAAGCCTTCTAGAGGTCCCCCCTTTCCATCTCCCACTTTTAGTTTTCATTTCTGCTCAACCAATTCAAATCTCTCCCTATTATTTCTAGATCTCCCCTGGGAGATCCTGCAGGTGCAAGTGGATATTTGGATTCTTGCACATGACTGACTTATTTCTCGAGGCAAAACTGTTAGACTTAGGGCACACAACTAGGGGGGGTGAATCAGTTGTGCAAAACTTTCTCTTATAAAACACTTAAATCTTATCAGTGATTGGTAGTATATTAATAATGAACCATAATGCATTCAAATCAAGAGTAGAAACACATCAACACATAAGACACCAAGATTTTGACGTGGAAAACCTGGTGAAGGGAAAAACCACAGGGTGATTAACCCAAGATTGTATTCTCTGTTAGAAGAATAGAAAGAACAAATGGCACATGCCAATTAGGGCTCACTACCCAAGCACACTACTCACAGGAGGCTCACTGCCTATAAGAGACACACTATCTATAAAGAAATAAATATCACATACATGAACTGGAGAATAGCATCTTCACCATGGTTGAATCAGTTCCATTTAAGCCCAATACTTCTGCTCTACCTTTCACTTTCCTCCTCGCTACTATAGTCTCATCACCACAAGACACACTTTGGAAAGACTTCACAATCCCTTATCTATACAAGGCATTGACTTAGGAATAATCATCTAAGTTGGTAAACATCTACTAGAACATCCGTAAGATGTGTAATACATCTGGTCAGCTAGTCTCAGGAAGAACATCATCATCCAGTGGTTATTCTTCAAATGCGCACTCTAACTTCAATACGGACCACCAACATGAATTAGACACGATCCAAAGATCACCACAACCTTTCTAGAATTACCAAGAGCATCCATACTTCATCTACTTTCTAGAATTCTTCTCTCCTTTATCCAGAGCTTTAAGAACACAGTCTGTCATTACTGTCACAAAGGAATAGGTGCTTTCGAACCTTCAAACAACGAACCAATAGAGTTGACACTTTACAAGCATGTCCTCAACACTCCCTCAAATCCACAGAATGGGATAATGCATTTCTAGATCTCACCAAACCTAGCTATGTCACTCTGTCACCTCTAAACACCTGCCAAAGGTAGTTCTACTTGAGCGGCCATAACTTCTTTAGATCTTCATGCGGACCTTTGAAAACTTGACTGGATCATCTCAAGACTCATATCTACAAACCCTTTGAACCGTAACCTCTGATCCATATCTTAGCTGGGATCTCCACTTCACTGTCTCCATTGCTCCTCTCTGCTCATCCAATCCTTCTCATCAATGCAACATGAGTATGTTGACATCAATGACAACACCAGTTAGACCCATACTTGCAACAATCTCCCCCTTTGTCATTGATGGTAACATATGATGTTAAAAACCATCAAGACAAGAACTTCTCCTTACTGTCACAACTCCCCCTATTAGCAACAACCATTCACATGTCTTCTCTTCCTTTACTGCTCCCCCTTTGATCATCAACCACTTGTTTTTCACATGTCTTCTCTCTGCCTTTGACATCAATGGAAAAGGGCTCATACTTGTAATTCCAACACTTTAGAATCATACCTATTGTCCCTCTGAGTAGCAACTCCCATCAATTCGGATCACAAGATATGACTGTGATATCCACCAAACTGATGCACCTTAGTGCACCTTAGTTCATCACTGGAGGGGCAATAACCCCTAACTTCTCCTTGAGATACTCAAAAGAGTCCTTGGGTAGAGGTTTAGTAAAGATATCTGTAATCTGATCCTTGGAGGGTACAAACTCCAATCTAACTTCATTCTTGTTCACTTGCTCTCTCAAAAACTGAAACTTGATAGATATATGCTGTCTTAGAATGCAACACTGGATTCTTAGATATATTTATTGCATTTGAATTATCACAGAAGATTGTGATAGGCTCCTCATACTCTACTTTAATATCTCTTAGCATCTACTTCATCCACAAAAATTGAGTGCAACTACCTTGCTGCTACAATGTATTCTGCTTTAGTTGTAGATAGGATATTGCCTCTTATTTCTTGCTTAGCCAAGAAACCAATCTCTTTCCAAAAAAGAATGCTCCACCACTAGTACTCTTCTGGTCATCCACATCTCCTGCCCAATCTGCATCTGTATATGCATGAAGAGAGAAATCATGATCTCTAGGATACCACAAACCATACTCAACTGTTCCTTTTAGATATCTAAAAATCCTCTTGATTGCCATGACATGAGATTCTCTAGGATCAGCTTGGAATCTAGCAACAAGACCAACAACCTACATTATATCTGGTCTAGTTTGAGTGAGATACAACAATCCTCAAATCATTGATCTATACTTTGTCTGGTCTACCTTAGGAGAGTCATCATCTTTGCTCAACTTACATCTGGTTGCCATGGGAGTATTCATTGGCTTTGAATCTTCCATCCCAAATTTCCTCAACAATTCTTTCAGATATTTGGTCTAAGAAATGAAGATTCCTTTCTTTGTTTGAGTAATTTGCAGACCCAAGAAGAAATTCATTTCACCAAGCATAGACATCTCAAACTCACTTTTCATTTGATTTGCAAAAGTTTTACACATACTATCTCTTCCTCCAAAGATGATATCATCAACAAATACTTCAACAATCAAGATGTTTTCATGATCAATTTTAAAATATAAGTTACTGTCAGCAGTACCTTTGGTGAAACCAATCTTCAAAAGATGCTTATCCAATCTTTCATACCAAGCTCTTGGGGCTTGCTTCAATCCATATAGTGCCTTCTTCAACTTGCAGACAATATCACCATGATCAGACAATTGGAATCCATCTAGTTGCTCCATATACACTTCTTCTTCCAAGTCACCATTTAGAAAGGCAGATTTGACATCCATCTGATATACCTTGAAATCCTTGAAGGCAGCAAAGGCAAGAAATAATCTGACTACTTCAATTCTTGCCACCAGAGAAAAAGTTTCTTCAAAATCATTTCCTTCTATTTGAGAGTAGCCTTTGTAGACCAATCTGGGTTTATTTCTGATTACTTCACCAACTTCATTTAGTTTGTTCCAGAAGACCCATCTGGTTCCAATCACATTCTTGTTTCTAAGTCTAGGAACAAGATATCAAGTGTGATTTTTCTCTATTTGCACCAGCTCTTCCACCATTGCTTTAGTCCAGTTTTCATCATTGCAAGCTTCATTCACTGTTTTAGGTTCAATATTTGAAAACAAACAATACTTTTCTGAATCTTGAGCAATTCCCCTTCTTGTTAGTACTCCTTTGCTTTTATCACCTATGATCTGATCTTCAGAGTGGTTCAGTCTTACATACTTGGGAACTTTAGGAATTTCTTGCACTTTTGATACTTGATCAGGCTCATTGAAACTCATTTCTTCTTCCTGGTTTACCAGATTAGCTTGAAGCTGACTAACAGATGAGGCTTGGGCTACTTGAGTCAAAACACCATTCTGATCATCTTCATCATATTCATAAAACCTTGAGGGTTTCTCAATTCCCTCATCAACCTTCACATTTGTACTTTCTATCATCTTTCTCAGTCTTTTGTTATAACACCGGTATGCTTTGCTTTGAGTAGAGTAACCCAAGAATATTCCTTCATCACTTCTAGCATCAAACATTCCTAGATATTCATCTCTTTTATGTAACATTTGCTACCAAAAACTCTAAAATACCTCACAGTAGGAGTGATGCCAAACCAAAGCTCATAATGAGTCTTACCAGTATTTCTTTTGATTTGAACTTGATTCAGAGTATAGACTGCAGTGCTGATAGCTTCTCTTCAATAGATGTGAGGAACATTTGCTTCCATCATCATGGTTCTAGATGCTTCCTATATGGTCTAGTTCTTTCTTTCCACTACTCCATTCTACTGTGGAGTCCTAGGAGTAGACAATTGTCTCTTTATTCCATGTTTCTCACAGAACTCTATGAAATCACCGATGTGAATTCCCCACCTCTATCAGACCTTAGACATTTCAATTTCAATCTAGTTTCATTTTCTACCATAGCCTTGAATATTTTGAATTTCTAAAAGGCTTCTGATTTCTCTTTTAGAAAAGTTACCCACATCATCCAGGAATAGTCATCAATTAGTAACATGAAGTATCTATCACCTTGCATACTCCTAATTCTTGCCAGGCCACAAAGGTCAATATGAACTAAGTCCAATAATCCAGTAGAAGATAGTTCCTTACTCTTGAATGTGATTCTACTCAGCTTACCCAACTAACATTCTTTGCACAAGCTATTAGTAGGTTTCACCAATTTTTGAAGATCTCTTACAGCCTGAGTATTGCTTATCTTGATGATATTATCAAAATTCACATGACACATTCTCCTATGCCATAACCAACTCTGATCAACTTAAACAAATAAGCAACTTTTACTAGTGCCAACCAAGTGGAAGATATTACCTTTAGTTTGGGTACCAGATGCAATCTCTGTTCTTGAGCTTTCAAAGATCTTGCATTTTCCATTCTTGAATTGGAGATCATAGCCTTTGTCCACTAACTATCCAACACTGAGAAGATTGTGCTTCAAGCCTTCAACATATAGAACATTACCGATTTTGTTCCTTCCATCAAAAGAAATAGTTCCTCTTCCTTTGATTCTACCAACATAATTATCACTGAACTTCACCACTCCTCCTTCATACCTTTCCAAATCTATGAACTTGTTTTTGTCCCCTGTCATATGGTGAGAGAAACCATTGTCAATGACCCAATCATCCTTTTCTTCAACTTGGGCAGCCAGAGCTCTTTCTACAATTTTATGATTGATAGAAACAGAGGATATTGGTTCTTCTTCCTTTATGGCAATAAACACCCATTCACTTCTAGATTTGTTTCCTATCTCTAATTCATCATCTGTTACTCCTTCATTATCATCTTCTTCATGAACATAGTAACAATTCTTTTGGAACCTTGATCTGTTAGGATTTTGTCTTGAAAATCTTTCTAAACAATTTGAGGCAAAATGACCAATCTTATTGCTTTTAAAACACTTGAAAGGCAATTTTCCTTCATACTTACCAGATCCTCTTGGAAATTTCTTTGCAATGAGGGCTTCAAGTTGAGCAATTTCTACTTCTTCTTCTTCTTCCAGGTCTTTTCTTGCCTTTTCATACCATGACAGTTTCCTTGATGAGTTCTCTCCCGGATCAAACCTTTGTTTACCTTTTACAGAGGCACTGGCTTTGAATGCAGATTCAGTCTTAGGGGGGTCATCTCCAAACTCGGTCATTTCAAATGCAGATAATTTTCTATCCAGTTGATCTCTTGTGACTGTTGTATGGGCTCTAAATTCATCAATGGCAGCAACCTTGATTTTGTAAGAAGTAGGAAGGGATCTGAGAATTTTGTCAACAATCTCATTTTCATCCAAGACTCCACCAGCATTTCTAATTCCATAAACAAGCTCATTTACCCTTGGCATAAAAGTAGTAATATTTTCATTATCTCTCATCTTCAAGTTTTCAAATTTCCCTTTCAGACTCTGTAACCTTGCACATTTAACATATTGGTCTCCTTCATGTAAAAGTTCCAATTTTTTCCAAATCTCAAAAGCAGTTGGTAGGTCAATAACATTTGAGACCTTTGAATTAGATAATGTGCTTAGAAGAGCTTCTATAGTCTGTAGATTGTTTTCAACATCTGTGATTTCATTTGCAGCTTTTAGACCACCCTGTGGAGGTACATACTGTGTTGTAACCATGGTCCAGTATGCCATACTCATGCATTGCAAGTGACACTTCATGCCACCTTTCCATAGATTAAAATTTGTTCCATCAAACTTCGGGCTATCCTTCTTGTAGGATGACATCCTAGATCTCCTCAAGTGGTTAAGCTCTTTTAAAGGAACTTAGCTCTGATAACAATTGTTAGACTTAGGGCACACAACTGAGAGGGGGGATTAATCAGTTCTACAAAACTTTCTCTTATAAAACACTTAAATCTTCTTAGTGATTGGTAGTATATTAATAATGAACCATAATGCATTCAAATCAAGAGAAGAAACACATCAACACATAAGACACCAAGATTTTGATGTGGAAAACCCGGTTAAGGGAAAAACCACAGGGTGATTAACGTAAGATTGTATTCTCTATTAGAAGAATAGAAAGAACAAATGGCACATGCTAATTAGGGCTCACTGTCTAAGCACACTGCTCACAAGAGGCTCACTACCTACAAGAGACACACTGTCTATAAAGAAATAAATATCACATACATGAACTGGAGAATAGCATCTTCACCATGGTTGAATTAGTTCCATTTAAGCCCAATACTTCTGCTGTACCTTTCACTTTCCTCCTTGCTACTACACTCTCATCACCACAAGACACACTTTGGAAAGGCTTCACAATCCCTTATTTATAGAAGGCATCGACTTAGGAATAATCATCTATGTCGGCAAACATCTACTACAACATCTGCAAGATGTGTAATACATCTGGTCAGCCAGTCTTACGAAGAACACCATCATCTAATGGTTATTCTTCAAATGCGCACTCTAACTTCTATGCGGACCACCAACATGAATTGGACATGATCCAAAGATCACCACAACCTTTCTAGAATCACCAAGAGCATCCATACTTCATCTGCTTGCTGGAATTCTTCTCTCCTTCATCCAGAGATTTAAGAACATAGTTTGTCATTACTGTCACAAAGGAATAGGTGCTTCCAGACCTTCAAACCATGAACCAATAGAGTTAACACTTCACAAGGGCATCCTCAACACTCCCTCAAATCCATAGATTGGGATAATGCATTTTTGGATCTTACCGGACCTATCTGTGTCACTCTGTCACCTCTGAACACCTGCCAGAGCCGGTTCTACTTGAGCAGCCATAACTTCTTCAGATCTTCATGCAGACCTATGAAAACTTGACTAGATCATCTCAAGACTCATATCTACAAACCCTTTGAATTGCAACCTCTGATCTACATCTTAGCTAGGATCTCCACTTCACTGTCTCCATTGCTCCTCTTTGCTCATCCAATCCTTCTCATCAATGCAACATGAGTATGTTGACATCAATGACAACACCGGTTAGACCCATACTTGCAACAAGAACCCCTCGTTTTCTTCTCTTCTTTCATTTCCCCCTATAGTTCTTTAGAAAACTATGTCCATCCCAGATCTCCCCCGGGTGACCCTACTGCCAAAAGGGGTGACCCTGTCTTATTTCCAACCGCAGAAAAACATGATTTTCTCACTCGCTTTAGCTCCGTTTTTTCTCATTTTTCTTCTAGTTTGCATGATTTTTGATAGCTAATATGGATTTGACTATTTCATGCACCCACACATGCATAATTAACTCCATTTGATCTAAAATTAACTCTTCAATCAGTCTCATGCATTCTTCCACCTCCATTTCCTCTTTACTGATAAGCTATTATTGATTTATCACTCAATAGTTAGCTAAGTTCACTGGGTAATCAACCTTGTTATCTCCTCAATCATCCTTGTTAACTCATGTCAATCAAATGAGTTAACTTCTCAATCAATCCCATTCCTCAAACCTATAAATACACCCCTCCCTCAAGCACAAAGGGAGGCAAATTCATTGTGCACACAGCTCTTGCCAGTTTTTGCTCTCTAACTTAGCATTCAAATGCTCTTACAGGATGAAGGTGCATTTTGCTTTATTCACTGTTCAACCAAGCAACATTACACTACTTCATTCTATGCCATTGCACTCAATCAAACCTCTCATTGAGCTCATGCATGCTTCATCAAAGCTTCTTTTTTCTTCTTTTTGTCATTTTGTCGTCAAGAGGATCCCCGCTGCTTCAAAAGGATTTGAGGTTGCCAATATCAATGATTTATGAGGTTAGTGAATTCACACAAATCTTTGTTTCTCTCAAGTTCCTTCATTGTTTTATTTAATTTATAGTAATTAGAAAACCAAATTTGCTCTTGGGAACAGTAAATCATTGCTTTTTCCTTGATAGTTAGATCTTGCATGTTAGAATAATTGCTTTCATATTCTTGGATCTAGATTATTTGAAGAAGCATTTTCCTTTTTTAGATTAGATTATTTCAAAATAATTGAAAACCCACAAACATAGATTAAACTTGCATTACGAAAAGTCATATTATCTTGCATTCATATTTCCCTTTCATAGATTAAAGGGCAATTTTTATTTCTAAAATACTAAAAAAGTATAAAAACACGTTTGCATATCATTTATCTTTGCATGCATATAGAAACCCTAGAAATAGACAAAATTGCAAACCCTCGATACCATCACGAGGTAACCATGGTTAAAAGATTCAATCAAACCCTTGATCACATCACAAGGTAAAAATAGATCAAAACATAGTCAAACGCTAGGTCAACTAAACCTTAGGTCAAAACCCTAAATTTAGTTAAGGTAAGTCATCACATATATACCTCCATCTTAGCTCTTGAATGTCCCTAGAAGTAAGAGGAAAGTGGGTGAGGGATATCTGTGACGAGATTGAGGAGGTCAATCTACGACCACAACAAGAAGCCTTTAATCTACCATAAGGAGACCTATTTATCTTCTTGTTGATAGAAGAAACTAGACAACTCCAAATACAACAAGAACTCATTCAACACATTGAGAGACAAGATGACATAAATGTGAGAAACTGCTTACCCACACAGAGGTGGAATAGAAGAAACCCCAAGAGAAGGAGAGAAACTAGTGACCCTTCAGGTCATAGGGTTATCTCAACAACAACTACAATCGAACGAAACTTTCAAATTAGTACATAACAACAAAGGCCACAGAACTTGCCGACCCCTCTCCATGAAGTCTAGCTCTCCAATGAGCCAGACCCCTACCATGTCTCGTCTCCTCTCGACTGACTACTTCCATGTGACTATGAGTGACATGGCGAATCACCATGTGGCAAGGAGGGATGGGTCTATGCGTGTGCCGAAATCTGACCCGACAGCCCTAGGCAACCGGAATCACAATTTTGAGCGTACAGGACTAGTTGAGTCAGAGACTTTAGGTAGGGACAACTCCACCTAGGGGCATTATTTATATGTGCATTATTTTTTGATAGGTCTGGGGACCACAATTTGTATCATGATCACACTTTTAATAAATATATATAAACAATCTATCTCATATATATATATATATATATATATATATAAACAATCTGTCTCATATATATATATATAAATATATATAAACAATCTATCTCATATATATATATATATAAACAATCTGTCTCATATATATATATATATATGAACAATCTGTCTCATATATATATATACACATATATATATGTGTATGTATACATACACATATATATATATGTGTATGTATACATACACATATATATGTGTATGTATACATACACATATATATATGTGTATGTATACATACACATATATGTGTATGTATACATACACATATATATATGTGTATATGTATATACATACACATATATGTGTATGTATACATACACATATATATATGTGTATATGTATATACATATACACATATATATATGTGTATGTATACATACACATATATGTGTATATATACATACATATATATATATATATATATATATATATGTATATATGTATATATACATACATACATATATATATATACATATATATATATATATATGTATATATATATATATATATATATATGAGACAGATTGTTAGACCAATGTACTATGCATTATGTATGCATTCATGGATACGTATGATGTATACGTGTGATGGATATTTGATGTATGTTATATTATATGATGGGATGCATATGGATGTTATGTTATATGTATGTGCTTATGATGGTTTTGATGTGAGATGTTATAATTTGAGATGCATTTGGACGCAGGATGGAGTGTATATGTGTTATGATGGATGCATTTATGGATCATGTATGATGTACATGTGTGATGGATATTTGATTGTGTATGGGTGAGTGATTTGGATATGCGCTAACCTGTTTGTGATGTAGGATGACCTATGGTTATATTATGGATGGATGTTATGTTGTGTTTATGATAATGATTATGGTTGGACTGACATTTTTGTGTTGCAGGGTGATGTGTGATAATGGATAAGGTGGTCACAGAGTATTGTATGGAATGGGCCTACTCACTAATGTAATCCATTAATAGGCCTTTTATTTGCATTAGCCTATATGGACAACATGAGGGGAGCACGATAGAAAGGGTGTCAAGAATAACTAAAAAGACACCATCTACCCAGGGTGGCTACAATGGATGGGAATTGTTGTGATGTTCACAACATGCCCCATTTTACTCCTTACCAAAATGAGAACCCCTGCTATGGCTGTTTCTTTTGCTTTTGTGTGTGTTGTTATACTTGGTGGTAAAGGGAAAAGAGGGTTAAAATTGCAAACTTTGTTTAAAATAGAGAAAAAAATGCATTTTCAGTACCATTGCATGATATGGTTGGATTCCTTGTGAAAAATGACATAGGGTTGCTTTTTGAACCATCTTAAAATTTGCTATATTTTGCAAGTTATGATCATTTTGGTAAAATGTACAAGAGAAGGGTTTGTTGTTTGTATATACAAGTCTGCTTGTATATCGGGTGCTTTGTTTTACTTGTATGCATTTACAAATACTTTATTTTCTTCATACATACAAAGTGGACTTGAAGTGGTTTTAGGTTAAAATGAATTGAGGTTTCAAATCTGCTTTGTATCTCACATTTGTATGTTTGGCGGGTAAAATATACAAGGCACTTCATACATGATGGACCCAAAAGGGTTATTAAATAGTGTTAAGTCATTGTATCTTCGCAGCCTATATACTTTGGTGATACAAACACATATACATTAAACGGACCTGACGGACATATTAAAAAAGAGAAAATCCTTGTATATTTCTAGCTTTGTATGGACATACATTCAAATGTTTATGGAAGCGTGGACTTGAAAAGTTATTGAATATGGTTAAGTCCTTGCATATTTTGTGTTTTGTATATATCGGATATACAAAGACTTTATACAAGTCGCGGACCTGAAGAGTTGTTTAAATAAGGTTAAATGCTTGTATGTTTCTAATATACAAAGCGGGGGATACAATGCAAATGTACATCATGCGGACATGAAGAGAAGGTTAAAGAGAGTTAAGTCGTCATATATTCGGTGCTTGTATATTCCAATATACAAGGCTCGATATACAACACGGACTTAAAAGGTTTTTAAAACATTGTTAATTCATTGTATAAATTTGCCTTGTATATTTATATATACATTATGACATACAACTATATATACAAGCATGGACCCAAAAGAGTTATGAAACATGTTGAAGCACTCGTATGTATTCAAATGTATATCCAAGGATACAAGCACATATGCATTGTGGAATATACATCAGTCAGAATCCAAAAGGTTATGAATTATGGTTAATTTGTTGTATATTTCATGGCTTGTATGTTTCGAAACATACAATGCATACATACAAGCTGGAACCAAAAAATTATGGAATGAAGCTAAATCCTTGTATATGTCCACGCTTGTATATATGTTCCAAAACATATAGGGCACCACATACAAGCTAGAATCCAAATGATAATAAAGAGGATTTACCCTATGTATCACGTCCAATTTACATATCAAGAGATACATTGCGGATTCGGTAGGTTATAAATTGCTGATTATAACAGCGATAGGTCCAAGGGTTGTATACAATGGTTTGTGCATTGTTTTATATGACAGAATTGAAAAGACATAAAATAGAGTTAAATGCTTGTATATTTTGGCATTTGTATATTGCGATATACAAACTGATATACGTTTCATACATACAGGCCAAATTCGAAATAAAAGTCCATAATAGAAAAATCATTGTATGTATCCGACTTGTATATTATCAAGCATACATTGCGACATACAAGCTGCGGAATAAAAGGCAAATTTAAATCTGATTAAATGGATGTATAATGTCCAGCTTGTATAATAGGCATACAAAGATTTAAATAGAAAAATGTGTGGGAGAGCGAAGCGATAGAAATTTGGAGGTTGATTTTGAGGCCCGAATGCATTTTTTCGGTCAACGATGGTTGACACAACTATTTTGGATGCTGTATATGCATTTTTTGGATGCGATTTTCACAGATTTATGGCCCGATTGATGCGTTCACACAGTCACGATTGGATTTGGCAGCTGTTTTTCTTCCTGCAAGATTATTAAATGATGATACTTATTGCTTATCTATTTTTGCAAGTTTGCAGTTGAAGAAGGAGCTGAAACTTAATGGTGGTGACATCAAGGGAAAAAAAATCAGATCTCGGAGGAAGCAGAAGGAAGATAAGGATGGAGTGTGAGGAAGTGAAGGGTCTTCATTTATGAATGACAAAATGCAGCTGAAGACATTACTGCAGCAGACAAACAGAAGTTATTATTGAACTGCTAGGGTTTCAGAAGGGCATATTTCACCCAGATTTGATGTATGCTCAGAGATATTTTGAGAGACTGGTTCACCAGCATTTATTGTTGTTAACCAGAGGTTTGAACCAGGGTTTTGAGTTGTATTGAGGACAATCAGAAAGTCTATATACTGTGCCTCTCTACATTGTAAAACTTTACACAGGGGCTACATAGAGATTTGTAGCAGTAGGAATTTGTAGTAGTAACATTTAGAATAGAGGGACCTTTTAGTTTAGAAGTAGAAGAAGGAGGTCGTATGTGTCTGCAATAAGGAATGCATGGAACATCTAGCTTCCTTACTGTATCTGTAAAGCTTGTAAGTTTTATGTAGTTTGATCATTGAAGCTAAGAGTCATTTAGACATTGTAAATCTTATACGACTGTCTGTTTCTAATACAATTGAATCTAGAATTTTGCATCTATCTTCTGAGTGTTTTCTTTCTCTTCATTGTGTTTGAAGCATTTTCTCTTAGAGCTTGCAATCTTAGGTGTATGTTTGTGAAAATGCTCAGAATATACATTTAAGGTTTTTTCTGTGGATTTGATCAAGTTACTGTATGATTTATAAAGTGCATAACAACATAATTAGATCCTTCGAATAGAGTGAATGAAGTGTAGATTCGATCTTTCTAACTTTTCCCAACCCATCTGAAAATACTTAACTTAAAATGCAGAAATTTAAAGGAAACTGTTTCATATTTGAAAGAAGCATGTATAGTTGAGTTGAAAGTAGACAGTTTTCATAATATTTAAGAGGAGAAAGCTGCAATAATTCAAGAAGACCATTTAAAAGCTTTGTAGCACAGTAACACTTTTATGCAAAAGGAATGAACAACATGCTAATATTTATAATCTTTTGCATAGTTTTAGTCCAGTAAACCAATAAGAAACCCTAAACTACATAAGGCCCATTGAACATTACAGCTTCACATTGACCAACTAAATTTGCCCAACAGGGCAAGAACTAACCATATTAAACTTGGGATTAAGTAAATCATAACTGATTCCTTCATATCTTTCAAGTCAATTTTGGTTCATTTTATGTGAATTTTAACTAATTGTTCTGATTGCATCAAAACAATCATCAACAGGAATGAGGTGAGTAATGCATAGGGATGGATTGGGGTTGGTGTTAGTGATCATGATACTCAAGTAGGTCCCTAAAAATGGTCATAGGATGGAAAGGGGGACATTGGGTAGTAGAAAGTGTGGGGTGATGGAAATGTGTGATGATGAATCTTGGAGCAATAGTTGGAGGATGGGGTGATGATGGTAGATGTGACTGTGTATGATAAAGGAATAACATCATATTGAGACATTCTACCAATAAATATTGAGTACTACTATTTATATAGAATGGGATGTTATGCAATAGGGTATACGGAACCAAGGTGGCAAGGTATCCATGCATAAGACTTAACACTACAAACAATAGGATGAACCCATGGATGCCCATAATAGTACAACCTTGTCTAAATGAATGAGGGGGATCTGAGGCATAAGCCCTTAGTACACCAAAGGTATGAGGAACCTTAGATGGAAAAGAAGGATAATATGCTAGAACCGATCCTACAATTCACAAGATATGAATACTAAGATGGAGTAATGAGAACCTCCCACAATCACGACATACAAAAGCAATGACTATGCCCCATTCTGGATTTGTTCTCCAGATGCCATGATATAATGAGATCAAGATAGCTTTGAAGTAGTCCAAGAATGTTGCACAAGATAAAAATCCAAAATCAAAAGACTGACTGACCCAAAACATAGATCCATTGTATCTATTGCCAAAAATGGATGGAGGATTGGTGATTTTTCCCATTGTAGGAAGAATGCATCCTAGGACAAGAATCAATGATGGATTAAGATAGACTAAGGATAGGCAAGGGACATAGGTTGCTAGTTATGGAAAAGGCATGCTGATGGTGAAGGATTTTACATGAAAGTGTTATGCTTGGATAAGATGTCTAGCAAGTGCATTGGTTGTAGGTCAAGTACAATCAACAAGTTCAGGAAAGTGGGACCATCCAAATGGGTTGGATGGGTGCATCATATGTACCTACGTACTATGTATCCATGGGATCAAGGCACATTATAATGCGGGTGATGATGATATGTAGTTCTAGGGGACTTGATGATGTAAGGATAGGAGGTTGGTTTGGATGAATGAATGAGATTTGATTTAGAGGATGGGGATGTCTCTTTTCATTATACCATGGTATACAAACCACAATAAGGAAAGGTGAGAGTGTTTGAAGTAAGAACAACAGTCAGTTTTCAACTGTACCATGTAGCCTAACCACATGACAGGGAGGAAGGGGGATAACTAGGATGGTAGGATGTTAGATGGTGAGGTGAAATGGTAGTGTAAAGATGTGATGTCTCTACAAAACCGCTAAAGGGACCAAGGTTGTGGATGAATGAGGGGAATCATGTGATTAGAAAGACGTGATATCTATAGAAACTACAAATGTGACTAAGAGAGGAACCGACTAGTGGAGGGGTTGATGGTAGGATGAGTAAGGGGTTTTGTCATTGAACAAGCTTAGTTGGAATTATAGTGGAGGGAGGTTAGAGGGATGTTCATATGGGGTTACCTTTGATATAGGGGAATAGAGTGCTCAGACTAGATTCAAATTATAAGAATCATAGTCTGGGTGATAAGTGGTGCTAGGAAATGGAAGGGGAACTTAGGTGGTGGAGGGGTCAAGAGGGTAGGATTAGTGCTAGAATTATTACTCAGTTAGGGGATGTGGGAATGTGAAGAATAGGAGATATTTTAGGAATGATGGATAACGGAAGATCGGATAGTGGAATTGTGCTAAAGATTAGATGAGGGGATAATTGAATGCGATGAATCGTGTGGATGAGGATAAGAGGGTGGATGAAATAATGGATCTGGGTTGAACCTACACATGACACCTGCAAGTAGGTTTTCATCATGGTACTTATCCAAGGTGACATAAGAAGTAGTTTTCACCATAGGATGGATTATTTCTCTTTACTTTTTTGATATTTTTTAATTATTTTTTGAATTTCTTAATTTTTTTGTATTTTTGACATAGGCTATTTAGTGGGCTAACTGTGGAACTGATTCATGTGGATGATGTTCATGGGCTCATCAAGCTCTTCTCCTTCAAGGTTGGAAAGGCGATATGCTCCAGAACCATATTTAGCAGTGACAATGTAGGGGCCTAGCCAATTAGGCTCAAATTTCCCTTTCTTTTCTTGATCTGACAACTTCCTTTGATTTTCTTTGAGGACTAGGTCTCCTATTGCAAACTCTCTAGAATGGATTTTCTTGTTGTAATATCTAAAAAGCTAGTTTTGGTATGCTTGGAGGTGACTAAGGGCATTGAGGTGCCAGTCATCCAATAGCTCGAGCTCTTAGAGGTGTGCAACATGATATTCTTCATCAGTGATAACATTACGCAAAGATATGTGCAATGAGGGCAATTTGATCTCTATTGGTAGGATAACTTTATCTCCGAAGACTAAGGGATATGGTGTAGCTCCCGTAGTTGTGCAGATGCTAGTGTGATAGGTCCAAAGAGTGGGATGGATGTGGAGGTGCCAATCACGACCAATTTAATTGACAACTTTCTTAACAATTTTGAGCAAGGTTTTATTAGTTGCCTCAGCATGGCCATTACCTTAGGGATAATATGGAGTGGACCAATGATGTTGGGTGTGGGATTGTTTGCAAAGGTCTCAAACATCATAGTTTTTGAAGGGTTTACCATTATCTGTTGCAATGGCAGATGGGATACCATAACTGCAGATGATATGATAAAGGATGAACTTGGCAATTTTGTTTCCAGTGGTGAAAGTGAGATGAAGGGCTTCAACCTAGTTAGTGAAGTATTTTGTGATGGTGATGATGATTTTTTGTCTGTCAGAGGAGGATGGATGAATTTTGCCAACGATATCTAAGCCCCACTAAGAGAAAGGCCATGGGGTAGTAATAGGTTGCAATGCTTGAGAGGGAGAATGAATGAGATCTCTATGCTGCCAACAAGGCTTACACTTCTTCACGTACTCACATGCATCATGTTCCATAGTAGGCCAATAATATCCAGTATGTAAAAGCTTCTTGGCTAGGACAATACCACTTGTGTGCACTCCACAGATACTTGCATTGACTTTGTGTATTGAAAAGGAAGCTTCTTCCATGTTTAAACATCGAAGAAGAGTACCACCATAGCTTCGATGATAGAGGGTGTTGGCAAGGATAGTGTAGTGAGCGGATTGGTGAATAAGGGATCATTGTTGTTTATAGGTGGATTCAGGTGGGACAGTGTGATGTTGGAGATAGGTATAGATGTCATGATACCAAGGATTTTTAGGACCAACAATCTCACATATGAATTTTGACTCAGCGACATAGTATGCTGGCATAATAATCTATTTCACAAGAAACTCACACTGATGGCTATCTTGAGGCATACCCAGAAGGGAACCAATACTAGCCATGGCATCAACTGCTTTGTTGTGAGGGTGAGGTACCTACTCAAACTGTATGTAGGTGAAGAATAGTTTGCCATTTTCTTATAGGGTACTAGCTTGTCATCATTGGTGAGAAACTCATAATTTACTTGTTTGATGATCAATTAGGAGTCTCCATAGACCTGTAGTTGCAAGATATTCCATTGTATTGCTATTTTAAGACCAATGATCAAATCTTCATATTCGGTCACATTGTTTGTACATGGGAAAGCAAGTCTGTATGCTTTGGGTATATAGTCACCTTGCGTGGTCACCAATAGTATTCTTACTCCTAAACCGTGATTAGTGAAGGATCTTTCAAAGTATAGTTTCTAGTTTGTTGATTCTATCATGGTTAAGATGGACTCATCTAGAAAATCAATGGATAGTGGTTGATGATCTGTGAGGGGTGCTTCGGCCAACTGATATGCGACAACCTATCCTTTGATTATTTTTCTATCAACATATTCAATGTCAAATTCACTCAACAACATAACCCATTTTTCCATCCTTCCTACGAGTGAGGTCTTGGAAAGCAAGTACTTGAGAGGGTTGACTTTAGGGATGAGCTTGATAGAATGACTTAGCATGTAGTTTCATAACTTTTGGGAACAAAAAATGACAGCTAGACATGCACATTCCATGGATGTGTAGAACTAAGCTCATAGCTGACTAGGGTCCTAGTCATATAGTATATAGCACTTTCATGGCCAGTATGATCATGTTGTGCTAAAAGTGCCCCCAGTGCTACTAAAGTTACTGATATATACAATCATAAGGATCTTCCAGGGATAGGTGCCATTAGGACTGGTGCTGAAGCTAGATATTCCTTGATGTGGTCAAATGCATGTTGACAATTTTGATCCCATTTGAAGTGTACATCCTTGCAAAGCAAATGGGGAAAGGATTGACATTTATCTCTGCGTTGAGCAATGAGTCTATGGATAGCCTATAATTTGCCTTGGAGACTGTGGAGTTTCTTTAGTGTCTTAGGGGGAGGCATTCTATTATAGCAGTGACTTTACAGAGATCCACCTCGATACTTCTAGGAAAAACAATGAACCCCAGGAGTTTTATTGATGTTACGCTAAAGACACATTTCTTGAGATTGAGACAAAGATTATATTCTCTTAGACATGCAAATATTTATCATATGATCTTGGGCTGTTCTTCTCTTGTTCTTGATTTTCCTAGGAGATCGTCCACATAGTCCATTATTTTGTGTAGCATGTCATGGAAGATGGTAGTCATTGCATGTTGATATGTTGCCCCAGCGTTTTTTAGACCAAAGGGCATAACTTGCCATCAATATGTACCCCAAGGACAAGTAAAAGAAGTTTTGTGTTGATCTTCAGGGGCAATTCTAATTTGGTTGTACCCAGAGAAGTTGTTCATGAGGGAGAACATCTCATGTCCTACTGTGAGATCTACAATTATGTCGATGTTGTGGAGTGGAAAGTCATCCTTTGGACATGATTTGTTAAGGTATTAGAAATCTGTGCAAACTCGGATGCCCCCAGGTTTCTTAACAACTAGGATAATGTTGGAGACCCATTCTGGATAGTCAATAGTGTGGATGAAGCTGACATCTAATAGTTTTTATAGTTCTTCTTTGACAAGCAAGGCAACTTGAGGGTGCATCTTGCAGAGTTTCTGTTTAACAATTTTTTCTTTAGGATGTACCACAAGATGGCGAACAACCAATGATGGATCCAACACTGGCATGTCGGCATAGGACCAAGTGAACACATCAGGTGCTTTATGAAGCATAATGGAGAGGTTGGATTTTTCTTTAGTACCGAGACTTTTTACTAGGTGTGTAAGCTTGGGTAATTCTTGTGTGTCTATATTGATTTCTTGTGTGCCTTTGATTAGAATGTTAGAACACTCCTACCACTAGGATGGCATGGGGGAAGATGGATATCCTCATCTTCTAGTGCCTCAGAGAGGTTTTCACTAGGAGATAAGTCTTTATTTTTCTCTTTTGTGTCTGAAAGTGCCTCGGAGAGGTTTTCACCAAGGCATGATTTTCTATTTTTTAATTTTTGCTTTTTTGGACTAAGGATCTCCTCTTCCCCAAAGTAGGCATGAGCATGCAAGCATATGTCATACTGTGAGGTGTCACAAAGTTCTAGAAATGTGGAGAGAGCCTCATCATGTAGAAACATGTCAAGAGGCGGGGGTCCTTGATAATCCCAAGCAATGAGTTCAGGATGAATGAGGGGGAGGTCAATAATGAAGATGGCGTTATCGGGGAATATGCATGAAAGATCAAGATTTTCACATGAAGCTATGATGACACTCTTGAAGTGATGTTCTTAATGATAGAAGAGGATTCCGTTGCCTTTACTGAAGTTTTACCAAGTCCACGAATTGTCATAGTTGGTGGAGCATATCCTAAAGCAAAGTATTGAACATATTTCTTGGTAGATGTAGGATCAACTGGGATGGGTGCTATAACACCTTGTTCATTGGCACCAAGTCATGTTCCATGATAAGGCATTTTGGTACAAATTTGGAATGGTACATGATATTTCTCTTTGAAGTATTCCATGTTTATAGGTATGGGAGTGGTTTCATCATGGTATAACCAATCACTCAAAGATGTTTCTTTGGCTTCCTCTTCTCTAGAGACTTGTGCTGGTACAAAGGGATTTTTGCCATTGATCATGCGCTATTGTTCTTGTTCCTTCTTCTGAAGATGATGACCATGGGAGTGGGGGGACAATGGTAATTATCCCACGTGGAAGGCATTGTGAAGTTCATACTCACCACACCCTTTGTTTATGATCTTGACCTTTTGAGGCGTAAGAGTGGAAGATGAGGTGGAGGCTTTTGATGGATCGATGGTGACTTGTGGAGTGGGTGATGATGTGGATGGAATGGACAAAGGGTCCTTGACATTGTCCCCGTAGGTGATTGGACAATGAAATTGTCTATCATAAACAACCTCTAAAGCTTTACAATATTCAAAAGGTTGTTGGTCGGTGGGAATAGTGACTTCCACACCATTATGAGGGAACTTAAGATATTGATGGTAGGTGGATGGAATGGCTTGCATGGTATGTAACCATGGTTAGCCTAGGAGAAGATTATATGGAAGGTCAAGATCAATAACATGACATAGAGTGGGTATGGTGAGTGGGCCCTCCTTGATAGGGAGGCATATGGTACCTTCAGACTCTCTATGTTTTCATATGCCTTGATGGAGATGAAAAAAGACTCTATGTCAGCCATTGAGTACCCCATGAGTTTTATGAACCTTAATGTACATATATTCAAACTGGATCTATTATTGAAGAGGACCCTCTTAATTTTGTGTTTGGCAATTTAGACTTTGATATGGAGTGCTTTATTATTAGTGGGATCAATGGGTGGCATGTTGGTGTGGCTAAAGGTGAGATGGTAGGATGAGGATAATTGAGCCACTATGTTTTGAAATTGACCGTGGTATGTCAGTGGGGATATGGGACTCTTGGAGAGCCTTGTCAAGGATTTCACGGTGGATGGTGGATGTCTTAAGGAGTTCCAAGATGGAGATTTGTGTGGGGGTCTTCCTAAGATGGTCAAGGAGGTTATATTCAAAAGTAGTAGTAGTGGAGTATGGGGATGGTCCCTTTATGGTTACACACCCATGACAGGTAGTAAAAGCACATTTGGGAGTGGTATTTTTGAGTTTGATCATGGCAACACAAGTAGAATCAAAATCAATTCAACCTACTACATTGTTGTAAGGAGGCAGAACATTGTTATAGTTGATATTGTTGGTTTAGTTGTTGGGATTGGTGTTGGAGGATGATGGTTTGGATGTGGTTTGATTGTTGTTGCAGTTGGGAAGAGGGTCTTGGTAGACACCTATGCCATCATTGGGTGATGTGTTGTTGTTTCCTTCTATTTGGATATCGCTGTGATCGACAAGGTCTTAGATGTAGTTTTTTAGTTTCATACATTTAATCATGGCATGGCCCTTTATGTGATGATAGTCACAATATTTATTTTCTTTATACCACGTTGGTTTAGGTTGGTTTTCATTGAATGGTTTCATCGTGGGGAACTCAACCATGTTTTCTTGGACTAATTTTTGAAACACAACCTTGAGTGGTTCACCAAAGGGTGTATATTTGTGTTTTGGATTGTTAGGGGGATTCCTCTTTGGAGGAGCGGATGGAACCAAGACATTGTTTAAAACATTTTGGACTACATTTGTATCTTTTGGTTTAGGAGAAGCAATTTGGATATACTTGAAATCAGTAGCACCATCTCCTACGGTGTTTTTTTTTAGCCCAAAATTTAGGTTTCTCATTAGATGACTTGTCATTTTTCTTCTTATTGTATATTTTGACTAAAACTTTCGCAATAACAGCCTTTTCAATGGTGACCCATTTTCCTATGATTTCATTGAAGGTTGATGCACAATGTACTTGCAAGTGGAAGGCCATTTCTTGGTTGAGATTTTGGATGAAAATGTGGATAGGTTGTTTTCAGTGGTTGTCCAAGGTAGCCTACTAGCAAGGGCTCTCCAAATTTGTAGATAAGCAATGAAACTCTCGCCACTTCATTGTTTGGTATTGCAAAGGTTAAGCATAGTGATTTCATGTTCTGCATTGTATGAGAAGTGGGTGACAAATTTCTCTGAAATATTGGTGAAAGTTGAGATGGAGCCATAAGGTAAGTGCATAAACCATTCAAGGGCTTGTCCTCCTAGGATTCATGGAAAAAAACAAAGGAGGAATTGGTCATCATAGGCTACTTCTTGGCATGCCATGAAGAATTCCTTGATGTGGTCACGAGGGTCTCCTTTTCTTTTGTACTTATAAAATTTTGGCATTTTGAAATGTTGAGGAAAAGGTGTGATGGTGATGTTTCTATCAAATGGATAGGGGCATAAGTCTTCAAACTATAATGTTTCTTTTGGGTCCCTAGTTTGATGTTTTTAAGTATGTTTTTCAACTCTTGCCATTCTTGGTCAAAAGGATTAGCAAGAGGTGGTTGTGGCATGTGTTGGGGTTGTTGTGATGATGATTGTTGATGTTGCGAATAGATGTACTATTATTGTTGGATGTATAGAGGTGGACCCATAGTTTGTGTATAAACATGGGACCCATATGGAATGTTTTGTTGGTTTTGTAGTGGTGGTTGTTGTTCGGTGACGTATGGATTTTGCATCAAGGACCCATTTGGATGTTGTTGATACATGGAGGACTGATATGTGTCAGTTAGGTTGTTATAGCTTGTTAAGGGATTTTGTGTTTGATTGAATGGATTAGAGGTTTTGATAGGTGTTTGTGTTGTGGGAGGTAACACCATTTGAGTGATTATCAACATTTGAGGTATATTCAAAGGAGGAAGGGGTTATGGAATGAGGTTGGCATTGGATGGGTCTCAAGGAATGTTGGTCATGTTTTGTGGGATGACAATTTTTAGATTTGTGGGCATGTTGGGATCAGGCATCATATGAGAAGGCATTCCATAAGGTTACTCTGATACTTGTGGTTGTGATACAACATTGCACCCTATGTTTTGATCAAGGGTGTGGACGACTTTAGTCTTCGATGCATAGCTAGCCCATGGGTTGTCATAAACGGGTTCATTGGGATTAGGGACATGTCCCCATGGTTGATCTTGAATGGGTGATGGTGGTTTGTCATGGAAAATGTTTTTAGGTTTATCATGGTTGAATGAGCATCGAAGGCATGTGCCATATTCAATTAGACATTCAAGGAATTCATCCTTATGGTTGTCAATGAATTGGTCAAACCTATCATGTAATCCTTTTTCATCGAGAAAATTGACAAAGATGGGAGAATAGGGGTGATGATGATGAGTGGATGTCCCAATTGACTGATGCTCGACCACTCAAGTCTTGGTGGACCAAGGGTCTTGGAGGTCTATTGGTTGGAGGCGAGAGGGTCCTTCCTTTAAAGTAGTCTTTCAATTCTCACAATATATTTATACCGCACCAGAACACATGGTTGAGGTCATCCCTTGGGGGGATGAAATCCCCAAGCAATGCTTCTAATAAGAAACCACTTCCCACTTTTGATCACCTGAGATCGTACGAAGCACGAGGGGAGAGCATACATGGACAAATGACCCCTTTGGGTATGAAAGAAAGTAAAAGGATTGAAAATGGACCTGTGATCCCTAAGATCACCCTAAGGTGCAAGGGGAGAGCATACGTCCTATTTCCAAACCACAAGCATGGCAAACAAGATTAATTCCCATTACTCTAATTTAGTGTAACTACAAACTAGTGGAAAAAAGAAAGTCTTTGTCAGTGGGGCTGAAGAAACTTGTTAGTAGTTGATAATAGGGTCTTGGACAATTGAGAAATGCTACAAAACCAATGTTAATCCAAGACAAATGATAAAAACTAACTATTTTCTATCGTAGTGACTAGGCACTGATACATAAACTATGCGTCAATTTATAACATGGGTGCTAAAATACTAAATGGGCATTGATTTGCATAATTTTTTATACCTGACAGTGGGTGCTAATTTGCAAACTGGGCATTGCTATATTAAATAGGCACTAATATAATGAAGTAAGTACTGATATGCTTTTGGTAGAGGCCCCCCCATTGTAAAATTGACTTTTCCTACAAAACAGAGGAAAATCTGTAGAAAATAGTAATTAGAAGCCTAAGGAAATCTTTCAGACACTAAGGTTAGAAAAGTCCATGAAAAAAGTTAGTTTTATGTCAAAGTAAATGCGGGCACTGATTTGGAAAATGTGCACCACTCTACAGAATAGGTGTTGATTTGCTACTGACATGCGTTGATATGAGAAATTCAGCACCTCCCCCTTGTTTTTGCACTTCCTATGAAAAACTTGAGAACTAAATTGCACAAAACATTAGTAGGAATCAATTTAAGACCTAATACACAAGTGTAGTTCAAGGATTTAGTGAAAATCACATAAAAATGATGATTTATACATTTACAAAGATGGGCACTGAAATCCTGAACAAGTGTTGATTTGTAGAAAACCAGCACTGGTCTGACCTACCACCAGAAAACATGCAAACAAACATGCAATTGTTAGTGGAAAAGGTGGTGGGGTTCCCACCGGGCATGCCAAAAATGTCTACCTAAAAGATGGGATGTAAAATTGCATGCAAACTATCTTAAATTGCACCCAATCCCAAACCCAAGTGAGCTCAAGATTGCGCTAAATCACTACTATGCTCCTAATCAACTAATGCACCCTATCTAAACATATTAGTGATGATTTACTCTATATGAAGTTGAAACTACACTATGATAACTTAAAATTGCATTGAGCTAGGTGGACATTGAGTACCCAAGTTGGCATAATGACTTTCCATATGATAGCTTACGGAAAATAGAGGTGGAGGCCTCATTTTATAGATTTTTGGGGATGGAATTGAAGCGATAGGATTGAATTGGGAGATCAAGAGTTGAGATTGCTTGAGGATCCTTAAGCAAGGAGAATTGGACAAATGGCATGATTAGATTGGATGAGAATTTTGCCCCAAGATTCAAGGGATGATCAATGGATGAGATATCATGTTTGAATGGATGGATGGCTAGGATTGGGTAGGTGTATGACATGTAAGGTCTCATTTATGAAAAGGCAAGGCTTGGATTTAGTGAGGAATTTTAAATTCCATGGAGAGGACAAGTGGAATTAAAAATTAGATGACTAGTGTCCAAATAGTGCCACATTTAATTTTAAATTTGCATGAATAGTGACACTTGGAGTGGGATGGAAGAAAGAGAACAAATGTACAGATTTTTGAAGATTTGGCCATGCTTCCAAAGTACCTCTTGTCATGTACATGGATGTACATAAGATGAGAAGTGGACTTTTAGAAACATGGGGGTTTGTAATGAGAAATTAATTAAAATTAATTCATGTGCACATGTTTTAGAGGAAAATAATGATGATTACAAAAAGTAATCAAAAGTGACCAAAATAGGACTTAAATAAATATGGTCATTTATTTAATTTTTTGGAGTGTGAATTATGAACTATAGTCAAAAATATTTATTTTTTTGAACTATAGTAGAGGAATTTGATTTTTGTGAAAGAGGAAATGTGTAGAATAAATTAATTAAATAATTAAAAATTATTTAATTAATATTTGGGTCGAATGTAATGATGTAGGTGAGATTGGATTTGGATTCCGCAAGTTGATGGAAATGGTTGTGACCATTTTTAGACATCTATATTGGCTATAGAAAATTAGTGAATGGGTTAATTCATGCTTAAAATTCATTAAATAAGGGTTTATTTAATTAATTTACGTCTAGGGGCTAGGTAGGCTAGAGTAGCTAATTAAATAATTGGTATTTATTTAATTAGACTAGATTTAGGTCATAGGCTAGAGGAGATTAATTAAATAAGCATATTTTATTTAATTAATCTTGGTTGGGAAGTAATCAAATAAATATTTAGAATATTTATTTAATTAATGATGAATGATGTTGCAAGGTTTAGTATTAAATAAAATGGATTAATTCATTACTAGGGATGAATTTGAGATGAATGGCTATGGGTGAATTTTTAAGGACAACTTTAGGATTAATTAATTAAATAATTTTGATTTTATTTAATTAATTGGTGAAAGGGGTAGTTGGTAGAGCAGGGATGTGGGAAAATGGCTTGCAGGGTCAAAACATTTTCAGGTGTCTACAAAAATAATCAACACTAAACAATCAAGAAGGAAAGTCCTTGATTTAATCACAAGGCATGCAACACATAAAACTCAAAAGAAACACCAAGTCTTCCATCTCTATCAACTCAACATTTGCACTTAATTTCCCCTAGAGTGAGAGAAGATTAGATCAAATCAATCTTGGAAGAGATAAGGAAAAACCTACCAATTCAAAAAAACCCTACAGAGAAAATTGCTCAAGAACAAACAGAAATCTTGAGGCAAATTAAGTAATAGAATGAACAAAGACAATGAAGAGAGGAGTTTCACAACAGAGAACTTAGACTCCTTGAAGAACTCATGAAACTTGAACAAATGAGAGTAGACACATTTTACCTCTTCACAACAAATAAACTAAACAAGATAAGGGTAAGTGACCACTAGGTCATATACACATAACAATAACAATGCCAATTCAACATCTTCAACAACAATAATTAAATAACAAGAATCAAAAACATCAACCATGAACACAAATAGACTGCATAAACAATGCAACCACTAGTTCTATGACATTCTACTTCCTTCCAAATAGAATAACCGCTTGGTCCCACCACCACTCAACTAGCTCCTACCATGAGAGAAGAAGTGACTTGGAGAGCATGTGTGGTTCATGTCCTATGTCAAGGTTTGATTCAATCATGTTGTGCTTGGGCTGATTTTGAACATCATAGAAACAACATAGATTGACAAATTGCACATCATTAAATAAATTGTGGAAACATACTAATTCATAATTGAAATCATTACTAGTATACACCTTTATCTTGTAAACACACAATAATTAATGAAAATCGTTAAATGAATATAATCACTTATTGACATAAATTTACTTTCCAAACACATAACAAATCCATGAAAATTAGTTAAATAAATTATATCATAGGAATTAGGTAGATTTTATGAAAATAAAGCTTTAATAACTTAAATTGTCAAAAATAGGAAAATTATAGGAAACAATGAAATAACATAAGTCATAGGACTCGAACCATTATGACAAACAAAGAAACACAATTATAGGTCTACACATGACTCATGAATAAAGTAAAGTAAACTATTTTATTCATTCTAATAATTAAGAAAGATACAAGACACAGCTAAATACTGTGACGATATAGTTATGCAACCATCACACAGTTAAAACTGAACTAACCGCCAACCGAACAATGTAGTAACCAACAATAACATTCCCCCCATTATTACATTGTTCTTGCAATAGTACCAAGGTACCCCCTCTTAATGCTAAAATACTCAATAAAGCTGATTACATAATATGAATACATATTTTATAGAAGATCTTCTCCCAAAGAACAAATCCTGAACCAAGCGAGGCTCCATCATGCTGTCTCATCTACCCTCAGAAAGGTGTAGCTTCAAGCTATGTTCTTGAGCTCTTTAGTCCCAAGCTCTCAAATCACAGAGTCTTAAATTATTCAATAATGGACCCTAAGAGATACGACATATCTCTGCCATGTTGTCTAGTGACTGCGAAAGGGTATAATTTAAAATCATATACTCTTTGAAGCTCGCTAGACAACAATCCATATTGAGCTCAACACCAAACCCCAAACCTGTCTCCAAAACAAAATCTTTACAAAACATACATTCTTCAAATCTGTCACCTCTGTCAGCAACAACAAAGAAAAATAAAACAACCAAAAACAAAAACGCTTCTCATGCAAAGCATCATGTCAAAGTGAGAAGCTAACTTGAGATGATGGAAAATCTTCCATCCTCTGATGCCGCCTACCTCCAATATGACCTTGCTTAAAGGGCATATCCACAGAAATTAATAGCACCATCTAGTGGATCCTTATCATCATCAATGCAAGCAAGATTTCCTTCATTTTTCAGCTTTCCTTTAAGAACATCACTCGCTTGAGTTCTACAATCCCAAGCTATGTGACCATTTCTCTTACAATAAAAACAATTGATTCTCTCTGATCTCTTTTAATTGCTTCTTGAAAATAATGCTTTCTCCTAAGTATCATCTTTTGAATCTTCTGTTGCTCTCTTCTCTTCTGATAGAAGAGTAGAAATCATACCTTCTAGAGTTTGTGAAGATATATGACTGAGAGTAAAAACAACATTGTTGTATTTTGAAGGCAAGCTATTTAATAGGATGGCCCTAGCATCATCATCATCGACTATAACCTTAACCTCTGCTAGCTATCTAATGAGAGACTGCAAGTTACTTATATGATTTGACACTGTGATTCCATCTTCCATCTTAAATCAAAATAATTGAAGTTTTAGAGAAAACTTTGCATTAACAGCTTTTTCTCCAAACAATTTATTTAGATTTTCCCAAATTTCGGCTGATGATTTATCCAAATCAATATGGTACAATTCGGTGTCAGAAAGAGCAAGGCCAATTATAGCCTTGGCTTTATCATCTCTACTACTCCAATCTAATAAATTATTTACATCTGTAGGTGCTTTTTCCTTTCCACTTACTATTGCCCATAAATTTTTATTCATTAGTTGCACTTGAATTTTCATTCTCCAAGTATGAAAATTGGAACCAGAATACTTGTCTAGTGGGATCTCTATTTAGATTATACTCAAAAGATTGACTTCTTACTCAAACTTAAATATATTTGCTTATAAAATTTACACTTCCATACACACTTCAATACATACCAATTTGAGATGATAATGGGCATCCACTTTTCTTTGATTGCCAGGTTTTGCAGACTATGCCTTCTTCTTTCAGGTGCCTTATGGAGAGTGCTACAAATGGCTTGGATAGAGAAACTTCAATCCAGGCAACAACCACTATAGAAGAGAGCACAAATGTCTTCAATCTGCCTACAAAGGCCTCCAAACTTGATGCTTCCTTCCAAGGTTGTTTCCTACACACCTCAGCAGAACTCGATCACCTTCTATCCTACTAAGGCAAGCTATTGAACAACACCTTCCAATAAATGGAGTAGACCGTTTTGAATAGCTAGTATGGCATTCAATTGAATCTGGTGATGGATGAATAATCTCCTCTATATACCCAACCCAACCATATATCTTCAAATGAGAATATTAATCAAATGAGAATAGAAACTATGCATTCAACCCCCAGCCTGCAAAACAATACCACAACTTCCTTCATGATCTTCACATATTTTGATCCATTCAACAGATCCATTAAATTGCTCTCATGGGAGATATGATGCTAGTGAGAGACGTGCCTTGGGAAATATTTGTAGATTCCTGCAAGAGGTTACACATCATGAAGGGCTCAGAAACTATTGGGTTAGCTCCGAATCAAGTGGCTCCAAGACCACGCCATTTTTAATGCTCTTAGAACATGCTCCACTTTACACAGTAGACTGGTGCCTCACATCACATTTCCTCTATGGCTTCTTTGATACCAAATAAAGTAAAGTAAACTATTTTATTCATTCTGATAAGGAAGAAAGATACAAGACACAACTAAATACTGTGATGATATAGTTATGCAAACATCACATAGTTAAAAATGAAGATAGTTAAAACTGAACCAACTACCAACTGAACAATGTAGTAACCAACACTAACAATGAATCCATAATTGATTGATTCTTATATTGGCTCACAAGGCCACACAAGGCACATCTCGTAGCTCAACTTCAAGTGAGATGACTTAAGATAAAACATATCACATACATATTTATTCAAATTAATTGTCTCCACATAATCACCATTAAGGAAAACCTGCACCTACACACTCAAAGGAAACCATCATGTGTACTTGTCCCATGTAGAATAATTGAAGTATAGTATGCATATAACTACCAATGAGATAATATCAAAATTCACATCTACTAAAAACCATCTAACATAAGCATGATTTATATATATTGATGTGTAATAGTTAATCCTAATGTTGAAATTAATTAACACATGCAAGATCACATATCATAACAAAGATAGTGAGTCTAGAGGACATGGCTATGTCCAAGCATATACCAATCCACACCTACATGAATTTCTAGTACACTCAAGCAAGGCATCAAATCTGACAATGGAGCTCATAGTTGAAGCAACATAAATAAACTGAAGTACATGTAATCTATCAAGGTACACATCCATCCTATAGTTACATCTTATCAAAATCATCTCATTAAAACCTTTAACCCAATCATAGAATTGTTAGGACAAGGTCAGAGTCAATACATGGGTGGGCACTATAGGTCCCAAGCAAAATTTGCACAAATATTTGTAATTAGTGTTATGTTCATGTATAAATAGACATCAATTGCACTCATTTGCACACACAGAGAATAATCAATTATGAAAAGAACAATCATTCCTATTTTCTCTTAGACTCTAAAATCAAGCAAGGAATATATCATATCTAATCATGCTCATTCTAACACATATGAATCACCTAGAAATCATTGTAGAACTTAAGTGGATGTTTGAAGTGTACTGCCTATCAAGGTAATTTTAAATATTGCCAACTTGGCAAAAAAACCTCTTACTATCTAGTAGTCCATTTATTTGAGAATCTATAGGATGGGATCTAGAGATCATTTGAGATTGAAGTCACAATTGAAGAGTGATATTGTGGCTAAAAATACAAACTCAACCTAAAATACAACAAAAATGAATATTCTAATTCTAATCTATATATACAATTATCATAGGCATCCCCAAATTCCAAAGTGCATAAATTTCACTCTCTTCATCAGTTAGCAAAAATTCTTTACACATGAAATGAAATAACCTCTCTTTTCATTAATTATTATCTCTACCATAATGATACTTTTGATTTGATCTTATCCAATCTAATCTATTCTATTCCATTCCAACAATGAATTTTAAATATTGCCAACTTGACATAAAAACCTCTTACTATCTAGTAGTCCATTTATTTGAGAATCTATAGGATGGGATCTAGACATCATTTGAGATTGAAGTCACAGTTGAAGAGCGAGATTGTGGCTACGATCTAGATCTAAAATTACAAACTCAACCTAACATACAACAAAAATGAATATTCAAATTCTAATCTATATATACAATTATCATAGGCATCCCCAAATTCCAAAGTGCATAGATTTCACTATCTTCGTCACTTAGCAAAAATTCTTTACACATGAAATGAAATGAAATAACCTCTCTTTTCATTAATTATTATCTCTACCATAATACTTTTGATTTGATCTTATCCAATCTAATCTAATCTAATCTATTCTATTCCATTCCAACAATGACTTTTAATCTAGATTAATCTAATCTATTCTATTCCATTCCAACAATGACTTTTAATCTAGATTAATTTGTGCTTGACTACTATTTTGGATAGTATTTTGGTTTGGGTGCATGAACAAGGAACCACGCGGGGATAAGTTTTCATTAGAACAAGTGATTTGGACTGGGCCATTCCCTTGTGGAGACCCATACCGTGCTGCTTATTCATAATTAGTTTTAAAGACCATGCCACCATTTTGAAGTTTGAATAGGTAAAAGGAATGTATTTTTTCTTCCGTAGTATTAAGGAAAATTTGCGTGTAATCTGCGCTAACAGTACATACGTTTGGAGAATGATGTAATTGCGATAGATCCATCATCCGGGTCTACACAGTCATCGTGATTTAAACTTGACTGGGGTAGCACTCCATCGCTCTAGCTTAAAGAATTGCCTAAAGTTGCGCAAGTTTACGGTAACATTCTTCTGCCAAAACAAAGCATAAAACTCTTTCCGTGCAGCATTAACCGCGGAAGATCATCAAGGACGGAATATGCCGGAACGGATGAACGGAAGGAAAAGATTGAAAGCCGAAGACATTACCTAGCGTCAGAGAATGCGATAATAGATGAATGAATATTTTCTAGATCTGAATCACGTCACTGCAGTTTTATGGGAATGGCTGACAAGAAATTTGTTCGAGAATGAATTAAAAGAGTGATCATCAGTTGTTTACAAGTAGTGATCATTGTTAAAGTCTTTGCGAATATCGTCAAGCATAAAAATCGTATTTGCGTATTTGGGGGTTTGAGGTTGACTACCAGGAATCTCGTGCCTTATTAACCCTAATGTAGTGACTGTGTATGCGCAAGAGATAATAAGCTGAGAATGATGTACTGGGCAAATATATTTGCATTAGAAATCCGAATCCAAGTTAACAAAATGGTTGGCTTTGGATTTCGGTATTATTCCATGCCGAAAGCAGTCGGCTTCTCGTCTGATTTGGGATTAATATGAGCTTTGGTGAAACCCTACATTTAGTGTGGGTGAAAGAGGAGTACAAAGTGGCGAGTGAATCAGATCTGGAGTGGAATCCGGAATGGTTCCATGTTACAGACCCACCTTTCCCTTCTTCCATGGTTGATCGTTGTAACAAGGACACGTTGGCCATGATTTCTGTTCTCTCGCGGGTCATTGCTGGAGATGTCATTCAGCCAATGGAAGACAAGGCAGATCTAACGCTTATAGGACACAAAAGAGAACGGGACGACTTCCAGATGGCTCAAATCGCAAGCCCTGTCTACGTCAAGACAGAAATTTCTGATCATCATTTTTCTGCTGCATCTACTCAAGGTGAATACGCTGCCCTTTTAGTTTTGTTGTCGAAACTGGAAATTTGTACGAAATTGTTTTTATTTGGAGATCCCAACCCAATTCCATTATAAGGGTATACAATTTGGTGTAAGAGATTTCTCGCAGAATTTGTGGTTGACGCTCTCAAATTCCGTCAAAATCCAAATTAATACAACAGAAAAAATACCCATATAGATACAACAATTTTACTATCAATGTTTTTTTATATGTTAGATAGAACTATTTTCAATGTTCTAATACATCTTATTTGCACTACTTGATTAGCTGCAAGGTCATTGTCCTGTTTAAATTTTGAAGAATAAATACATAACACAGGAAATGGATTGCAGCCAAATGACTTTCATAAAATACAATATAGAATCTATCTATACCCTAAATAACCACAGTATTTTTTTCCTGGTAGTATTCGGAAATCGGAAACTGAGGCATGAACAACAGCATTATTGACAGAAATAGGAATAATATCAAGAAAAATACGTTCAATCATTTCAATTTGCTGCACCTGAAGATGTAATAACTTAATATTTAAGCAGTAGACAGAAGTCGGATTACTACAATCAAACAAACAATCACAGAATGTCTGATATGTATAAATTCCAAAAAAGAAAACCGCTGATCAGGTTTTTGCTGTCGAAAAAATGAGAAACCATTGAACTGTCCCCGACAATCTCTAGTTCTTCAACTCTTGTAACCATTGCAGACCAAGGGTTTTCCACCCGAAAACTTCTTCACCTTATCACAACTGAACGTTCTAACATTCCATGTCAGAACCATCGCATTAGACAAAGCTAATAAATGAATGATCTGTCTATTAACGTCGTGAAGATAGCCATATTCAAGTATGAGACCAAGAAAGAAAACACAGAATTTTTTTTGTTTTTTTAATAATCAGGTTCCTTGATTCAATTCTCTTTTCTGTTTTATGGACGTTTTAGATCACATTTTTCTGTTTTAGGGACGTTTCAGATCATATTCCATAATCCATCATTATAAGAAAAATCAATAAAACAAAAAGAGATACAGTTGAATCTTCTGATTCTAAAAAATTATGGACTGTGAAAAACTAATGTTTCACTAAATTATTATTTTAAATATACAGGAAGTCTCACCTCATGTTGCTTGGTTGGAATCTAGAAAAACTTTCCATCTGCTCTAAACCGCTGAGAATGCAAAAGAAAAACTGGTGATTACATTAACCTAATATCCACTTACCTATTTCTAGGAATGAGAAACAAAGACTCTTGAAAACAGAAGACATGATCCCTTCATGAAGTAATATATATGAACAAGCATGTATAGGAAAAATAAAATACTAATGCTCTATAAAGATTCATCCATAAATGAGTAAAAATCGGTCAATGAAGGTATTACTAGATAAAAACTAATTTTACTGATGGTGTTTTCCACTTATCATTGTTGTATGATATCCAGAATCCAGTGATACTAAGCGAAAGCAGCAGACATATCCTGCATACTACGAAGAATTGAAGACTAAAGAGGAATCTCCTTTTGTAATTGGCAAAGCAAACCCAGATGGGCAACAACAGCAACAGAGAAAGAAGCGTTATAGAGGAGTAAGACAAAGACCATGGGGTAAATGGGCTGCTGAAATTCGTGATCCAAAAAAAGCGGCCCGAGTATGGCTTGGTACTTTCCAGACTGCAGAAGATGCAGCCAAAGCTTACGACGAAGCTGCTTTAAAATTCAGAGGAACGAAGGCCAAATTGAATTTCCCAGAAAGAGCCCACCTCACCGACTATAACAGCATTAATCAAGTCAGTGTGAACTCAAATCATCAAGATATAGGCAGTGTTGGAGTTGCAGCCGCAATCTCAACATTAACAAATTCACCATTCACACCGCCAAAAGATAAGTCGGCGCTGTGCCGTGGTTTGGTTGCACACGGCGCCGCCTATTCTGACCTATCCAGATGCGGTCATTTCCCACCATGTTTTTATGAATTTCCAGAACTTTATCAGCATACCCATCTCGGCAATTATCCCATGTTTGATCTACAACAGCAGAATAACTGTTTTCCTCATGACCCTATTCAGGGATATGCTGCAATTCCAATATCTCTTCAGCATCTGGCTCTGCCGTCCATCCAGTATCAACAAAGTTTGATCCACAGACAGTCTATGAGCAGACCAATTTTAGGGTCCTCGTCATTTCATTCAGGCCACAACTTGTCACCGTACAATGATCACAAACACCAGCAGATGATTCTTCCACCCCACTTCACTGTGGTGCAGCAACCAGTGCAAACTTTTCCAGAATCAGTTTTCGATCAAACATGTAGCAACATTGTTCCCCCTCAATCTCGCTCCGATTCCTGCAATTCCTCAATACTTCATCCTCCACACTGCCCAGATCCTTGACAGTAATTGTCAAACCATTGTAGCAGCAAAACATAAGATTGATTGAAAAACGAACCAGCTGAAAAAAAATGCCCAACTATTGGTTTGTTAAGCTTAGCTGCTCTTGGATATCTACGATAATCTATTAGCACAGGTAAGGGTAATTTGTTTCTATTTATGTCATTCTACGCATGAAGATACGTTGTATATCAGAATTTATAGCTGCTGAAAGCCAGATGTTTTTTTTTGGCTGTCACTGCAGTTTCTTAATTACCCTTGTTGTCTTAAGATATTTACTATGCCAAATTGATTATTGAAAGTCATTTGCTACCTTGTGAGATAATGACTTCTGGAAATTTTTGTATAAGCATTTGTCTGAAATATTTATTCCATATAAGTTTGCAAGCCTAGTAAAATTAATAGAATCTGCAACCTTAACAGTATTCCATGTTTCTTATGCTTAATTAATTTTAGATTAATATAGATATGAACGCCCTGTAGTGGCCTGCAATAGGCAATGGATCTGAACGTCGTGGGTAGTCATTAAAAACTGATCAGTTCATTCTAGTACAGAAGAAGTTGTAAAGAAGCAAATTCAAAATCAATATGATACTTTGTTGCTTACTCGGTCTTTTGTGATATAAAATGCAAATGTTTAAGTCATTAATCGGGTGAAACATTCTACTCTGGGTTTATGATACTTTTGAAATCCATGACCATCATATATTTGTATGATGGCACCCAGATCTAAAACATAATGAAGGGAAATGCATTCCATTATATTAGTAATAACATAGAAATGTTGAAACGTTCTCTGTTATTGGTGTCCAACGATAAACCAATATTTCTTCAGTCTACGTATACCAGAGCGTGGGAATGTTTGAAGACATTCCTCAAAGTCTAATTATGCGCTCTGAGTTCTACAGAAATTGCTTTCCCTCATGTTACTGATCGAAACTTGTCTGCTTACAGAAAAGTTATAACTTTGTTCACTTCGCTTGCAAGTATTGGTATGTTTCAAATTAATTGGTAATTTAAATTAATTTAAATTTATTTTATTTTATGTATTAATGTTTACGGAAGATTAAAATTGGTTTTTTGGTATTGAAAGAGATACACATTTGTAGAGAGGATAAGTAGATATACTTCTAGAAAGTCAATAATAAAGGTTGAACATCTTCCACAAACAGAAAGTAAGACATTTCTAATCCTCATAAGACATCTTTAATATTCATAATCTTAATAAATTTTGATATTAAATGTTTTGAAATTAAGTTTATTGAGAAACATAACTATTTATATTGAATCTATAATTTTATGTAGATTTCTGTTGCTAAGGTTTTTTAATCATTAAGTGAGTTGTTTCTAATTATTAAAGATTCTAATAAATAATTGATTTTACTTGAACCACTAGAAATTTGGAATTTAAATTTAGCCACTAGGATTTAAAATCTAAATTGAACCATTAAAATTTAGAACTAAAATACTATGTTTAATAAGTTAAATACTTTAGTGTTTGTTATTCATAATCACATAAAATAAATAATATAAAAATGATATTAAAATATAATTTTAATATTATAGACTTAATTAATAATGATGAACCTCCCTCCCTCTTGGAAGATAAGAGAGTATATTGAGGAAGTTAGGAATTCTTTAAAAAAATTCAAAAACTTTACTATCCACCATATTTATTGTGAAGGAAATAAAGTTGTCGATAGTTTGGCTAACACTAGGATAGAGGTTGACAGTAGGACATATTGGACAAATGGCAAAGATCTCTTAACGCTTGTGGTTACTATACTTAATGGTGAGATCAATTAATAGGTGCAATAATTTTTTAAACATGACCAACTATTACACTGGTATCTTAATGTTCAATTTGAATGTTCACTGTGATTTCATATATTATAAGAAGTCAGTGTCTAAACAAAGACATGAAAGATAATCATCAGAATGAATGTAGTCCTCAAGTCATTCATTTAAGGACTCTGGCCCAATTTGTGGGGAATAATGATGGATTTTCTATTGACAGCCAAAGGGTTAATTCCATCATGAATTCCAATTGGAAGTACTAATGTTCCTATGATCGGCTTATTATTGTTGATAGAGATTTATCCTTTATGTTATTTCTCATCATCTGCATTCAAGTTCATAGTGTGAATTATGGTAAGAGAGAAATGGGAGAAAAGTGATTAAAAGTTGAGCCCTCTTACCACACTAACCTACAAAAAAATGACCAAATATGGAATATTTTCAAGCAAGGAGGCATCTCGTCCTATTTCTATGCTATGCACATATCATGAGGTCCTTACTACTTAGTTTTTTAGCTCTTGGGATAAATATCAGGTTGTGATTGGATGTATTTAGTTCATAGTTACTAAGAGTATGATTAGACAGGCTACGTGTCTAAATTGTAAAGGTAGAAAGGTGTCATGTTTGGGGAGGAGTAAGGAGAAGGAATTTATAGACTGCTTCCTTGAGAAAGCTGAGTCCCTTGTTCATCATCAGAATGGCTATGAGAGGGGTTCCCTACCTTTGCCTTGGCCTACTATAATTTAGTATCTTATCAAGTACTTCACATTGGAAGGCAATTTTTCTACCATTCATGTCTACCACTTCTCTTTATTGGTTCATTTTTGACATAATAACTTGATAAGTTTTCCTTTTTTTCTACTGTCATCCTTGGAATGTTGTATTAGCAATGGGGCTTCCCCTCCACTTCATCAAGGCTTAATATATTGCCTTTATTAGTATAACCTTAGTTTAATGCCTACTATCCTTCCCACTGCTAATGATCTCTCTTCCTCATTGAAATCCCCTACTAAGAGTTCTTACCCTAACCTTAGTGGTAAAGGTAAAAAGAAGAGCAATTTGAATCTTGTGAATCCTTCTATTATTTAAAATTCTTCTTATGCCTCTCCCAATAAGTCACAAGTTCCTAATCCCAGTGATAAGGGTAAGAGGAAAATTTCCTTTGTCGATGTTGTTTCTAGTCCCTTAGTATTCCCCACTACTAGTGATGTAGTTACTAATAATTTTGGTCCTATGCTAAACACCCTTGCTCAAAAACCAAGGTTAACAATGGTAAAAAGAAAAATGTGGCTACCCCTAAACAAATTCTACTATCTCTAAAGGAGAATGAAATTTGTATAGAATCTCCTTCTAAGGTGTCTCAAAAAATGTAGGAATTAAATTTTCTATTGCTAATCTTGATATTGGTGGGCCTTCAAGCCTCATGTTCCCAAAGGGAAGTATGATAACCTTGCAAAGGTTTATTCTAGGACTGTTGGTGGGGGAGAAGGTTTGTCTTCTTAGCTAAGACTTCTATTGCTACTAGTGGTGGGAGGTGCTCTGTTGGTAAGGATGACAATTAGGGAGGTGAAGTTAATGTGCAAGAGATAACCTTTAATTCAATACCTTCTTATAATTCAAAAAGTATCGAAGAAGATCTATTTAAGGATGATGGGGGTTTTGAATCCCCCTATGGATTTTGATGACATTGTGTCTCTTTCTCCCAATAAAACTTAAAAATAGGCACCTCAAAATCATATCTATAAAGATAAGTATGTTAGTTTTACTTTATAAATATTTAATAATAATAATTATTTATTTACAAATTTTTCTAAAGATAGGTATGGTTGTTTTACTTTAGAACTATTTAAGAATTATTTTTATTTATTTTTATAGTAAATAGTTATGTAGTTCAATTAATAAAAATATAGTAAGTGATATACTTTACAAATAATTTAATAAATTAGTAAATTATATTTTTGAAAAATTATTTATTTGAACTTTTATTTAAGAATTATTTTATTTTTCAATAGCAATATAGTAAATCAATAAAAAAAATTAGTTTAAAAAAAAAATAATTACTTTATTTTTTACTTCCAATTGTTTTATTTTCCTATATGAATATCATTTTTAATAGCTATCTAAAACAATGTTTCATGGTTTCATCTAAATGATATTTATTAATGCTGAGAGGCATTCCAGTAGCAAGGGGTGGAGTGTAATGGAGTGAATGTGTTAAATAAATCTATTACCTTTTACCTTAAAATTGATAGCCATTTACATGTCAAATTATTAATATTTAGTAATAAATATAATATAAATCATGTTCTCATCAATAGACAACTTTGGATAATCACTATTCTTCCCATTTTGAAAGTGTAGGAAAAATGTTAGAAAATCAAATATTGTTAAATAAAATCAATTTTTTAAAAAGTTAATGGGTTAAAGAAAGAAAATATTTTGATTTCTTAATTTGAGATTTTTTTTTAATTTGTTAATTATAGTTGAGAAATTGATGGGACATAGGGTTGCATGAAGAAACAAAAGTGTCTAACAATACCAATTTGAAGTAAAATAAAATAACTCAAAGTAAATACAACAACTTTAAATTAATATCTCTTCCCATTTAATATTAATATTTAATAATAAACATAATATTTCCAAAATAAGGAGGTAAAAAAAGATATGCCATCATCAACACTAGCATGAAAGAAAAAAAAATTAAAAAAAATGTTAGAAAATCAAAACATTAATTTGTATATATTAAATGAAAGAAAAGGGCTGCAATTTTCTCAAAAATATGTTAAAAAATAGAAGATTACTTTGTATTTTGTATTATTAAATGAAAGAAGTTTAAATTTGATTTGTTAATTAATTTGATGGGGAGGATATAAACTTTAAATAATTAAATAATTAACCAAGTTTAAATTTGATTTGTTAATTACTTTCATGGGCAAGATATAAACTTTAAATAATTAAATAATTAACCAAAATTATGTTTGTAGTAAATAAAATGGTTCTAATGTGAAGTAAATAAAATACCTTCAAATTGATGTCTGTCCACATATTTTTAGATAGATGTATTTAAGATATCTATACTAGTTTTTATATTATTTTATTTATTTAAGAGTTATTTCTAATCAATTTATTTACTTAAGGGTTATTACGTTGAGAGGCGTAACTACAATGATAGCAAGGGGTGGAGTGCAAAAACTCTTACTTTTTATCTTAAATTTGACTAATACTTACATGTCAACAAGTTAGTATTTAAATATCTTAAATACATCTTTGCTATCAATCTTAAGTTGTTTTATTTTAGTTACATTGTTTATATTTTTATTTAATTAAGAGTTTTTTTATTTTACTTTAGAATTATTTTACTACATGTATACTGTTAGTGTGAAAAGTTACATTATCTATCTAGTTAGCTTTTAGCATGTCTAGGAGATTAATAAATTCACACTTGGTTAAGTCCAACTTTGGGCTTCTTACCTTTTTGTCTCACCTCATGTGGTGAAGACATGTGTAATTACCTTTGTGAGACACCTACTTCATGCAAACTTGCCACTTGCTCAAACATGTGTCATTTGAGTAGACAAGTGTTGCACCTTTCGAGGGTTGCTCAGTCAGTGTGTATGACCTTCTCACCTCCACTTGCTTGCCTATTTAAGCAAGGCTCTATGTACATAATCTTCATCTCTTGAATATCAAATTTGGCTTTTTGTGCTCATGCTTTGTAGAAGTTTATCTTGTTTTTCATTTACTGATCTTGGCTAATTCCAACATGGTATCAGAGCCATGCAAGTGAAATGCTTCTCATTTTCAACTAATTCTAGCACCTAGCCATTTTAAGTTTCATTTTCGATATTTTTATTTTACAATTAGGTGACTGTACTAAAATCATTTTTTGTACAGAAAAGTTGTAAAAAATCAATTTTTTTTAGCAGAGGGCCTTTCAACCCTATGTGTTAGAATAAGTTGGTAATTTCTACCAGCTGTAGGTTTTAAGTTTTGTTAGCTATGTTTAAGAAGTTTCTAGAAGTTTATTTTAAGGTGGCTTTTGTCGGTGATTCTAGAATTTTCAATATGTCAGCTATATCATTCCAGAATACTCTTGTATCAATCAAATCCCTCTATATAAATGAGGTTATGTAATCCATTTTAATCAAGAAATGAAATTGATTCAGTGCAGCAGCACAGTTTGATATATCTCTTGTTTTGTTATTTTCTGTCTCTGCCAACTAATAGGTGGTATCAGAGCTGCGTTGAAGAGATCCTGACAAGGTTTGAAAACTGCTCTTATTTCTAAAAGGAAGTCGTTGATCAGATTCTAGGGTTTACAAATGTGTGTCATTAGAAGACTAGAGATCTAGGATATACGAAGAAGATTGTCAAGATAAAAGAGATCGCTGAATGTGAATGTCGGAGGAGATTGCTACCAAAAAGTTTGTCAAGTCATGGCTGGAGAATCAAGCTAATATCAAAGGAGATCAAGAGTTTGTCCCAAGATGCAAAGAATCTGTTGAACTCGCCACATGAAAGCTTGATCTGGAAATGTTGCAGAAGTGTTCAAAACACCAGAGGGAGGGCCAGCCAATAGAAGCTTCAAATTTTGAATCGCCCAAGTTAGTAATTGAGACAGAAGCTTGAGATCGAGGGTTTTTGTTCCATCGCAGTCAGAGTATCATCACTTATGAAAATGATCAAAGTGGAGAAGGCACACGAAGTTTTGAAGCTAATCTATTGTAGCAGACTAGATTGAAGACATGGCATCAGGTATTCTGTAACCCGTAATTCCAATATTCTCTAGCAAAATTAATGATAATTGGTCATACAGAATGAAATTGGTACTTTCTTCACAAGAGTTATTAGAAATAGTTGAAAAAGGTTATACTGAACCACCAAATGAGTCTACATTGAGTCTAGATGATAAGAAAAATCTTGATGAAAATAGGAAAAAGACTAAAAGGGCTTTGCAGATCATTGCACAAGGATTGGATGATCTAGTTCTTGGACGGATTAAGCGAGCCACTATAGCGAAGCAAGCAAGGGACATTCTAGAAATGACTTATCAAGGTACAAGTAAGGTAAAACTTGTAAAATTATAAATGCTTAGGAGAGAATTTGAAAATCTACAAATGAAAGATTCTGATTCAGTAGATCAATTTTCAATGTGTGTCATGGATTTAGTTAATCAAATAAGGATGAATGGTGATGCACTAATAGATCAAAAGGTTGTAGAGAAGATTTTAAGAAGTTTGCCTACTAAATTTGATACTATTGTGGTGACAATTGACGAAACTAAAGATTTGTCAAAATATTCAAAGCACAAATGACATTTGGTAGAGGCAGAGGAAGAGGAAATTCAGGATTCAGAGGAAGAGGAAGAGGAAGAAGTAATTACCAAAGAGAAGAAAGGAGTCCAGATCCAGGAGGTAGGAAAAATCAAAGTTTCAATTCAAGGGGATGCAATAGCAATCAGACATCACAAAGGTATGACAAATCAAATGTTCAATGTTATTATTGCAAGAAGTATGGTCACTTGGCAAATGAATGTTGAAAGAAACAAGCAGATATGGGAAAACAAAATGCAAATTTTTTTGAAAGTAGTTTTGAAACATTGTTTATTACATGCCATGTAGCTCAAAAAAGTTCAAGCAATATTTGGTTTCTAGATAGTGGTTGCAGTAATCACATGATAGGAAATAAAGATTTATTTGAAAGTTTGGATACTTCAGTGAAATCAAAAATTAAATTGGGTAATGATAACTTGCCCATGACTCAAATCCTACACTCAAATCATTAAGACCAATGCTTAATAGAAAGAAAATAAGAAGTTTGCAAGAAATTTATGATCAAGGAGATAGGATAGATTTGCAATCAAACTTTGCTTTATTTGCTCAAGATCCTATATATTTTGAAGAGGCAATTAAGGAAAAACATTGGATTAATGCAATGAATGATGAAATGGAATCTATTGAGAAAAATGATACATGGGATCTAGTTGATTTGCCTAAGGACAAAGAGTGCATAGGTGTGAAATGCGTTTATAAAACTAAGTATAAGGTAAATGGAGAAGTTGACAAATATAAGGCAAGGTTAGTAGCTAAGGGATATGCACAAGAATATGGAATTGATTACAATGAAACATTTGCTCCCATAGCAAGACTTGATACTATTAGAATGGTACTAGCTATTGCAGCTCAAAATAATTGCAAGGCTTACCAAATGGATGTTAAATCAGCTTTCTTGAATGGTTATCTAGAAGAAGAAGTTTATGTGCAGCAGCCACAAGGATTTGAAGTTAAAGGATATGAACACAAGGTTTACAGGTTGAAGAAGGCACTTTATGGATTAAAGCAAGCACCAAGAGCATGGTACAATAGGATAGATTCATACATCATAAAGAATGGATTCAGAAGAAGTACTAGTGAGCCTACTCTATACACCAAAGTCAATGACCAAGGTCAGATTTTAATTGTTTGCTTGTATGTTGATGATTTGATCTTTATAGGAAATCTTTCTATAGACATCTATAAATCTACAATGACAAAAGAATTTGAGATGACAGATTTGGGATTGATGAAATATTTTCTTGGTATGAAGTCATACAAAATGATAATGGGATTTTTATTTGTCAAAGTAAATATGCAAAAGATGTATTGAGAAGGTTTAGCATGTTAAATTGCAGTCCGGTTTCTACTCCCGTAGCAATAGGCACAAAATTAAGTAAAGAAGATAATGAGATGGATTTTGACTCAACTATATTCAGAAAATTGGTAGGTAGTTTGATGTATCTTACAACAACTAGATTGGATATAATGTATGGAGTTAGTTTGATTTCGAAATTAATGGATTCACCTAAGAATTCACATTGGCAAGCTGGGAAGAGAATGCTAAGGTACATTGCAGGAACTATCAATTATGGCATATTGTATTCTACTTCAGAAAATTTTTAGTTGATTGGATATACGGATAGTGACTTTGCAAGGAATATTGATGATAGAAAGAGTACATCTAGATATGCATTTCATCTTGGAACAGGTGTTGTAGCATGGGCATCAAAGAAACAACCTATAGTGACAATTTATTCAGCAAAAGCAGAGTATGTTGTAGGTACATCGGCAGCATGTCAAGCTGAATGGATGCGATGAGTCTTGAAGGATCTATTGCATGAGCAAGAGGAGTCTACTACATTCAATTGTGACAACAAGTCCACCATTGCACTATCAAAGAATCATGTTTTTCATAAGAGGACCAAACACATTGATACTAGATATCACTTTATTTGGGAGCTAGTAAACAATGGAGAAATCAGTCTACAATATTGCAGATCTAAAGAACAACTTGCAGACATATTTACAAAAGCTTTAGCACAAGAACAATTTGAGTATTTGAGAGAAAATTTGAGTATTGTAAATATTGATATAATTAATGGTAGAAATTAGGGGGGAGTGTTAGAATAATCTGGTAATTTCTACCAGCTATAGGTTTTAAGTTTTGTCAGCTATGTTTAAGAAGTTTCTAGAATTTTATTTTAAGATGGCTATTGTCAGTGATTCTCTAATTTTCAATATGTCAGCTATATCATTCCAGAATACTCTTGTATCAATCAAATCCCTCTATATAAATGAGGTTATGTAATCCATTTTAATCAAGCAATGAAATTGATTCAGTGCAGTAGCATAGTTTGATATATCTCTTGTTTTGTTATTTTCTGTCTCTGCCCACTAACACTGTGCCCATCTACCCATTTTGGGTAATCTTGTTTTTAATCCATTTGGGTCAATTATTGGGCCTCTCGGCCTCTTTGAGCATAGGTGATTGGAGGCAACATTATTGGTGCTTGTCTCTCTTGCAAGAGAGACCCACTACACATTGAGAGGTTCTACATCAAATTGGGCGCATACTCTCTCCCTGGTTCACGTTTTTTGCTGTTTGCATTCTAGGCCACTCACCATTTACAAAGGCCTTAGTGTTTATATGCTATGTTTTGGTGGCTGTTTAGAATGACCATAAGCCACAGTCACCACCGAAGGCTATTTTGTTGATTCTCAACTCCACAAGTTTTCTTGTGTATGCTGAGGTCTTTTTCTGCCAGGTAGCTCCATCATCGTTTCAAGATTGAAGGAGGTCATTGTACACTCATGGCTGATGGTCTTCAACATTCAACAAGCATGACATCCTTTTTGGAGTCTCTAGCTTCATTTAGTATCTGCTCAACCTGATTTCAAGCTCTCAATTTGCACCTCATGCCACCTCTCATCCATAGCCTAGCTGTTCTTGTTTCAGCCATGTAGGCATCCGGCCTCCAGAGCACAAAGTCTTGTGCAAAATCAACCCCATTCAGTGCCCTTATCGGCTCTTGCATCAGCTTTCTGGCTAGGTATTTTGCCTCTACAGCCACCTATGAGTCTTGTTGGGACTTCTTTACTTATTATTTGCTATTTGCAGGATTTCTGCCTTCATTGCATGCCAAGGTCGTAGATTCATCACATTGGATCCATACTGTAGTATCATAGTCCTATTGGACTCATACTCCACAGTTTTAGGGTATGCTCAGGCTTTTTGTTGGCCTTATTGCCTTTTGAGACCTGGTCTCTAGCCTCTCTTATAGCCATTCAAGTTATGGTCGATGTAGTGCCCCTCCATTTTTCATTTTGGTTGTGTTAGGTATGTTTGGCATTTGGTATCAAAGCTAGTTTACAGCACTGGGATCTCTGGTTAATGTTGTCACCCATGTTTAGTTATAGCAATTCTTCTTATGCATGTGATAGGAACTCTTGTGTTGGATACCATGCTTTAATCTAAAACCTAGCTTGTTGTATTGGATAGATGATCATGATATTGACTTTCAGCATCATGTGATATATAGAAAAGTAGAGTGAAAGGAAACTAGAAAACAGAAGTGGATAACAGGTAATGTTATGATTTTGCAAAGGGAATCACATTGGTTATGGAAATAAATGTACTTATGGTAGTAATAAAATTGTGTATGTAAATGTAAATCTTCCCCTGTAATGTGAGGAACCAGTAGCCGTGCATTGGTTGAGTGTTGTGAATACCCCGTACTTACTTTGTGTGCCCATGGGATGGCGATACTGGGTACCCAGCCATGGGGAAAATGTGTATTTAAGGTGTGGAATTAACCATACCATTCTGTGTGATTGTATGTTTGTTACCCAATTGAGGGCCAACCCTTGTGTGGTTGAAAAATATATATTTAAAAGAATAGCCAAAAGTTAGATTCATAGATTCTCTTCTTTTGGTTCTCTAGTCCCTCAGTCTGTGAAGGGGTAGTAGTAGCCACAAAGTTCCTTGGGTGGAGTGTGCAACATACACTTATGATGGCATAGAGCAGTCCCTCGCTCAACCAAACCTAAGGAAACGTACTGACTACTTTCCCTTATGATGGATCAGGGTACTAGATCCATATGTGTTATCCTAATCCCCACAGTTTCTGAGCATCTAGATGGTATTTCTTGGAGGATCATTTACCTTGTCTTCACGAAAGGTATGATATGACACATGAGTTGTTAGTTGGGGGCCAGGGTCTAGGACCTACATGGACAACCCAACTAGAAATATGTGATGACATGAGTCGTCACTTAGGGGTCGGGGTCTAGGACCTATATGGATAACCCAAGTGAGACCATGTGCATATTTTGAGGTCTAGCACGTGGAGGGAGATTTGTTACCCATGCTAAGACAGATCATGTATCTACACATGTTCTGACATGATGCAATAGGTACGATGCCACACCCCACTAATGTTCCAACACAGTGCTGGTGATGATGTTGTGTTGCTGATGGTAGCGAGCTGGACTCAAGGACACGATGCCATGTGCTTAGACACGTGAAGGTGCACTATGAGATTATGTTATAGCCTACTTGTGTGATGAGCATAATGGGGCCTCACACACTTGTAGAGGGATACTCATGTTTGCTTTCAACAGAGTTGAGTCGGTTAGCATATGGGTAGGTCCAAGCCATGTATACCTCTGGCTACGGCGAGTACCTGCGTGTGCCTTTTCCACGAGCTGTCGCTATGCAAGGTGTGTTCTGCGCGTGCCTACTTCTGCGGAGCCACAGACACACTGCCATGCGGCATACGGCCAGTACATGTCTTCTCCAGCTGGCTTATGACCATGCTACACTGAGATGCGATGCAGGATGTGGCCGAGGTGCATGTTCCATGCGGGCAGCCAAGGAGTGTGCGGGCCACTTGGTTAGTCCATGCCACGTGATGACATGATGTAGGGTGTAGCCGAGGAGTACACTCTGAGCCATGTGGATGGCGTGCTCATTCTGCACCACATGAGGGCTATGGCTATAGCCTGATGTTGTTCCCTCCTTCCTCATTTGGTGGCTAGTATCTAGTCACATAGTATTGTGCAGTGTAATTTCAAAGATTGTAGACTTTCTTTATGGTTATTGATGATTTTCTATTGATTGTGAATGCCGACACCTTGTTTATATTTGATTGTGATGGTTTAGCCACACCTTGTGATCTTATTTTCTTGTAGCCCTCGTGGTTACATTTGATTTAGTGTTGAAATTACGTGCAGTTCTTACTTTATTGTTGAAATTAAATTTCTATTTAATATTTCTTTATGACTTTGGTGGCTAAACTAGTTTGCCCTTGTTGCTTTCGATGTCGACCAAGTATCGTATTGTGATTCCTCTACAAGGACGTATGAGGCGGACTTGGTGAGTGTATACGAGGAAGTAGATGCAAGGAACCTTGAGGATGGGGGTATGTGAGGTTGTTATACAGCTAGGACGCACTACCCACCTATGTGTGGTGACCATCTCTTGAAGGCTAACAACCTTATACAACAAGAGAGAGGTCATCGTGACTTATTTGGATGGTCTCACCCTGTGAGTGTGGCGTAGTACAAACAAGTCACTGAGTGTGAGGTATAATTTATGGGAGATGGATTTGGCTCTTGGCTCATGGATTATGTATCATGGATTAGTATGCGGTTTCTGGTATCCAGACAGACCCTTGTGTAGCCTTGTGAGGTGAATCCCGATGATGTATATTGGTGTGTATGTGAAGAATGTATGGTAAATCATGAAAATTGTACTTATGAGATGATCAATTGTGTTTCCATGCTGCAAAAAGGTGAAAAATCGTGATCTTTTGGTAAATATGTTATGAGATTTAGTGGAAAATATGTGTTTTACATATATAATTATATTGTGTACCTCAAGATTTGAAGATTCAATACCAAGTTGGGTAATATTATGATTTGTACCAGATGAGCTTGATGCATTTCTAAGGTAGAGGTGAGATTATTATTAAGATTACTAGATAATTGTTCATGTTAAACAATCTACAATTACTTATTTATTGATTAACCATAATGGAATATGTGAATATGTCTATTAAATAGAGATGTTAGTTAACTTGTTGTATCAGACTATGTTATAATTTGTTAATTCTATTTAAAAACAAAAAACAAAAAAAAAATTCTGCCTTTTTATTGCATTAGTTGACTTAGTCAATTTAGCCACTCTTCTAAAAGTTTATGTAAGGTATTAAATGTAACCCTATATGTTAGTATCTCTATGTTTGTCACTATCATGTATAGCTTATAAAAACCATTAGTAGCACTCTTAAACATTTATTGTAATATAGCATAACATTGTATGCTATATGTTATGCTTTTAGAGGTAGTGTATTCATGATAAGTAAGACTAGTGGAGGAAACTTGTATTTAGAACTTTGTAACTGACTTTTCAAAGTCACAATATCAAACTTGATCATATAAATCTGACATATAGAGTTAGCATTTAATTTCTAACTGTAGACACCCAAAATTGTCCAAATTTGTCAATGTCTTGCAACACCCAGTCAAAAACATTACTAAGACATCATTTAGCATTTTGTACTAAATCTCACTCCTAAATCCCACTCTTAATCCCACTAATCCATTAGTCAATTAAATAAATAAATTTTATTTATTTAATTAATTCACATCTTAGTCCCATCCTTATCCCACTTAGCCAATTAATTAAATAAATTTTATTTATTTAATTAATTTCCACATCATATCCCAATCCTATCCTAATCATCTTCCCAATTAATTAAATAAATTTTATTTATTCAATTAATTTCCCTCACATATCCCAATGAATTCAAATAAAATATTTGAATTAAGTCCTCGCCTCTCACCACATTTCGACACTTGTCCACCTCTTAATTGCATCATGTGTGGTACTACATTTTTTATTTAATATCTTTCACATGTACTAATTTTTATATATACATTCACATATGTAATACTTTTTGTGTACACGGTCACATATGAGCCTTATCCTCCTTTGTACACTTGTCACATGACTACAACTCCCTTGAAGAGTGGGAATAACTAATCAATCCTAGCCATCCACATCAATCATTTATTCTTTTAATCTCAACCATCCATTTGAACCAAGCCTTTCCTATAAATCAACCCCCTCATAAGCTATTTGCAAGATGCATTGAGTTGGAGTATCCTTATGTTGTTAAAATCACATTAGAGTCTTTGCATCTATCATCAATTATCATTATCCTCCATCTATCAATCATTCATCTATCATCTTTATCTTATCATTATGCTACAGAAGTGAGCACCCAACATTTCTCCAACAATCATCTTTCAAAATCTTGCATGCTCATGCAAGGTAGAGAAGAGCAATAAAGATAAATCAAGCATATCATGGTTATTGGTTTGCATTTACATTTGTTATTTTGATTTTCATGTTGTCGTGTGCTTCATTGTGTAATTGTTAGGGTTTGATCATTGTTGTTTATTCATTTACCCTATTTGCAATTTTACCTTAACTACATTTAGCATGCCCGGTGAGACTGACCCTCACTTTGCAGGGTTATGCACTTTAATTTGTAGGTTGAAGATATTTCATATTGCTGATTTTCTTTGTTTAGGACCAGATTTGTTGTAGAGGATTTTTTGTTTTACATAGGTCCTGGAAAAAAAAAGAGATCTTGGATTTGTTGGAAAGAGGACTTCAAGAGCTTTCCGAAAAGTGGTTACATTAAAGATTTGTCTCAGTATTCAAGGAGTTATGACAATTTGAAGTTAACCATGTGATTCTAATTTTTTAGAAATTTTTGACGCACGACTTCTAGAAAAAAAAATCATATCTTCCAATCTAGCTAACCAAATCATATTCTATTTTTGCAGGTGGTTAGAAATATTTAAATCCATTTTTCTATATCATTATTTTTCAGATCTATGGTACAAATGGATTTTTTATCAAAAAAATATTTTTTTTCCAAACCCTAGTTTATGACATAACATTTGCATATGGAGTCCAATTTGAGAAAAAATTATTTTGAAATTGATTAGAAAATCATAAGGGATCTAATGGTCATATCTATCTTGCTATTGGATGACATTATTTGCTGATTTTTTGCAGGGTTTATTTTTCAATCTTAACACTCTTTCATTGCAAACTTTAAACAAGCATAACTTTTGCATTTTTTATCCTTTTTCAACGAATTTTTTTTTAAAAGTGTGAAATTTTCTAAATTTTCTATTTATACAATCCATATTTTTGTATCAGATAATTTTCATTAGATTTTATCATATTTCATCTTTTTCACATAATCATCTTCTTTGCAAGTTTACTTGTTTCTTTTACAATTTGGTGACTTGTAAGTTAATCAAAAGACTTGGAGCAACGTTCAGATCAATCACAATAGAAAATTAGAAAGCTAACTCATTAGGTGCACTCATTCTAATTTTTTATCTTTTAATCATTGTTTGCAAACACATTTAGATTTTGGGCTTAAAACGAACATTGCTTACAAACAGATCAAAAATTGGGATAAAATGAACAAGTGTCTTCAATCATATTTTATCTTGGGATCTAAAAAAGAACAAGTGATTGAATTATCTTCCACACATCTCATTTTTTTAGGGTTAATTAACAACTGCGAGTGTGAATCAAGTGACAACTCACATGGTTTGCTTTTTTCAAACCCTTCTTAGGAGGCCTGCTTGGAGACACACCACTCCAAGGGACGACCTCAATCAAGGCTGAATTGAAAGACACCCTCATTGGGAGTTGGAATCTTGTCACTCTTGGCTAAGCCCCAAATAATTTTATACCTTTAGGAGGTGAAGGTGAAGGGTGGGTTACCCCTTTCTCCTGGCTGTGTGGCAGGATTACACTTTCAATTCCTTAGTCAACCTTGTGCAATCTAGCCTAAGACCTAATTGGCCATACCCACTTGACTAGACATTGGGCTTGTTGATGTGTCTTCCACATGTGCTTGCATAATCATCACATTTCATTTTTAAAGTAAAAAATTGCTTATGTGTTTTGCATGAGTGATTCATGCGTGTCTATGCATAATCATTTGTTTGAACATTGCCAAATCAAGCTATAGACATTAAAAACATAAATAAATCAATCTAAAACTTCATCCTAATAATCCAATCATCATCCAAACAATCCACATCATCATCGAATCATAACCAAGCACTTGCTAAAAAGGTCTTAAGACTTAAACACATTTTAGACAACATGCCAACATTCGAAGACCAAGTACTAAAAATCATGCTCCAACTTCACAAAGCTCAAGCAAGCCAATCACCTCTAAGCCAACAAACCATTCAAGAGGCCAATGACATGATCCAACAATTTCAACAAACAAGCCAATCACCTCAAATGCAACAACTCATAGCACTAGCCCAATACCTTGTAGCCACATGTCCAAATCAACAAGCACAAAATCCATCCATTCCACATCAATAAGTTCCACCTCATTCTTATGTGGCAATCCCTCCATCATCATCACATCAACAACTTCGTCAACAACAACAACCCATTCAATAATTCCAACCACAACATCAACAAATTTACCAACAACAACAACAACAAATCATTCCGCAACAACAAATCCTACCACAACAACAAGTCGAAACACCATTCCAACCTCAACAAATTCCACATCAAACTTAAGTGTCACCCCCTTCAACTTCATACCAATCTTATCCAACCATATGTCAAACCAATGCCACATCACGATATTCCATTTCTTCCAACATCAACCAACTTCCACCACAATTCATATCACAAAACCTTTTACCTACATATCCTACCATGTCATCTCATCACCAAACCCATCCACAAGGCAACCAAGTGTCATCATAAGAAGAACATGCAAGCCCAAGTCCACCTTGGCAACAAGATCAATTGCCCTCAACTTCATACCAACCCCAAGACCTTTTATCTACATATCCCACCATTTCACCCAACCACCAAGACTATCAATGGCCTCCACAACAAGAACAAGTGTGTCACATCTCATTTTTATGGACTATATTATTATTCTAGATTAGTGAACATTTACCATGATTGTTTTACTTCGATTAAGTTACACGTGTAAAGGTAATTATCATGATGATATATTTACATAAATTAGAAAGTTGATTTAAATATTAAATATTATCAGTATGATTATGATGTTTTTCTTCGGATATATTTTTGATATACTAACCTATTGACGTCAAGATTGAGTGCAATTGGATGCAGATACTCATCGAAGACGAGAGCATGGCTGAGGTAGAAATGTTCTAGCCACTTGGCAAGAACTGTTTGGGATGGTTAAACCTGATGCAATCACACACTCACGTAGTTGCATATGCATTTTTCAAATGGTTTGTTTTATGCATTGATGTGTGATTATTAATCGTGAATAATGATTAGATGTTAGAAAATTAGTGTGTTAAAAATTGTTTCAAATGCACGATGTGATTACTTAAATTTAAATGTCTTTTCGAATTATATTTAAATGGTGTATTGTATTTTAAATAAGGAAATGTATATGTTTGTAATTTATTAAATAAATAATAAATAATGTTTTCTATTTACATGATTATAGATATTTGAAAGACAATATGTAAAATAGATTTAAATAATTATATTAACTTATAATAGATATATATGTATTATTGTATTATATTTACTTCTTGATTTTTTTAAAGTAATTGTGTTTTAATAAAAAAATAGTTAACTTACGTTAATAATAATAATATTATATTTAGAATTTTAAATAAAAAGAATTAAAATCAACTTACTGTCATGCATGTGACAGCAAGCGAATTAAAAGATATTATTATTATTGTTATTATTGTCACATCTTAAGTTCATTGGAGTGCTTATGTTATTTAAAATAGATAAATAGTATTAATAATAGTATTATTGTATCTAGAGAGCTAAAGAGAATTAAATAAATTAATGTCATGCACATGATAGAAAGATAAATTAAATTATTTTATTTTAATTTAAATAGAAAATTGAGTCTTTTAAAATTAAAATTCTCATGCAAACAAAAAAAAATCTTGAGTTGAAATGAGTTAAAAACCTAAACTTTGGATGCCAAAAACAAGAAAAAAGGGAATCGTAAAAAAAAGAGAAAAAACAGAAAGAAAAGGTGTTGGCAGAGGAGAGAAAAACCAGTCAAGAACAACAATAGTAAAATGGTGATAAATTGGTCATATCAAAACAAAATTTGAAACTGTAAAATGTTCCGAAAAGCTAGAGAAGAGTAGAACAAAAATCAGAAATATTCTTAAAAAAATCGCAAATTGTAGTGAGCGTTTTTGCAAATGAAAAGGACATGTTTTTATGGAGCAGCAAGAGAAGGCACCGAAGATTTTAGCAGAGACAAACCTTTTGTAATAGCAGAAAAAGAGAAAAATCATGCTCCTGGATGAACAGTGACTGAAGGAAGATCCTTAGCAGCAGTAGCTTCAATTTCAACCCCTTGACCGACTTTATCTCCAGGTTTTTCTTGTTAAGAATTGTTTGCATTGAAATCACGTTTTTGTGACTGTCAAATTAATAGTTTTCAGCTTGTTTGGAGGGCATTTGTTTTGTTTATGCTTGACCTTTATTTTTCTCTAAGCTGACCTCGTCTAAATCTACCTTGGGCAATCTTACCTTGCTAAAATAGATCAACCTCCCTCATTTTATTCACTATTTTCTTATTGCTGTTGCAAACTGTTGTTCCTTGCTTTGTGCATTCTGATTTCATGCTAAGATTGGCTAGTAAACTAAGTTGTTGGCTCAAAACTATGAAATGGAGTTCTTGCAATCTCAAACTAATTAAACTCACCTCTGTTAGATCTGAACTGAGATTATTAAATTTTTTTTCTGCTATAGAAATCAATTTTGACAAAAAGAACCAACTTTTATTCATTGACGAAATTAATATGTGATTTAGAAACTTCTCCACATAGATAGAATTATTTAAGTTTTCGTAGCTTATTTTCCACTATTATTTTGCTGTTAAACATTATCTTTAACCTTACCTTCGAATGACAAACTGTCAAAGTAATTTAAAACACAAAAACACACAACAACCCCTGTCACTATTCTGCCAGGAGGTCTATCTCTATTTTCTTACTGGTTATTCTGAACCTCCTATCACTAAAATGACAGTAAGGTGTTATAGATGAATAAAAGGTGTTTATTGTAAGATAAATTGTCAAAATTGTCTCTTGTCAATGGTCTGATAGTAGGATTGCTGAAAATATTTAGAATGGATATTATATTGTGAATTATAATTGATTTATAGATAAAGTGATTGTATCAAAATGACAAACTTATGTTTGCAAAATTATGAAACAAAGAATGAAATTATTGTTTGGAAAGTATGTTTCCTTGATTGGTGTTTTGGGATTTTTGAAATGATTTATAGAAGAACATTAATTGTTTTATTCTATTATTCTATTTATTTGATCTTGAGGAAAGATAGAAATAATATTTGACATAAGATGTGCATGAAACCTCATTGTATGAGAGTAGAGTATTCAAACCTCCTCATTTGATTTTATTGCGTGATTTATGAAACGATATTTAGATATGAAGCAAAGGCATTAGTATCTACTATATATTTAACCATAGAAATATGAATTGAAAATCTAATCCGATATATATTGCTTTATGATGTGCTTTATTACTGCTTCATCAAAATGTGTGCTCTTTATTGATGCATGGGAAATGGACTAGAGGTGGTTATAGGTGATTTGATCAATTATTTATTGAATTATTTATTTACTTTCTTATTTATTTCTTAGAGAAAGAAGGTAGATTTTTACGTAGGAATGTGATTGGGTTACTTTTGGGACTAGGATGACAAATGTGGATATATCAGAGATGGCTTTTCCTCTTTTTGTGAATTGCCCAAGCTACTTGAAATGATTAGATCTAATTGGAATGTCATTGAAAAGATGTTTATTTCATCTAGCAAAACTTATTTATATATAACTCTGCCACATCCTGTTGTGAGTCAATTTACTTTTCATTATTAGAATTGCACTTTTAGACATCAGGGTTGCATCAGGTGTTCCCTCCTGCCAGTTGTTTCCAGGTAGCTAGACATTTCGTGTAGGGCTGGGTTTCCTTCATTTCATGAAAGGATCCGGGGAAGTGTAAATACTTCATGGTTGGGTGGAAAAGCACCTGAGCCATGTTCTCGTCTCTCAGTTTGCAGGTGGTGGACCACTTGTTTCATGCAGCTAGAGAGTGTTGATTTGTTATTCATTGGTGTACTTGTTATTGTACCTATTTGGATGTATTATGGCATGTTGCCAAAGGATTTATGTCTAATGATTCATAGTGCTTATTACTTGGATTTAGCTTGTGAATATGTAAGATTTAAAGACTTATTTGTTTTATATCAATGAGATTTTCTTTGTGAAGATTTATTGACTCTATTGATTCTTATTGATGAAGTTATTGTTTATGATTAAATATTGTATCTAAGCGGATTATTTACATCTTTTGATTTTGGTTATTGTGATGTTGTATTTAAGTGAATTATTACTTCATTTTACTTTGTTTTACTTTTGTGATGGATTTGAGAGGGCTTTTACAAAGTGAGCCTAAGTCCACCTTTACAACAAGAAGCACATCCAAGTCCAAGTGGCCCTTTGTACATAAATCAAGCAAGCCCAAGTTATCCAATACAAGACTTAATTACCTTTGACAAGGGAGATACCAATCTAGAATGGCCTCCACCATCTAATCACATGCCAACACATGAGCCAACTAGTCCTATCCTAACACCATCATGTGATCCCAATCCTAGTCCATTGGTCCCTCCACCTTCTAATCCAATAAGCCCTTCATTAGCTTCATCTCCATGTAACTTCACTCCTTTACCAAATGAAAATGTGGAGTATATTTTACGACAGGTGCTTGAAGCAAAACTCATTGAACTTCCTGAAGTCAAACCATGTGAGGAAAGTACATACAATGAATATCACTATTGTGCATACCATAGGATTAAAGGTCATAATACAAATGTATGCCCCATATTTAGGCACTCCTCTATAATATGTACCAACAGAGCCTCCCTAAACATGCCAAATCATCCCAATCCCATGTGTCGTCCCCATCTAATCCAAGTTCTAATACATCAAACTCCATTATCCTTCCATCCCATCAAAGTCCTAATCCTAAGCCTACAACACCATCTTCTATTATTGTTCATCCATTATACTACCCATTCACCCATACCCTTGCAAAGGATGTGATCCATTGGCTACTAGCAAGGATTAGAACACCCCCATGTCAAATACCTATCCTTGAGCCTATACAAGAGTCCTCCATTAACATGCCTAGCCTTTTAAGCCCTTCATGTGGTCCACAATCCATTAAGCCTACTCAAGGACCTCCCATAAGTCCAAGTCAAGAGTCATCATGTTCTCATGTTGTTGACCAAGAACCTATCCAAGGGCCATCCACTTCCATTCAAGCAACCCAAGAGGCATGTCAAGAGTTTAATCCTAAGCATGTGAAAACATCAACCCTTAGTCCAAATCAAGGTCAAATCATTTTTATACAACCTATCCATAACATATATCTTTTCCATGATCAAGATGATATCCATAATGATGAATCTATCCATGAGCCACTTCATCCTATCCATAATCCTATATCTATCCATGAGCAAGATATCCAAATTTCTCCTAGTCATCAGCTATCTAGCCCTATCCATAATGAGTAAACATCCACTTGTCATGATGAGACACTTGTCCCCCAAGTGAGCATAAAAGATCAAACAAATAACTTGGATCTTAGTGAACACAATGCTAATCAAGATCATAATGATCCTCCTTCCACATCCACCATCGATTCCACTTCAAGTCCACCATCATCCACCTTTATACATGAGTGTTCTTCTTTAGGAAAACAACAACCTTTATCCACTTCACCTTCTCTATCCAATAATGAACTCAAGTCTAATGTTCAAAACACACCAAGTCCTATAGTCCATCGCATACTATGAAACATGAACTACCAAGGTAAAGGCCTAGGTTTTTATGAACAAGGTATTTTGGAGCCAAACCATGTCAAGATTCCTCCATGCTCATATGGCCTTGGATATACACCCCAAGGTAAACAAGTGAAAGATGTTGGTAATTCCTCCATCCATCCTAAGTCCACTTTCCATCACAAACTCCATCACACCCTCAAAACATATGTTGCTTCAACCTACAAATGTCAAAAGCATGTGACCATACACCTCCCACCATCCACTTTACCTCCACTCCTTCCAACTCCTAATATCCCTCCATCCACTTTACCACCATTACTCCCAACACCTAATATCCCTATCCTCCAATCCCCTTATCCATTTATCCATAAACCCACTTTTAATCCATTCATCCATAAGTACCCTTATAATCCTAATCATGACCAACAAATGCACATATTGTCTAAACATGAAGCTTCCACTCATTCCATCAATCCCATGGGATTCCAAAATAAAAATTTGGATGCCTTTACTTATAAAGCCAAAAGTCCTATCAAAAATCCTAAGGACCCTCATGCCTTAGGATATCAATGCAAAGAATCAAAACCAAATCCATCTAAAAAGTTATCCAAGTCCAAACCTCCACAAGAAAAGTTCAAAACCAAAATGGTTCGGGTCCCTAAGAAAAAATCAAGCAAATCAAATGAGGCATCCTCTTCTACATCTCAAGAATCCCAACCATCCCCTTCCATCCAAAAATCCACTTCCATCCAAAAGTCCAATTCCATCCAAAGATCCCAAGAATCCCAGAAGCAAAATAGAAATCATAAAAATACTAAGTCTATGTGGGTACCTAAGTCACTATGTCACCCATCCCCTAAGCAAACAGCCCCATTGCTTCCTACACCACCTTCCCATCAAAAGATTCAATGTTTATCACGGTGTGTGCAACCATTGGTCATGATTCCCTTCCATTCCAAAACATTCCCACATACCTCCATCTCCCCAACCTTCATCTATTATCCTACATATCTCCCCAATCACCTTCCTATGGTCCATGCTTTTGCATAAGTCTTTCATCCATCTTTTTCCATAAGCCCTACATAATCCACATCATAATCCACTATCTTCCCTCCATAATCCACTAACTTTTTATCCACTATCCCCTATCCATCCATCCATCCTTTCATAATCCACTATCCACCTAATCCATCTCCTTCTCATGCAATCTCCTTTACCAACATCTATGAGCATAATGACATTTGATATGGTCCATGCGATGACATCCATCTCTAGTGGGACTATCACCTTTCATAGCACTAGACTCTTCAGTCCCTCCTATCCATTACCATGGTGAAAACCTAGAAAACATGTGCCATGTGTAATTATCATGCTATCTCATAAAAAAAATTAAAAATTAAAAAAGTAAAGAGAAATGCATTCGTCCAATGGTGAAAACCTAGTAAACAAGCACCTTGGATAAGTACCATGATGAAAACCTGGCAAATAGGTGTCATGTGTAGGTTGATCTTCTATGTCACTTACACTTGGGGGTGCATTGTCTCATCCATTACCACACCATCCTATCATCCTTATCCATTACATACACATACCTATCCTATTGAGTCCATTCTATCCTCCCTTCCTCCTTTTGATCTTGATAAAGATATGGGCCTGAAATGTTGAAATATGCTTTGGATATCTCTTGACATACATCTATCCTTTCTAAACAATCCTATCATTATCCATCTATTATAAGCCTTGTCATGAAAAATCCATCATGTCATCCTATTGTCATAAGCGTTGTCATGTAAAAATCCTAAGTCTACTACCTAGAATGGGACATGTTGTTCCTATGCAACACAGTCTTTGGAGTTCACATCCTAGCTCCATTATGAGGCATACATCTATCTACCATAGCCTATCCTTTTATTTATCCACTTATCATGAGCTTTCCCTTTTAAGGCCTATCCTTGTACCCATCCATTTATCATGAGCCTTTCATCTGATCTACTATCACCCATCCTTTTATCCATCCAATCTGATTCATCAATCCTTGCATCTAGACTTGGATTTCCCTTGTCATTGGTATCAAGCACAAAGGCTAGCTAAATTGTAAATCCATTGGCATTTTCCAAAACATTTCAAAAAAAAAAACAAAAAAAAAATTCAAAAAATACAAATAAATCAAATATTCCAAAAACACAAAAAAAAATCAAATATCCATAAAAAATCCAAGCAATAAACCCAACCATCAAATCAAATCTATCACTTCATCAAAAACCAAATCCAATAAAATCAACTATCATCTATCATCAATCAAAATCACATTAATCCAATCCATATCATCATCAATCTTTCAAACTCAAATCCAATCAATCCATTCATAGCAATCCATCATTATCAAAATCAAAACACATCAATTCAACTAATCAAATCAAATCATCATTACCAATGTCAATCAAAACATTCCAAGCAATGATCCAAGTGTAAATCACCATTTATCCATACCAATCAAGTTAATCAATCAAGCAAAATTATCCAATTGCATTAAATGGTCTTGATCCTAATCTTGTTGTAAACAAAATCAACCAAATCAATCATCATCATCATCATCATCAATGGGATATATTATTTCCGCATCCTTGTGTTGATCTAGGGATATATCATTCCCTGCAATGACAACACTATTATCATCAACAAAACAATCAATCAATCATTGGTTTATAGCTTGACAAGAGCAATACCTTGTTTGTTTTTGAATCATTTGTGCATGCTTGCTTGCTTGCTTGTGTGTGTTATCTTTTTATCTTACATTTGTATCACATCAGTATCATTTCAGCTAATATTCATATCTTGTGTATGTTGGAATAGCTTTTTTGCATTATGCTTTGCATCTAAGGTCACATCATACCTTTTGTGCATTAGGAATTTAATGCTCTAAGTTTTCTTCCTCATACATTAGACAAGGTTGTATTATGCTGGGGCACAAGACACATCATCACCCTAGTCCTTATACCTTGGTGCATAATGTCTAGTGGTATATCAAACATCATGGTTTCTCACCTTCATTGTAGCATAATGCATCATTCATTTCTTCTATCTGTTCCCCTATCTTTCTTTCCTAGCCAATCCATTTCATTTCGAGAGCCTACCCATGTTTGTCCAACCCGCCTATTCTCTCAAGGGGGCAGCATCATCCTATTTTTTCCTCATCCTATCCTACATCATCATCACCCTATACTTTCCCTCTATCCATACCATAGCTTCTTTGAAATGATGTTACTCAACACAAATCTTATCATCTCGAACATCATCTTAAAGAGGGGCAAAATGTAGACACCCAAAATTGTCCCAATTTGTCCATGTCTTGCAACACCTAGTCAAAAACATTACTAAGACATCATTTAGCATTTTTTCCTCAATCCCGCTCCTAAATCCCACTCTTAATCCCACTAATCCATTAGCCAATTAATTAAATAAATTTTATTTATTTAATTAATTTTACATTCAGAATCCCACTTTCTAATTAATTAAATAAATTTTATTTATTTAATTAATTTCCACATCATATCCCAATCCTATCCAAATCATCTTTATTTATTGAATTAATTTCCCTAACATACACCAACTAATTCAAATTAAATATTTGAATTAAGTCCTCACCTCTCACCACATTTCGACACTTGTCCACCTCTTAATTGAATCATGTGTGGTACTACAGTTTTTATTTAATATCTTTCACATGTACTACTTTTTATATACACATTCACATATGTAGTACTTTTTGTGTACATGGTCACATATGAGCCTTATCCTCCTTTGTACACTTGTCACATGACTACAACTCCCTTGAAGAGTGGTAATAACTAATCAATCCTAGCCATCCACATTAATCATTTAGCCTTTTAATCTCAACCATCCATTTGAACCAAGTTTTTCTTATAAATCAACCCCCTCATAAGCTACCTGCAAGATGCATTGAGTTGGAGTATCCTTATGCTACTAAAATCACATTAGAGCCTTTGCATCTATCATCAATTATCATCATCTTCCATCTAACAATCATTCATCTATCATCTTTATCTTATCTTTATGTTGTAGAAGTGAGGACCCAACATTCCTCCAACAATCATCCTTCAAAAGTTTGCATGCTCATGCGAGGTGGAGAAGAGCAATGAAGATAAATCAAGCATAGAATGGAGATCAATTTGCATTTACATTTGTTATTTTGATTTTCGTATTGTCTTGTACTTCATTGTGCAAATGTTAGGGTTTGATCATTGTTGTTTATTCATTTACCCGATTTGCAATTTTACCTTAACTACAGTAATATATAAAGTCAGCATGTTAAAGTTCATGTTTTAATCACCTGTCGAAGATGAAGGGTAAGGCCTGGGTTGGCAGGTGGCCAATTCCCCCTCACAATGAAACCCTTTATAATCTACACTTCACCCTGATTCCAACAAGTAGTTGGAATCCTATGCTTGCCTCCCGAATAGGGAATTTTTTGGCTTTTTCAGTGTTGTTTATTACAATACACCATATTTGTGGGAATTTGATATTGTAATAACTTTTTCTCAGTAGCTCAAAATCAAGTGTCATTTTTTTGCAAAAGTTCATATTTTTCCATTTCCCATGCATTGGTGAAAATTATTTTGTAAAATTCACTATGTTATAAAGTGCCAAAAATCTGTGGGAGTCTTTGTTTCAACATTTTCAAGGGGCTTCATTGCACTATTGCATTTTTGCATTTGATCTTTGCACATCATAAAGACCATGTCAATATGTTGCATAGTCAAGTGTACATATTGTGGGAGCACTTAACATGGGGATGAATTTTGTCCTCATTTCTCTCACACTATCTTTTCACTATTTTGTAAGATTGCAAAATAGCCTACTACTATCGTCTTTCCAGATCCACTAGTTTGGGATGCATATCTACCTGACATTTCCTGCCTTTTCATAGAGTCTCACATTGTAGATTTGGGAGACACCATTGATGACATTAATCTTCTCTTTGATGACAACTTTGATGAAGTTCTATAAGCCTTGTCTTCTTTAGATATTATTGCTCTTACCTTACCTACATCAGCTTCTATCATGACACATTTTGTAGTAGTATCAGATTCTTTTGGGTTCAGTTATCACCATACATCTATGGTCCCTGTACCTGAATCTATGCATTTGTCACCCTATAGCATTGGCTTGGAGATCATTGAGCATTCTTCGAAGACATCATGGGCATCGTTGTCTTTGGATCATGTGCAACATTCAAAGACATTCATCTTTCTTCATGTATGTTCCTATCCGGAATGGGAAGATTCTATGCACACTTCTGTGGTACTCTTTCTTCCTAAGGGGAGAAACGTTGTTCAACATTCATGGATCATCTTCAACATCTAGTGTTGCACATCGACCAGTACTACAAGAGGTATTTTGAGGGGAGGCTGCATGGTTAGTCTTCTCATCTCAGTTTTGGGAGGATCCATCTCTTCTCATGGAGTTCTTTACTTCACATTTTTTGGGGCGGTCACATTGACCTTCTCATATTTTCTCTCCTATGGGGGGATATCTATTGTACTTTAGTGTTAGAAGTAGTCCTTGGGGGGTCATGTATAGTCCTCCTTATTTTACTGCATGCATACATATGGATATATAAATTTTAATTTATTTCAATGTTATTTTATTTTACTTACTATTTTATTTAATGTCTATATCTTTAAATAAATAATATGTACTTTATTTCTAAAAGTAATTTCATCATATAATTATTTTAAGAGTAATTCCTTGAGGGTATAATATTTTTATGTTCTATAACTTACACCTAAAATTATGCACATAACACTATAATAGCATACCTATCTTAGATAAATCAATGTAAGAAACAATGAGAGATATCTATGTAAAAGCATGAACTTGTTTAAAAATTGGTGCCTCCAGAAGGATATCTATTGATTTTTTTTTGCATTGAATTATCTAAGATATGTATCCTAGTAATAATTTTCATCTTTGTTCTTCAACTTTTTGGTTGGCCACCTATTTTCCCTTCTCCATCTTTTTGTAGTAGTCATGTGTAAATGGTGGCATCATTCATAGAGTTTGCTATGATTTTACACATGATATAGCTACAAATGTAAATCTTGTTCTTTCTTGTTGTCCTATGTTAAATGTTCTGATTTGTGTATTATCAATGTCCAAGCTAGTCATAAGAATATTTTGATTGTGTAGCCCTTTTGAATTGGTGTAATTAGAACTGTATATGGAGTTCCATCTTCAAATGCCATCCCTAAGTAATTTTCAAACTTAACCATAATATATGTTGGTGGTTCTAGTAGTGCACTTCCATGTATGTATATTATATTTCAAACATAGCTTAGAGCTCCATTTACAAGACCTACTTCTATCCAGAGATTATAAGTTAACATGACCCTTGCATCCTTAGAAATTAATAACTCAATGTTAATTTCATCACTTTGACCTTCTTCTAGTGCATTGATACTACCTACTTTTGTTTCAATGCTATGTGCAACATGTTATTTCAATGAATAATTTTTTTCCTATTACGACTAAGCACACTATTTTTTGCATATAAATAAATACTATTGTCATATGTAAATGGTGGCATCATTTGCAAATCTTACAGCAATTTTACATGTGATATAGGTACAAATGTCAATCATCTCTTTTTTTGTTTTATGTCAATAGTGGCTTTTGAAAGAGTTAAATATTGTGATTTGTGTATTGTTAATGCCCACACCAATCATAAGGGTATTTGGATTATGTGGCCCATTTGTATTGGTGTAATTGGACATGTATGCTGAGTTTTATCTTCAAATGGTACCCCTAAGTAACTATCAAACTCAACCATAATATATGTTGGTGGTTATGGTGGTGCACTTCCATGTTTGTATATTATATTTCAAACATAGGCTAGAGCTCAATTTACAAGGCCTACTTCTATATAGAGATTGAAATTTAGCATGACCCTTGCATCCTTAGCAATTAATAACTCAAAATTAATTCAATCATTTTGACCTCTATCTCTTACATTTGTAAGAAGTTGGTGAAACCTTTGCTAGCCATTGCTTTATACCTCCTATCTTAATATCTTATGAAAAATAACAAATATAGTGAATTCTTTCATCATCTATCAAACACCCATTATCTTTCATGGTGCTTATGAGTTTTATAGGTTTATTTGTGTAAACTTTACCTTGATATTCATTAGATAATGGTGTTTGTCTATTAATATCTCTTCTTCCCAACACATCTATTTTAGTCACTTCCAAAATTTATCCATGTTGTATCCTAGATATGATTTCCCACTCATGCTCTATTATTTTTTGTTGATTAGGTTGATTATCTTCAATTTTAGAATCACTACTATTTCAAACATTTACAGAAAATGTAATAATTATTAATGAAGAAAGAAATGAAAAAAGCATGGTTAATATTTATGCATATATCTCCAATATTTTTAATTAACTCCACTCAATCATGTCTATATTTTAATTTCAAAAGGAGTGTTTATAAGAAAATGCAAAATGGCCAACTAAATAGGAAATATAAATAAATAATAATTTTATTAAAAAATTCAAATGGTATCCCTGAGTAATTGTCAAATTCAACCATAATATATGTTGGTGGTTTTGACAATGCAATTCCATGTTTGTATATTATATTTCAAACATAGCCTAGAGCTCCATTTACAATACCTACTTCTATCCAAAGATTAGAAGTTAACATGACCCTTGCATCCTTAGCAATTAATAACTCAATTTTAAGTTCATCATGTTGACCTCCTTTGGCTGCATTGACACTGCCTACTTTTTTTTCAATGCTATGCGCAACAGGGTATTTCAATGAATACATTTTTTCCCATTATGACTATGCACACTATCATCTGTCACAAACAAATGAATACTATTATCATATGTAAATGATAGCATCATTTTCAAATCTTGAAATGATTTTACATGTGATATACATACAAATGTCAATAATGTTCCTTATTTTTGTCCTATGTAAATAGTGGCTTTTAAAAGAGTTAAATGTTGTGATTTATGTATTGTCAATGCCCAAACCAATCATAAGGGTGTTTGGATTGTTTTTCTCCTTTGCATTGGTGTAATTGGAATTGTATGTAGAGTTTTATCTTCAAATGGTATCCCTGAGTAACTGTCAAACTTAACCATAACATATGGTGGTGGTTATGGTGGTGCACTGAACCATGTTTGTATATTATATTTCAAACATAGCCTAGAGCTCCATTTACAAGACCTAATTCTATCCATAGATTGGAATTTTACATGACCCTTGTATCCTTAGCAATTAATAACTCAATGTTAATTTCATTATTTTGACCTCTATCCCTTATATTGTGAGAAGTTGGTGAAACCTTTCCTAGTCATTTTTTTCTCCTTCCTATTTAAATATCTTATCTAAAATAAAAAATACAGTGAATTATTTCATCATCTATTAGAAACCCATTATATTTCATGGTGCTTATCAATTATATAGCTTTATTTGTGTAAGCTTTAACTTGATATTCATTAAACCATTGTTCTTGTCTATCAATATCTCTTCCTCCCAACATATTTATTTTAGTCACTTCCATAATTTATCCACATTGCAGCTTGGATATGATTTCCCGCTTGTGCTCTATTATGTTTTGTTGAATAGGTTGATTATCTTCAATTTTAGAATCAGTACTATTTCCAACATTTGTACATAAAAATAATAATTGTTAAGAAAAAAGAAAGGAAAAAATCATAGTTAATATTTTTACTTGTATCTCTATTCTTTCTAATTAACTCCACTTGATGATGCCCATTTTTTAGATGTTTATAAAAAACCTCAAAATGGCCAACCAAATTAGAAAACTAAATAAATAATAATATTATTAATAAATTTAAATGGTATCCCTAAGTAATTTTCAAATTCAAGTATAATATATGTTGGTGGTTATGGTGGTGCACTTCCATGTTTGTATATTATATTTCAAACATAGTCTAAATCTCCATTTACAAGACCTACTTCTATCTAGAGATTAGAAGTTAACATGGCCCTTACATCCTTAGCAATTAAATAAATCAATGTTAAGTTTATCATTTTGATCTCCTTTTGGCACATTGGCACTATCTACTTTTGTTTCAATGCTATGTGTAACAGGTTATTTCAATGAATACATTTTTTCCCATTATGACTATGCACACTATCATTTGTTGCAAGCAAATGAATACTATTGTCATATGTAAATAGTGACATCATTTACAAATCTTGCAATGATTTTACATGTGATAAAACTACAAATGTTAATCATGTTCTTTCTTTCTGTCCTATATCAATAGTATCTTTTGAAAGAGTTAAATGTTGTGATTTGTGTATTGTCAGTGCCCAATCCAATCATAAGTGAATTTAGATTGTGTGACCCCTTTGTATTAGTGTAATTGGAATTATCTATGAAGTTTCATCTTCAAATGGTATCCTTGAGTAACTATCAAACTCAACCATAACATATGTTGGTGGCTATGGTAGTGCACTTCCATGTTTGTATATTATATTTCAAACATAAACTAGAGCTCCATTTACAAGACCTACTTTTGTCTAGAGATTAGAAGTTAACATGACCCTTGCATCCTTAGAAATTAAATAACTCAATGTTAATTTCATCATTTTGACCTCCTTCTGGTGCATTGAGACTACCTACTTTTGTTTCAATGCTATGTGTAACAGGTAATTTTAATTAATAGATTTTTCCCATTATGACTATGCACACTATCATTTGTTGCACTTGCAAATGAATACTATTGTCATATGTAAATGGTGGCATCATTTACAAATGTTGCAATGATTTTACATGTGATATAGCTACAAATTTTAATCAAGTTCTTTCTTTTTGTGCTATGTCAATAGTGCCTTTTGAAAGAGTTAAATGTTGTGATTTGTGTATTGTCAATGGCCAATCTAGTCATAAGGGAATTTAGATTATGTGATCGCTTTGTATTGGTGTTCTTGGAATTGTATGCGAAGTTTCATCTTTAAATGGTATGCTTGAGTAACTATCAAACTCAATCATAACATATGTTGGTGTTTATGGTGGTGCACTTCCATGTTTGTATATTATATTTCAAACATAGCCTAGAGCTCCATTTATAAGACCTAAATCTATCTACAGATTGGAATTTAATATGACCCTTGAATCCTTAGAAATTAATAACTCAACATAATGTTCATCACTTTGGCCTCTATCTCTTAGATTTGTGAGAAGCTGGTGAAACCTTTGCTAGTCATTGTTTTCTCATTCCTATCTAAATATCTTATCCAAAATAATTGTTCTATAGTGAATTATTTCATCTCTCAGAAGTCACCCATTATCTTTCATGGTGCTTATGAATTTTATAGCTTTGTTTGCGTAAAATTTACCTTGATATTCATTAGGTGATGGTGTTTATCTATCAATATTTCTTGTCTTGACAAATCTATTATAGCCACTTCCATAAGTTCTCCACATTGTAGCCAAGATATGATTTCTCACTCATGCTCTATTATGTTTTTTTATAATATTAAGAATATGTTTTTGACAAGGCCCAAAACTTGTTACAAAAGAACAACACATCTACCATGAAGCTGCCAAACAACAGACACATGAGTAACCAAGTTGTCAAAAACAAAAAGGAACCTAATGATTGAGCATAAACATCATAACCTAACCTAATCATTCTCACACCCTTAAACTTGGTGTGCAAATGTTTTATAAACCTGGGAAGGCCTTTCTTCCACCTTTGAACAATTGTCCAAGAAATTTTATATTCTAAGTCCCTAGACCTAGGAGAAGGGGGTTAGGATACCTCCACAGAAAACTAAACCATGGGTGCTACACAAATAGATGAAAAATCTAGTAGCAGATGTTGACTGACAAACAATTATATTAGGAGCATATGGTTACTACATAAAAACTAAGGGTAGAGTAGGATTAGTGGAAATGGGTAGCTAAGTAACCAGATCCTAAGTAGAGTGGGGTTCACTAGCCAGTATAGGAGTCTCACCAGGCCTAGAAGGATTTGCTAGAGTGGGGGAAGGCATCATTGACTCCCCTGAATCAACTACCAGTCTCTCTGAATATATAGTAAGATGGTGGGGAAGGGTATCTCACTACCATGTAGAGGCGGATGGTTTATAGATAGCATAGGGACAATTCAAAGCCAAATGTATAGTGGTAAAGAAATGTCTACATCAAAATGGGATGTCCTCATAATAAGTAGATTGAGACCAAGGATGACCATTCACCTATAAAATAACCTCACCAAGTAGAGCCTTTGACAAATCAACTTTCACCAAGATACATGCAAAGGAGGTGTGAGTGAAATTCATAGTAGCAGAGTTCACCTTCAAAAGAAAACTTGAGCATTTCCAATGGCCTCAAGGGTAGATTTACATCGAAACTATAAGGGTAGATAAGGCAATGTCACCCAAGCTGGCATTTTGATAGTAGACTCTTTCAGTGGGTTAAAAGAGGGAGACCATGGACAAATCACGAGAGGGTGCAGTCCCCACATCTAGCCACCAACAACTAACATGGCCTCCCTATTGTGAGAAGAATCAAAATATACCATAAAAAATCCCATAGCATAGGGGTAACTTTCCATCCTATGCTCAACAAGTGGAGTCCAATGCTCAACAATCGAGCGATGCAAAACTAGGAGAGTGGGCCACAAACAACTCAATCTACAAATCAAACCCTTATTCATGTAGAAGAATTGGTTCTTAATCACTTCCTACCCCATAATCACCATGGAGCATCTGCAACACATGGAACATGCATCTATTTTTTTAGGTGGGCACGAGGCATTCATAGAGTGGTCATTGGACACATCCTCTATAAAGGAACAAGGGTGATGCAGGGGCTCAATGGCATCCACATGAACAATAGTTTGACCACCATCTAAAGTCTATAGACCATTAAACCCTAGTATTATTGGTTCCTTCAAGATCCTAGCAGCCTACACATCAAGATCTGTGGCCCCCAAATCTATAACCAAATTGCATGAGGTTTCAGAAACAAGTGGGAAATTATCGTTTGAAATTTTAGAATGGAGAGGAAGTCCATTAGGAGTGAGCATTTTTTATTTCCTTAGTATAATTTCTATTGTGTTTTGTTGAATATGTTGACTATCTTGAATTTCAAAATCACTACTATTTCCACCATTTACAGAAAAAAATAATAAATATGAATGAAAAAAAAAAGGAAAAAAATCATAGTTTATATTTATAATTCTATCTAGATATTCTTTTTAATTAACTCCACTCAACCATGTCCATTTTTTAATTTCCATAGGAATGTTTAGAAGAAAATTCAAAATGGTCAACCAAATAGGAAAACTAAATATATAATAATATTACTAATTTTTATAGGGTGTAAAGATGTATTTATAGAAAAAATAAATCATAAAATAATATGACCATTGACATAATTTTTATGGTCTCCTACTATAAATAATAATAAGAAATTATTTTTTGCAATCATTTAAAAAATTGATTACCTTTTCTACTTATTTTCTACTTCCAATTCAGTTTTTTCAAATTTATTTTCCACCTTCTACACTCCTTTTTTTAATTTCATTTCATTACTTCTATTTTCCTTATTTATTTATTATGTAGGTTGTAGTTTATTATTGTTATCTATTTATTTTTATTTGTATATTTTTTTTATGTCAGCTATAATTTATTATTTTTAGTTTTTTAGTTCTATTTGTATTATTTTTACTAAGTTGACTATAGTTTATTTATTATTGTTATTTAAATAATTCATTTAATTTAGTTCTATTAGTATTTATTTATTATTATTGGTCATATATATTTTTAAATAAGATTTAAACACACTCACCACATGAGGCAATTTTATCCCATTGTATAATACCTCTTTGTGTAATAAAGACATAGTTATATTTTTCTATTATAGATACTAAGATGGCTCATGATATATCCACTCAATTTTTTTATAAGTATGTATTTGATATATGAATTTTTATGATATCATTAGATTAAAAAAAATTAAGTTTTAAAAGAAATTTATATCATTTTCATTATAGTTTCCACTACCCCATATTCTATTTGTTGACATTTTTCTATTATACTGCATGAAAATTTTCTATTATAGTGCAATGAACTAAAAATTATAACACAATTTAAACTCATCTACTATAGCCCACTATTCATTTTTAATATACAATTGCACATAAAACTTAAAGCTGAGATATATATATATATATATATATATATATATATATATATATATATATATATATATATATATATATATATATATATATATATATATATATATATATATATATATATATATATATATATATATATATATATATATATATATATATATATAACCTAAGTACTCTATCCTTATTAAACATGAAATTAATTAATTAATATTAATGTATATAACCTATGTACTCTATTCAATATTTAGAAGGCATATATTTTTGTCCAACAATGCCTTTTGAGGATATTGACTCCTTTATGTATGAATAGTAATGATGGGGAAAAATAAAAAAAACCTATAATGATTTAAATTTGAAGTCTACTTAGTTATAAGAATTTTAATAAAAAAAATATAAAGCATTTTATTATTTAAGAGTTTTAGTTATAATTTTAAAAATCTGGTTAAATGGTGTAGAATTACCACATTTATTATAGGAAAATCTATGTAAAAGATATTACTATTCCATTTATATCATAAATTGAGTGAAAAAAGGTGTTTTTACATAAATTTATCTAATATTTATGGCATAGAAAAGTAACATATTAACCTATGTAAATTTACTATATTTAATCAATCAAATCAATAATATATTGAAACTAGATGTCGATAGATATCAATCTCAAAGTGCCTGTATTTGATTTCTTATTGACAATAGAAAGGCACCTTAAGACTATCTCTAGGCATCTTATAGATAGATGTATTTAAGATATCTATGCTAGTTTTATTTTATTTTATAATATAGATTGTTATGTTTTAATTTTTATTAGTTTTTTGTATGACAGCTCTTTAATAATTTTTGTTATGCCAGAGTTATGCTAAGAGGCATAACTATAGTTGTAGCATCGGGGAGTGTAATAGAGTGAGCATGTTAAAAAAACTCTAATCTTTTACCTTAAATTTGACAATCATTTACATGTCAAAGTATTAAAAATATAGCCCACATGTAACGCCCGCCTTGTACACCTCAAGAAATACACTTGTATGCTACATGAAACAGGAACATTTTTTTTTTTAAATGATTAAAATAATAAAGAAATGTTAACATAACTAACTATGACATATTCCCTAAGGATACAAGGCTGCATTACTTTACAAACCAACTAACATAATTTAACATTCATCAGTAACTGATCTAAATCAAATGCATAATTGAATAACTGATTCATATTCATTACATACCGTCAGATAATACAATCTACAAGATCAAAACATAACTGAAATGCTTTTATTACACATAAGTACATCATGACATCATTATATTGCCATTTTCAGACTACATTCGAATCACATACACAATGAATGTTTTGTTACACAAATCTGGTACAAGATTATACACTTATATCTTCACCAACTGGGACAAGTACAACTGGAACAAATCTTTTCTGCACATGATCTTGACAAGAAAAACCAATGGATAAAATAGCTCTTCCACCCAACCATGTGGAACCCTAAGGTCCACCCCCCGAGCTAGGAGTTAACATGAGGTCCCAAATAATAACAATCAGGTAGACAGAACTAACATGAACAAAGGACGACCAAACGCCAATACAACACATGGCATTAACAATACAACACAACTTATCTTCCAGAGGCGAAACATAACATAAGTGGAGAGACCAAACCAAGAATGCTAGGTTGTAGTAGGGAGAGTGTCATCGCATGGTCCTAGCATGGGTTATCCTAACAGCCTCTCACTAGGCGCTGGCCCCCATCTATGGTTATCCTGACAGCCTCTCACTAGGCGCCGGCCCCATAGGGTGACACATGCGGAATCGACCTTCCTTTCATGAGGACAAGGAAGTCAATCATGCCAACTAGGCCTTCTCTACCCATCCTTAGTCTATACAAGCACTACAGGCCATGGGAGAGGAATCCATTAATCTTGTTTAGTGTGAAATCTACCCTTAACCCCCTAGTTCATTTTAGGTTATCACTTGATTAATCTACTTCCAACGGGTTATCCTGACTGCCACTTTGGGCGCCGACCCCACGTTGAAAGCCACTCTCCTTCCTAACACCTAGTAAACCTTAACCATCATACAAGGCATTATAGCAATACACATACTTATTCATTGCAAGGCATAAACCCTCTTGCATTACAAACAGAATCATAACACAAATTATTATCCATCGCCTATAGCATTACAACATTTTACACTTTTACAGATACCAGGTCTCTCCAAACAACAATTACGACAAAATGGATACAAGATAGTCACAACTGGTTAAATATCTCATCCAGAGAATATCATATCACAACACACATAATCAACTTAGTCAATACTCCATTATACTTCATACTAAATTTGAATCACATAATCGTTATAACATCACAAATACAAAAACATCCATCCACACTACGACAAACTAAGCCTCTGGAATTTCGAGTATGACCACTCTCAATTCGACTCTTAAGACAATAGAAATACTTAACTCACACAGTACATTTCAGATTCTAGTAATTAAACACTAAAATTCCTTCTTGGCTCATCATAAATAACTTTGTAACAAAATCGACAATGGATTACATTATCTCTTTAAATCAAACTAATTGATTTCACAATAAATACAACAATTATACTAATACATTACAATTAAACTATTTAAATATTCTACATTTGTTTCTAAAGATAGATTATAAAACACAAGTATAACAAATTTTACCCTGATTAACTTACCTTTCCAACATTGGATTAAGTACTAAAATGATACCTTATAGCTATACGGCAATACAACAAGGACAAAGGTCCTACCATCAACAATGAACATCAATGTTTTCGTTTTCTTCGAAGTTCTACCCTAATACGGTCCTTCAGATATTCTTGACCTCAAACAGATAACAGTTTACTATGCTTGGATTTCTTTGTCAAAGCGATGTCTTCGAAATGTTTTAATCAAAGATGATTTAAATCTATCTAATTCAATTCCTCCTCAAAATATAAATATATCAATAATCTGAACAATTACCATCCCAGTTTATAACTATTTTCCCAACCAAAAGTAAGTTCCTTCTGTATCAATACGATCTTTATCATTTTCTTGCAAACTTATCCAACTAACTTGACTCTTTCAAGAAATGAAATGAATAAAAATGCTAAATTAATACCATATAACTAAACGACAATTATAACAAGGAAAAATCTGCCTTGAAGGAACCTGTGGAATCACGATCAGCTTATATGAATTGTAAATGAGGTGTAAAATTGTTATTGACTGTCTTACAATTGAAATGGATGATATTTGTTTGTATCACCAACTTCTGGCAGCGTCCAACAACTCAGAATTTTAATAGATGGATGGCAACAACGTAATCGGTTTTCTCTCTCTAACGAAAGGCAATGACTACAGGAAAATAATGTTACATAGGGACGACAAACTGGAGTTGTTGAAAAGACTACTTACGGCTTCTAACAGCATTCTTAAGCCTCCGAATGAATTTTTCCTCTTTGTAAGAAAACACAGTGGACCAACTAACAGTAAGCCACCTTGGAGGTTGCATTTTACTTAGATATTCAATTATCTTAAAGCGTGGCTTCAACCTACTATCTAGGCTGTGGCCAAGGAAGTGAGGATAAGTAACATTAAGGTTGGGATGAATCCCAATAGTATTTATCCAGAAATCTATCTTCTTCTGTATCTGTTCAATGGGCAGGCTTACCACAACAGGATACCTTTTGATACTAAGTATGCACTTCTCTACATTAAGTGTACTCGTGCCGATCTCCATAAAAATAGGAAAGGGACACATAAATAACTATCACATCTACTCAATACATTGACATGGAGTCCTTGGGCCATCAGGGAGCATACTCATCATCAGTCAAGCATTTTTCCATCATCCCATTAACTGATTCCCAATCACTATGCAGTAACAAGATTATCCCTCTAAGTTATATATGATTGCATGCGGCAATTCACCAAATCAAACATAATAAAAGTGAGCACATATAAAGTAACCCCTTAGGCATATTTTGAGATGAGTTGAAATAAAGGGTTAAGTCTTTATCATAGGTTACCATGATTGTAAAAATGTGGAGCACGACCAAGGCACAAAGATGAAGCTAATCACATAGATACTAGGAGATTCATAGAGATATTTAGAAGGCCATAACACAAGACAGAAAGCGGACGGTGTTTTTCTTCTTATGGGCGTGATTGAAATGCTGAAATAGAGGTGCAGAAAACTGAGAGTTTCCATTGTATATTATTTATGATGGGCGGACTGACTATGCTCTAAGGCCTATAATCAATATTCTCTTGTCCTCCCCAAAGGCATTAAATCAAACCACACTTAAAACTCATGCACAAGACGCTGCATATAGGGTGCGATCTGCATAAGAAAACCCTTCCGAAGTACGAGTAGCTGAAAACAGTGACCTATGGAATGATTGCAGAATCTGTTAAGTTTGCACTGATAGTGATGATAACTCATTGCAGAGGTGAAACTATTGGGTGTTTCACCATTAACAGTGATGGGGTGATTCCTCCTATGGTTAATTCTAACCCCCAGGACTGCTTGCAGAGACCAACGTACTCACAGCCCCCTGATGGAAATTTTCTTGCATTCAAACTCAAACTCAAGTGTCTTAATCAGAATGAGCTACCATTTGACCCTGAGCCTCACCAGCTGAAATATAGACAAAACAAATATCAAAATCAATAAATGTGGCATCATCTTTCCTCATTTGAATCCACCAAATATTCTCCGGTGGAAATGGACGTGCTATCTGTCAAAGCTGAATCAGTCAAGTGATGATTTCTTTGAACAATTCCAGTGCATAAACCATGTCACCAAAGGCTGTGCTATCCCATTGATGGGGTAATTGATAAAAAAAAAAAGATAAAAGTGCGAATGTGAATCAGCATTCCCACCACAGGCACTCATAAAGATTAACGTTGATGATGCAGCGAGAGGAAATCCAGGCACAGCAGGGGCTGGATGCATCCATCGAGAAACATTACTGACATTTTGATGGACGGGGGGGAACTTTCAACCTCTCGAAAGCCTCAACAACAAATCTAAAACAATCGTGCTAGTAAAAGGATTGATGTTGTCAGTGGATCGAGTTACATACCCAGAGAGGCTTTCTAACAGATAAACATTAAGGAAAATATATAAAGATGTGTCGGCTTGCTTATAAGATTAAGAAACATGTTTATTTAAAGTAATATATGTTATCCTTGTTAATGAACAGGTATGAGGGGAAGCTACCTCCCATTGATGTATTTATACGCACAGCTGGCCCTGTTAAGAACCTCCACTGGATGTTTCAAACACTGTATTGTCTACTCAGGCTTTTCATTATCCAGTAGAAAAATTGACATGCTATATATCCGAAGATGGAGGATCCCCACTCACATTTTATGCTCTGTTGGAAGCTTCATGTTTTGCAAAGAGTTGGGTTTGAGCATCGACAAAGTCTTGTTTTCTCAATGTCCATACTATAAATTAACTTTGATGGCTGATACTGCTTACCAGATATTTTCTTTTTAAGACTATTTTCATTAGATCAGCATCAGATGCCATCCGTAAATCCTCTAGTAGTTCCTTAATTTCAGTTCTTCGCTTCTCAAGATCTTCTAGAGTCAGTCTTTGGGTTTCCTCTGGCGCTCCTCTTAATTTTCTTCAGGGTCTGAATGACCTACAGCCCATTGTAGCATGGAATCGAGAGAAGGAAATCCTCCGTCCATGTATTCTTCTTGTACAGTGTTTTGAGTTTTTACCAAGCAAGAAAACCCTAGCAAAACCCATATTAATACTATTTTGGATCTCAACATCGTGCTCAAGGTGATTCAAACTTGAGACATCTAGGAACAAACATGGATAAATTACACGCGCCCAAATATAATATGTCTTTGCTACGCTTTCAAGGAGAGGAAATCCGTTAAAAGAGGAACGGATAAAAGGTCAGCAAAGGCTGGACGGGGATGTAAGGCCCGAAAATTCCCTTGATATAAAAACTAAGAATTGGAAATAAAGACAATTGCCATCGAAATGAATGATTGCAGGGATCACAGAATCATTTGGCAAATGCAGAGGAAGGAAGACAATTTTAAACAGCGAAATCCTTGAACAGAAAAATGATTTAAAACCCTAACAGATGTTAAGGTTTAAACGTAGAGAGGACAACCAATAGAAAAATGAACACCAGGTTTAGGATTTGGTAGCGAAATCTCAGAATGCAACTCGATTGCAGGTGGAATCACATCTTAAACATAAATTTAACCCAAACAATCATTTGGAAGATTAAACAACCAACAACATTTGCAGAATCAAAAAGAGAAGCAGAGGAGTAAATTAAACTTTTAAATGGAACCTGGTTGCGATGCCGATTCGAGAATCCTGGTTCAACTGCTGCAGTCCAAGCCTTTTTCCCTGATCTTCTTTACTTTTTCTCTACCTCCAATGCTCCCCCTTTGCCTCAACAAACTTTTTCTTTTATAACATAGCCCCTTCCTTCGTCCAAGGGACTCGGCACGCGATCCCGTGCATCTCCCCCAATACTAATATTTTTATTTAATTTAAAGATCCCAATTATTAGATATTTTATTTTATTATTATTTTTCTTTATAGCCGACCCAAAATATTGTTATAAATAGAATAGTACTTTTTCGACAATTATATAATTTTGTACTATCCTTTAATTTATTCATTAATCAAGTTGTGAATTACAATTTACAACATGATTACCACTATTTATTTATTTAAATATTTATTATAAATAATAGTATATCGAATAATACAAACTTCTTACAACTTTATTTATCAACAACACTTCTATAATAATTTATTTATAGCTAAAATCGACAACAACAACTTTATGCCTATTTAACAACATTTATGCTCTTCCGTAGAATAATTCTAATTAAAGCACAACATTACCACACATACTTAGACACCTACAGAACTCATTAGACTCCAAGATACAATATTACCTGACAATAAGACATGGGCGAACGACAACAAATAACCTCAAGGGTAAACTGACGATGATGGAACACTGACTAGGGACCTCACGTTAACTCTAACCAACTAATCCATTGGCGAAGGCACGCTTAGACCTGTAATCAGGTGGAGTCGATGCCTAGTACCTGCATCCTGCAGCAACGCACAGTTAACTATAACAAGATATACATATACATCACATGCAGTCCTATCATGAATGGAAATCGCAGTGGGGTAGGGTACTCGAGAACGAGTAATACGACACTGTTCCATTCACGTTTATGAAGAACAATCAACTATATTGAATAATGTAACAGATTACTAGTCTACAACATAAAATGATCGACTAACTTGCAATCCCATATAGTGAATAACATCAAAGCATCTAAAACATCTAGTTCATTTATCAAATCGTAAAGCATAAAATGACATAATCCAACATCGACATCTGTTATCATATCAATCAGGTTCATAATGAAGTAACAAGATAACAAGAGATTCATCATCTACGGTCTAAGACACTATCATAAAGTCTAAGCAACATCAATCTGATGGACGACGAGATGAGGGGCACTACATCCTCCCCCCTAGGATCAGGCTTACTCCTGGAAGCCTGCAAACAAATATGGGTGAAATGTATTGAGTTTGGGCAGTTTTCACAACACTATGCAAACATGGAAGCACACACTGTGCATGAGATCTATTAACAGAAAAGTCTTGATATACTGACTTTACACCTTTAGTAGCATGGTACCAAAATTTATCATTTTATGAGCACTATATTCATGATTTAACACACATACACGAATTCAAATTACCATGAATCACATCTCAAGGCTACACAAGGATCCCTCTGGACACCGGTAACTAACCTACTAAGGCATAGCACAAGATCTATGAGCCAAGGGCCAACATCTATCCCACACAATCCATACCACACACTCTGAGACTTGATGGTGCTAGGGCACACACACATGGTTAGACCATCCAAACAAGACAACAATGACCTAACTCCTATAGCAAAAATTAGTTAGCCTCCAAGAAATAGTCCTAGCCTCGGACATCCCCATCCTCAAGGTTCCCTGTGTCTGCTTCCTCGTATACGCTCACCAAGTCTGCCTCATACATCCTTGGAGAGGAATCACAATACAATACATGGCCGGCATCGAAAACAATAAGGAGAAAATAGTTCAGCCACCAAAGTCATAAACAAATATCAAATAAAGATTAAATTTCATCAATAAAACAAGAAATGCACGCAGTTCAACACTAAACAAAATATGACCACGAGAGTAACGCACAAATGAAGATCACAAGGTGTGGCTAAACCATCACAATCAAATTTAAACAAAGTGTCAGCCTTTTCAGTTAATAGAAAATCATCAATAATTATAAAGAAAATACACAATCTTTGAAATTGCACTATACAACACTGCGTGACTAGGTACTAGCCACCAAACGAGGAAGGAGGGAACAACGTCAGGTTATCCTCAACTTTTTTTTTATTCCATACAATAAGGACTCTACATAAGCACCACAAAATCCCAGAATTCCTACTCCACAAGAGGGTGCACAAACATCAAGTCCTCTAAATGACAACTCCTTTAACTACAACTGAAGCTCCTTACAGATGGGATGATCATCGGGGAAAACTTCTCCCCTAAACTCCCAAATGTTAACCATCACAACAAACAACTGACAATCTTGCCGCATACCTTTCTTCAACTGCATGGCAGAAATCATGGGAATGGATCTCTACATGCCAACTACCTCTACCTTGACCTCTAGGCATCTACCTATGTACACACCGCCAAGGGACACCCTCACGTTGTTAGGCAAGGATGACAAAAGGAAAGAAGAAAATCTGCAGAGTTTAAGCAACTAGGACAACATAATGGGACTATGCACACCCAGAGTACCCAGTGTTTAAACTTGGCTCTGATACCAGATGTAACGCCCGCCTTGTACACCTCAAGAAATACACTTGTATGCTACATGAAACAGGAACATTTTTTTTTTAAATGATTAAGATAACAAAGAAATGTTAACATAACTAACTACGACATATTCCCTAAGGATACAAGGCTGCATTACTTTACAAACCACCTAACATAATTTAACATTCATCAGTAACTGATCTAAATCAAATGCATAATTGAATAACTGATTCATATTAATTACATACCATCAGATAATACAATCTACAAGATCAAAACATAACTGAAATGCTTTTATTACACATAAGTACATCATGACATCATTATATTGCCATTTTCAGACTACATTCGAATCACATACACAATGAATGTTTTGTTACACAAATCTGGTACAAGATTATACACTTATATCTTCACCAACTGGGACAAGTACAACTGGAACAAATCTTTTCTGCACATGATCTTGACAAGAAAAACCAATGGATAAAATAGCTCTTCCACCCAACCATGTGGAACCCTAAGGTCCACCCCCCGAGCTAGGAGTTAACATGAGGTCCCAAATAATAACAATCAGGTAGACAGAACTAACATGAACAAAGGACGACCAAACGCCAATACAACACATGGCATTAACAATACAACACAACTTATCTTCCAGAGGCGAAACATAACATAAGTGGAGAGACCAAACCACGAATGCTAGGTTGTAGTACGGAGAGTGTCATCGCATGGTCCTAGCATGGGTTATCCTGACAGCCTCTCACTAGGCGCCGGCCCCCATCTATGGTTATCCTGACAGCCTCTCACTAGGCACCGGCCCCATAGGGTGACACATGCGGAATCGACCTTCCTTTCATCAGGACAAGGAAGTCAATCATGCCAACCAGGCCTTCTCTACCCATCCTTAGTCTATACAAGCACTACAAGCCATGGGAGAGGAATCCATTAATCTTGTTTAGTGTGAAATCTACCCTTAACCCCCTAGTTCATTTTAGGTTATCACTTGATTAATCTACTTCCAACGGGTTATCCTGACTACCACTTTGGGCGCCGGCCCCACGTTGAAAGCCACTCTCCTTCCTAACACCTAGTAAACCTTAACCATCATACAAGGCATTATAGCAATACACATACTTATTCATTGCAAGGCATAAACCCTCTTGCATTACAAACAGAATCATAACACCAATTGTTATCCATCGCCTATAGCATTACAACATTTTACACTTTTACAGATACCAGGTCTCTCCAAACAACAATTACGACAAAACGGATACAAGATAGTCACAACTGGTTAAATATCTCATCCAGAGAATATCATATCACAACACACATAATCAACTTAGTCAATACTCCATTATACTTCATAATAAATTTGAATCACATAATCGTTATAACATCACAAATACAAAAACGTCCATCCACACTACGACAAACTAAGCCTCTGGAATTTCGAGTATGACCACTCTCAATTTGACTCTTAAGACAATAGAAATACTTAACTCACACAGTACATTTCAGATTCTAGTAATTAAACACTAAAATTCCTTCTTGGCTCATCATAAATAACTTTGTAACAAAATCGACAATGGATTACATTATCTCTTTAAATCAAACTAATTGATTTCACAATAAATACAACAATTATACTAATACATTACAATTAAACTATTTAAATATTCTACATTTGTTTCTAAAGATAGATTATAAAACACAAGTATAACAAATTTTACCCTGATTAACTTACCTTTCCAACATTGGATTAAGTACTAAAATGATAGCTTATAGCTATACGGCAATACAACGAGGACAAAGGTCCTACCATCAACAATGAACATCAATGTTTTCATTTTCTTCGAAGTTCTACCCTAATACGGTCCTTCAGATATTCTTGACCTCAAACAGATAACAGTTTACTATGCTTGGATTTCTTTGTCAAAGCGATGTCTCCGAAATGTTTTAATCAAAGATGATTTAAATCTATCTAATTCAATTCCTCCTCAAAATATAAATATATCAATAATCTGAACAATTACCATCCCAGTTTATAACTATTTTCCCAACCAAAAGTAAGTTCCTTCTGTATCAATACGATCTTTATCATTTTCTTGCAAACTTATCCAACTTATTTGACTCTTTCAAGAAATGAAATGAATAAAAATGCTAAATTAATACCATATAACTAAACGACAATTATAACGAGGAAAAATCTGCCTTGAAGGAACCTGTGGAATCACGATCAGCTTATATGAATTGTAAATGAGGTGTAAAATTGTTATTGACTGTCTTACCATTGAAATGGATGATATTTGTTTGTATCACCAACTTCTGGCAGCGTCCAACAACTCAGAATTTTAATAGATGGATGGCAACAACGTAATCGGTTTTCTCTCTCTAACGAAAGGCAATGACTACAGGAAAATAATGTTACATAGGGACGACAAACTGGAGTTGTTGAAAAGACTACTTACGGCTTCTAACAGCATTCTTAAGCCTCCGAATGAATTTTTCCTCTTTGTAAGAAAACACAGTGGACCAACTAACAGTAAGCCACCTTGGAGGTTGCATTTTACTTAGATATTCAATTATCTTAAAGCGTGGCTTCAACCTACTATCTAAGCTGTGGCCAAGGAAGTGAGGATAAGTAACATTAAGGTTGGGATGAATCCCAACAGTATTTATCCAGAAATCTATCTTCTTCTGTATCTGTTCAATGGGCAGACTTACCACAACAGGATACCTTTTGATACTAAGTATGCACTTCTCTACATTAAGTGTACTCGTGCCGATCTCCATAAAAATAGGAAAGAGATACATAAATAACTATCACATCTACTCAATACATTGACATGGAGTCCTTGGGCCATCAGGGAGCATACTCATCATCAGTCAAGCATTTTTCCATCATCCCATTAACTGATTCCCAATCACTATGCAGTAACAAGATTATCCCTCTAAGTTATATATGATTGCATGCGGCAATTCACCAAATCAAACATAATAAAAGTGAGCACATATAAAGTAACCCCTTAGGCATATTTTGAGATGAGTTGAAATAAAGGGTTAAGCCTTTATCATAGGTTACCATGATTGTAAAAATGTGGAGCACGACCAAGGCACAAAGATGAAGCTAATCACATAGATACTAGGAGATTCATAGAGAGATTTAGAAGGCCATAACACAAGACAGAAAGCGGACGGTGTTTTTCTTCTTATGGGCGTGATTGAAATGCTGAAATAGAGGTGCAGAAAACTGAGAGTTTCCATTGTATATTATTTATGATGGGCGGACTGACTATGCTCTAAGGCCTATCATCAATATTCTCTTGTCCTCCCCAAAGGCATTAAATCAAACCACAATTAAAACTCATGCACAAGACGCTGCATATAGGGTGCGATCTGCATAAGAAAACCCTTCCGAAGTACGAGTAGCTGAAAACAGTGACCTATGGAATGATTACAGAATCTGTTAAGTTTGCACTGATAGTGATGATAACTCATTGCAGAGGTGAAACTATTGGGTGTTTCACCATTAACAGTGATGGGGTGATTCCTCCTATGGTTAATTCTAACCCCCAGGACTGCTTGCAGAGACCAACATACTCACAGCCCCCTGATGGAAATTTTCTTGCATTCAAACTCAAACTCAAGTGTCTTAATCAGAATGAGCTACCATTTGACCCTGAGCCTCACCAGCTGAAATATAGACAAAACAAATATCAAAATCAATAAATGTGGCATCAGCTTTCCTCATTTGAATCCACCAAATATTCTCCGATGGAAATGGACGTGCTATCTGTCAAAGCTGAATCAGTCAAGTGATGATTTCTTTGAACAATTCCAGTGCATAAACCATGTCACCAAAGGCTGTGCTATCCCATTGATGTGGTAATTGATAAAAAAAAAAGAAGATAAAAGTGCGAATGTGAATCAACATTCCCACCACAGGCACTCATAAAGCTTAACGTTGATGATGCAGCGAGAGGAAATCCAGGCACAACAGGGGCTGGATGCATCCATCAAGAAACATTAGTGACATTTTGATGGACGGGGGGGAACTTTCAACCTCTCGAAAGCCTCAACAACAAATCTAAAACAATCGTGCTAGTAAAAGGATTGATGTTGTCAGTGGATCGAGTTACATACCCAGAGAGGCTTTCTAACAGATAAACATTAAGGAAAATATATAAAGATGTGTCGGCTTGCTTATAAGATTAAGAAACATGTTTATTTAAAGTAATATATGTTATCCTTGTTAATGAACAGGTATGAGGGGAAGCTACCTCCCATTGATGTATTTATACGCACAGCTAGCCCTGTTAAGAACCTCCACTGGATGTCTCAAACACTGTATTGTCTACTCAGGCTTTTCATTATCCAGTAGAAAAATCGACATGCTATATATCCGAAGATGGAGGATCCCCACTCACATTTTATGCTCTGTTGGAAGCTTCACATTTTGTAAAGAGTTGGGTTTGAGCATCGAGAAAGTCTTGTTTTCTCAATGTCCATACTATAAATTAACTTTGATGGCTGATACTGCTTACTGGATATTTTCTTTTTAAGACTATTTTCATTAGATCAGCATCAGATGCCATCCGTAAATCCTCTAGTAGTTCCTTAATTTCAGTTCTTCGCTTCTCAAGATCTTCTAGAGTCAGTCTTTGGGTTTCCTCTGGCGCTCCTCTTAATTTTTTTCAGGGTCTGAATGACCTACAGCCCATTGCAGCGTGGAATCGAGAGAAGGAAATCCTCCGTCCATGTATTCTTCTTGTACAGTGTTTTGAGTTTTTACCAAGCAAGAAAACCCTAGCAAAACCCATATTAATACTATTTTGGATCTCAACATCGTGCTCAAGGTGATTCAAACTTGAGACATCCAGGAACAAACATGGATAAATTACACGCGCCCAAATATAATATGTCTTTGCTACGCTTTCAAGGAGAGGAAATCTGTTAAAAGAGGAACGGATACAAGGTCAGCAAAGGCTGGACGGGGATGTAAGGCCCAAAAATTCCCTTGATATAAAAACTAAGAATTGGAAATAAAGACAATTGCCATCAAAATGAATGATTGCAGGGATGATAGAATCATTTGGCAAATGCAGAGGAAGGAAGACAATTTTAAACAGCGAAATCCTTGAACAGAAAAATGATTTAAAACCCTAACAGATGTTAAGGTTTAAACGTAGAGAGGACAACCAATAGAAAAATGAACACCGGGTTTAGGATTTGGTAGCGAAATCTCAGAATGCAACTCGATTGCAGGTGGAATCACATCTTAAACATAAATTTAACCCAAACAATCATTTGGAAGATTAAACAACCAACAACATTTGCAGAATCAAAAAGAGAAGCAGAGGAGTAAATTAAACTTTTAAATGGAACCTGGTTGCGATGCCGATTCGACAATCCCGGTTCAACTGCTACAGTCCAAGCCTTTTTCCCTGATCTTCTTTACTTTTTCTCTACCTCCAATGCTCCCCCTTTGCCTCAACAAACCTTTTCTTTTATAACACAGCCCCTTCCTTCGTCCAAGGGACTCAGCACGCGATCCCGTGCATCTCCCCCAATACTAATATTTTTATTTAATTTAAAGATCCCAATTATTAGATATTTTATTTTATTATTATTTTTCTTTATAGCCGACCCAAAATATTGTTATAAATAGAATAGTACTTTTTCGACAATTATATAATTTTGTACTATCCTTTAATTTATTCATTAATCAAGTTGTGAATTACAATTTACAACATGATTACCACTATTTATTTATTTAAATATTTATTATAAATAATATTATATCGAATAATACAAACTTCTTACAACTTTATTTATCAACAACACTTCTATAATAATTTATTTATAGCTAAAATTGACAACAATGACTTTATGCCTATTTAACAACATTTATGCTCTTCCGTAGAATAATTCTAATTAAAGCACAACATTACCACACATACTTAGACACCTGCAGAACTCATTAGACTCCAAGATACAATATTACCTGACAATAAGACATGGGCGAACGACAACAAATAACCTCAAGGGTAAACTGACGACGAAGGAACACTGACTAGGGACCTCAGACCTGTAATCAGGTGGAGTCGATGCCTAGTACCTGCATCCTGCAGCAACGCACAGTTAACTATAACAAGATATACATATACATCACATGCAGTCCTATCGTGAATGGAAATTGCAGTGGGGTAGGGTACTCGAGAACGAGTAATACGACACTGTTCCATTCACGTTTATGAAGAACAATCAACTATATTGAATAATGTAACAGATTACTAGTCTACAACATAAAATGATCGACTAACTTGCAATCCCATATAGTGAATAACATCAAAGCATCTAAAACATCTAGTTCATTTATCAAATCGTAAAGCATAAAATGACATAATCCAACATCAACATCTGTTATCATATCAATCAGGTTCACAATGAAGTAACAAGATAACAAGAGATTCATCATCTACGGTCTAAGACACTATCATAAAGTCTAAGCAACATCAATCTGATGGACGACGAGATGAGGGGCACTACACCACATATATTTTAAAAAAAATAGAACTATAAAATAATTCTTAAATAGTTCAAAAGTAAAATAACTTAAATAAAACAAAATAGAATAAAATAACTCTTCAAATTTTATGATTTAATTAATTATATTTATATATTTTATTAGATTGACTATTTTATTATTTTATTAATTATACTAATTATATATTTTATAAAGGATGGAAATAATATAGAGTCTAAAAAAAGTAGGAAAATATTTTAAAGTTGTGATGAACCACATGATAGTATTTTCTTTGTTACAATTTGTTTTGTTTTCATTTAAGAATTATTTTATTTTATTTTTATTCTCTCTATTAGATATTTCGCAAACACAATAAAAAATTTATATACATTTGAACCATAAGAGTAAATGAACCATAAGAGTAAGAGCAAAAGAAGATAAATAAATACATAAAATTTGGTATTACTTGATAAAGATTTACCTTTGTTGACCATGTCTATGGTCCATTAAGTAGAGGGGGAAAACGATGTAAATAATATAAAAGAAGATAAATAAATAAATGAAAGTTGCTATTACTTTGACTAGATTTACCTTGGTAAAGAGGATAAATAATGAAAACAATAGAGAATGATGTGAAAAAATGTAGGAAAAAGATTTAGAGTTATGTATGTAGTAAATAAAATAATTTTAAATAAATTAAACTAGCATACCTATCTTTAGAAAAATTATGTAAACTTGGCACGAAGAGTTATCATTATGGAGGCGCCTATTTTTAACTATATATTGATTAAAGTTGAAATAGGCATGATATATCTCTATATTTTTACATAAATTTTTCTAAAGATAAGTATGCTAGTTTTAAAAAATATATATGATTTGTTTAAAGTATTGGTAACAAATTAAATGCCTACATATTATTTTTAACATAGAAAATATTAATGTTCATAAAATAATATTATAATGTTAGCATTCATTTTATGTGAATAACAATACAATAGAATTTAATGAAAGAGGTGTTATAAAATATAACTATATAAATATTATTGGTTGTTAACTTTTTCTTTATTTTTATTTTTCTCGAAGGAAAAAATAAAATCGGTCAAGTGAGGTTTAGTAATATTTTATGTGAATAACAATACAATAGAATTTAATGAAAGAGGTGTTATAAAATATAACTATATAAATATTATTGGTTGTTAACTTTTTCTTTATTTTTATTTTTCTCGAAGGAAAAAATAAAATCGGTCAAGTGAGGTTTAGTAATATTCTTTTGAGGTGGATAAAAAAAATTAAGGTATGATTAGAGGGTACTTCCGGTGGTATTTTTTTTCCAAAATTGAATATTTAGTTAACCCAAACAAGACATATGTTTGGTCGAGACACATTATTTGTCCTTTACGATATGCTTTGGTTTTAGGCTTGGACTTACAATTGTAGGTCTATAATGGAAGTCATCTATAAATTACATTTTTGCAATATGGTAAATGATCTGATATTACAACTTTTTTTGGACAAAATTAATAAGGTTTTGTAGATGAGGATGTTTAGTTTTCAAAAATCTATTTAAAAAAAAAAAACCTAATTTTTAAATTACTTATCATTTTTCAAATACAATATCTCATAAACATGAAAAGGCATATTTCTTATTTTTAAAACAACTTTTTATTATTAAATCTATTGTTTTAAAACTATTTGAGCTTAACATGTAATGCCCCTTCATTTCTCATCTTGGATATGCAGATAGTCTGGCTAAGGAGCATGAAGATGAAGGTAAAATAATATGAATATTTAGGGTATGTTAGATAGTTGATGTTGAAAATTATATGATGTTGGTAGATGCTACATTCATGTTGATGACATTCCTGATTATGCTTATGTGTGGTTTCATATGACAGTTAATATGTTTTATCGATAATCTTTGTTGCGACACAGATAATTTATATGCTTTGACATTGTTTTACATTCAGGTGATTATGATGTTAATCTTACTATGATTGTCATATGTTAGAATTGATTTTTATGCAACTGATTCTGTGTCATAGGATGTTATGTTGTGATGTGTTGTGTGGATTAATCCTATTATATGCATCATGTGATTTTCTGATGATATAATATGGAATTGTATGTGTTCATTCATTTGATGCAATTAGACTTAGAAAGAATTGTGGTTGTTAATTAATTTATAATGTTGGTTAGATCTTGTTTTAGTTCGTTAGTAATGCAACCATGGAACCCTAGAGGATAAATCTTAATTTAAATTTTATGAACAAATATATGATTGTTGTTATTTCTTTCATTTTAAAAAAATATATTTGTCCTTTTTGTAAGTTTAGTTGTGTTATCCTCTAGGTTCTTTGGTGGGGTATTACATAACATAAGTATCATTATCTACCAATTGAAAAAAATAATGTTATAGTTATTTTAGGTCATGTTAAGGCACTCGTATACAAAAGGTTTGAGTTTCCTAGCTTAATCCTATTTAATTATATATATTACTAATAATACCTAGATTAGGCACTTAGGAGCCACAAAAAAGAGCGTTAAGGTTTAGAATCTTGTAAAACAAAGTTCATTGGGTCCATTCTTAAGAGACGATAGATTAACCTCTCAAAGCTACCTATAAAATATAGTTTAATAACAAACTAATTGATGTAGGAGCATTTGGGCGAAGGAGTTATCCTACATCAACCAAAAAGATTTTTAGTTGTTTCTTTTAGTTTTGGTTTTATTGGGTCTATTTTGGTGTCTCCAGCCTTGGGATACATGTGGAGTGATCAAATTTGACAGAGTTGCATTTTTTACTCTACCTTGTCTTTGACCCATAATAGCTAGTTTCACCAAAAAAATTGTTTCAGGAAATCAGTGAGGTCTCTTTCCAAACCCTCTTATAGGTAGATTGTTGGTTCCCTCCTTGATTTGATGGATAAGCTTTCATGAGTAGATCTTTTATGGTTTATCAGAATTAATCATTTTGTAATTTCTGTTGGCAATTTGGTGATGTTTTAAAATGTCAAACTCTATGAGGCTTGAGGTAGAATCCCTTGGTAAGAAGTTAGATAATGTTGATACGTACATATTTGCAAGATTTCGGAAGAATCTGAGCTTCTGGAAAAAAGTTATAATAGAAGTCAGTTTTCATCTACCTGGTCGATTGTCGAATGGCATTGTTTGGTGTAGATCACATATTTGCTTCTTTCAATGCTCCTTTTATATGTGTGACTGATTTTGTAATTCCCTGCCATGCAACCCTAAAGGTAAGTTTAACTAAGCAATAAGAAGGGCAATTTTTTTTTTCTTTAGAAGTGGTAATAACAAAACATAACATGGTCTACTAGCATCAAGTTAAACTAACATCTCTAGGGATTACATAGCTACATTATTGAAATATAACAATAACCAACAACATACATAGTTTAATCAAATACATCAACTAGCATCTTTCATTATGACATCCAAATACATCAAGAAGTTTGCACTAAGATTACAAGTAGAAAATACTATATCTTACAAGAGGAATTACATAGTTTCATTGAGATAAAAGTTGTCTTTTTAGATACATCAATTACATAAGGATTTCTTTTGATACAAAAGATCTAAATATAAATAGTACAAATGTCTGTTTTTGATACAGGTGCAAAATTGGAATTAAGAGAGATACATCTTTTTTACACATGAGCCATAATGCCATAAAACTAATGGAATAAAGCACAACCACCTAACCATGTGGAACCCTGAGGTCCAACCCCCATGCTAGGAGATAACAATGAGGTTCCACTAAGTCAAAGATCACAAGATACAAATAAGAAGATACAGAATTGCCACAGAAACATAGATCAACAATGGCTAACACTACTCCAGAGGCAACATCAAAAGATAACATAAAGGAAGTAACTAAGTTGCAGTAGGAAGAGTGTCATCACATGGTCCTATCATGGGTTATCTTGGCTATCTCTCTCTAGAAACCGGCCCCCATCTATGGTTATGCTGGTAGCCTCTCTCTAGGTACCGGCCCCACAGGGTAACACACGCGAAACTAACACATCCTCTCATGAACAAAAGGAGGTCGATCTTGCCAACTAGGCTTTCTCATCCCATCCTCAGCCTAAGAAAGTGCTATAGGCATGGGTAAGGCATCATAATTATCTTATTATGTGTTCAACTACCCAAACCATCTAGGTTAATTATTATGTTATCACTTGATTACAACTTTCATCAGGTTATCCAGGCAACCATTTTGGGCACCAGCCCCACCATGAAAGCCACTCTCCTACATACAATTAGTACACCTATCAAGATAAATAAACAGAATTCACCAAAATGACATGTATGATAATGACACTACAAGGCATCTTTCCTCTTGCATACAAATCCTATCTCAAGGACCAACTCTTGAATCCTTGTCCCAAAAGTTCCAGTTGAAACAGTCACAACAACCATAAACAACATGAAACTAGAGCAAGGCATGGGTCATCTTGTTCCCAAATTACAACCAATTACATAAACCAACACAATATTTTATTCCATGCTCAATACAATAATGAACACCAACATTCAAGAAGGACTCTACAACCACATCATGAACATGACATCAACATGAGTTCAAGTAAAAACCACAAGAATAGGTACTCTGAGCAAGGCATTACCCATCTTGCACATGTATCATACAAACATGACTAAGAAACCATATTTCAAGAATACATTTCATTCAACTCACAAGATGCACACAAAGCCAACCCCCACACAATCACATCCTCCTAGGCCTTTGAAAACCACTTTCCTCAATAACACAACACATGAGACCATTAAAACATAATGGTGACACATCACGATCACTTCCAAAACACATCATAAACACATCATAAGATAGCTCTATCCCAACAATGCAAAACAATAATAACTTGAAAGGGTTACCAATTAATCTATAATAGAAAATTTAGTCAAACAAGATGCTACCCGTTGTTAGACTAAACCTCTTTCTACACTAATGTGGATCTTATTAAATTTTTTGACTAGATCTAAAATAACAATTCAATATTTATAATATGATAAATTTTACCTAAGCATCTAACTCCACTTTATATACTATATAATACTCATTAATTAAATAAAACTTGATAAATAAATACTCTAATTAATTACAAATTGAATAATACTTTTGAATATTCCTATATTTAAAATATGCAACAAAAATATCAATATCCACAACCAAAATTTAAATCACATCTACATTCAAATCTTTTAAATGAGGCATCAAATAATTAAAAAATAAATTATTTTAAAAAGATTTAACTTTTTATTTATAAAGTAATGCTTAAATATAACATATCCTTAAATAATAGGGATGAAATAAAATAATACTTAAATATAACACATCCCTCAATAATAGGTATTTGATTTCTCATAAATAAAATATCTCTTAAATATAACACATCTCGAAATAATAGGCATTTGATTTCTCATAAATAAAATATCACTTAAATATAACACATCCCGAAATAATAGGGATTTGATTTGAAATATAAAAATACTTTAATATAACACATCCTAATAATAGGAATTTGATTTTTCTAAAAAAAAATAAAACACATCCTTAGCCACAAAAAGGGAGTATCCGCTACACAACACTCAAGGACACAAGGTCTAGAATGTGTTAGAGAGTGTACACCAAACACACAGACAATTAAGTTATCTACATCCTCATATCTAAGCTACTTAACATAAGGATTTAAGACAACACAGTTGCTACTTACATACAAACAACTTCTATCTTTAATACAGTACAATTTCCTTTTACTAAGCTATGAAAATATGCAATTACTTCCTTATGCCCAATGATATTTACATAGAACATGTATGATATCACACACAAGAATAATTGATAACTATAATTGACTTAAAGTATCACATTCATGAGCTTATGGGTCTAGCGCAAGTTTCAATTTGATCTGTGCACATGGTCCTCACACAGGCATACAAAATGCTAACTTCCATAAATCACAACAATTCTTCCATATGAGGTCATGACTAGCTAGGTGATAAATGTCAAGTTATCAACACCCATGCTAAGATAACCCACCCATTACAACATCACATAACCACATGACTCATTCCAATACTTAATTACATGTACTATTTAAGAAATTCATACTGGCAAATATATTATCACATTTTCAGAAATGAAGAAGAACACATTGTAGACACATAAGTAAAATAGGGCATAAAAAATTCATTTCTTAAAGAGCAATTCTACAAACTTATTAACCTTCTAATGTCATACTAATGCACACAGGGGAGACCTGTACTATTATAGGTGAGACCTATACTATTACCAACCCATCGCAAAGTGAAAATTGTCTAACCTAGAGCAACAACAAGAATCCAGAGGTCTCAGTATTGCAACCTAGGCTTTGATACCAAGTGTAATGCCCCGCCATGCAATCCTAAAGGTAAGTTTAACTAAGCAATAAGAAGGGCCAAATATTCTTTTTTCATTAGAAGTGGTAATAACAAAACATAACATGGTCTACTAGCAACAAGTTAAACTAACGTCTCTAGGGACTACATAGCTGCATTATTGAAATATAACAATAACCAACAACATACATAGTTTAATCAAATACATCAACTAGCATCTTTCATTATGACATCCAAATACATCAAGAAGTTTGCACTAAGATTACAAGTACAAAATAGTATATCTTACAAGAGGAATTACATAGTTTCATTGATACAAAAGCTCTCTTTCTGGATACATCAATTACATAAGGATTTCTTTTGATACAAAAGATTTAAATACAAATAGTACAAATGTCCATCTTTGATACAGGTGCAAAATTGGAATCAAGAGAGATATATCTTCTTTACACATGAGCCACGATGCCATAAAACCAATGGAATAAAGCACAACCACCCGACCATGTGGAACCCTGAGGTCCACCCCCCATGCTAGGAGATAACAATGAGGTTCCACTATGTCAAAGATCACAAGCTACAAATAAGTAGATACATAATTGACATAGAAACACAAATCAACAATGGCTAACACTACTCCAGAGGCAACATCAAAAGATAACAAAAAGGAAGTAACTAAGCTGCAGTAGGAAGAGTGTCATCACATGGTCCTAGCATGAGTTATCCTAGCTATCTTTCTCTAGAAACTGGCCCCCATCTATGGTTATCTTGGCAGCCTCTCTCTAGGCACTGGCCCCATAGGGTGACACATGTGAAACCTTGAGGTCCACCCCCCATGCTAGGAGATAACAATGAGGTTCCATTAAGTCAAAGATCACAAGCTACAAATAAGTAGATATAGAATTGACATAGAAACACAGATAAACAATGGCTAACACTACTCCAGAGGCAATATCAGAAGATAACAAAAAGGAAGTAACTAAGTTGCAGTAGGAAGAGTGTCATTGCATGGTCCTAGCATGGGTTATCCTGGCTATCTCTCTCTAAAACCAGCCCCCATCTATGGTTATCTTGGCATCCTCTCGCTAGGCACTGGCCCCATAGGGTGACACATGCGGACCCGACACATCATCTTATGAAGACAAGGAGGTCAATCTTTCCAATCAAGCCTTCTTATCCCATCCTTAGCCTAAGAAAGTACTATAGGCATGGGTGAGACATCATAATTATCTTATTATGTGTTTAACTACCCAACCCATCTAGGTTAATTATTATGTTATCACTTGATTACAACTTTCATGGTGTTACCTAGGTAGCCACTTTGGGCATTGGCCCCACCATGAAATCCACTCTCCTACATACAACTAGTACCCCTGTTAAGATAAAAAAATAGAAATCACCAAAATGACATGCATGATAATGACACTACAAGCCATCTATCCTCTTGCATACAAATCCTATCTGAAGGACTAACTCTTGAATTATTTTCCCAAAAATTCTAGTTGACATAGTCATGGCAACCATAAACAACATGAAACTAGAGCAAGACATGGGTCACCTTGCTCCTAAATTACAACCAATTACATAAACCAATAGAATATTTTATTCCATGCTCAATACAATAATGAACCCCAACATTCAAGGAGGACTCTATAATCACATCACAAACATGACATGAACATGAGTTCAAGACAAAACCACAAGAATAGGTACTCTGAGCAAGGCATTACCCATTTTGCACATGTATCATACAAACATGAATAAGAAACCATATTTCAAGAATATATTTCATTCAACTCACAAGATGAACACAAAGCCAACCCCCACACAATCACACCCTCCTAGGCCTCTAGAAACCACTTTCCCCAATAACACAATGCATGACACCATTAAAACATAATGGTCACACATCACAATCACTTCCAAAACACATCATAAACCAAGATCCCTCATCAATACTTCAATAACAAAACCATAAATGTAACATATCATCCGATGCACTAATAATGGTCTTAAAGAATGTAACATTATTCCAAGCATGATAAATCATCTAACAACATAAGATATCTCTATCCCAACAATGTAGAACAATAATAACTTGAAAGGGTTGCCAATTATTCTATAACAGAAAATTCAGTCAAACAAGATACTACCCGTTATTGGACTAAACCTCTTTCTACACTAATGTGGATCTTATTAAAATTCTTGACTAGATCTAAAATAACAATTCAATATTTATAATATGATAAATTTTACCTAAGCATATAACTCCACTTTATATACTATATAATACTCATTAATTAAATAAAATTTGGTAAATAAATATTTTAATTAATTACAAATTGAATAATACTTTTTAATATGCCTATATTTAAAATATGCAACAAAAATATCAATATCCACAACCAAAATTTAAATCACATCTACATTCAAATCTTTTAAATGAGGCGTCAAATAATAAATCAATAAATTATTTAAAAAGGATTTGACTTTTTATTTATAAAGTAATGCTTAAATATAATATATCCCTAAATAATAGGGATGAAATAAAATAATACTTAAATATAACACATCCCTCAATAATAGGTATATGATTTCTCATAAATAAAATATCTCTTAAATATAAAACATCCTGAAATAATAGGGATTTGATTTCTCATAAATATAATATCACTTAAATATAACTCATCCCGAAATAATAGGGATTTGATTTGAAATATAAAAATACTTAAATATAACACATCCCAATAATAGGAATTTGATTTTTCTAAAAAAAAAAACACATCCATAAAACTATTCTTCCCTATTAAATAGGGAGTTGACGTCACACATTCAAAATAATAAATAAAACTCAAATTAAAACAATAATTTACTAAAGAACAAATTTTAAGATAATTAAACTTTATAATTAACATTATGCAATAATACTTAATATTTAGCTAATAAGGTTTAATCAATATTTAGTTACTACATAATAAATCTATTAACTAACTAAACTTAAAATAAGTTATAACATTCTTATCTAACTACCACTTCAAAATAATACATTTTCCAAGAACAAGTTGAACAAAAATAATGATTCGAGTATTCAACTAACACTAATGTTACCTCTATATGACTATTAACTTTTTAACAACAATCTTTTCTAAAAACGATCTTCCAAAATAAAACAATAATTTTGTATATGATACTCATATAACAAGAAATAGATTCTAAACTAATACTTAAAACTTTCTAGGAAATTTAATTAAAGTCCACATTAAATTATTATTAATTTTGTGAGAACTCCATAATATAACTACAAATTTTATTTTCTAAATATAAAAATTACTATAAAGAATAGTTAAATTATTAATTACCTAACTCAACACAAAAAAAAAAAATCTATTTCTAACTTAAACCTATGATAATCCCTAAGTTTTCTCTAGTTAAACTCAAAGATTTTGTTGATTGACAAAATTGTTAAAAAAAATTAAAATATCTATCTACATATTCAATCTACAGAAGAATTCATATTGAACAATAAATTAAGTTTTCAGGCAAGGAAGAAGTAAAAAAAATGATGAAGCTGGCTGAACCAGGCAACCAAATTTCATAGCCAAGAGCCAAGGTTCAGAGGAATTTAATTCAGGTAAAAAAAAAATCATTGTTTTAAATGCATAAACTACAAACTAAAATTCAATTGTAATATTCATAATTTCTGGCAACCTCTCAAGGAATATGCATAAGTTTTAAAGTGTAAAAGCTAAAATTCTAATATCTCTTATCCTAAATTTCATTAGGTTTGTAGATACTAAAATTTCAAATGCAATTTTAGACATGATTCAATGCATATGGAGGTCGTACAATGTAGCCAAGTAGGCTAGAGGAAAAGAAATGATTTAAGAGTTTTGATAGAATGAAATCATCTTTATTAGTCTTATTTCAGCAAGTGTTCAAAGAATCCCATCAAATGACAAGAGATTATAGATAAATAGAATTTGTTTGATATACAGATCAATGACTGGAAAGAAAATAGTTTGGACTTGACAATGCAAAAATTGAGTTTTCTTTTGATAAAAAGACATTGGTATTCTTAATTTGACATAGGAATACAACAATAGAAAATGATTTAATTTCTACTAGTGGCAAAAGATTTCATTTAACTAAGGTGTCTATAGTCAATATGAGAGGAATAGATGTGAAGAAAGCTAGATAGGTGTGTAGATGATTCAGAGTAAGGTCTCTTAAAATGTCACAATGGGTGGTTGAAGAGAATATTCAAGAGAATGCAAATGTCAAGATTAAAAATAATGAGGTTATAGAAAAGAATATATTCTCATGAAGCATATAGAGAGAATAGGTTGCAGAGCTTGATTAATCATTTAAGTTGATGGGAGAAACTTTCATTTGATTACAGATGGAATTGTTTGAAAAAAAATTCATAGAGGATCACACTTCAACCAGAATTTGACCAATCATAAAATTGCATAGACTACTCACATACAAGATTTTTCTTCATATCTAGACAAGCAGAAGAAATTTTGTTTAATACATACCCAGAAATTCTTTAGATCTCCCTTGCTCCCTTCTCCTCTTCCTCTACCAATTCCTCTTCCTTTCCCCAAATTTTCTGTGTATCTTTTCTAAAAACCCTCCTCTCAAATAATCTTCCCAAAACCAAAAATAGACCAGGATAATAAATTCCTAAATCCCCCAATCTTCCATTACTGACATCCACTATCCAAAATTTTAAATGCATTTCTACCACCACTATCTAGAATATTTTTAAATCTTGAAAATTATTTTCGGCAAACACTTCCTCAAAACAATTAACAACAATATCAAAATAATATCTTCCAGCCCACTATTTAATCAATTACTAAAGTATTAAATATTAATAATTGATTCAATAACTTTATTATCATTATTATTATTAACTTTAAATACATCTAACAGGAATAATTTTTGAATTTCTGACAACCCACTCCAACAATAAATTAATGGCAAAATAAAATAAAATCTCACATGCCAGATAAACTCAATAAAGTACTAAATATTAACAATATTATTATTATTGCTAGCTTTCAAAGCTACTAATTTAATTTAATATAAAAAAAATCAACTAATTAATATTCTAAATTTTCTACATTAATTAGATAACTAATATTGATGTATATATATATATAAGCTTATTATTATTATTATTATTATTATTATTATTATTATTATTATTATTATTATTATTATTATAACAATTAATAAATCTCCAACAAATACACATTGACTATATAACCAAAATGATCAAACATCAACACATCTATTCACATAGATCACTTATTCTATAAAATGAAACAAATGACTATAATCAACAACTTAATACCTTGGTCACTAAGTTCAATAAAATGAACCTTAAACTCAAATAAACAAACAATAACAACCACATACCAAAGGATGACCAACTCCCAAGGATAAGTACCAACTGAGCGGCAACTACACCCATGATTGGAAATATCTGGATGACAACAAACTGAAGACATTGGCTAACAGAGGGAACCCCATGTTATCTCCCATCCACAATATCCATTAGTGTAAAGGCACACTCAAACCTGCTAAATCAGGTGGAGTCGATGCCTGGTACCTGCCATCCTGTAGCAAACAAAAGTGTCAAATACAACATATATATAATCATCCAATAGACACACTGTGACAGGGAATCGCAACGTAGTAGGGTACTCAACATGAGTAATACTACACTGTCCCTTCAGAAAATGCATAAAAAATATTTGCATTAACCAAGTTCATAAACAACCTGATAGCACATCATCAAATAGTTGCATAAATCACATACTAAACTAATCTACATAATCAATTAACCCATAAATGATCACATCATAAGCATAATGTATTAATCATAAACATCAACAATGGCATCATAATAACCATCAATAAGTGTCATTAACTACATCAAAACAGTAAACCTACCTTCAACCTGTCTAACATACCCTAAGTATTCTGAGTATTTTACCTTCATCTTCATGCTTCATAGTCCAACCACCTACACATACAAGGTGAAACTAGAGGGGCACTACAGATTTGTCTAGAAAGGAAGGATTTGTGCGTAATATGAAAGTCAAAGTTGACATAGTTGTATTATCCATGACCCACCAGAGGTCAAATTGTATTGAGTTCATATCCAATTTATTCATTAGGTGTTCATTGTGTTAGCACCATCAAGTCAATATATATATTCCTTCAAAGATAAAATAATATGCCATTAATGACAAATACATCTATAGGGGCCGGTACTAATGTTTGGGGAGTTTGAAATAATAGAAAACATGTGATTTGGGAAGAATTTGAATGCTATATCAATTTGGTTGTTCCAAAGGCCAGGAGATCTCTCCACATGGGAGAGAAAGGAAACTTTATTCATATTTATGGAGTGGATACGAATAATCCTCTTCTTTTAATGCAAATTGGAGGATTGGGTAGTGGCATGAAAGCATGGGACCCATTCATATTTTTAATATAACCATTTCATAGAGAATGATTTTAAAGATGTTTTTGAATATAATTATATTTTGTATAGAGTGAGGCGTCACCTCAACTCTTGAAGAGCAATTCATTTCTATTTTTCCTTTGCCATCAATCTTAGTAAAAACAAAAAAAATTTGAGAATGCAATAGGGAGAAGGGAGTAGCTACGTAACAAGCAGAGAAAAAGTTGGAAGAGGTCGGGCGAGTGCTGTGGAGGCCATGGGCCTAAAAGGAATAAGCTTTTACTCTAATTTCAAATAGTCCCAAGTTCATTTGTATGGGTCATTTATTTTCTACAAATAAATTTGTTAAAGTTAATATACAAAAAAACTAGAAATAAGAAAAAGAGGAGATAGGTTGTAGAGGGAATGGAATCAACCCTTGGAAGAAAATGAGAAGAGAACTCAAACATTAGAAATAGTACACTGCCAGAATGTATTCAAAAGAAAGAGTGAGGCATTTTACATGGAGGAAGAGTATGTTGGATCTAGGGCATACAACTGAGAGGGGGGGGTGAATCAGTTGTATACAAACTTGCTTTCTATTTCAAACACTTGATTCGTCTTGTTAGTTAACAGCATATCAATTAATCATCCATGAAAGTAAAATGCACAAACACAAGAGTACATAAACATCAACACAATGAACACCAAGATTTTGACGTGGAAAACCCAGTTAAGGGAAAAACCACGGGGTGATTAACCCAAGGATTATTCTCTGTTAAAAGAATAAGAAAAAGAATGGCACTTGCCAATTAGGGCTCACTGCCCGAGCATACTGCTCACAAAGAGGCACACTGCCTACAAAGAGACACACTGTCTACAAAGTGATAAGAATCACGGTCTTGAACTAGAGAATGACACCTTTACCATGTCCGGATCAGTTCCATTTAAGCCCAAAAACCTTTGCTCTGCCTTTCGCACTTCTTTTTGCTACACCATTCTCATCCCCACAAATCCACACTTCAAATGAACTCACAAACCTTTATTTATACAAGACATCGACTTAGGAACAATCATCTAAGTTGGCAATCAACCATAAGAATATTCGCAAGATGAATAACACATCCGGTCAGCCACCACAAGAACATTCGCGGGATGAACAACTCATCCGGTCGGCTAGTCTGAATAAGAACTTCATCCGGAAGAATATCTTCAATTCTGGGCTCTACTATCAATGCGGACCAACAACACAACCTCAACATGATTCAAGAACCTTCACAAGCCTGCCTAAATGACCAGGTACATCCACACTTTCTCTACGTACTGGAATCTTTTCTCTTCCTCATCTGGAACTTCAAGAACACTGTCTGTCGCCACTATCATAATGCAAAAGGTACTTCCGGACCTCCAAATCATACACAACTTGAGATGACACATCACAAGGACATCCCAAACACTCCTTCCAATCCGCAGATTGGGATTATACAGTTCCGGACCCCACCAGACCTTTCTGTGATCCACTGTCACCTCTGAACACTTGCCGGAACCGGTTCTACACTGACAGCCACAACTCCTTCAGATCTTCATGCGGACCTCTGAAATCTTAACTGAAGCATCTCAAGACTCATATATACAAACCCTTTAATCTGCATCCTCCAGTTCGCATCCTATACAATACATTTGCCTTCTTCTTATCACTGTTCTTCATTGTTCCTGACTGAGGCTAATTTTCTCAATATCCTCAGCACACTGCTCATCAAATCACTCTTGTCAATGCAATATGAGTATGTTGACATCAATGACAACACTGGTTCACCTCATACATGCAACAATCTCCCCCTTTGTCATTGATGGCAACATATGATGTGAAAAACCATCAAGACAAGAACTTCTCCTTTCTGTCATAGCTCCCCCTATCAGCAACATGTCTTCTCCTCATTTACTGCTCCCCCTTTGATCATTAGCTATTTCTTTTTCACATGTCTTCTCTCTCCCTTTGACATCAATGGCAAAGGGCTCATACTTGCAATTTTAACACATCAGAATCATACCAGCTACTCCCCCTTAGTAGCAGCTCCCCATCATCAATCCGGATCACAAGATATGACTGTGATATCCACCGGACTAATGCACATCAGTGCATCCTAGTTCATCACCGGAGGGGCCATGACCCCTAACTTCTCTCAGAGATATTCAAAAGAGTCCTTGGGAAGAGGTTTAGTAAAGATATCTGCAATCTGATCCTTGGAGGGAACATACTCCAACCTGACTTCTTCCTTGTTCACTTGTTCTCTCAAAAAGTGAAACTTGATAGATATGTGCTTAGTCTTAGAGTGCAATACCAGATTCTTGGAAATATTAATTGCACTTGAATTATTACAGAAAATTGTGATAGGCTTCTCATATTCAACTTTAATGTCTCTTAGCATCTGCTTCATCCATAAGATTTGAGTGCAACTACCTGCTGCTGCAATGTATTCTGCTTCAGTTGTAGACAGAGATATTGCATCTTGTTTCTTGCTTAGCCAAGAAACTAATCTCTTCCCCAAAAAGAATGCTCCACCACTGGTGTTCTTCCGGTCATCTACATCTCCTGCCCAATCTGCATCTGTGTAAGCATGAAGAGAGAAATCTGGATCTCTAGGGTACCATAGACCATACTCAACTGTTCCTTTCAAGTATCTAAAAATTATTTTGATTGCCATAACATGAGATTCTTTAGGATCAGCCTGGAATCTTGCTACAAGACCAACAGCCTACATTATATCTGGTTTGGTCTGAGTGAGATACAACAATCCACCAATCATTGATCTATACTTTGTCTGATCTGCCTTTGGGGAGTCATCATCTTTGCTCAACTTACATCCGGTTTCCATGGGAGTGTTCATTGGTTTTGAATCTTCCATACCAAATTTCCTTAACAATTCTTTCACATATTTGGTCTGAGAAATGAAGATCCCTTTCTTTGTTTGAGTAATTTGCAGACCCAAGAAGAAATTCATTTCACCAAGCATAGACATTTCAAACTCACATTTCATCTGATTTGCAAAAGTTTTGCACATACTGTCTCTTCCTCCAAAAATGATATCATCCACAAACACTTCAACAATCAAAATGTTTTCATGATCAATTTTGAAATATAAGTTACTATCAGCAGTACCTTTGCTGAATCCAATCTGCACAAGATGTTTATCCAACCTTTCATACAATGCTCTTGGGGCTTGTTTTAATCCATACAATGCTTTCTTCAACTTGCAGACCATATCATCATTGTTAGACAATTGAAATCCATCTGGTTGTTCAATGTAAACTTCTTCTTCCAGATCACCATTTAGGAAGGCAGACTTGACATCCATCTGATATACCTTGAAGTTTTTAAAGGCAGCAAATGCAAGAAATAATCTAACTGCTTCAATTCTTGCCACCGGAGCAAAGGTCTCTTCAAAATCAATTCCTTCTATTTGAGAGTAGCCTTTGTAGACCAATCTAGCTTTGTTTCTGATTACTTCACCAGCTTCATTTAATTTGTTCTGGAAGACCCATTTGGTTCCAATCACATTCCTATCTCTAGGTCTGGGAACAAGATCCCAAGTATGATTTTTCTCAATTTGCATTAATTCATCTTTCATTGCTTTGGTCCAGTTTTCATCATTGCAGGCTTCATTTACTGTTTTAGGTTCAATCTTTGAAATCAGACAACATTCATCCTGATTTTGAGCAACATTCCTTCTAGTTTGCACACCTTTGCTTCTGTCACCTATGATCTGATCTTCAGAGTGGTTCAGTGTTACATACCTTGGAATTTTTGGAGTATCCTGCATTGCTGCTTCTTGATCAGGCTCATTCAAACCTATCTCTACTTCCTGATTTACCGGATCAGGCTGACTCTGACTTACCGGAGAGGATTGAGTTCCTTGAACCTAAACACCGTCTTGGTCATCTTCATCAAACTCATAAAATCTTGAGGGCTTCTCAATTCCTTCATCAACTTTCACATTAGTGCTTTCTATCATCTTCCTCCGTCTCTTATTGTAACACTGGTATGCTTTGCTTTGAGTGGTAACCCAAGAAAATTCCTTCATCACTTCTAGCATCAAACTTTCCTAGATCTTCATCTCTTTTGATATAACACTTGCTACCAAATACTCTAAAATATTTCACAGTAGGAGTGATACCAAACCAGAGTTCATAGGGGGTCTTACCGGTATTGTTTCTGATTTGAACTCGATTTAGAGTGTAGACTACAGTGCTGATAGCTTCTTTCTAGAACATCTGAGGAACATTTGCTTCCAACATCATTGTCCTGGCAGCTTCCTGGATGGTCCGGTTCTTTCTTTCAACTACTCCATTCTGCTATGGAGTCCTAGGAGCAGACAATTGTCTCCTTATACCCTGCTTCTCACAAAAGTCAATGAACTCACCAGATGTAAATTCACCACCTCTACCAGACCTTAGACACTTCAGTTTCAATCCGGTTTGATTCTCTACCATAGCTTTGAAGATTTTGAACTTCTCAAATGCTTCTGATTTTTCTTTTAGGAAGGTAACCCACATCATCCGGGAATGGTCATCAATTAACAACATGAAATATCTATCACCTTGCAGACTCTTGATTCTTGTCGGACCATAGAGATCAGTATGTACTAATTCCAACAATTTGGTAGAGGACCGATCTTTGCTTTTGAAAGAGACTTTGCTCTGTTTACCTAGCTGACATTCTTTGCACAAACTATTTGTAGGTTTCATCAATTTTGGAAGATCTCTTACAGCCTGAGTATTGCTTATCTTGATGATGTTATCAAAATTTACATGACACATTCTTCTATGCCATAACCAACTCTGATCAACTTGAACAAATAGACAACTTTTATTTGAACCAACCAGATGAAAGATATTACCTTTTGTCTGAGTATCGGATGCAATTTCAGTTCCGGAGCTTGTGAAGATTCTGCATTTTCCATTCTTAAACCGGAGATCATAGCCTTTGTCTACTAACTGACCAACACTGAGAAGATTGTGCTTCAATCCTTCAACATATAGTACATTACCTATTTTGCTCTTTTCATCAAAGGAAATAGTTCCCCTACCTCTGATTCTGCCAGCAGAATTGTCACCAAACTTTACCATTCCTCCTTCATACCTTTCCAAATTCAAAAACTTATCCTTCTTACTAGTCATATGGTGAGAACATCCACTGTCAATAACCCAATCATCCTTTTCTTCCACTTGAGCAGCTAAAGCTTTTTCCACAACTTTGTGATTGACAGATTTAGAGAGTATTGAATCTTCTTCCTTGATGGCAATAAACACCCATTCATTTCCGGATTTGCTTCCTAGTTCTGATTCATCATCTGTTACTCCTTCATTGTCATCTTCTTCATGAACATAATAGCAGTTCTTTTGAAACTTTTGTCTGTTAGTATTAGACCTTGCAGATCTTTCCAGACATCTTGAAGCAAAATGACCAATCTTATTGCAGTTGAAGCACTTAAAGGGTAGTTTTCCTTCATACTTACCGGATCCTCTTGGTAGTCTTTTTGCAATGAGGGCTTCAAGTTGAGCTGTTTCTGCTTCTTCTTCTTCCATGTCTCTTCTTTCTTGATCATACCATGACATCTTCCTTGAAGAGTTTTCTCCCGGATCAAATCTCTGTTTGCCTTTCACATAGGCACTGGCTTTGAAAGCAGATTCAGTCTTGGGAGGATCATCTCCAAACTCGGTCATTTCAAATGCAGCTAGCTTGCCAGCCAATTGTTCTCTTGTGACAATTGTGTGGGCTCTGAATTCATCAATTGCAGCAACCTTGATTTTGTAGGCAGTAGGAAGGGATCTGAGGATTTTGCAAACAATCTCATTTTCATCCAGAGTGCCACCAGTATTTCTAATTCCACACACTAGTTCATTCACTCTTGGCATAAAAGTAGTGATGTTTTCATCATCTCTCATCTTCAATCTTTCAAATTTCCCTTTCAGACTTTGCAACCTTGCACTCTTGACAAACTCATCTCCTTCATACAGAAGTTCCAGTTTAGTCAGGATCTCATATGCAGTTGGTAGGTCAATAACATTTGAGAGATCTGAGTCATTCAATGCACTTAGAAGAGCTTCCTTGGTCCGCAGATTATTTTCAGCATCTGTGATTTCATTCAGAGTTGTTGGACCACCTTGTGGAGGTACATATGGTTTTGAAACCATGGCCAAGTATGCTTTTCCCATACATTCCAAGTGACATTTCATGCGACCCTTCCAGAGAGTGAAATTGGCTCCATCGAACTTCGGACTATCCTTTTTGTATGACGACATCCTGGATCTCCTCAAGCGGTTAAGCTCCTTTAAGAGGAACTTGGCTCTGATACCAATTGTTGGATCTAGGGCATACAACTGAGAGGGGGGTGAATCAGTTGTATACAAACTTGCTTTCTATTTCAAACACTTGATTCATCTTGTTAGTTAACAGCATATCAATTAATCATCCATGAAAGTAAAATGCACAAACATAAGAGTAGATAAACATCAACACAATGAACACCAAGATTTTGACGTGGAAAACCCGATTAAGGGAAAAACCATGGGGTGATTAACCCAAGGATTATTCTCTGTTAAAAGAATAAGAAAAAGAATGGCACTTGCTAATTAGGGCTCACTGCCCGAGCACACTGCTCACAAAGAGGCACACTGCCTACAAAGAGACACACTGTCTACAAAGTGATAAGAATCACGGTCTTGGACTGGAGAATGACACCTTTACCATGTCCGGATCAATTCCATTTAAGCCCAAAAACCTCTGCTCTACCTTCCGCACTTCTTTTTGCTACACCATTCTCATCCCCACAAATCCACACTTCAAATGAACTCACAAACCTTTATTTATACAAGACATCGACTTAGGAACAATCATCTAAGTCAGCAATCAACCATAAGAATATTCGCAAGATGAATAACACATCCGGTCGGCCACCACAAGAACATTCGTAGGATGAACAACTCATCCGATTGGCTAGTCTGAACAAGAACTTCATCCGAAAGAATATCTTCAATTCTGGGCTCTACTATCAATGCGAACCAACAACACAACCTCAACATGATTCAAGAACCTTCACAAGCCTACCTGAATGACTAGGTACATCCGCACTTTCTCTACATACTAGAATCTTTTCTCTTCCTCATCCGGAACTTCAAGAACACTGTCTGTCGCCACTGTCATAATGCAAAAGGTACTTCCGGACCTCCAAATCATACACAACTTGAGATGACACATCACAAGGACATCCCAAACACTCCTTCCAATCCGCAGATTGGGATTATATAGTCCTGGACCTCACCGGACCTTTCTGTGATCCACTGTCACCTCTGAACACTTGTCAGAACCAGTTCTACACCGACAGCCACAACTCCTTCAGATCTTCATGCGGACCTCTAAAATCTTAACTGAAGCATCTCAAGACTCATATATACAAACCCTTTAATCCGCATCCTCCGGTTTGCATCCTATACGATACATTTGCCTTCTTCTTATCACTATTCTTCACTGTTCCTAACTAAGGCTAATTTTCTTAATATCCTCAGCACACTGCTCATTGAATCACTCTTGTCAATGCAATATGAGTATGTTGACATCAATGACAACACTGGTTCACCTCATACATGCAACAGAGTATAGAGGTTGGAGGTGTGGTTAGGTAGAAGGGAGAGAGTAGTAAGAAGAGAGAAATTTGCAGAGTAAGGGAAAGTTTGCAATTTGGAGGAAGTTCTATGAAAATAACTCAACCCAGAGATAGGACTAATTTGAATTGATTGTAATAGAAAAGCCATTGAAGAATGAAGATAAATTTTTGTAATTGCTAGTGCAAATTTATGTAATTCTATTGGAATTAGAACAATAATAAAATTGTGATCCATTTGTTTTGTATTGCAATATTTATCTATATGTTTGGAATTGAAGTTGAGAGCAGAGAGTATTTGCCTGTGAGTGATTGTGAAGTGTGAGTAGTTGTTTGTGTTTTATCAAGAGGGGAGGGCCATCTACATCATATGGTGTCAAAGAAAGGGATCTTGAGAGTAGAGAGGATCCACCGAGACCTGTGAGTAGAGGAGAGAAGGTGGTTATGGAGAGCTCATGTGAGGATTGTTGTAGGTAGAGAGAAGCCCTAAGTAATCGAGAGCTAAGAAGCCACGAAGGAAAGTGTTTTGCAGATTGCAAAGCGTGGGATGTGTATTTGTAGGATTTCGTTAGCAGGTGAGATGCGGATATACTTGAGGAAGCCAGTGATATGGGAAGACTGGAGGCAGTATCAAGAGTTAAAGACTCTCGAGATGATGGATGATGTAAGTGCAATGTTTGATAGGTTGAATGAGAGATTGAATAGGATTGGAGTAAGGCAACGTGGAGAAATTGTCAAGCCTGACAAGGGTAAGAGCAATGAGTTTGCAACAAAGGTATGCCATGAGGAAGTCATGAAAGGAAAGGATGAGGAAGATGAAGAATTGTGTGTAGTAGTGATTGACGAAGTGAAATATGTGAGAAGAGAAGAATGTAGAAGAGGTTTCCAAAAATGAGAAGAATGAAGATGCAGCGATGGAGTGTAAGGATGTTGCAGCAGATGAAGAGGATAAAGATGAGTTATTGTTGCAGATTTTTGCATTAGAGAAGGAGATGTTTGATAAGCTTGCCAATGGAGGAATGAAAATGAATGTTGCAGCGAAGGACAAATAAGATATTGTTGTATCATTGAAGGAAAAAGACATAAATCTTGAACACTTTGATTTAATTTATGATTATTATTGCATTGTGAAAGTAGAAGAGGATATTTTTGTAGAGGATGAAGTTGCAATTGTAAATTTGTATGTAGATGATTCATATTTCTATATAGAGGTTGTGGAGGATGATGCAGGCAGGACTTGGTGGAGGTTGTCGGTTTGTGGTGGGTTGGATCCCATGAAGGAGAAGAGGAGGGTAGAGTATTTGCTAGAGGATGGTACATGGTGGATGTGAATCCATGAGAGGAGAGAAGAGTGGTAAATGAAGTTGTGGGAGGAAGATGATAGTTGTTCTGGCATGGTGCTAGAAGAGGAGGAAAAATAATTGATCTTGTCCACTTATTCTAAGGATGGAGTTCACTACAAGTTGGTTGCAACAAGCAAGAGTAGTTTGACTACTCAACTCCACTTTTGTGAGCCTATGCTCACAAATTTTTTACACATCATGTCTGATGCAGGGGCATCTGGGTGAATGAGCTATCCTGCATTGACCAAAAATATTTTTAGTTGTTTCTTTTAGTTTTGGTTTTCTTGGGTCTATTTTGGCACATCTCAGCCTTGGGGTACATGTGGAGTGATCAGATTTGATAAAGTTTCATATTTTGTCGTACCTTGGCTTTGACGCATAATAGGTAGTTTCGTTGAAATAATTGTTTTGGGAAATTGGTGAGGTTTCTTACCAAACCCTCTTACAGGTAGATTTTTTATTACCTTCTTGATTTAATGTTAAAGGTTTCATGAGAAGATCTTTCATGGTTTTGGAGAATTAATCATTTTGTGACTTCTGCTAGCAATTTGGGGATGTTTTAAAATTTAAACATCTATGAGACTTGAGGAAGAATGGCTTGGTAGGAAGCTAGATAATGTTGATGTGCACATCTCTGCAAGTTTTCGAAAGAATCTGAGCTCTTGGTAAAAAGTTATAACATAAGTTAGTTTTTAGCTTTGTGGGTTGATTGTCAAATCACATTGTTTGGTGTAGATCACTTATTTTCTTCTTTCAATGATCCTTCTATATGTGTGACTGATTTGTTAGGAAAGGAAGGATTTGTGTGTGATATGAAAGTTGAAGTTGACAGAGCTAAATTATACATCACCCACCAGAAGTCAAATTGTATTGAGTTCATATCCAATTTATTCATCAGGTGTTCACTATCTTAGCACAGTCAAGTCAATATATATTCCTTCAGAGATAAATTAATACACCATTAATGAAAAATACATGTATATGGGCTGATACTAAAGTTTAGGGAGTTTGAAATAACAGAAAACATGTGCTTTGGGAAGCATTTGAATGTTCTATTAATTTGGTTGTTCCAAATGCCAAGAGACCTCTCCACATGAGAGAGAAAGGAAACTATATTCAGATTTGTGGAGTGGATAAGTAGAATCCTCTTCTTCTACTGCAAATTGGAGGATTGGGCCATGGCTTGAAAGCACAGAACCCATTCATATTTTGAATATAAACATTTCATAAAGAAGGATTTTAAAGATGTTTTTTAATATAATTATATTTTGTATAGAGTGAAGCATCACCTCAAATCCTAAAGAGTCATTCATTTCTATTTTTCCTTTCCCATCAATCTTAGTAAAAAAAATAACAATTAGGGGATGCAATAGGGAGAAGGGAACAACTGCATAGCAGGTAGAAAAAAGGTTGGAAGAGGTCAAGCGAGTGGCTGTGGAGGCTGTGCACCTGAAAGGAGTAAGCTTTGATTCTAATTTCAAATAGTCCCAAGTTCATTTGTATGATTCATTTATTTTCTATAGAGAAAGTTGTTTTCAATATATATAAAACTAGAAATAAGGAAAAGAAGATACGGGTTGTAGAAGGAAGGAAATCAACCCTTGGAATAAAATGAACATAGAACTCAAACATTGGAAATAGTATGCTACCAGAATGTATTCAAAAGGAAGAGTGGGGATTTTTGCATAGAGGAAGAGTATAGAGGTTGGAGGCATGACCAGGTAGAAGGGAGAGAGTAGTAAGAAGAGAGGAATTTGCAGAGTAAGGGGAAGTTTGCAATTTCTAGGAAGTTCTATGAAAAGAACTCAACCCAAAGAGAGGGATAATTTGATTTGATTATAATAGAAACGCCATTGAAGGATGAAGATGAAGTTTTGTACTGGCTAATGCAATTTTATATAATTCTATTTTGGAATAAGAACAAAACTGAAAATGTGAGTTCGTTTGTTTTGTATTGCAATCTTTATATGTATGCTTGGAATTGAAGTTGAGAGCAAAGAGTATTTGTCTATAAGTGATTGTGAAGTGTGAGTAGCTATTTGTGTTTTGCCAAGAGGGGAGGACCCTCTGTATCAATAATAAAAACATCCTTCTACATTTCTATCAATTTTTTTGACATATTTAAAGAGTCTATATGTGTCCATCCATAAAACTTTCTATTAATACAAATCCCCAAAAAATTAATCATAATCTATTGCCATAGTACCTTAGATAAAAGGAATTGAACTCCACATCTACCACCAAAGTAAAAATACAAATGTACTATATCTCATTTAGGGTTGACTTGAGCTCAACCTCATTATTGTAATGTTAAAAAATGCACACCGTATTATTGCACTATGTTTTGCACCCACTTTGGTGTCCACTCCCATATTATATTTTAGGGTGCGTTAAGCCTATGGCCCTAACCTTTTTCTTCACTAGTTTGCCAATTTCTATATCACACTTTGATATTTATGTTGATCTAGAGCTACCTATCCAAATTTTGATTACTTTTTCTATGACACTACCGTGATGCAGGGATGTCTACATGATGTGCTAGCATCTTACAAGTTTTCAAAATTTGAGCAATTAGTTTCTTACCCAACTACCTACTCTTGCTTATCTAGTGCCCATTTATAGAAACAACTCATGTGTCTGAATGTGACCTTTCATCTTCCTCACGAGCCCCTTGAAAAAGCAAATTTTGAATTTGACACAACACACATGCAAATCCTCTTCCTCTTCAGTACAACTTGTTGGTTACACCTCCATTGTTGAAGCTTGCTATGGGTAGATGTTGTTACACTTTTATTGGCATCCTTAAATGCTCATTCATATCTTTTCTCCCTTGCTAGTAATATCATTCTAATAGGATTTCCATATATTTTATTTTATTACATAGTTGCTTCTTCTTTATGATTTCACTTCTCTATTTGTATTGGCATATCTCTTTGGTTACCATCACCACCTCTCATCCATCTATACACATTGAGGAATTGATCCCTATAGACCTAGGATATAATACTTAAAGGTTTACTTTTCTTTAGATTGCTCTTAGTCGTAGACACACATAGGCTAAGAACATACACTCTCTAATTTCATCTTCCTTTTTTTACTACTCATTGAGGTTGAAAGGCCAAACTAGGGGCTTGGTCATTCTTGGAAATCTCCCAAGTAGTCCCAAACATTTTTATATCCTAGATATAGGTAATCAAGACATTCAAATACATGAAAGTTTGTTGTTTTCTCTTCCTCTATCATTTCAATATTCTATTTAAATTAGTTATCTTAGATTACCTTTTAGCATTCTTGTACATTTTTGTTAGTTTATAAAACATTCTACTATGTGTATTTTCCTCCTTATGTGCAGACCGAATAAGTTCTAGATAAAAAATTAAGTTTTCTAAATTTTTGAACAAGAACATGCATCTTGGATGATAGTGCAACATGATAACATCCAAGCTAGTGAGATCCTAGGTTTACTTTCTAGGTTCTTCATTATTTCCTATTCTTCATTCTGTAACTCATTTCTATAATTTATTTCACTATTTCTCACATTACTTGATTCCATTTCCCAACTCAATTAATGTAAGTTCATTTTAACATAGCATTAAATTGTCCATTACATTTTTGTGAACCTACTACTTTAACACACTAATATTTTATTTCTTCTTTTATTTTCTTTAAAAACCCAAAAAAAAATCCTCAAAAAAATTTGGTGTGGTGCCCCAAACCCTATTTTATAGTCTAAAAGGATAAAAATGGTGGTCTTTAGCTAAATCATCAACACCTTTCTTAACTAAATTTCTACCTCTAATAACTTCTCATGAATCCTTCTAATTTTTTCTCTTGGGATTCTTTACATGCATATATCATGGACTATGCATTGTTCTCTCATTTGATTAATTCTCATCCATATGTCTTAGATGATATAAACTTCATCTATAACATGTGTACATATACATGTTCCATGCACGAGATCCTTGACGACTTCTTAATCTATCTACATTTATAGATCTTATGCATGTCTTACCTTCTATATTATAAGAATTCACTACATTCATCTCCATGACCTTCCAAGATAGTACATTGTATGAGAAAGATTATGTTGATACTCATTCTATTATCCTCCATTCCACTTCTCACATAATCCATGATAGTACCATGTCTTTTCCCACTTCTCTACCTTTGTTGGCTACATATTCAAACTCCATGGACATTCAAAAGGATGTTGAGGCCTCCTTCTTTTCTCTCATTTCCTATAAGGATCATATTCTTATAGTTGACAATACTTCTTCACCACATGGCTCTCCAACTTCTATTGATAATATTTCTTTTAGTGACTTTGGTGACTCTTCTTCAAGTGATGATGAGCCTTATGCTTCTATTTAACCCTTCTCTATGAAATATGGGTCCTTCTCTTCCTATGGAGTATGAACTCCCTCTTGCAAACAATATTAATCATTCTAGAATCATTCATCACTTCCTTAACATCACATTGGTTGAGCTTACTCCTTTGATAGATACTAACCAGATGCCTTCTCATAATACTTTATCTAATAGTTTCTATCCTATATTAGAACCATCCCTTCTAGACCTAGACCCTTGCCACTATATTTCTCCACCTTTGCCTACTACCACTTCTATACCACTTTCTTTTCTAGAGGTATCAACATATATTTCTCATGACTCATGATCTATTTCTCCCTCTACACCTAGATGGATATGTTCATCTTTTTATTTTGAGATTCTTAACTATCCTTCTCATGTTGTTATGGGGACTCTTTCTTTTAACAAATATAATGGCCATCGTGATCCATTGCATCATCTGAGACAATTCTACACCATATTCTTGAATCATACCTATGAGGACTATGTCTTGGCTAAATTCTTTCTTAGTACACTAAATGATCATGCCTTAGACTAGTTCTAGACCTTAACCTTATTGGTTCTCCTACACTCCTTTTTAGATGTGGCTCATTCCTACATCTCTCATATTTTTCTTAACATGGAAACTAAAATCTCTCCTACACAGTTGGCTCAATCTAAAAAAGATGTTAATGAGAGTGTTCTAGGCTTTTCTTCTAATTTCTTTTGGACTTGCTTGTTTGATGGGGTTTTCAACCACCTAATGGCCTTCTTGTATCTATTTTTGGTGAGAACTTACTACTGCATGTCCAACATGCATTATTTATTTAGTACTTTTTATTCTCTTTCTGACTTGGTTCTTCATCCAGTTGAAGTGGATCAAATCCTTCTAGATTATCCTCACCTCAAATATGATGATCCCTCTCCTACCCCTCCACCCATGGACCCCCCTTATGACTTTTCTCCACTTGCCCTACTTGTTTCTTATTCATCTAAACCTAAACCTAGATTCTATACACCTCCTATTGGCCCTCCCATGCATATCTCACCCATTCTCTTAGAATCCAAACAAACTTATAAAAATCATTCTATCCATCCTCCTTCCTTGACTTTTCTGTTGTTGATATTCCTCATCCCTCTTGTATACCCTCTATGTCCCTTATTTATATTGTAATTGATACACCTCTCCCTTCTCCTAATGAGAATTTGTTTTAATCTATTGCTGACATTTCTTCTGTAACTTTTGCATTCACTTTTGCTACACCTTACCCTTTGGAGAACTCACTTCTTCATTCTCCTTGTGAGGTGGAATTCACAAAGTCATTAGATCACTTCACCTTTATGATTGGTTGATTCAAATCACACAATTATTCTCTTAGCTATACATTGGTACCTATTATGGGGCACACGTAGCTTCCTTCCTTTGCTTGTTATGATTTCATTGTAGCACAATTTGGATGAAACCATCTTCTATTTTTTATCATAGCATAGTCATCTTCATCTTTGTTATCTGCACCCATATTTTGGGGGCCCTAGACAACTTTCTCTAGGGGAATACATCCTTCTTCAAGACCTTTTCCTCTTTCTATCCCCTTTCATCTACCTCAAAATCAATTACATACACTTATTCTATGCAATTATTTTAAGGGGGTCATATATCTACGATTGGCACATTTTTACATGCTTTCCTATCATCTATAACTTGTGGTCCCAAATATAGAGTACACTTGGACATGGCCACCCTTACCAAGATTGCCTAGAAATAGAGCACACTCATCCAAGTGACCCTAAATTCCACCAAAACATTTGAATCACATAGCAATAAAGTATGCTAGTACAATTTATTTTCCTTACCATCTAATTCTCATGATTCCTAGCAACAGACTAAGTTAGAACTTAAATCATGCATTTTATTTCATATTGACTACATTCCTTTCTCTCATACACATTAGTTTATTATTTCTAAATTAAACATTTTTCTTGTCACATTCTCCTCATTTTATAAGATTTTCTTTATTTTATTTTCTATATATATTTCTAATGTTCTAACTTAGTTGTTTTTTTGCAGGTTTTATGGTTTTTTTGATGTCTTTGTTTTGTGAGTTTTATGTTTTTCTACTATCTTTGTTTATCAGGTTATGTTTTTCTAGTGTATTTGTGTTGTAGGTTTTTATGGTTTAATAAGTTGTGGTTTTTGCAAATTCCTATCTTGGGTGCATGGTTTCCTTAATAAAGAACTACTATGTATCCTTTTACATATCCTTTTATGATGTTATTTTCAGTATTTTTAAGGGTTGTAGGGAGATGCATCTCCAACCCCAACCAAAAATCGGTACAAAGATGTCTCTAGTCACAAGAAACATCTTATCCACATCTCATGGCATCTCCTACTTCAAAAACCTGAATTGCAATGAACCCCACAAAAAAAAACAATAAATTAAAAATGAAAAAAAAAAAACTAAAAAGGATCACGATTGTGTAGCAAATGTAGATTGATTTCCATTTTTAACCAATGATTGTAGGAAAGTGCATCACGAAAGACATTGTTTTCTATTTGTAACTAGGTATTCATTCACATTTTGGATTAATACACTTAGAAAATCATGTTTAAAACAACCTTAAGACAATCGCGAAATTCACCAAGTCACCATAATATTTATGTCTTAAGTTTTAATAGGGAATGTAAGCCAATATTTAAACTTAGTTTTAAACTAGTGAATATATTAAAAAATAACTCAATAAAATATAGGAAATCTAGTAATTAAAAATTTAATTAAGTGCACAATGCAATGGCAAACTTTGCACATAGAATACATTTAAAATTATACCCTTCTTTTTATAGGTTTATTTTTCTTCATAAATGTAACTATAATGTCCTGTCATGATATTGATTGTCAAAGAAATTAAAATATCAAACAAGTAATCTTTTTAGATTTCTTCTTGTTGAACTTGACATATATTCAAGTTTTTAATATTTAATATTATTATCTATAATTACTATTATATCTTCACATTTTTAATTCTATATATATATGTCATCTTCAAGCACCCATATCCCATTCCAGTACCAATACCAATCTCCTAGATACTATGGTGTTTTTCTTTTATATACTTTATCATAGTTATATCACTTAGTGACATTAACCTACTAAATTGGGGCAAAAATGTAATGTCAAAAAGTGTATACCCTACAATTATTACACTATGTTTTGCACCCACTTTGGTGTTCATTCCGCTAGTATGTTTTAGGGTGCACTAAGCCTATGGCCCTAGTCATTTCCTTCACTAGTTTGCCATTTTATGCGCATCACATTATTATATTCCTTGTCTATATGGAGATACCTATCTAAAATTTGAGTATTTTCTCTAGGCCATCAATGAGACATGCTAGAATCCCACAAGTTTTTAATATTTGAGCCAAAAGATTTCTTGTGACCTTTCAACTTTCTCATGATCCTCTTGAAAAAGGAACTCTTGAATTTAAAAAAACACGCATGCAACACCTCTTCCTCTTTGCTACAACTTGCTAGTTATGCCTTCATTGTTGAATCTTTCTATGGGTACATGCTATTACACTTTCACTGACATCCCCAAGTGCTCATTCATCTCTCTCTCCCTAGTTGGTAATATCATTCTAGTAGGATTTCTATTTATTTTTTTCTATTTATTTATATTGTATCTACTTCTTCTTTATAATTTCACTTCTATATTTATGTTACAATATCTCTATGGGGTAAGTGAAAGATGTTGGGTCCATTTTTAGTGGAAGCCTCAGGGTAAAATATTTTTAGAAGTGATGGATTTTGGCAATATGGTTGACAATATTTTTTTAGAATTTCTAGATGAAATTGATACCCATTACAAATGACATTGTCTAGTTTTAAAATATGTATTTTTTTAGTGTTGAACATTTTTTTCTATTTATTATTTATTTATTAAATAAAAAGCTTCAACTTTTTCAAAGAAATGGACTTTGGCAATATGGCTGACGACTTTTTTTAAGAATTTTTAGATGAAATTAAAACCCATTATAGATGAAAATGTCTAGTTTTCAAATATGTAAAGTTTTTTAGTGTTGAATATATTTTTCCATTTATTAATTTTTTTTAAACAAAAACCATCATAAAATTGCAATAATGTATATTACTAGTACTTTAATAACTTTTGACTTTGATTTTTTTTAAAAAAAATTATGGCTGATCAATCTAGACATCATTCTATACACAATGAAAAAAAAAGTTTCATGTTATGATTAGTTTAGCTTAAATTATGTTGGTCATACATGAGGGGTTTTAAAAAACACAAATTAGGGATGGTAAAAAATTAATTAAAAAAAATTATTGACCAAAAAATTACAAAAAATTATCCTAATAATACTTCATCATCATATGCATCTTTCCACAAAAGGAATTGGAAAAATACTTTCATTTAGGTCAAATTATGTTTGCCATACACATGCATGTTTTGGCCCAAATATACGACTTTTAAAAAGCCACTTTTTGTACAATCTATACAAAACCAACATTTATCATCTGAGTATTAGAATAAATTACATATTTGAAAACTAGAAATAAAATCCTACATTTCATATTTTGACATCATATTGATATTCTATGTGTAAGTGATTCAAAGTTTTACTCCAACTATGGCAAAGTTTAATTTTTATCTGAAAAAGGCTTCCACTTTTTGGCCAAAAAGTGGACCCAACTTCTTGTACTTACCCTATGGTAACGTCATCATCACTTCTTGTTCATCTATACACAATATGGTATTGAACCTTTTAGACCTAGGATTTAATACTTATATATACTTTTCTTTGTTGTTCTTAGTCCTAGATGCACATAAGCTAAGTGCACACACTCTCAAATCCCATCTTCCTATTTTGACTACTTCTGGAGATTGAAAGACCAAACTAGGGGCTTGAACACTCTTGGAAAGCTCCTGAGCAATCCTAAGCATTTTTCTTGTCCTACCTAGTAGTATGCAAGACATTCAAATGCATGGATGTTTGTTGTTCTATCTTCCTCTTTTTTTCAATTCAATATTTCATTTACATTAATTAGATTATATTAGTTTTTATTTTTCCTTTACCTTTCGATTAGTTTCTAGAACATTTTGTTTTGTGTATTTGCCTTGTTGCATGTAGACTAAGCAAGTTGTGGCTGAAAAATTAAGTTTCTGAACCTTTTTGGATGATAGTTCACATCTCAGATGATAGTATGGGAAAAGGATGATAGTGCGGTATGCTAGCATCTAAGTTAGTGAGCTCCTAAGTTTACTTTCTAGGTTCTTTGTTATTTCTTGCTCTCTATTTTGTAACTTATTTAAGTAATTTATTTCTTTGTTTCTAACATTACTTATTTCTATTTCCTAGCTCTATTTATGTAAGGTAGTTTTAATGTAGCATTAAGTTATTCTTTATAATCACAACACTTGGTATCTTCTACCATGAACTCTATAAGGAATTGGATATGAAGAACATTACCCAACAACTGTAGACACTTCTAAAGTTTTCCTTGTTTCTATAGTATTATGTGTAGGTGTTCCACAACACAATAAAGATGTGTCTTTTCTTGAACTTGAATTCCCTTCATATCTTCATGAAGAAAAAATGTGTTGATTATTGTTGAGAGTAGGGACACACTTAAAAATGACTACACAATGTCAAAGACATTGTAGTGGCTAATGGATTGGGTAGGATCTAATATCAACTTCTTCATGGCCTTGTACATCTCCTCATCATCATCCTTGTCTTCTTCCTTCACTAGCCTCCATAACCTTAGCATCCAAATCCACAACTTTATATTTTGAAGCTCTCTAGAAATATATTACACAAATCTCCTAGCCACTATCTACATGCTTAGCCTCTGTGCACTAAGCACAGATTGTACCTCCTCATCCACCTCTATCTTCAACTTCCTTTTACCCTTGCCACCTTCCTTCCCCATGACAACTATGTATTCCAATGCCATTGATGAAGTAGAAAATTTCTTCATGATATACACAACCCTCATCCTTGAATAAAGAGCCACCCTCCATTCCTCACCATAATTAATTCACTCATGCCACCCTCATTATTTTTTATCATCTATCACTGTCAGTCCATCCCTTTATTGTGTGTAATTCCCCTACAATCCATCTACATTATCCTAATGCATTCTTGAGGAAATCCCTCCCACCAACAATTTGAAGAACATTCCATCTTGTCTAAAAGATCAACTCCCTAGTTAGCTACCCAATTTGCAACCTAATTTCCCTTCCTTCCAATATGAGAAAACTAAATACCCTCAAACCAACCTACAACTTTCTTAGGTCCTTCAAGAATTACACCAAGTCTCCAATTTGAATCACACTACCTTTTTATGGCTCCTATCACCAATTTGGAATCTCTTTCAGTCAATAGTTTACTCTGTAGTGCCCCTCCATTCTCACCTTGGATGAGTAGGTGGTCAAGCTAAGGAGCATGAAGATGAAGGTAAGATACTTGGAATACTTAGGGTATGTTAGACATGTTGATGGTAGGTTAACCGTTTTGATGCAGTTGATGACACTCATTGATGTTTACTATGATGACACTATTGATACTTTATAATTAGTACATTATGCTTATGTTGTGATTAGTGATGGATTAATTGATTATGTAGATTTGTTTTACTACATCAATTATGTGACTATCTGACTATGTATTATCTGGTTGTTTAGTTACTAATAAACTTGTTTAATATGTTATTTGTGATGCTTTTGGTGAAGGGACAGTGTAGTATTACTCATTATGAGCACCCTACTACGTTGTGATTCCCTATCACAGTGTGTTTCATTATATATATGTATATGCTCATACACAACTCGTTGGTTTGATGCAGGTTGCAGGTACCAGGCATCGACTCCACCTAAATTACCAGGTTTGAGCATGCCTTTACACCAATGGATAATGTGGATGGGAGATAACATGGGTTCCCTCTATTAGCCAATGTCTTCAGTTTGTCATGATCCATGTATTTCCAGTCACAGGTGTAGTTGTCACCCAATTGGTACTTGTCCTCGGGTGTTGGTCATCCTTTGGTATGTGGTTGTTATTGTTTGTTTATTGTAGTTTAAGGTTCATTTTATTGAACTTAGCAATCAAGGTATTGAGTTGTTGATTATAGTCATTTGGTTCATCTTATAGAATAAGTGATCTATGTGTATAGATGTGTTGATGTTTGATCATTTTGGTTATATAGTTAATGTGTATTTGTTGGAGATTTATTAATTGTTATAGTAATAATAATAATATTATTAATATTTAGTACTTTATTGAGTTTATCAGACATGTGAGATTTTATTTTATTTTGCCATTAATTTATTGTTGGAGTGGGTTGTCAGAAATTTGAAAATTATTCCTGTTAGTGGTATTTAAAGTTAATAATAATAATGATAATAAAGTTATTGAATCAATTATTAATATTTAATAGTTTAGTAATTGATTAAATTTTTTACTGGAAGATATTATTTTGATATTGTCATTAATTATTTTGACGAAGTGTTTGCTGGAAATAATTTTCAAGATTTGAAAATATTCCAGATAGTGGTGGTAGAAATGCATTTAAAATTTTGGATAGTGGATGTTAGTAATGGAAGATTGGGGGATTTAGGAATTCATTATCCTGGTCTATTTTTGGTTTTGGGAAGATTTTTTTGAGGGGAAAGTCCTTGGAAAAGATACACAGAAATTTGGGGAAGTTGTGCAGAAGAAGAATTGGGGAAGAAAGGAAATCAACGGGAAGAGGATTCTAAAACTCAAGGATAAATTCCAGGTATGTTTATTTGAATAAGTGAATAAATGTTGTTTGTGAAATTGTGTCTCTGTGTAGGAATCTCTCTCTTTTGTTGATTTAATCATCTTTGCATGTTTGTTAGTTTGAGTATTGTTCCTCAAATCTGTCAATTTCATGTTTGGTAGTTGTCTAGTGTTTGGTCTTCTTGTATTTCTTTATCTATGGTATTCTTCTAAACATTTCTAATCCCTTCGATTACCTTGCAAATTCTGCAACTAAGCTAATTGAGTCAAACTTAGTTATGGCGATTCTGGCATACAATGATCAAACATTCATTCGATTCTCAAGTAGAATTCAATTACAAATTCCTGTAGCTCAATCTGAAGTAGATCTTATGACCCTCCTGTAGCGTATATATTGGGGAAACCATCTGGTATTCATCACTGGGTCACCAAATGAGTCACCCTTGTATTTATCATTATTTGCTGAAATCTAGTAATGTTGATATACTATAATCAATTCTTTTTTCTGAGAACGCAACTCTTTGAGTCAGCCCCATTTGAAGTGATTAGGTAGACCATTATCATTTATCCTGTAGAAATATTTCCAGTAGCACCATGCTTAAAATGATTGCTTTGATTTTCATTCTCACCTCTCAGAGCTTCTCCTTCATTTACCTGTGAATGGATTTCAAAACAAATTTAATTTCCTCTTTGTTTATGCATTGGGAAATAAAAATAAAATAAAATAAACATATAAATAAATATCTCTAACCCTCAAGTTATTTTCTATAAGGTTGCAGCCTGGTACTGTTGCCCTTCTCCCTCTGTAAAACTTTCAAAAGCTTAAAATCTTAAATGACAATTAAACTATTTAAGATGTTTAAAAAAAATTGCAAATGAAGTTTGGTATGTAGTTTATGCATTTGAAACAATGAATTTTAGTATGTAAAACAATAAAATTTTACCTGAATTAAATTCTTCAGAATCCCTCTTCTTGTCCATGGTAGCCATATGGGCTGGCTCAGCCAAGCTCTCACATAAATTCTTTTCATCAAATTTAATTCTGGTTGTGTGAATACTTTTAAGCGAATAAATGAATAGCTTTCATAATGAATAGAAGTGAATAAATAAATCTCTTTGTGCTTAAATAATTTTATTTTAACCTTGATAGGAAATAGGAATGGTAAGTTTTAGTAACATAAAAATCTACCTTTTGTATTAAAAATCTATCTTTTGTATTACCATATTAGAATTAGAAATTTTGTTAGAGTTAGAGAAGTATTTTTATTTGTGAAAATCAAAATATATATATATTTATTTTGAAACTATAAAATCTTATTCTTTTAAATTTGATTTAATTAATTCTTGCATATAATTACTTATTTTAATTTTAATTTAAGAATGTAAATAATTAAACCTTTTTATGCTAAATATTAAGTATTTGATGTTGCATAATGTTAATTATAAAGTTTAACTATCTTTAAAATTGTCCTTTAATAAATTATTATTTTTAATTTGAGTTTTATCTATTATTTTGAAGGTGTGATGTCAATTCCCTATTTAATAGGGAAGAATAGTTTTATGGATGTGTTTTACTTTTTTTAAGTATTTTTTTAATAGAAAAATCAAATTCCTATTATTATGATGTGTTATATTTAAGTATTATTATATTTCAAATCAAATCCCTATTATTAGGGATGTGTCATATTTAAGTATTATTATATTTCATTTATGAGAAATCAAATCCCTATTATTAGGGATGTGTTATATTTAAGTGTTATTTTATTTATGAGAAATCAAATCCCTATTATTTTGGGATGTTTTATATTTAAGTGTTATTTTATTAATGAGAAATCAAATCACTATTATTGAGGGAAGTGTTATATTTAAGTATTATTTTATTTCATCCCTACTATTTAGATATGTTATATTTAAGCATTACTTTATAAATAAAAAGTCAAATCCTTTTAAAATAATTTATTGATTTATTATTTTATCTTGTATATTTAAGAATATTAGTACTTTAATCTATTTTAAGAGAGTAGGATATGGATAATAAATAAGGCTTCTTAATATATATTTGTCTTAGCCAAATTGATGTAAATTATCATATTATAAATGTTGAATTGTTATTTTAGATCTACTTATAAGGTGTGTATGATGACCTTAGTTAAGTCTTTAATTGTAGTATGAATTAGAATATTTGTAGTGTGCATAGAGTTAGTCTATGAATTTAATTTACGATTGTTATATGTCTAGATATCTTTGACATTTTTTTTGGTGGAAGATAACATTTAGTTTAGATTTAGTAAGACTTGTCAAGTATTTTTATATATCTTGCTTCCTCTTCACCTTAAGGAACTTTGTGGTCATATAATAGAGTTTAATCTTATTTATGACTTATATTAAAGATTGTGCTTAGTTATGAAAATGGGTGAGTAAGTGAAGGTTAGGTTTGATATGATATAAAACGTTTATCATTTAACGCATATACTTTCTAAAGATTTAAATGGATGATCAGTTTTAATCTACTTTATGATCCTCTATGTTTTCCTTATACAATTATTTTGAATAGAAATCATAAAGTTGTCTAGACTTTTAATAAGATCCACATCAGTGTAGAAAGTGGGCTAGTCTAATAATGGGTAGTATCTTGTTTGACTAAATTTTCTATTATAGAATAATTGGTATCCCTTCAAGTTATTATTGTTTGCATTAGAGTTACCTTATGTTGTTAGATGTTTGATCATGCTTGGAATAATGTTACATTCTTTAAGACCATTATTAGTGCCTCAGATCATATGTTACATCTGTGGTTTTGTTATTAAAGTATTGATGAGGGATTTTGGTTTATGATGTGTTTTGGAAGTGATTGTGGTGTGTTACCATTGCATTTTGATGGTGTCATGTGTTGTGTTGTTTGAGAAAAGTGGTTCCAGAGGCCTAGGAGGGTGTGATTGTGTGGGGGATTGACTATGTGTGCATCTTGGGAGTTGAATGAAATGTATTCTTGAAATATGGTTTCTTATTTATGTTAGAATGTTACATGTCTAAGATGGTTGTGCCTTTCTCAGTGTACCTATACATTTGATTATATTGGTTATACAAGAAGGTAAATGCCTTGCATTGTATTTGAGCACTTGTAGTTAAGTTGGTAAAAGTCTTGCTTGATGGATAGGGTTTTCTAGATGTAGATAGGTGAGTGGCTTTCAATGTGGGGCCAATGCCCAAAATGGCTACCAGGATAACCCATTGAAAGTTGGTAATCAAGTGATAACCTAATTAATAAATTTAGGGGTTGGGTAGTTAATCACATTAAGTAAGATAATGTATGCATCACTCATGGCTCAAGTGCTCGTTTAGGCTTGAGATGAGATGAGAAGGCCTAGAATGGAAAATCAACTGCCTTGTCCTTATCAAAGTTATGTTGGTTCCGCATGAGTTTGTATGGGGGCCGGTGGTCTGGAGAGGCTACCAGGATAACCTAGGATGGGGACCGGTGCCTAGGAAGACCTTCCAGGATAACCCATGACAAGCTATGTGATGACACTCCTCCCTATTGCAGTCTAGCACTCCCAAGTTGTATTTTTTTGTCCTTTGGTTGTGTGAGACCTCTGGAATTGCATGTTAAGTGTGTAAGTGTTGTTTGGGTTGCTTGTGATGTTCATATTGACCAAGGTTGTATTGGAGTCATGTGTAGTCCTTGCATCTGTTAGTCTTTTATCTTTTGATGATTTTCTTTGTGGGACCTCATTGTTACCTCCTAGCATGGGGGTGGACCTCAGGGTTCCACATGGTTGGGTGGTTGTGCTTTATTCCATTAGTTTTTGGCATTGTGGCTCGTGTGTAAAGAAGATGTATCTCTCTTGATTCCAGTTTTGCACTTGTATCGAAGATAAACATTTGTACTATTTGTATTTAGATCTTTTGTATCAAAAGAAATCCTTATGTAATTGATGTATCCAGAAAGAGAGCTTTTGTATCATTGAAATTATGTAATTATTCTTGTAATATAAACTATTCTTCACTTGTAATCTGGGTTGCAAAAATTTTGATATATTCATATGATGTTGTAACCTAAAATGTTAGTTTGATTCATTTGATCGATCAAATCATGTATGTTGTTGATTATTGTTAAGTTGCAATAATGCAGCTATGTAATCCCTAGAGATGATATTTTAACTTGCTATTATTAGTCTATGTTATGTTTTGTTATCATTTCTTCTTCTAAAAAAAATCACCTTTTTATTGCTTTAGTTGAACTTATCTGTAGGGTTGCATGGTGGGGCATTACATTCTCCATCCTTTATCTCTAGTAATCATAAGGCCCCATAATATCATTGTTCTTGCTTCAATTAGTTTGTTTGTATCTTCTCCTAAATAATTCACAAAGAGGCCCAGGGGCTTCCCATTAATATCCTTAAAAACTCCCCTCCTCCAACTTTGCCTAGGTTGCCTTTTGTCGTGCTATTGAAATTAAGTTTGACCCATCCTACATCTGGAGTAATCCACACCAATTGCTTTTTGTGGGATTATCCGGTTTGACATTTCCCAACCATCTATATCTCAACCAAGATTCTGTCAATTTGATCTCCTTATTACATATGGACCAGTCCTCCTCTTTATATATTTCCTCCAATTTTTAAACAATAGTTTGAACAAGATCCCATATACAATAATTTAATATACAATATGTATAGAATATTTTTTAAGGATATTTGAAGAGTCTATTTACATGAGACAAAATTAATAGTTGAATTAAGAGAATTGTGTATCATGATAACGTGAAAATGTGGAAGATAATATCTTTGAAATATTAGTTTTTTTAAAATAGTACAATTTAAATTATCTAGTATTTAATATAATTTAATTATACAAATAATTTATTTTGTATTCTTATAAAAATATATTAATACATTTTATATTATGTAAATATGAATATTAAATTTTAAAAATTGAACTATAATATAAACATAATTTTTAAAATAAATATATTTTTTATTGAAAAAAGAAGGATTATTGAAACCCTTAACTAAATTTTTTTTTAAAAAATTGATTACATAAAAAAAAAAAAAAAAAAAGCTTAAGCTTTACAATTAACATAAAAACGTAGAGAAACTTCATAACTAGTGAAAAGAAAGAAATAAGTGCAATTAAGAGGAAACAAAGAAAAAACACTTTCCTCCCCTTCTTGCCCTTAGATTGCACTATTAGCCACTAGAAAAAAATATATACTTTATATAACTTGAAGAAGGCAACAAAGGCATATAACTTGAAGGAGGCAACAAAGGCCAACCCGTTCATAGGAATAAAAGGGATATAAAATTATAGATATTTAACATTAAATATCATATATTCGTGTCTGCATGCTAATCTTTATTTTCTTCCTTCCTAAAAGAAATGCACATAGACTGAACCCACAATCCATGGGACATGGAAGTCTCTAACAACACTCTTGCATAGCTTTCATTCGTTTGGATGAAGATACAAATATGGTGATACGGTGGTCATTTAAATATAATACATAGTCCTTCCCTTGGTTCACATCCAAGACAGAATATTAGTTTCAGTTTCAACAAAACCTCATTTTCAACTTTACATCACTTGGTCAAAGAAACTATTCCTTTTTCCATCCATTGGCATGGTGAATAAAATTATAGGCCCAAGAACTCCACACTTGTAAATGAATTTCATATTGTAGCTAGCCACATATAGACAAAAACAAAACATCAAGACTATTTTTCTAATTTTGTAAGAATGAAACTTTTTAAAATCCCAACATAAGCACTTTTGTTGGAATCTTACAATGATTGATGGAACTTGTCTCTTTTATCTTGTAGCATTATCCAATAAAATAAGACAAATCATCTAACATTTAGTATGCTTCTAAATTGAATCATCTATTTAAAAAAAAAGGAAACTAAAATAATGCTTTACCGATCCCACCCATTTATATTAAAAATCCTCCTCATTGGACACATGGTACTTTTATCAAAAGTGTTGTCCATCCTAAAACACTACATATAAGTTTCAAAGTATTCCACCACCTATTTCAAATGTTGTTTCGAGTCTACTTTTTGAGCTATGAGTCTTTTTTCTAAGATCACTATAAGGCTGCTATTAAAAAAAGTTTATTCACCATCTACCACTAAGGTGGAGGATTCGAAGGAAAAAATATAGTCCCCAAGCCTCATAAACATGATGTCAGCTCAAAAAATATTTGTTCTCAAACAAATGTTAAGATGGAAATGGCAAGAAAAATGTGCAAATAATAGAAGTAATACTCAAATCTGATGGCTAATCAGAATGCTCATTTCCCAACTAAGAGTGATGATGAGTAATCAAATGTTTAGTTTTTATGGGACAAGATAATGTCATGCCCACTTCTCAATCTCTCCTTTTGTGAATGGATTTGTATATAACTAGTAGTTGAATCCCACAATACCCTTCCACGAGGAGTAAAGAGTGTCGAGTCAGTTATCTTTCTTCGTCTTAGAAGATGGGAATAATTATATTCATTTCCAATAATCGTCTTCCTTGTTATGGGAAAATTTGCCAATTCTCTCAATTCTACTAGTTTTTTTTGCATTCTTGGAATTAGTGAAAAAAATTGATGTCGTCAAAGGGTAGATAATTTTCCTAGTTTATGTCAAGTCTAGTTAATCTTCTTTACTATCGTTATGTTGTATTCAAGTGTTGTTAGTGTTGGTTCCTACTGTTAGCTTTTGTTGTGGCTTTCCATTTTTCATGGAAATCTATTTTAAATGTGATTTCTATGTTTGGGACATGCTACATTTTTAAGTCGCATTTGTAAAAGGGTTTGGGCCCTTTCAAAAAACCACTTTTATCCCTACTATCAAAAAAATATTAATCATATTCTAATATGGTATTATTGATTTATGTACACTTTCAATGACATTGGAAGAATCTCCATACACAATCAAGTTTCTAATTTTTTTTTCTAGTTCTAGTTCTAAGCCTTCATAAACAACTAGAGCTTCTATCAACATTATTCATAGTTTTTGAGATGAAATAGGATGGTTTTGGAGTTGGAAATCAACATTATTCCAAACCATAATCACCATTGGCTTCCCTATTGAAATTAATCTTGATGATTCCCTTTAGTGGGAGGATACAATTGTCATGTCTCATGTAGTCTATTAATGGGACTTAAATTAAATAATATTAAGATATTAAGTTAAAAAAATCATTCTTATTGTAAATAGGAAAATAAGCTAAAATAATTTTTAAAATATAATTACATCAAGAAGCAATCTCTAATGACATTCAGGAGTCTCATATGTGTACATAAATACCAAAACAATTGACATATATTAAAAAATAATAAAAAAAGGTAAAATAAAGTAAATAATATAAATAAAATAAATAGATCTAAAGGAAAATTAAATAACTCTTAACTAAATAAAATACCTCCTCAAGATAGATGTGTTTAAGGTATATATATATATATACTAAAACACAACCCACATATATTTAAAAAAATAAAGTTAGTAAATAACTCTTAAATAAAAATAAATAAAATAATTCTTAAATAGTTTTAAAGTAAAATAAAATAGCTTTTAAGTAAATAAAATAACTCTAGATTGATATATCTTGGTGTTTTTAGATAGATTTATTAAAGATATCTATACTAGTTTATAATTATTTTAAAGGAAAAAATGAAATTTTATATTGTAATTGAAAATAATTAATTCTCAATCTTGGTTGATCAAATAGAATGTATAGATATGTTGATATAAATTAACTTAAACTAAATAAATGATAGTTGGTAGAAGATAAATTTAAATTTTTCAATAGTTAATTATTAAGTTAGGAAAGTAGATGTGATGTATAAGGATACTTATTTTTAAAATTAATACAGATGAATAATTCTGATGCAGTGAAAGTTTTTATGTTCTAATATCAAAAGTTGTTATCTTCTCTATGCGTGTCACTTGGAATTTTGTATCAAAATATGATATTTTTGGGTCAACTTCATAAATTTGGGTAACTTCCATAGGTGTAGATCTATCTTGTTGGCCATGGATCTAATTTGGTAAACTATGTAGTTTTGTTCTTCAATTTACCATTAAGTATGCTCATCACTAAATTTTAAGGACTAGCAATAATTAGAAATACGTTGGGGAGATTGTTGGATTGTTAGGGTCAATTTCTTATAGGTTAGGCCCCTTGAAAGACTAACTTTATGATTATGGAAATGTTTGAGGATAACAATCTTTAGTCATACAAATTTGTTAGAATGATGATGTAAAATTTAAGGTCCTTTTATTACTCCAAATCAAAATATTCCTATAGTGAATGCTCCTTAAATTTGAATGATTTTTCCTTAATATTCAATGATGAATAAATTCATACTAAATGTGTTTAAGTACCACTACATAGTAATAAATCAAGTGAAATGTATATAAGTCAACTCATGGTGGGAATTAAATGGGTAGGAGCTGATAAATTTTGATCTTAAAAAATAGAAATCCAAGGGTCATTTCTGTATGGTACAAGATTGATCCTACACCTATATTAATACATTGTCAATCTAGGAGTGTAAGCTTGTAGGAGATGTAGTGACAATGTGTGCAAGCGTTCAATATAATGGAATTGAATGTGTTTTGTATGTAGTTATTCTAAAAATGAAAGATGAATAAGGGTAATTATAGTTTCAAAATATATGATATTGTACTATAAAAACTATAAATGATACAAGTAATACCGACAAAACTAGCTACAAGCTCATAGCTATAAAAATAACTACCAATACTAATTATATAAATAATTGTAACGAATAATAAAAGTTAACAATGTCAACAACAATAATTACAAAAATGTTCATAAGATGACTTGATTACTATTGCCCAAAAAATATCACAAATATTAAAATAACTAACATGATTTCCAAAATCTTTATTGTAATAACATTTGATATACTCCATAATAAACTCAAATGTAATAATATTTCAATTTGTGTGAACTATAAAATAATTGAAATCAAACCGTACAATAATAAACAAATGAATAGCTATCTATCAACAAACACAATCCTACGAGTGGCCCCTACCTTACACTTTTGTGATGATGACGATTTTCTACTAAATCATGCTAGTATGCTTATTTTAAAACTTGTAGTCATTCACCATAAAACTAAGAACAGTAGAAATTACGAATAGCAATGTAGTATTTACTTATTTTGTTCCCCTTTTTCAGGCTATTTCTCTAGTCTTTTATATAAGAAATGGTGTGTAATAGACTAATAGTTTATGAAATGTTTGTGTTTAGTTTATTTTGATAGCAACCTCTACAAAAATATCTGTTTTTAATCAATAAAGTCTTAAAAGTAGTATTCTTTGTAAAAGAAATCTAAATATTTAGATTCTCTATAATATGCATCTATTCCTCAACCAATTAGAGGTTAATGATGATTGCAACAACCATCATAGTTACATATCAGCCACTCCTTTGTTTTTTTAATCTTAAATTTAATTAAATATTTCATATTTATATTAAAAAATATCTTAAAAGTAGGTTATGACATTTAAAAGGGTAAAAAGGTGAACAACGTGATATAGAAAAAAGTTTAAATTACGGAAGATTTGGATACATATTTCTACTTCATCATTGTCCCAACTTAGCATCTTATATGTCCTCATGCAATATTTACGGCTTAAGGGATTTAACATTTCTACCTTTTTTGTTCTTAACTATTGTAGCTTATCCTTAATACCATAACTCCTTTGTATTTTCTATCAGTTTTTCATGATAGCTCCCATGGTCTCTCTCTATTTTTAATAGTTTCCAACTTTTCAAAAAAAATGAGTAGCCATACATATACAAACATACATACATACATACATACATATATTTTTTGTTTTTGTCTTAATTTTTTCAACATTTGATTATCTCATAAGACTCTACGAATTTAGACATTCTTAACATAAGTACATTTTCTAGAAGAGGCTAAGTTTGTTCTTCTTGTACCACAAAGGTCTATCTATGATATGAAAGATTAAATTGGTTCTTAGATATATCAATGGCATCAAAAATTTCAACAAGGACCTTAGCCTTAGTTGAGCAACACCTATGGCTAATAATATGTGACATGTAACATGTATCATAATTAGAAGTGATAATGATGACTATTATGAGAGGATAATCAATGATAATTGAAAAATAGGGTAATGAAAACAAAGGTAATAAGTTTAACATGAGTGGGATACTTTGCCCTCCCCCCTAGCCCCACCCCCACCAAAATTAAAAGGTTAATAGTCCATGGGAAACAATTGGGAGAAAGGATTGAAAGAGCTACTTTTATGAGTTAAAACATAATAAAAAATATTAATTAAATTACAAGAAAAAAATGAAAAACAAAATTAACTAATTTACTAATTTGAATCTCTATGAGCAAAGAACATGTGTCAATATTGTGTGGATGGTACTAAAATTACATGTATCTAGAAAATGAGCACACCAAAGGATGTGTGATAAGATGGACAACACCAACATGAAGTATGATAGGATTAAATACTACAATAGAAGCTTTGCGATAGAATAGGAAAAAAAATATTTCTATATGGAGTAACTAAATGCATTGGAAAGAAACCTAAAATAGAATAAACTAGATAATAAATAGAGATTTTTATTTTTTATTTTCTTTATTTTTTTACTTTTTTTATAAAAATGATTGCTAGTAACCCAATTTTAAGACACATACCACTTAGTGGCACTAAACAATAGTTTTCGCCACTAAGGATTTATTCAACTAGAATCCACCAAAAAATAGTTCTGAATTGTAGCGATTTAATAATGCTTGAAGGCTTTTATTGTTAGAATTTATTGCATTTTTTTTTTATTTTCTTTTTTTTTTCTTAATAATTGTATATAGAAACTCAAAGAACATGCAGATCTCATGTGGATAATGAATTGATGCTATCCAAGACATGTAGCTCCTTCTTTATCCCTTTAATGAAGTTATCTTTTAAAATTGATTACTAGTAGAATTTCAAATGATGACCATTAATAAGAAAAAGCATCTAAGCATAATACACAATGCATAATTTTATAGCACTATTTCCATAGACAATCTCAATCTCATATAGCTCAATCTACTTTGTGTAGAAGTTGCCTTTAGGGTGAGTGCAAGATCATGATGGGACAAATAGTGGCAATGGAAAAAATTTGATAGATGAAAAATTTCTAATAGTAAGACTTATATTTAGGTTTGAATGGAAAAATTACTAATATTTCCAGCTCAAATATGGATTCCCTAAAAAAAAAAGCCTTGGGACTACCTTAGATTTATGCAAGTGAGAGCCCTAAAACTTTCCAAAGAAACTTTCAAAACCACCTATTTAGTGTTTATCCTAAAATTTTCCATGACTTCATTCTTGAAGCTAAAAGACTTTTTGTATATAAATTTAATAAAATAAAAAGGGTTTGTAAATAAAACTATCAAGATCATAAAAGTATAATATACCCTTCATTATAATTTTAATAGGTACTTATTATTAATTTTCTACATACACTATGTTTGATATCCTATAGATATACATATTAAAAAATATTCATAACTTTGAAACTATTTATCCTTTTCTAAATCCAAAAGATGCATCACATTCTAGGCTTTATTGATTATGTGTTTAAAAAAAGAAATTTGAATTTCATTGTTTTTTAACCAAGTTAGGTTGGCTGGAAAATAAAATAAAATTTTAAAAAGTAACAATAAAAAAATCAAAAATAAATATTTATTAAAAAAATTCAAAAGATATGTGTCACATTTGCTCATGTGTCCTTTACTTAAATCTAAATTTTGGAGAAAAAATATTGTCTTTTTTATACTTAGGCTAGTTCGAACGACACCTACTTTTATGTTTTTCTAAAAAAATTAGTAGTACCTCATTGAAATATCCCATTTTCACCAAATTAATTTTTTTTTTTTAAAGAAAATTAGTAGCCCATAAATTAAATTCAATTTCCTACAACTTTCATTACTACCTTATTTTTTATTGTGTATATAACTTGTTCAATTTTTGACATGAAGTTACTTGAGTCTATTTTTAGCATTTTCATTGCTACTTAGGGGTATTGTTTGGCCTGTCATGATCCTGCACTAACCCTTTAAAATATTGGAACCAAGATTCATATAATATTGTCATCACCTTGTTGGAATGATCAACTAGGTTCATAGACTAAAGTATCAATGACATCAAAGATAAATGGTGGCCCTCAATCTATGACTAACTTCTAAGGTGGATCAAATTATTCATAAAAATGTCTATGCATACTTGAATTCAGTCATAGTTTTAGAATCACAATGAAGAGTTGGTCAAAAATATCTTGTTGTCAGAGTCTTTGTTATCATATATACTAGGTTGCATATTTTCCTCCACATGATTCTATCCAAGAACATTAACAACTTATCCCAATAAGCTCACATAATCTCTAGGAGATAAATGTAGAAGAAACCTACACATCACCAAATAATTGGCAAAGTTAGAAAACTGTAAACTTTGAGTGGACAAAATAAATAGATACTCATTTAGAAAAGTATCCTCAATTGGTACTAGTTTAGAACTACTCAGTAACTTAGATAAGAAGTATATAACCACATTCTCATGACCAAGCTTTTCAAGTATAGTAATGTCAACTTTTTGTAACAACAATCACCTAATAAACTTATTATTAACTACTTGAATAGTCTCCAATATCTATGCTTCAAATGTGAAGAATGCTAGAAGAAGACTATGGAACAATCTCCAAACTTTTAAAGAAATGCATTCTGATGTCAAGTAGTTAGTTATGGTGCATTTTAATACTCCCTGGAAAGATGATGAAAAGATGGGTCAGTCTCAAATCTAGGGGGACAACAGGAATGACCTCATGGAATTTGTCAATGATCAAGCCTTGTTAGATTTGGACTTGCATGTAGCTAAGTTTACTTGGATTAATAGGTGAACAAGGGTTGCTCTCATACAAGTGAGACTTGATCATGCTTTAATTTCTCCTTCTTGGTTGTCTTCTTATTTCTATTCCTTAGCTTCTCTTTATAGACTTGGATCTGATCACTTTCCCATTATTTTATAGCTGATAAACTGCAGAAAAAGAAGAGTTTCCCATTTAGATTTCAAAAGATGTGGACTTTGCATCCTGATTTAGCTTGTAAGATATCTCAATGGTGGAATGTTAAAGTGAATGGGACTGCTATGTATAGAGTTACCAATTTTTTTTCCAATGTTAAAACTAACATTCAGGGATGGAATAAGAAAATTTTTAGAGATATTTTCAAGAATAAAGATAAAATCAAGAACCAACTGGAAATAGTGTAGAATAGTATTTAGTTGTATGGCTTAGATACCCATATTCTTAAATAGTAAAATGATTTGCTAAGTGAACTCCACTCCAATATTACTAGAGAAGAAGAATTCTAGAAACAAAGATCTAGAGCCATTTGGCTTAAGAGTGGAGACTGAAATACAATTTTTTTCATCTATCCACAATCTAGCACAGATCTACCAACAATATCAAATCTATTTAGACTGATGGAATCCAAATTTAAGAGGAAGTTGATATTAGGAAAGCTTCTACATGTTTCTACAAACATCTCTTGTCTATTGACGATACCTTGGAGGAAAATGGCTTATTAGATGTTATCCCTAAAATTTTGGGTGAAGTGGACAATGTTCAACATTCTAAAATTCCCTCAGATGAAGAAGTTAGGAATTTTGTCTTCACCTTTGAAGGTAACAAAGCTCCATGTATGGATGGCTTTCCCCATTTCTTCTTCCAGATCTACTGGGATGTGGTTGCAAAGGATGTGATAGCGGCTACCAAAGATTTTTTTGGTAGTAGAAAAATCAATAAGGAGCTAAACTCTACATTATCAGTCCTTATTCCTAAAAAATAGGGGGTTGATTCTTTTGTTGATTTTAGACCAATCAGCCTTTCCAATTCTATTTATAAAATTTTCTTGAAAGTGTTAGCCAATACAATTCATGTGATTCTTCCCAATTTGATCTCCCCTCAGCAGAGTGGTTTGTTCCCATGAGACAAATCCTTGACTCTATCGTAACAGTCCATGAAAATATCCACTCTTTGACCATAAATAAAAAATAGGCTTTTCTCCTTAAATTGGATCTTTTGAAGGATTTTGACAGGGTTAGATGGGATTTTTGGGAAATGTTTTAGCCAAATGTGGGTTCTCTAATAGATTCCTTAAGTTGATATCCCAAATGATATCTACTCTGATGTTTTCTATGCTGGTGAATGGATCCCCTTCTAGTTTCTTCAAAATTTCTAGGGGAATAAAACAAGGGGCCCCGATCTCTCCTTTTGTTTTTATCATCTTAGCTAAAGCTCTTGGAAAGAATATTCTTAAAGTTGTTTCTAGTGGAAAGATGAATGGTGTCTATCCCTCTTCTATAGGTCCCTTTTGCTCCCATCAATAATTTGTTGATGATGCCATTATTTTGGGGGAAGCTTGAGTCAAGGAGGCTAAGCATATTAAAACTATCTTGCAGAATTAAGAGAAAGCTTCTAGTCAAAGAATTAGTCTTCCTAAAAGTACCATTTTCTTTCTGAATACTCCTGAGCATAGAAGGATGAAGATTACTATGATCTTACAATGCCAGATAGAGGACTTTCCTTCTAAATACCTTGGCATGCCTCTCTTTGTTAAAAAGATTCTAAAATCCTTTTAGATAGATCTCTTGGACAAGTTTCAAATGAAGCTTGTTGGGTGGAAAGGGGCTTTTCTTAGCTAGGAAGGAAAATTTCAATTAATAAATTCTACCCTCCTAAATTTACCTATTTATGCTATGAGCCTTTTCAAGATATCGGGAAAGTTTGCTGATAGAATAGAGCAGATTCAGAAAAAAAAATTATGTGGGCTGGAACGAAGGAGAGAGAAAGAATATCTTTAGTGGCCTAGGAAAAAATTTGAAGATCTAAGAGTAAGGATGGTCTTGGCTTAAGAAAAATTAGGGATTTAAATTTATCTTTGATGGATAAAGTTACTTGGATATTGTTGAAGGACCACAATGAATGGATTGAAATTATGAAGAATAAATACATCCCTCTTCAAAGGAATATGCAAGATCACCTAGATAGCATGTGATGCCTCACCATGCAACCCTAGAGTGCTAGACTAACAAGAGACAATAATACAGAAATATATATTTTTTTGAAACAAGGAAATGCATTAATCATTATAAATAACTGCACTAATAACAACATTTAAAGAAATGATTAGCTAACACTTCTAGGGAACATAACCGCATCAGATAAAATTAAAACCATACAAGAATCTACATCTCAATGCAACAGAATAATAATACATCTTACATTATCTGGAATTAATAATTACAAATTTCAATACAAGGTTACAAGACCGATTACATCGGTTTACAAATAGGACAATTATGAAAGTATACAACCACTTGAAGATGAAGAGAAAAATGGAACTGGAACACTCCTACTCTGATCTCAAACTGAATATCTGAGAAGACCAATGGATAGCTCTGCCTCCCAACCTGTGGAACCCTGAGGTCCACCCCACCGAGCTAGGAGATAACAATGAGGTTCTGCTAGGCCAAGGTTACAACCATGAACAAAATCACAAGATCCAGACTCCATGTAGACAAACAGGATAACAAGACTGTACAGACATGATAGTACTCACCAAAACTAGACAAATCAAAACATCAAGCTAAGATCAATCATGAAGGCAAGTCAACACTCCAGAGGTAACAACAAGGATAAAGAGGAATTAACTGAGCTACATAAGGAGAGTGCCATCGCATGGTCCTAGCATAGGTTACCTAGGCTATCTCTCACTAGAAGCTGGCCCCCATCTATGGTTACCCTGGCAGCATCTCTCTAGGCACCGGCCCCGTAGGGTGACTCATGCGGAACCGACATGTCCTCTCATGAAGACAAGGAAGTTAGCCTTCCCAACCAGGCCTTCTCATCCCATCCTTAGCCTGTGAGAGCACTCAAGGCATGGGTGAGGTATCTTACTTATCTTGTTATGTGAATTACTACCCCAACCCTCCTAAATAAGTTATTAAGTTTTCACTTGCTTACAACTTCCATGGGGTTACCCAGATGGCCTCTTTGGCACCGACCCCACCATGGAAGCCACTCTCCTAGAAATCTCTGACCAATCATCCAAAATCACAATACGCAAGGACAAGGGTTATAATAGATTCTGATCCAATACACAAGCCATTCACTTGACCACAACAATACAAGACCCATTGTCCCTATCAAACTCACACAAAACCCCATGAAATAGTATGACACAAGTATCAAGTTGAAAAGCCAATGGTTAAGCCTCTGGACTCAGTAATCGAAGACAATATCACTATACAAATGTTCATCTCCCAAACGGAAACAAGGGTTGAATGTCTAGGGTATTTCTTTAGAAAACAAAATGACTTGAGACTATTTAGAAACCATAATGAACTATTAAAGAAAACTCTTTCACTCGAAACTCGAGGAAGACATACATGGCCAGGGACACGTTATACTACCCACACAAATAAATTTGAACACTTACAAAATTACCAGAACTATAACTTCTTAGGCCCCGAAAATTACAACTCATGACATAAACCTAGACTCTTGTTAAAACATAATTTAATTCACTAAAAGAAGAAACTATAGTTAATCAACATCTATTGTTCTAATTTAACGACCTTATTCAATTCAGCTAAATCCAAATATTCTTCGAACACAAGCTTTATAAGGAAATAATTATACTAATATTTAAATAAATAACAAGTATTACCATCAATACTACATCTCCTATAACCGTTAACTTCATTTCTATCCTAGATGAGTTAATTGTATTACAAAATAGTACATTTCAAAAAAACATAACTAATAGTTTATTCTAAAAATGTAACCTTCTTAATTCATACCAAGCAGATGAATTGATTACAAATAGAATGGGGTAAAACTATTTTAAATGCAAAATAACATTTGAACATAATCATTCGTTTAAAACAACATTAACATGAATATAAATATATTTTATTCTAACTTACTTCTATTTACTAGTATGATGAATCTCTTAAATAAAAAGAACCATATTGCTTAATATAATTAAACTAAGATTTAATTAATGTAATAATATAGATAGAACTATTGTTAGAAATTCCTATCCGACTTAATGCTAATCGATATCAATACTTATGAATTGAATGCCATAAGAGGACTCTAAAACCAACTCAGACTTCCTAAATATTTATATTGTAATAATTCTACAATCACAAAAATCCCATCAACTAGCTTTAGTGAACCAAATTTGACCTACGAAAAAAAAATAGACAAACGGTTCTTTGAATCATTAAATGATTCCTCATAAACCTTCTATTTCCCATCATTTCTAGCGCAGACCACATTTCATGACTAAAGAGAAACTGAGGAAGCATTTGGTAGTTTCTAAAAAAAAACATCAGCAACGATATCTAACAGCATGGCAATTCTACAGTCTTGCAAATTATAAGGAAACATTAAGGGGCTAAAATGGATGAATCTTGCCTCGACCTCAATAGGAAAAGGACGTAGATATGGTGGCTTTTGTGATGAGTGTAGAGACAACTTCAAGAAGGGAACGCAGTTATGCTGACAATGGCATGACAAAACAAGGACAGACTCCAACAACTGTATACATAAACTCCTACCAAGGTAATAGAAGTTATTTGCCATCCTTGTATACGGTGAGACCCAAAAGGTATGCCCCAACTTCTAACAAGTTTGCAGTGAGTGGGTCGATTAACAAGAGTATACAGTTTAAAAAAATAACGACCATAAGAAGGCGATATAGGGAGACATGCTCATTGCATGATATGCTGACCAATTGACCACTTAGTTCGACGTCGTGAAAATGGTTAAATGAGCCCATCGCAATGATGAAGGTGGTAGATTTCACCTACAATGGGGCAATGAAAGGTGTGCATGAGACTTCTAAGAAATACTAGCGACAACAAAGAAATGGTTGCCCAAGGTTGAACATCAAATACCAGCAAGGGCACACTTGCACAGAGGCATTCGATAGAGTATAAACTCCTATGCTCGATCTTGGCTTGGGGAAACGGCCTATGGAAAAAATCTCCCAGTTTTCATTGATTGAAGTTTACACCCAATCATCTTGTAACATGATTGCCTATCAGGGGCGTCTAAACTTTACTAGGTTAACATCTAGTTCTCTGATGATGTAGGGATAAACATCTATGAAGCCTAAGGATCAGAAAAGATTAAAGGCCGAGGGGTGCACATCGAGGATACTAAAAGGGTTTCAATACTACCAAGCCTATGCTTTTAAGAAGTGTAGAAGGTATATACTTTTCACCATCTGGGTTTGATAATCATGCACAAATTAACAAAGGCAGACTATGCACAGAACAGAAACAAATGCTTAGTTGAAAAGAGCCATGCCCTCATTTGAGAAAAATAAAGAGAAGTATCACACAGGGGACACATAAAATTCATAGTCTGCAATGCAGATAAAAACAAAACCTTATTCCAACAAACAAATAGAGTGTAATATACATACTGTTCACAAAGCCAAGGCATAAAAATTGCAGAGCTTGATGATCTTCCTTTGTCCTTTTCCTCCTTTTTCTTTTTTTTCAAATTCCACTTTCAGAGCTTCTGTCCTCCTTCCTCTGACTTCCATGTTTTCCAAAAATTTTCCCCACAGAACAAAATAACCTTAGACATAAAAACCCACCAAAACCTCTCCTGAGACCAAAATAGACAACAACCATTAATTTCCAGTAACCCCCAAATCTATTACACAATCCCCCCTCATTAAGAGAAATTTGAAATTTTACTTAACATAGAATTTCTGTATCTCCAAACATATACAACAACTAGCCAACAATAAATGATTATCTAGAATCATTAAATTACTATCTAATACTATTCTTCAAATAACGACATACTAATTAACCATAGTAACTTATGACATAGATACTAATAAAACCATTAACATAATCCATTTGATCTATATTAGAATTTACTTAAATAATATTCCAATTTAAGCAAAATACCATAATATTTGACAAGCTATTAATATTCTTAATATAATATTACCTCATTATGCATTACCAAGATACACATGGGATAACTACTGAAAGCTTGACAATAAACATTCAAACCACATGACGACCCACCAACTGAAGGTTGAACTGACCTAGGGAATAAACCTCATGTTATCTTCATCAACATTATCCATGGTGTAGGGCCCACTTAGACCTGCTAAATTAGGTGGAGTCGAGGCCTAGTACCTGTAACCTGCATACGAACAATGGGTTGTATCTGATCAATTTTATATATACCAACACACACTGAGTCAGAGAATCACGGTGTAGTAGGGTGCTTGAACCGAGTAGTACTACACCATCCCTGCTCTGAAAAAAGACTATAACCATTTCTATTTAAAATCAGATGCATAAACATGATATTATCAAACCATCACTAAGCATGTCCATCTCATCATAACTAGAAAAAACAACAATGTCATCATAAACTCATACCACATGTCAGAACTAAATCAGTTGAACATAATCGATCACAATCAGAATAATCATAAACCATAGTCTCAATAACTCAAATGTCTCAGAACTATCTAGATGCAAAGGAAAAGCTAACAACTGTCTCAGACCAAATAGAGAGTAATGTAAGACTAACAGCTATCACAAGCCAAAAGCAAGGGGGCATTACATAGCCTAACTTTCCCTGTTGATTCTAATATCTAGATAAACATTTTATCGTAGCTTTATTATTAACAAAGGAGTGAAATGGAAGGTGGGTAATGAAGCCTCTATAAACTTTTGGGATGATAAATGGCTCCTTGATACTCCCCTTACAACTTGTGATTGGACCAGACTGCTTAAGGATAATTTTACTAGACTATTTGGAGGTAGGGTTGCTAATTATATGTTGAATGGTTCATGGAAATGTGTTGATGATCCTTCAATTAATGAGACTTCTACCCTCCAATCCATTCTTTCAATATTTCATATTTCAATGGCCAATAAAGTGTATGAATTGGTTTGGAAGGACTCCTCTTTGGGTAAGTATTCTATCTCTTTGGGGTACAAGTCTCTTGTTGAGGGGGAGGAGGATCCTATTTTTTGGGCAAGGTTGTGGTTGCAAGAACTTACACAAAAAATCAATAATTTTTTGGATCATTGCCCAAGAAAAAATTATTACTATTGACAACCTATGCAAGAGAGGGTTTTCCCTTCCTAATAGGTGTGCTTTATGTGAGAATGAGGCAGAAGATATTTGTCACCTGATTATTGGTTGCCCTTTTGCTAGAGATGTTTGGAGTAAAGTTATGGGTTTGTGGAACGTCAATTGGATATTCCCAAACTTTATCAATAAGATTCTTAAATAGTGGATATCTCGTTCCCCAAATCCCTCCTTGAAGTTCCTTTGGACTATAATGCTACCCCATATGGCTTGGGGTCTTTGGAAGAGAGTGTAATAATCAGGTCTTTAGGGATTAAAAAAATGTTTTTGACAGAGTTGTTGATAGAATTATTGCCCCTAGCAAAGAGAACTTCCTTATGAGAATTCATGAGAAAGTGTCCAAGAAGCCTCACGTGTATGTGTTAGGAGAAGACCTTCAAATTATGAAGGAGTTGAACATTCCCTTTGATATATCTACTCCTTTTAAGCATATGAAGAAGTCAAGAGAGTGTATCTTGTGGGGATTTCCTCCCAAGGGTGGGATCAAGTTAAATTTTGATGAGGCAACAAAGGGTAATTTGGGATGGGTTGGTTGTGGTGGAGTGATAAGGGATGACAGTGGCATGTTTCTTGTTGTGGTGGTGATGTCCCTAAGCTTATAGACCAATCATTATGATGAAGCTATAGTTGCCTATAACACTATCAAATTGGCTCATGATAAAGTGTTTAAAAGAGTGATGGTTGAGGGTGACTCCATTAATATAATCCAATTTCATAAAGGACTACAAAGTCCTAGATGGAACATAGACTCCCTCATCAAAGATTCATTATATCTTGCTAAGTCTTTTGAAGAAGTGGTGTTCATGCATGTGTTTAGGGAGGGTCATAAACACGCGGATGCTTGTGCAAACCTAGGGGTAAACTTTGATAAAAAAAAAAATATGAGATGATTTTAACATTATTCCCTTGGATATTAAATCCCTAATCTCCAATGATAGAATACATTATGTTAGTACATATGTATGATATGAAGGTGATGATGACTCTCTAGTTCACACACTTTCTGGGTGATTGGGAGAGTTTATTCCAGCGGGGAATGTAGAGTTTATTTGGGTAAAAACGTGATCAATGTGATATAGTAAAAGGTTAAAAACAAGGAAGAATTGACACATATTTGTACTTCATCAAAATGTTCTCCATGTAAGGAAAGCAAAGTGTGGAATACATGTTCCTAATACTAATCTTCAGGAGAGAGATACAGAAATTTACAAAACTTTGCAATTACAATTCATTTAAGATGCACAAACAAGAATAATAGAATAGACAATAAAGAATGAACACCAGATTTTATGTGGGAAAACTATCTCGAGAAAAAAACCACACACCAAAGCATAGATCACTTGTATTACAGTAAAATGACAATTACATACAAGTTATAGAGCTGTGCTCTTTTAGGTGTCGATTCACAAAATCAAAACAACATCATTACATTCACCTTGATCTTCAACCAACCGCCCTTCGAGCCATGGTCAATCTGTCTATTACAATACAATACATTGCATTACCATATTCAATACAACTCATTCTTTACATTATAGACTTTTCTATATATTTATCTTCCCCTTCAGATTGGCTTAACCTACATTGTCATAGTACCACCTCGTCAACCAATAAGCAAAGAGATGTCGCAGGCAGTTACATGGTTATAAGGGAATTCAACTATCTCCTTGAGGTTGAAACCATCAAGACAATAAACATGTTGATTCACAACAACAATGTGCAATCAACTAATAGCTCCATGCCATGTATCTCCATTGACCTTTTTTCATAGTTTCATCTTTGTCTATCGTTTCCAGTCTTTACCGCCATATTGAATAACTCTTTTTAACTAGCCACGGGACTGCGATTTACTTCCAACTATACCACTCCACTATAGTCATCTTAGACTAACCTTCATGGGGTGGCAGGATCTATACCACACCACCGCAGGCCATCTCACGGGCTATTTTGGGGTGGCGGTATGACCTGCACACCCGCCAGTGACTTTAGTCACCGTCGCGGGATGGCGGGATAACTCTTGCTCTACCGCTGGCACAATCCAATGTTATTGCAGGGTTGCGGGATCTTGCACTACCACACGCTCAAATGAAGACCACTGTGGGAGTGCAGTAACACTACACTACTATAAGCTAATCTATAGACTCCCATCAGATAGTGATAAACACTGCCAACCCACACTCCTCTAGACTGCACCCTGTGGTACTGTGGTAGCTGCTCCCTATGGTACTATGGTAGCTGCTCCCTACAATACTGTGGTAATGGCTAGGGTTTTATCAGTGAGTTTGAGACACACATTCTCAACATTCTCCCACTTGACAAATAACTCACTAAACCCCTTCCAATGCTTGAAATCACTGAATATTCTAGGCCCCAAGGCCCATCAAACTGGTGCACCATTTGAACTTATCTATGCTCATAGGCTTCATCAATGCATCAACATAAATACCAGAGTATCCACTTTTTCCATAATAACATTTCCATCCTCCACCATATCACGAACAAAATGGTATTGCACGTCAATATATTTTGTCCTAGCATGGAAAGTTGGATTTTTTGCCGAACAAATGGCACTTTGACTGTCATAGAAAATATTAATTTTCCTTACATCAAACCCAATATCAAAACACAACCTTCTATTCCAAATGACTTCCTTACATGCATGAGTTTCTTCCATGTACTCCTCCTCAATAGTAGATAAAGCGACTACAGCCTACTACTTACTCATCCAACTAACTGTACCACCAAACAATGTGAATACATATCCACTGGTGGATCTTTTGCTCTTAATGTCCCTTGCCCAATCTAAATCCACATATCCATGAATGCTAATTGAACTTTGAGATTTATTAGAGTAACCATGATAACACAAGTGTTGGCAAGAGACACTATATGGATTCATGATTGTTGTCATTGATGGAAACAAAGTTCATCCCACACATCCGTAGGACATGGTGTGTCTCTACCGGAAGTCAGAATGAAGATTGTTGAGGTCTGGTAAACAAGAACAGAGCAGGTGGCAAGGTCTGACAGACAGGTCCAGATCTCTCAGAGGAAGTATCTTGGTGAAGTGCAAATTTGGGGAAGTAAAGAGTACTACCTTAAATGATAGATTCCAAGGTTTTAGCCTCCAGTGATAGATGAGGTAAAAGATATGAATACTTGAGTACTAGGTTCTTGAGTGACAGTGTGAACAGAGGAAGAACTAATTGACTGAACATCAGACTACTTTCTGGATGCGTTTCTGATGGTGGTAAAGGTTATGAAGACATGAATTATGTTTGGCCGACATGATTAATGATTTCTACAAGTATATGCTTGATCCGCATTACTTGATGTGCAAGGATTCAGCCAACAGAACAGAGTTTGTGAGAAGATTGACTATTCTAGGTTCCGACTAGAAAGATAATGAAATCACTTGTACGGATATATATATAGGATGGATTTAGCTGTGTGATGTGGTGTGGTGACATGTGATATGCGAATAAAAGCAGAGTAGAGTAGAAATAGTTAGGAAGGTCCGGTATGTGAAAGGAAAGTAGCATAAGAGAAGAGGAAAGATGAAGTGTAGCAGATTAGTGTACTAAGCCTAACTGGAACTGAACTCCAGCATATGTGGATGCTACCAATTAGTTCAAGTATTGTATAACACTCTCTTGTAGACAGTGTGTCTCTTGTAGGCAATGTGTCTCCTTGTGAGTAGTGTGCTCGAGAAGTGAGCCCTAATTGGCAAGTGCCATTTTGTAATTCCTTATTCTTCTAACAGAGAATAATCTTTGGGTTAATCACCCCGTGGTTTTCTCCCTTAACAGGGTTTGCACCTCAAAAATATTGTGTCATGTGTATCTACATTTCATGGTTATGTTTGCTTGTTGAATTAATGTTGCATTAATTAATAAGAAAGTTTAGAAAGAAGAAATAGTTTGGATAACTAATTCACCCCCCCTCTCAGTTATCAACAATTGGTATCAGAGCTAAGTTCCTCCTAACATAGCCTAATAGCTTGAGGAAGATCTAGGAGTTCAAATGGATGCATATGGTTTAAGGGAGCAACTCAAGACTGCCCTTGATGATCTTGAACAGTCAAACTCTGAAGTCAATGAATTAAAGGAAAGACTCAAACAGGCTAATGATTTCATGAGAGAACTAAAAGACAAATTAAGTCTCTCTATGAAAAAGAGAAAGGAGCTGCTTCAGCAATTGGCAAGACAAGGTGAAGCTAATGATGCAAATGAAGAGCTGACTGAAAAAACCAAGTTATGTGAAAAGTTATCAAAAGAAGTCATTATGGTAAGACATGAAATGGAATCAGGAGTTATAAAGTTTACTCAAGAGATTGAAGAGAAAAGAAAAACTAAAGATAATCTAAGACAATCTCTCAAGGAGAAATCAGAAGATTGCCACCAAATGGATAGAATTATCAGACATCTTGAATCTGATCTTGAAGATGCTAAAGAAAATGAAGAAAAACTTGAGGATCAAATTGTCTCTCTTAAAAGGGATCTTCAATCAGCAAATGAATATAAAGAGAAATTCAAGATAAGTTCTTCTCAACTTGAAGTTCTTCTTGGAAGTCAGAAGAGGGCAGATGACAAGTGTGGTTTGAGATATGAGAAAGGAGAAAGCTCTGGATCAAGTCAGCAAAATTTTGGACTAGAAAATCTAAGGAACAGGCCTAGAAGACCTCCGATAAGACAGCCCAATGCTCAAAGATATCCATGCTTCAATGGATACTGCCACAGCTGTAATCAATTTGGTCACAAAGCTAATCAGTGCAAAAAGAGAATGAATCAGACTAATTCATCCTTCTCCAGACAGTGTTTTAACTGCAAAAGGTATGGTCATAAATCTCATGAATGCAAAATTATGCAAATGAACAAATCATTCAATGGTAGATGCTTTGCATGTAATAGAATAGGTCATATGGCTAATCAATGTAGATCAAGAGGATATCAATCCAATACGCAAAGAAATGTTGTTTGTCAAATTTGCAATAGATCCGGTCATATTGCAAAATTATGTAGAAGTAAGAATCAAGACAAAAAAGGTCTGGTATATCATAATCAGAATCAAAATAAGGGTAAACAAAAGGTTAATGCAGAAGTTAGAAGTGAGATGAATAAGATTTGGGTGAAGAAAAATACATAGAATGTAGAGGTTGGATCCGCACCAGACTCTGGTGCTGATATTCCTTCCATAAATTGAAAAGTGAGCTCTGGCTCAGGGGGAGACACAAAGAAAACCTTGTTCCCCCAGCCAGTCAAATGGTGCCTGAAATTGGCACATGAGAAGTTGCGGATCAAAGAGGTTCTAGAGAAACATCTAAAGAAGGTTAGGTAAAGATTTACAGTGAGATCTTTTGCTCTTAATGTCCCTTGCCCAATCTAAATCCACATATCCATGAATGCTAATTAAACTTTGAGATTTATTAGAGTAACCATGATAACACAAGTGTTGGCAAGAGACACTATATGGATTCATGATTGTTGTCATTGATGGCAACAAAGTTCATCCCACACATCTACAGGACATGGTGTGTCTCTACCGGAAGTCAGAATGAAGATTGTTGAGGTCCTGTAAACAAGAATAGAGCATGTGGCAAGGTTTGACAGATAGGTCTGGATCTCTCAGAGGAAGTATCTTGGTGAAGTGCGGATTTGGGGAAGTAAAGAGTACTACCTTGAGTGATAGATTCCAAGGTTTTAGCCTCCGGTGATAGATGAAGTAAAAGATATGAATACTTGAGTACCGGGTTCCTAAGTGACAGTGTTAACAAAAGAAGAACTGATTGACTGAACATTAGACTACTTTTCAGATGCGTTTCTGATGGTGGTAAAGGTTATGAAGACATGAATTATGTTTGGCTGACATGATTAATGATTTCTACAAGTATATGCTTGATCCGCATTACTTGATGTGCAAGGATTCAGCCGACAGAATAGAGTTTGTGAGAAGATTGACTGTTCCGGGTGCCGACTAGAAAGATAATGAAATCACTTGTGCGGATATATATATATAGGATGGATTTAGTTGATGTGGTGTGGTGACATGATATGTGAATAAAAGCAGAGCAGAGCAGAAATAGTTAGGAGGGTAGAGTATGTGAAAGGAAAGCAGCATAAGAGAAGAGGAAAGATGGAGTGCAGCAGATCAGTGTACTGAGCCTAACCGAAACTGAACTCCAGCATATGTGGATGCTACCAATTAGTTCAAGTATTGTATAATACTCTCTTGTAGATAGTGTGTCTCTTGTAGGTAGTGTGCCTCCTTGTGAGCAGTGTGCTCGGGCAGTGAGCCCTAATTGGCAAGTGTCATTTTGTAATTCCTTATTCTTCTAATAGAGAATAATCTTTGGGTTAATCACCCCGTGGTTTTCTCCCTTAACAGGGTTTCCACATCAAGAATATTGTGTCATGTGTATCTACATTTCATGGTTATGTTCGCTTGTTGAATTAATGCTGCATTAATTAATAAGAAAGTTCAGAAAGAAAAAATAATTTGGATAACTGATTCACCCCCCCTCTCAGTTATCAACAACAAGGTGTACTCAGAATGATGCAAGGGCATCCGGGTCCACAAGCGATCTTGTATCAACCAAAATATATTTTATTTTAATTTTTAGTTTTGGTGAGTATTTTGGTTTATTTTTGTAGTCTCAAGTATCTTTGTATATCAAGAATCCAAATATTCAATTATATTTATAAATTTCAAGTTTTCACTCTGTCGTAGTTTTAAGACTCCGTAAGGTAGTTTTCATGAAAACAATTGTTTCTAAAGATTTTGGAAGTTTGGACCAAAACCCTTTGACATGAATATTCTTGAAGACATTTCTATAAATATGCAAAAAGAATCGAAGTCATATCTTTCACTGTTTTAGATATTTTAATGCTAGAAGTTTGTGATGACAGTTTTACGGGAAAATTAAAATCTCAAGTTTTATGAATGGTGGGGAAAAATGGCTTAGTGGGAAGCTTAGGAATGGTATTATACAATTCTTGGAAATGTTTTACACAAAAAAGAGCTTCCATTAAAAAGTTATGGAAAAAGTCAATTTTCAGACATCCCGGTGCATAGTGTTGAAGTTATGAAGGGAAAATTTCTTCTCCAAATTTATTTGAAAAGATTCTAAAGATATTATTTAAGGTATTTAAATAATTTTAATTTATGTTCAAATATCAATGTGGGTGGAGCTACAGAATCTTCTATTTTTTTGCCAATAGGACATTCTATATGTGCACACATTTTGTAACTGCCAAAAAAATTTGGTAGTCCTAATAAAAAGTAATTTTTTTGGTAGTCCTTCCTTTTTTCATGGTCCAAAAATTTGCATGGAGAGTTAAATGCATGGATATTTTGAGTATCCACAATTTGTGTGGAGAGTTAAATGCATGGACATTTTGAGTAGTCACAATTCATGTGGAGAGTTAAATGCATGGCTATAACACTTAGTTTTGTAGATTATAACTATGGCTTTCACTCCATATTTTAGAAGGGGCATGAGCGCATTCTATTCAATGCTTGTGCAGATGAAACCACATAGAAACAATAGCATGACTTCCTCCTTTAGCACCACATTTGTTTTCTCCATGTATAAAATTCAAGAGATGGAAATATAAGCAAACAAACACTGATATTCTTGATTCATTCTTTATTTCGGTGGAAGATGTGAATGTAATAAGTTGGGGTTTTTATCCATAGGTTTTTCAAAGAGTGCCCGCATGGGAGAAGAGAATGTTGGCATTGCCTTTCTCATGATTCCCTCACCCACACTCTCTAGTGCTCACTTCCTGTATTATGTTCTTTGTGCTTGCAAGATGTAATCCTATTCTTGGAAACCTCCAGCTCACTCTCTAGTGCTCACTTCCTATATTATGTTCTTTGTGCTTGCATGATGTAATCCTATTCCTCGAAGCCTCCAACTCGGGGGTGGGGTTGTGAATCAACCCCTATGGTAGGGAGGTGAGCAGTATTCTTGTTGTAGGAAACACCTATGAATCCTGAAGAAACAATTGTAGAAGGAAAATAAATAAATGTAATATCCCAGTAGAGTACATATCTACGTAATCTGGAATGTGATATGATTCCAAGATTTATGTAAATGTACTTTTTCTTAGAGACATTCTAGATAATGAGTCTTTTGTTCAATTTGTATAATATAACAATGATTTAAGTTTTACAGGTTATATTGGAGAGCAATGTACTTAAATTGTATTAATTGCGCCAAGAGGCATTCTACACTCAGAGCAAGGGCTAAAAGATTCAGATTCCCATAAACATTTAGATTCTATAAAAAAAAATCATAAATATTTAAATAAATAAATTCATGTAAATAAGATTCATTGGAAAAAAAATTCTTGTCCAATTTCTTTTTTGGTTCCATAGTTTTTGTGATTTTCTTATTTTCAATTTCTTTTTTGATTTTTAGTTTTTAATTTTTCCCAATTTCTTTTTTAGTTTTTAGTTTTTATTTTTTCCAATTTCTTTTTTGGTTTTTATTTTTTATTTTTTCCAATTTCTTTTTTGGTTCGATAGTTTTTGTGATTTTCTTATTTTCAATTTTTTTTTTTTTTTTTCCAATTTCTTTTTCAAATAAACTATGGAAAAGAGATATCCCTCCGCGTACTTTAGATATATATTTTTAAATATAAATATACTAGTTTATCCATATTTATTCTTTTCAATAGTTGGAGTGAATAGTTGGAGTTAGTATTATTTTGTTTAAGGTTATGTAATTTAAGGATATAAATATTTGGATATTGTTTCTTATTTATTGGGTTAATAATTGAGAAGAAAATCTTTATATATGTTTGTATATACTTTGTGCAATTATGATTTGTTTACTCAAATGTATTATCTATGTTATTATAAACACAATGTTTTATATTAAATGTTTTTCATATAGATAATTGATTTTTGGAAGTGAATAGAACTAATGTTTCTTTTCCAATATATGTAACCAAGTTATTTATAATTTTCTGTTATCATATAAATATATATACATTTTAAGTGAGTATATATTGTAAGAACATATCTCTATACTCCATTCATTAGCACTTTAAAAATGTATATACTTTAGGGAATTATTGCCTTTGGCATATATGTGTGTATATAGCATATATGTGTGTATATAGTTAAACATTAAAAGAAAAAAAAACATATTTTTATATTTTCATATCATTGTATATGTACATACATACATTAATGCTTTGGTTAATATGTATAAAAATATAAATGTTATATTAAATTATAGATAATCTGTATTTTAATAAGAAAATTCTAGAGAAATAGTTTAAGTTATGTGACATTTTTATTTATGTTGAAAATAGATCTAGCTTAAGTTTTAAGAATGATTTTTGTTTAATTTAATTATTTCTAGTGCTATTTAATTTATTTGTTTAATTATTTTTTTTTTTTTGTATATTTTCCATAGACTAATTAATTAGCTCTTTTATCATGCATCTTTCTTTGATTTCAAAACTTAGTCAACTATCTTAGCATAGAAAATAATAAATAAATAAATAAATATAAAAATCTTTCTTTGAGTAAAGACATGTTCCTTGGAGAAGAAAAAAAAATGTAAATTTTGGAAAAATAAAGCCCATAACATAGTCATTCCCTTCCTGAAACTATGCATGCAGTGGGCTTGGCTTGGATAGATAAGTAGGATTTTGCATGTGGATAATCATTCTTGAATGTGTAGATCTGCAAAGAAACAAGAATAATAGAAAATAAAAAAACATATGTATAAAAAATATTAGAATGAAATATATTTAATAAAAATCAGATTATAAATAAATTAAATATCTTAGAATGAAGACCCATCAAACATGATTGCATGCTTGAGAGGAGCATTGTGTATCTTCCATGGTTTCTCTAGAACTGCATTTCCAATACTCCATTTTACCTACACAACATAAAAATATTAAAGAACAACAAAGAAATGAAATGAGAAGATTTGTAAAATAAAAGAATGTTAGAGTTTATATGATTTTTTTTAGGTGAGATTTAAAATAGAATCTTATCATTAAGTTAAGTTATGTAAAACAAATCCCTAGAAAATAGCCCCCTCTTCCTTATTTTATGTGACATAAGGTTGAGTTAACTAGTTGTTATAAATTTTATATGCTAATTTAGGTGTGTATTAAAATCACTTTTGTTTATTAAGTAACCATATCCCCAAATTTTAGCTAAGGGAATTCCTTATTTGGTGGATGCATTTAATTTCATTTATTTTAGAGTAGCACTTATATTTTATTTTAAATATAAATGTAATGATATAAAGTTAAATGCATGAATACAATATTTTCATATTTAGTTAAAGTTTATTCATTGTGATTCCCTCAATCCAATCCCTTTAAAATAGTTAAAGGAATTTCTATTTTATAGCTTATTTTAAGAGATTTGAATTTCTTTGTGATATAATTGATAGGTGGGGATATTAATATTTTATTTTATACTAATTGGAATATTTAGTTAGTAAGTATTATTTAATTAATTGGCCACTATTATATAGAAATATATTTATTAACTAATAAAAGCACCAAAGGTGCTATCAAATGGCCGATAGGCACAAATATTTATAGGTCTATCACTAAATAGTTTATATTTTTATTTTTATGGAAAGTCATTACATGTAGTTGTTGGTAGACAAGGCTATAAATACTATAAGAAATTTAATTATATTTTTGCAAATAAAAATAATGGAGTGGTATTAAATGAATAAGCACATGAAGTAAATTGTGAATGAACTAAATAAATTCTAAGTAATCAAGAGATTAGGTGAACCGTGAAGTACCTAAATAATATAGGATAATAAAAATCATGTTACTAATTTCCTATTGACCAAGCATTCAACAAAATAACTTTTAAAAAACATATATCTATGAAGTGTGTGTTTGAATCAACTATGTGTGAAGTGATTGATCTAACTTTGTGTGAAGAGTGTGCTTTAACTTTTGCAATCACTTTGTGGGTGTTTGTTCTTTGGCATATTTGAACTTGATTGTTTACTTGTGTGTGATTGAACTAACTTTGTGCATGAAGCATGTTTACAATTTGGCACATGTTCACTTTCCATGTGTGAAGTGTGTGTTTTCACTTTGACATTAATTTTGTATGAATTGTGTGTGTGAAATTTAATTTGGGCATTCACTTTGTCTAGTGTGTGTATTTGTACTTTCCCATATTTTATAAATTTGGCACCCACTTTATGAGTGTGTTTGGAGTTTGGAATGTTTGAACTTAAGTGTTAATGCATTCTTATACTCAATTTATGTGAATGAATTATGTTTGAACATTGGCATATTCACTTTTTGTTTATGTAAATTGTGTGTGTGTGGGAAAGTTAATTTAGGCATTCACTTTGTGGGAAATTGCTACCTCTAGTTTGTCCTTTTCTAGGACTTGTTTTGTAATTATCTACTCATATTTTTATATCTTTGAATTTTTATTAAGTCATGATAAGATTAATACCAACTAATACCAAATAATCTTGTCTCATTAATACCAAGTAATTATCTCTACTTTCCCTTTAAAATAAATATTATAACTATAAGATTAGTTTATATTGAGGAATTTTTATATGTAGTATGATTTATACTTTCCCTTTAAAGGAATTTCTCATATTAGCTTTTATGAGCATTTAGTAAAAAATCTTAATCTAACCCATTACACAAACTAATAAACATTATTATTTAAAAATTAAACAATCATGTCTTAAATGTGCATTCATAGGAGAGACAATTCGCATGTTGTTTCATATTCCAAACCATTACCATGTCCTTCCTATTACATACTATTTTAGATTTGAAGATAAATTTTAGGCAATGAAAAGAATATTAGGAAGATCAAGCAATACAAATCAAACCTAATCCTACCACCTTCAAAGAATCCATCTAAATGGCATAAATGAAAGAAAATCAAAATAAAAGTCACCTAGATTTATTGATTCCTTGGTTGAATGTGGATTGCTTCTTAATAATGAACAACCATAGTTGCCAAAGCTATCATGATGATGATAGATAATATGCTCAAAGTGCTCAATGGATGTGATATTCAAGAGATGATAGTCTAGACGCTATATGATGAATAATGAAAATGGAAATGAGAGGGGATATATATAGACCTTTGGTGAAAGGAAAGCAGGAAAGTTGCCATTTATGCAATGGAAAATAACTTTGAAGTTAACTAAATGAAAATTGCATAAAGTTTCCAAAATCAAGAAATAAAAAGATAGATAAGCTAAAAGGAGAAAGAGGAGTGAGATATCAATAGGAAAAGTTTATTTGATTAATTAAAATAGAATTTTAATTAATTTGTGGCATGTATGAATAATTAAATAAATAATAAATATTTATTTAATTTTAGAAAAATAATGGAAAACACCAAATTAAATAAATTTAGAAAATTTATTTAATTTTATAAGAATAATGGAAAAAACTAAATTAAATAAATTTAGAAAATTTATTTAATTTTAGAAGAATAATAAAAAGGATCAAATTAAATAAATTTAGAAAATCTATTTACTTTTAGAAGAATAATGGAAAAGATAATGATAAGATAGATGATGGAGGAAAAAACTGAACTTTGAAAATTGGAAAGATCAAATATAAATTAAATAAATAAATAAAACCAATTTCAAACTAAATAAGATTAAATTTAAATCTTTAAGTAAACTATTTTTTTAAAGAACTAAAAAACATTAACCTAAATTACCAAATATTTTTGGTTTTTATTTTTTATTTTGTCTAATTTCTTTTTTGGTTTTTAGTTTTTCCAATTTCTTTTTAGTTTCTATTTTTTATTATTATTTTTTTCCAATTTCTTTTTTGGTTCCATAGTTTTTGTTTTCTTATTTTCAATTTTTTTTTTTTTTTTTCTAATTTCTTTTTTGGACTATACTCATGCAACTTTTAAAGGATTTTGTGATTTTTCCATTTCTTTTCCTTCAAATTTTTTTGGTTTTTATTTTTTATTTTTTCCAATTTTTTTTTTAGTTTTTATTTTTAATTTTTTTCAATTTCTTTTTTGGTTTTTACTTCTAAGTTATTTTGTCCAATTTCTTTTTTGATTCCATAGTTTTTGTGACTTTCTTATTTCAATTTCCTTTTTAGTTTTTTTTTTTAATTTTTTCTAATTTCTTTTTTAGTTTTTATTTTTTATTTTTTCCAATATCTTTTTTGGTTATTATTTTTTATTATTTCCAGTTTCTTTTTTGGTTCCATAGTTTTTGTTAGACTACCAAAAAATTGTGGGACTACCAAATTTATTTTTAGCAATTGGACGACCAAAAAATTGTGAGATTACCAAATTTTTTTAGCAATTACAAGATGTGTGCACATATAGAATGGCCTATCGGCCAAATTAGTTACCATTATTTACTTATTTATTTAAAAAAAAACATATATATTACCATATGAACTTTATATAAGTGATTATTCTTAAATTATTTTATTGTGGTTAAAATTAATAATAAAATTAATTATGGTTTTTATTAATATTCATTTTCTCTATGGTTGGTATTCTAATTTGACATATTAATTGCAAAGTGAGATAAAAAGAAATGATACAATTTAAGGAATAAATTTATTTTAGTAAGTTCTAGAATTTGTTTTTTTCTAATGCATAAATCCACTCCTTAAAATTAGCTAACAATTTCCCATTTGGTGGATTTATTTATTATAACATTCCTTTTTAAATTAATTTAAAAGTGAGTGATAATATTTAAATTTATATTTAAAAATGATTTTAAAAAATAATCTCAATATGCAATCATATCCCTAAATTTTAGTTATTATAACATGCATTTTTAAATTAATTTAAGAGTGAGTGATAACATTTAAATTTATATTTAAAAATAGTTTTTTTTTTTAAATTCAATATGCAATCATATCACTAATTTTTTGTTTATGGATTCCTTAATTAGAGCATGAATTATTATGACGTGCTTTTTAAAATAATTTTAAATTATTTTTATTTAATGAAAACACTATTATTGGTAAGTCACCATTGATAACAAATGAAATGAGTGTTGGTTGATGTAATAAATTTAGTTCATACACATCTTACACACATAAAGTGAATGCCAAAGTTCATTCACATAAACATGTGCACACACAGTGAATACCAAAGCTAAGTTTCAAACCTACCCACCCACACACCATGAAAACCATACTTAATTCACACACACATACACTTGACACAAAGTGAACATAAGTGTTTTTGTACACACATAGAGTGAGTGCCAAAGCTCATTCACAGACACATGCATGCACACACAGAGTGACAAATTTTATTCAAATACATAGGCACACACTTCACACAAATTGAATGACAAAACTAAATAACTTTCACACACACACGCGCGCGCGTGTATGCACACACACACACACACACACATACTTCACATGAAGTGAATGTCAAAGTTAACTTTCAAACATGCACACAATGAATGTCAAAGTTTATTCACACACACACACACACACACAATGAAAGTCAAAATTTATTCAAACACACAAAGACTCACAATGAACATCATTGAAGTTTGTTTGTAGACACATTTCACAAAAAGTAAAAATCAATGTTTATTCATACATCACACAAAATGATATCCAAAGTTCATTCATCCATACACACAAAAAAGGAATATTAGTTCTTTCAAGTACATTCCACATAAAGTGAACATCAAAGTTCATTCATACACTCTACACAAAATGATATCCAAGGCTCATTTGTACACACACAAAATAAAGAAATTTAAATCTTTCAAATGTTGCATTGTACATAAAGTGAACATTAAAGTTTGTTCATACACTCCACAAAATGTGATCATTGAAGTTAATTCACTCCACAAAATGTGTTAGCTTAAGTTCATTCATAAATAAAGAAAAACTAAATGTAAAAGTTCTTTTAAGCTCACATAGATACAGAACAAATTCTAAAGTTGGTTCAAACACATATACCACACAAAGTGAATACCAAAATAATTTTTTTAAAAACACACACCACAAAGTGAATGCCTAAATTAATTTTCCCACACACACACAATTTACATAAACAAAAAGTGAATATGCCAATGTTCAAACATAATTCATTCACATAAATTTAGTACAAGCATGCATTAACACTTAAGTTCAAACATTCCAAACTCTGAACACACTCATAAAGTGGGTGCCAAATTTATAAAACATGGTAAAGTTTAAATACACACACTAGACAAAGTGAATGCCCAAATTAAATTTCACACACACAATTCACACAAAATGAATGTCAAAGTTAAAACACACACTTCACACATAGAAAGTGAACATGTGCCAAATTTTCAACATGCTTCGTGCACAAAGTTAGTTCAATCACACACAAGTAAACACTTGAGTTCAAATATGCCAAAGAACAAACACACACAAAGTGAATGCCAAAGGTAAAGCACACTCTTCACACAATGTTAGTTCAATCACTTCACACATAGTTGATTCAAACTCACACTTCATACATATATGTTTTTAAAAGTTATTTTGTGCAATGCTTGGTTGATAGGAAATTAGTAACATGGATTTTCATTATCCTACATTATTTAGGTACTGCACGATTCACCTAATCTCTTGATTTCTAAAAATTTATTTAGTTCATTCACTATTTATGATTTACTTCATGTGCTTATTCATTTAATACCACTTCATTATTTTTATTTGCAAAAAAAATTATTGAATTTCTTATTTTATTTATAGCCTTGTCTACCAACAACTACATGAAATGACTTTCCATAAAAATAAAAACATAAACTATTTAGTGATAGGCCTATAAATATTTGTGCATATCGGCCATTTGATAGCACCTTTGGTGCTTTTACTAGTAATATTTGATTTTATATGTAACCCCTTGGGATGAGGAAAGAATATGGAAAAATCAAATATAAAATAGTAATTGCCTTGCATTAAGAGAAATATTTAGAATGAAAGAGGTGGATTATAATTATAAAAAGAGTCATTAAAGAAACTCCTCACTTTCTAAATTAAATGGCTATGTTGGATGAAAGAACATTTCCAAAGTTGAAAGTCTTGTCCAATTTTGGAATGTTATTGCAAGTTTTAAAAGGCAGATTTTAGAGGTTTAAAGGCAGATTTTAGAGGGTTTAAAGAGAAATTTTCAGTTGGAGAGAAGAGAGTTTTGAGAGTAAGAAATATGTAGATGAGAGGGAATGGAAAATTAACGAAAATCTGAGAGCATAAGGAAAGAGAGAGATTCTTGTATGAGAAGCCGTGGAAGGCCAAATGTAATAAGTTTGTTTTTTGTAATGTTGAAGATTTATGTAATGTTTTTACAAGTTTAAATTCAATAAAATGAACATATATGTCTGTTGTATATTTTGCATTTGAGTGTTTGAGTTGTGCTGCATCATTTGGGATTAGAGCCAGTTTGATCTTGAGTGTGCAAAGTATGCACCAGGACCAAGAGGAGTTTGTGAAGAAAATTATTTACCTAAGTGTTGAGATATGAAGAATTTTTGCAACTGTAGAGGAAATTGACTTTGTGAGAGATATGTTGGTTGTTCTCCAATAGAGATAAATCTAGGTAAAAGGTGTATAGACTTCTTCCACTGAGATAAAGTGGGTAGGAGTCTTGAAAAGGTGCATCTTCTAGAGTCTTTGTTGGGTAGAGGATAGTTGTGGGTTAGTTTTGTTGCCGGGAGGACCTGTAACTGCAGAGAGCATTGGCTCTAAAGTGTTTATGTGTGCAAGTTGCAAAAATTGCAGATTGAGAGTGTGAACAAAATGTCTTTGAAGGAGAGGAAAAGATGGGTCATGAAGAGACCTTTAAAGATTTCATATATAAAAAAGTGGGAAGGAAAGTTTATGGATAGTCTGAATGAAGAGTTGATAAAACTTCAGAATATAATGGATACATTAAAAGCTGAAATGAATAGAAGAAATGTTGATGATAAAAGGTGTGAAAAAGAATATCATGAAAGAGGCATGAAAGAGTAAAAGAACCTGATTGCAACTGAAACATGTCTTTTCAAAGGTATGGATATGTTGATGGATGAGATTACAATAGAGAAGAGTGATGATGAAAACCTTATTTTACCTAACATTATTTTGTTTGCGGATAAAGAGGAAAATAAAGACAAAGAAGTTGAAGTCCTTGAGGATAATGAAAAAGAAGAAAAGAATGAGTTTATAGCAAGAACATGTCTATTGGAATGCATAAATAATGAGATAAAAGAGGTTGCAGCAGAAGCTAAGATGACAGACCTTGAGGGTCCTATATTTGATGAGAAAATTGGTGAAGATGAGGATAACCCCTTATTGAAAGAAAAAATAAGAAAAATAAATTGTCTATTGGAAGGAAAATTGTTAGATGATCCTAAGGATTAAATGGAGATGGATGTAAAGGATGAAATAGAAGAAAAGGTTGCAGCAACATAATGTCTCATTGAAGGCATGGAAGATGTAGTGAAAAAAATTGCAATAGTTGGTCTTGTTGAAGACATAGAAGTTACAACTATTGAAGAGGAAGAAGATGTGACTAGAGAAGAAGCTCGAGAGGTAAAGAAGAGTAAGATTGCAATAGGAACTAATGAAGATAAAATATTATTATGGACTGCAGTAGTCAAAAAAGAATGGCATGCATTGATTATAGATGAAGAAAATGTGGTGTTGTAGAGTACGATGGAGTTTGTTATCATGAAAGATGAAGAAGAGAATAGAGAAGAGAATGATGAAAAATTTATTGTAGCAGAAGAAGAATTAAATGTAGAAGTGTTGATGGAACTATTTAAATGTTATATTCCATGACATTATTAATATAGATTTGTATGCAGATGTTGCAGAGGAGGTTAAAGAAAAGTTTTGGTGGAGGACAAAATATGGTGGGTTGAATCCCATGAGAAGGAAGAGAGGAAAATACAATTGGGGGAGCAAGTTAGATTATGGTAGAATAAATTTCATTAGAGGAAAGAGAAGTGAAGAGTAGAATTATTGGAGAGGGGTGGCAAATATTCTAGAAAAATGTTGGAAGAAGAGAAAGAAAAAGTAAATTGAGGTACCAGTTATAGTGATGGAGTTTGCTGCAAATTGTTCACAATCTAAAAGGATGATCTTACCATTCAACTCTAGTTTGTGAGCCTATGCTCACAAACTTCTTACCCAGTGTACATGATGCAGGAGCATCCGGGTCCACAAGCGATCTTACATCAACCAAAAATATTTTATTTTAATTTTCAGTTTTGGTGTGTCTTTTGGTTTATTTTGTTGGTCTCAGGCATCTATGTGTATCAAGAATCCAAATATTTAATTATATTTGTAAATTTCAAGTTTTCACTCTATCGCAGTTTGAAGATTCTATAAGGCAGTTTTCATGAAAACAATTGTTTCTAAAGATTTTGGAAGGCTGGGCCAAAACCATTTGACAAAAATATTCTTGAAGACATTTCTCTAAATATGCAAAAAGAATCAAAGTCATATTTTTCACCGTTTTAGATATTTTAATGCTAGAAGTTTGTGCGGGAAAAATGGCTTAGTGGGAAGCTTAGGAATGGTATTATACACATCTTGGCAAATTTTCACACAAAAAGGAGCTTCCATTAAAAAGTTATGGAAAAAGTCAATTTTCAGACATCCTGGTGCATAGTGTTGAAGTCATGAAGAGAAAATTTCTTCTCCAAATTTATTTGAGAATTTTCTAAAGATATTATTTAAGGCATTTAAATAATTTTAATTTATATTCAAATATCAATGTGGGTGGAGCTAGAGAATGTTCTATTTTAATATTTGATTTTATATGTAACCCCTTGGGATGAGGCAAGAATATGGAAAAATCAAATATAAAATAGTAATTGCCTTGCATGAAGTGAAATATTTAGAATGAAAGAGGTGGATTCTAATTATAACAAGTCATTAAAGAAACTCCTCACTTTTTGAATTAAATGGCTATGTTGGAAAAAAGAAAGTTTCCAAAGTTGAAAGTCTTGTCTGATTTTGGAATGTTATTGCAAGTTTTAAAACGTAGATTTTAGAGGTTTTAAAGGCAGATTTTAGAGTGTTTAAAGGGAAATTTTCAGCAAGAGAGAAGGGAGTTTTGAGAGTAAGAAATATGTGGATGAGAGGGAATGGAAAAATAAATGAAAAGCTGAGAGCATAAGGAAAGAGAGAGATTCTTGTATGAGAAGCCATGGAAGGTCAAATGTAATAAGTTTGTTTTTGTAATGTTGTAGATTTATGTAATCTTTTTACAAGTTTGAATTCAATAAAATAAGCATATATGTTTGTTGCATATTTTGCATTTGAGTGTTTGAGTTGTGCTACATCACAAAAGTACCCTTCAAATACCTGAAAACTCTCTTCACAGCATCCCAAGGTGGCCTTCCTAGATTAGCCATAAATTGACTAAGCACTCTTACTGCTTGGGCAATGTCTAGCTTGGTATAGACCATTACATACATTAAACTACCAACTGCACTTGCATAAGGTACCCTAGTCATGTCCTCCATCTCAGTAGGAGATTTTGGACAATCTTCAATAGAAAGTTTCATTCCCTGCAACACTAGAACAACTAATTGCTTGCAATCTATCATATTAAACCTCTCTAGGATAGTATTTATATACTTTCTCTGGCTAAGCCAAAGTTATCTATTTCCTCCATCCCTTCTGATTTCCATCCCTAGAATATACTGTGCTACACCTAGATCTTTCATTTCAAACTATGTGACAAATGAGATTTTAATTCTGAAATCATACCCTTACTGTTCCCAATGAACAACATATCATCCACATAAAGGGAAATGATAAGAAGATGACCATTTTCAATTCTAAAGTAAACACAATGATCTGACTTTGATCTCACAAACCCTAAAGATAACATATAGGTATCAAACTTTTGGTGCCACATTCTAGGTGACTATTTCAAACCATACAGAGATTTCTTTAATTTGCAAACTAGGTTTTCCTTACCTTTTTCAACAATGTACTCCATAGATGGCTGGGACATAAATTTCTTCCCCCAAATCACCATGAAGAAACATTGTTTTCACATCCATCTACTCAATTTCTAAGTCATACACTACTACAAGTGACAATAGAAATCTGATAGATGTCAACTTAGCTATAGGAGAAAATATTTCTCCATAATCAATCCCCTCTACCTAGGAATATCCTTTCATGACCAACCTTGCTTTATGCTTCTTAACGTTACATGGTCAAGACCAATCTTCCTTTTAAACACCCATTTGCATCTAATAGGATTTTGACCTTTAGGGAAAGGTACCAGATCCCATGTTTCATTATTCTTCAATGACGCCATTTCCTCATTCATGGCTTCCAACCAGGAATCTAAATCAGACATACCCATAGCCTCTCTAACAGACCTAGGCTTATCAATGTTAGCAATCAAAGCATAGGCACAACTATAATCCAACATATAATAACCAAACCTTTCAAGTTGTCACTTATCACATGTAGACCTCCTCACTAGCTTAGGTTGAGGTTCTTCTTCTTGTTCAAAATTTTTAGAGCTGCTTGAGCTCTCCTCATTAACAAGTACACTAGGAGTTTATAGTTCCTCCTTAGCCAGAGTAAGAGGAATTTCAATTACCTCATTCTTTTCTTCTTCTTTCATCTCTAACTATAGATCAACAGTAGAAGGTTTTAGTTCATGAAAGTTCAAACTTCTATTATACAACACCTTCTCTGTAACTGGGTTCCAAAGCTTGTACCCTTTCACACCAATTCCATAACCAATGACGATACATTTCACTACCTTATTCTCCAGTTTAGATCTCTTTTCACTAGGCACATAAGCATACGCCTCACAACCAAAAACTCTAATATGTCTCAAAGAGGGCTTCTTACCAGACCACACTTCCATAGGTGTCTTTTCCATGAGTACCAAAGTGGGAAATCAATTAATTACGTAACATGCTATAGCCACAGCCTCAGCCCATAACTTCTGCTCCAGACTAGGACTACTCAACATACTTCTTTCCCTTTCTATCAGCATTGTATTCATTCTTTTAGCAACTCCATTTTGCTATGGAGTGTAAGGAGTAGTTTTATGACTTTTAATTCCATGGTTTTTGCAATACTTTTTGAAATTTGCAGAACAAAATTCACCACCATTGTCCATTCTCAAGTACTTAATTTTTCTACTAGTTTGATTTTCTACCAAGGTTTTAAACTCCTTAAATCGATTGAAAACTTTAGTTTTACTTTTGAGAAAATAAACAAATGTCCTTCTTGAATAATCATCTATGAATGAAACAAAATACATAGATTTCGATAACGAAGGAACATTAACTAAACCAAATACATCATAATGAATATAATCCAGAATTCTAGAAGATTTATGAAGACTAGAATTATAAGAAACATAGTGTTGATTTCTATATATGCAATGTTCGCAAACATCAAACTCAACATTACAATCATCAAGCCTTTTGACCAAATTTTTATGTTTCAAGTCTTTTAAGCCTTTTTCACCAATGTGGACGAGTCTATGATGCCACAACATTGTTTTCTCTGTTGGGAGTTTCATCTCCAAAGAATTAGCATCCATAGAAATAGCATCCTCCTTCTCTAGATGATTAGATTTACTTGACTTTGTAGAAGCAATATTAGATTTAACTGCATGTGCATCCAACTTATACAGAGTGCCAATTTATGAACCCTTAGCTAACACCATAGAGCCTCTAGTCATTCTACAAATACCATTTGAGAAAGAGACTTGTACACCAGCATCATTAAGCTTACTTACAGAAAGTAAATTTTGAGCCAGACCTAGTATATGCATCACACCATTGATTCCCTTCACTGTTCCATCAGGAAACTGAATTTTGACTCTTCCATGGCCAAAAATCTCCAAGTATGAATCATCACCCAGATACACCTTTCCACCTTTGTATTCTTCATACTTCAAAAACCAATCTCTATGAGATGTCATGTAAAAAGATGCACTTGAGTCAATTAGCCAAACATCATCTGATGCCTAATTTGCCAAGGCTAAAATGAAGGCATTTGCATCACTCTGAAAAGATTCGTTATCAAAAGAATTGTTCTTCTTTTTCTTCTTCTCCTCTTTGCATTCTTTCCAGATGTGTCCAGTCTGCCCACAATTCCAACATTTCACCTTGGAATTTTTACAAGGAGACTTTGATCTCCCCTTTGACTTGGATCTACACTTCTTATCTTTCTTCTTTCCTTTCTCCTTTGGTCTACCTTGAACAACAAGGGCCTCCTTGGCCATATTACAAGATTTCCTTCACATTTCCTCTGACAGCAATGAAGCAACATATTACATCTTGAAAGTGGTTGTTGTACTCCCAATAGCCATTACCAAGTGATCCCATGTGTCAGGCAACGAACACAATAGGAGCATGCAATGATTCTCGTCTTCTATCTTCACACCCATAGACGCTAGTTGATCAATGATCATGTTAAACTCATTCAAATGATCTGCGACAGACACTCCTTCCTCCATTTTCAAAGAGTATAGCTTCTTCCTCAAGAATAGCTTATTTACTAGAGATTTCCCTTGATAAATGTTACCAAGCTTCTTCCACAGAAGTTTCACAGTATTCTCTTCATGCACATTCAGGAGAACTGAATCAACCAAGTATAGTCTAATCAGACCTTTGGCCTTCTGATCCATTTCATCGTAGTCATCTCACAATGTTGCTGATGGTTTGTTAAAGGATACTACATCCCATAGCTCATGATCCATGAGTAAATTTCCCATTTTGAGTTTCAACAACTCAAAATTTCCACTGTTGAACTTCTCAATCTCTATTCTTCCAGATGTTCTCACCATCATAAATCTACAATAAATTTACAACTAGATTTCTTTGCAAAACTCTCACTGAACAAGATCAGCACAAAAACCCATCTTACCCACAAGGACAACAAAGTTGTCCAAGCTTTGATACCACTTGTAATGAAAGAAAAGTACAGAATACACCTTCCTAATACGAATCTTCAGGAGACAGATATAGAAATTTACAAAACTTTGCAATTACATTTCATTTAAGATGCACAAACAAGAATAAAATAATAGACAATAAAGAATGAACACCAGATTTTACATGGGAAAACCCTCTCAGGAAAAAACCCACACACCAAAGCAAAGATCACTTGTATTATAGTAAAATGACAATTACATACAAGTTACATAGCTATGCTCTTTTAGGTGTCAATTCACGTAATCAAGACAACAACATTACATTCACCCTGATCTTTAACCAACCGCCCTTCAACCCACATTCAATCCATCTGTTACAATGCAATACACTGCATTACCGTATTCAGTACAACTCATTCTATACATTACAGACTTCTTTATATATTTATCTTCCCCTTCAAGTCAACTTAACCTACATTGTCATAGTACCGCCTCATTGACCAATAATCAAACAGATATCGCATGTAGTTACATGGTTATAACAGAATTCAACTATCACCTTCAAGTTGAAACTGTTGAGCCAATAAACATGTTGATTCACAACAACGATGTGCAATCAACTAACTGCTCCATGCCACATATAGCCATCGACCTTTTTTCACTGTTCCATCTTTGTCCGTCATTTTGAGTCTTTACCATCATACTGCAGAACTCTTTTCGACTAGCCATAGGACTGCAGTTTACTTCCAACTATACCACTCCACCATTGTCATCTTAGACTAAACTTTGCAGGGTGGCGGGATCTATACCGCACCACCGTAGGCCATCTCATGGGCTGTCGCAGGGTGGTGGTATGACCTGCACACCTGCCAACCACTTTAGTCACCATTGCAGGATGGTGGGATAACTCTGCTCTACTACCAGCACCATCCAATGTTACTATGGGGTTGCGGGCTCCCGCACTACCGCACGCTCAGATGAAGACCACCATGGGACTGCAATAACACTGCACTACCACAAGCTGATCTATAGACTCTCGGGGGATGGTAGTAAACACCGCCAGCCCGCACTCCTTTAGACTGCACCTTGTAGTACTATGGTAGTTGCTCCCTGCAGTATTGCGGTAGCTGCTCCCTATGTTACTGCAGTAACGGTTAAGGTTTTTTCATTGAGTTTGAGACACACATTCTCAACACTCCATAAGAAGTTGTAAAATAGAGAAAATATGTGTTGCGAATTAAGGTGTCTCAACCTTGGTAATTCTTTATATTATTTCATTATACTATTTTATTTATTACCTATTGTATAATTAGGATGCAAATCCTATGTTGTCATCTTGTGGCAGTTGGCATGGTGATGTGTCATCCTACATGGCATATGACCACCTGTAATTTTGTCGTCACATGAGGAGATAGGCATCCCACTTAGTTGTAGGAATACTTTTCCATGTGTCAGCATCTTGGAATGTGTGTAAGGGAATATTGACCAAAACAATCGTGACAAATTCCTATGACAAAGTTATGACATGTAAGAGTTAGAAATAAAATGTTCTATGACAGGTGAAGACATGTGTCGAGAAGCATCTTGAAGGAAGGCATCTTTCAGTGCGCCAAGGTGGGATATGACATGTTGTAAGAGAATATGCTATTTATATCCTGTGTATGACAGATTCTCTTACAGCTGTAAGTTATGACAGCTATGACAAATTCTATGATGGTTGTAAGAGTCGTAAGAGCATCTGTCATTGCCCATTTTGGAAATAGGTGACCTCCTTGGGATAGGGTGACTTAACAAGTGTCAAGGACATCCTATAGTGTTGGACAAGTATCCATAGGCATGGATTTTAGGCCATGAGGCCATGTTGGACACCCATCTTAATGTGGAGCCATTTTGCCTTGTATTATCTTTATAAATAGGTGCTTTGGAGAGGTGATGCATTATGTGATTGATAGGTCATGTTATGCTGCCGGATCATCTCCAGATACGAGTGTCAAAGACTCTTCCAAGAGCATTGGCTATGTGACTGTATTGTAACCTTCATTGTTTATGGAATACATTTGAGATGTGTTTTGGAGTGGGGTTTTTCACCCGTAAGGGTTTTCCCCATGTTTATCTTATGTCTCTCTTCTTCTGTCTTACATTCTTGTGTATGTGTTTGCTGCAATATTTCTATTAGTGGATTAACATAGCTGTAACTGTAAAGATTAAATTGAATTTGCACTCTCGTCCCCTCATTAAATTAGTGTAGGAAGCGATTTCTGCACACCTAGCTTCCTTTCAGTTGGTATCAGAGCTTGGCCAGTTTTGGTTCTAGCTTATGGGTAGGGATTTTTTAAGCTAATCTTAGGTTGAGTGGGAGTTTGTGTAGAGTATTTTGTATCTTGTTGCAGGAAGGAGATGGAAACCACATCTGAAAGATTAGAGGTGGAGAAATTTAATGTCACTAATTTCAAGTTGTGGAAACTCAAGATGGAAGACCTACTTGTTGATCATGACCTATGGGAAATCGTATCCAGTGTAAAACCTACAGCAATGTCACAAGCTAATTGGGACCTCAAAGATCGGAAGGCTAAGAGTCTCATAAGACTCTGTCTAGCTGACTTTGTCCTATTGAATGTCCATGAGGAGAAGAGCACGAAATACGTTTGGAAGAAGCTGGGTGATGTTTATTAGGCGAAGTCCTTGGTGAACAATCTTTTTTTTTTTAAAAGAAGTTTTCTCTAAAGATGGAATATGGAGGATCTGTTGCAGACCATATGAATGCTTTCAACATGATCGTTGCACAGTTGACATCTGTGGGTGTGAAAACGGAGGAGGAGGATCAATGTATGACCCTACTTTATTCTTTGCCAGATTCATGGGATCATCTTGTCATGGCCATCGGAAGCACCACTACCACCTTCAAGATAGAAGATGTTTTCTCTTCACTGTTATTTGAAGAAATGTAGAGAAATACATCTGAGTCAACTAAAGAGGCTCTTGCGGTTCGTAGAAGACCCAAAGAGAAAGGGAAGGACACGAAAGGTGAAAAGGGTAGATCCAAATCTCGTGGGAGATCCAAATCTCTTGGAAAGTCCAAGGCTCTCTATTGGAACTGTGGGAAAATGGGGCATTTTTGAAAGGAATGCGAAGACAAAAAGAAAAAGAAAAAGAAAAAGAAGACTACCCCAAATTCAGACTCTAACAACTCACAAGATGATGGTGATGCCTTCATCACAGCCCTGGCCACCCATGCATCTGATGATGTGTGGTTGATTGATTTTGGTGCATCATTCCATATGACCTCACATTGAAATTGGTTCATGAAGTATGAAGAGTTTGATGGTGGAAGAGTGTACCTGGTTGACAATTCTCATCTGATGATTGTTGGGCGTGGAAGAGTCTCAATCTGATTCCCTGATGGATGAGTGAAGGAGATCACTAGGGTTATGCACATCCCAGGCCTAGCACGAAACCTACTTTCTGTAAGTATGTTGAATGATGTAGGTGTGCAGGTTGTTTTTTCAAAGGATGGATGCAAGATGACTAGAGGATCTATGGTGCTTGCAAAGGGTACTCAGAGAGGTACTCTATTTTAGCTGAAGGCATGCACTTCATAGTGCAATAGTTCTTCTGACTCAAAGAAAAGAGCTGCAGTCATTTCATCCCCACCATCTGAATGAGTAGTGAAGAAATCTTTTGTAACACATTCTGATGGTAGTGCACATGCTTTGGAAGTTAAGCTTCCTACTAAAAAGACTATGTTATGGCATTTGAGATATGGCCACATTGGTGAGAAGGGTCTTAGAACCCTAAAAAATAAAAACCTCGTTGAGGGGTTAAATGATTGTAATCTCGAGTTTAAATTTTGTGAACATTGTATATATGGAAAGTAAAACCATGTTTAGTTTTACTCTAGTTCTCACAAGTCTTTTGGTGTATTGGATCTTATTCATTCTAATGTGTTTGGTCCTGTTAATGTTCCTTCGATTTCCAAATTTGTTTATTTTGTATCTTTCATAGATGATTACAGTAGAAGGACATGGGTTTATTTTATCAGAAGCAAGACTGAAGTCTTTAGTCGGTTTAAAGAGTTTAAGGCCTTTGCTGAAAATCAAACTAGTAAAAAGATTAAGTGTTTGAGAACTGACAAGGGTGGTGAGTTTTGTTTGGCAAAGTTTGATAAGTTCTGTAAAGAGCAAGGGATTGAAAGACATAAGAAAAATCCATACACCCCACAGCAAAATGGAGTTGTAGAGAGGATGAACAGGACACTGATGGAGAAGGCTAGGAGTATGCTTATTGGAGCAAGCCTCGAATAAAAGTTTTGGGCTGAAGTTGTTGCCACTGCTTGCTACCTAATAAACAGGTCTCCTACATCTGCTCTTGTTGGTAAGACACCCATGGAGGTGTGGTCTGGTAAGAAGCCTTCAGTTAGGCATCTTCATATTTTTGGTTGTGAGGCATATGCACATGTGGCTAGGGAGAAACGGTCTAAATTGGAGAATAAGGTTGTTAAATGTATTTTCATTGGCTATGGTGTCATTTTTAAAGGATACAAGCTTTGGGATCCTATGGCTAAAAAAGTGTTGTATAGCAAAAGTATTATCTTTAGAGAGTTAACACCTTCTGTTGTTCTACAGCTAGAATAGACAAAAAAGAAAGAAGATGTGGTTCAGTTTCCTTCTACCCCTGAGAAGACTGAACCGACAGACCCTGTGAGACCTCACAATGAAGAGAGCTCTAGCCGCTCTGAAAGATCAGAAGAAAAAGAAGAACCTCAACCTCAGCCATTGAGGAGGCCTACGCGAACAAGAAAGCAACCTGATAGGTTTGGTTATTCATTACTTGATTCTAGTTGTGCTTTTGCTTTACTTACTACTAGTAATGAGCCTAGAATTGTGAAAGAGGCTATGGGCATGAAAGATACAGGTTCCTTGAAGGAGACCATGAAAGATGAGATGGCTTCCTTTGAGAAGAACAAAACATGGGACTTGGTGCCTTTTCCTGAAGGATGGAAACCCATTGGATGCAAATGTGTGTTCAAGAAGAAATTCAGTGCAGATGGTAGTGTTGAGAAGTACAAGGCTAGATTGGTTGCGAAGGGGTGCTCACAAGTGGAGGGAATTGATTATGGTGAAATTTTCTCTCCTGTTGCAATACTAACATCCATTCAATTCCTGTTATCTCTTGTAGCTGCTTATGACTTAGAGGTAGAACAGATGGATGTGAAGATAGCTTTTCTTCATGGTGATTTGGAGGAAGAGATTTATGTGTCACATCCAGAGCATTACATAGAAAAAGGTAAATAAAATTTGGTTTGCAAGTTAAAAAGCTTTGTATGGTTTGAAGCAGTCTCCTAGGATGTGGTATATGAAATTTGATGCCTTTGTGTTGTCCATTAGATTTCTAAGATTGAAATCTGATCATTGTGTGTATTACAAGTTTAACAATGATTGCAATTATCATTATTGCATTGTATTTTGATGATATGTTGTTGATTGGGAATGGTAAGAATATGATTTATGATTTGAAGTCTCAGTTGTAAGCATAGTTTGAGATGAAAAATCTAGGGGCAGCTAGGTACATTCTGGGAATGGAAATCAGAAGAGACAGAGCTAACAGAAAACTTTGGTTAAGCTAGAGTAAGTATGTGGAGATCATGTTAGATAGGTTCAACATGGCAAATTGTAGACCATTGTGTGTTCCTGTTTCATTGGGGACAAAGTTGTCTATTAGTGATTGTCCAAAATCACCTAGTGAGTTGGAGGACATGAGTAGAGTACCTTATGCTAGTGTTGTTGGCAGTTTGATGTATGCTATGGTCTGCACCAGACCAGACATTGCCCAGGCAGTGGGAGTCCTTAGTCGATTTATGGCTAATCATAGATGGGTACATTGGGATGCTGTTAAGTGAGTGTTTAGATATTTGAGGGGTACTTCTGAGTATTCCATATACTATCATGGTAATGCTACAGGACCTTTGCATTAAATTTCTATTTGTGGATTTGTGGATTCTGACTGGGTAGGTGACATTGACAGCAGGAGATCCACTAGTGCCTATGTGTTCACTATGTTTGGTGGTGCAATTAGTTGGATGAGTAAGTGACAACCTATGGTTGATTTGTCCACGATAGAAGTTGAGTAAATGGCAGCAACTCATGCTTGCAAGGAAGCCATTTGGCTTAAGAGATTGTGTTTAGATATTGCTGTTGATGCAGGTTGTGACAGTTAGAGTGTGATTTGCCTTGTGAAGAATCTAACTTTCCATGCCAGAACAAAGCATATTGATGTATAGTTTCACTTCATGCAAGACATGGTAGAAGATGGGAAGGTAAATTTGGACAAGGTAGATACTTTGAAGAATGTTGTAGATGCATTGACTAAACCAGTGGGCATAGAGAAGTTCAAATGGTGTTTGGAATCTATGGGCCTCTTTGCCTATAGTAGTTAAATCCTGTTAATTCTATTGGCTCTTACAAGGTGTTCGACAAGTTGGAGAATGTTAGGAATTAAGGTGTCTCAACCTTGGTAATTCTTTGTATTATTTTATTGTATTTATTTATTTATTGCCTATTGTATAATTAGGATGCAAATCCTATGTTTTCATCTTGTGGGAGTTGGCATGGTGATGTGTCATCCTACATGGCATATGACCACATGTAATATTGTCCTCACATGAGGAGATACGCATCCCACTTAGTGGTAGGAATATTTTGCCATATGTTGGCATCTTGGAATGTGTGTAAGAGAATATTGACCAAAACGGTCATGACATATTCCTATGACAAAGTTATGACATGTAAGAGTCAGAAATAGAATGTTCGATGATAGGTGAAGACATGTGTCGAGAAGCATCTTGAAGGAAGGCATCTTTGGACACCCCAAGGTGAGATATGACATTTTGTAAAAGAATATGCTATTTATAGCCTGTGTATGACAGATTCTCTTACATTTTAAAGTTATGACAGCTATGACAGATTCTATGACGGTTGTAAGAGTTGTAAGAGGATCTGTAATTGCCCATTTTGGAAATAGGCAACCTCCTTGGGATGGGGTGACTTGACAAGTGTCAGGGACATCCTACAGTGTTGGACAAGTGTCCATAGGTGTGGGTTTTGGACCATGAGGCCATGTTGGACGGTCATCTCAATGTGGAGCCATTTTTGCCTTGTATTTACTTTATAAATAGGTGCTTTGGAGAGGTGATGCATTATGTGATTGATAGGCACTATTATGTTGCTAGATCATCTCCACATACGAGTGTCGAAGACTCCTCCAAGAGCATTGGCTCGGTGACTGTATTGTAACCTTCATTGTTTACGGAATACATTTGAACTGTGTTTTGGAGTGGGGTTTTACACCCGTAAGGGTTTTACCCACGTATATCTTGTGTCTCTCTTCTTTTGTCTTACATTCTTGTGTATGTGTTTGCTGCAATATCTCTGTTAGTGGGTTAACATAGTTGTACCTGTAAAGATTAAATTAAATTTGCACTCTCCTCCCCTCATTAGATTAGTGTAGGAAGTAATTTCCGTACACCTAGCTTCCTTTCAATATGTACAATGAGTAGCTTATGTCATGTAAGTAAGAATAATCACAATTGAAAAATAAGTTTTATTGTCACAAATCATTTAGAATAAGGAGAGAGAAGGGTTATAAAAATTATGCCTATACAAAAAGTTGTAAGATACTCCACCCTATGTGGCAACCATAGGATGACATGGCATATTGAGCATTGCCATGTTATGTAGTAAAGATCTATTTGGACACAATGATGTGTCCTTATGTAGGAACCTATAACTATTTACAATCTCAAAAAAGTCCAATGTTAGTGACAGGATGTGAACCCATTGATTGGTTGCATCCATCAAATGTAAGGAATTGGAGAGATGAAAATAATACATGAAATATGAATGTAAGACAAGCATATAAGCATAGGAATCATGTAAAGTAAATCAATATCATAAATTTATTGTGTGATAGTTGGGTAAGATACCTTGGATAATAAGTGTGCTAAGTACATGGGATGCAAATAAGCACAAAGCAATGCAACTTTTCTTGCAATATCAAAAAATGAGGGTAGTGGTGTAGCTCTCAATGGTTAGAAACATCCATGTAGGTACATAACAGGATAAGAATTTATCCCAAATGTGCCATCCAAGAGCACAAAACACACATTGGGTAGGTAAGGAAGTATGTCCCTAGTGGCAATATGAGTTGTAATAATGTGTGGAAGGTTATGATCTCCATCAATGTGACTCTTAGAACATGGTTAGGTCATGCAAGCACAAAATGTGATAGGTAAAGGCATAATACGTAATGCCCCTAATGTGATGAGATGGCTTTTAGAACATGGTTAGGTCATGCAAGCATAATGATCTATAATATGTAGTTGTGAGAGTACACATTAAAGTGAATGCCCCCACATAGGCAAGATATGATTATGGAAGTGCATGCAAAGCTAATTGCCCCTAGTATGGGCAATATGATGTGATAGCTCTAGAAGCATGGTGAGAAAGCATACCAGCTTATGTGGCGATAAGATATCAAATTGAGATAATGATAAGGCAAAGATATAACAAGGCATATATTACACATGTATATAAATTTTTTCTTATTTTTTCAAAATGATTATAATAATTTTGAATATTTTAAAAAATAATATAATTAGATATTTAATTTAATCTCACAATACTCAGAACTATAAATTACATTTTAAAGATAGATCATCTAATGTAATCCCTTTTCAAAATTATTAAGTATTTAATACTCCACAAATTCTTATATAGAAAGATGTTTAAATATGAAAAACACATGGGATAAATTAGAGCACCTCCCATGTTAAAGAACACTTGGATGTTCTTTTCTAACAAATGAAAGAATTAAGATTAAATTTATATTTAAATATTCATTACCATATTATATAAATTACTTAAGAAAATAGGTTACATTGATTTATTTTAAATTGATAGAATTTTGCTCATTTAATTTATAATTTATTAAAATTATAAATAAATATAAAATATCATTTTTTGTTTCTTAAAAAAATCTATATATTTAAAAATGAAACCAAAATTTGGCTACTCATTGGATGAGGGCCATTATATATTATCTTTAATTCAACAGTTACATATCAGGCTTATAATAATCATATTTTTAGTATATCATATAGTATTTACAATGTAATATAACTATAAGCATACTATAGAAAATAACATGTTAAATTTTTTCACCAGCAACATCCTTAGTCCCCTGCAACACCTGAGTCATCATCTGTGTCCTTCGAGACTTGCAGCTCAAACCAATCCACCCCTACACCATCAACAAGGCCTACCATCAATTTCAAGAAGGCCATGCCCCAACGAGCTTGGTTGCACCTCTTAGCCTTTGGATGGCTAGCCATGAAAATCACGAATGAAATCCACGACCCATTATACATCGGCAGTACCTCCAGCCAGCAACGCTCCTCCAGTCTGAAGCCCAATCCAAGGATAGCCAGCTCTAGCATTTTGTCCAAACCCCCTCTCCATTTAGCACGAATAACTGCTCTTCCCATTTCTCTAACGACATCCTTTGATTCACCCAAGTCGAGAAGGATGCCAACAAACATGCCTAAAATGTCTATGTTCACCTGATATTTCTCATTTAAATTCATGCACGCCTCTCCCAAGATCATACCAATTGCATAGAGACAGATAGTCGAGTTTAATTTAAAGATTCCCCTTAGCCTCTTGTTTGTAAGCTAGCCTCAGAAGGCCATTTGTCTATGCTTACCAGTAAGAAGCACTATCGACTCCATGATAGCAGAAAATGATGCAATGCATTTGGTTTCCAGCACCCTAGATTTAACAACTCCGAATCGACCTTTGGCACAAATTGTAATTACTCCATTATTGTTCATCACTCTTCGGCTCTCTCCCACACCTCTCAGTACTTCTAATTACATCATCACCACCTCAAATCCTCCCTTCTCTGCAATAAACTATTGAAAACTACCTATTTAGTGTCCTCCCTAAGCCACATGTCACACACCTCATCATTTCCTTGACCCCACATCTCCCCTTACATCAGCAGGTCTACTCACTCCAGCCTCTGGGCATATGGTAGCTCACCCTAGATCTATTTCGGAGAGATCCAACATTCATTTCGAAGAAGCTAGCGTAGGTTGAGGGCCACCATGGCCCACTCAGCTATGGAGTGGCCAATCAACATTTCCTACTTTAGATCAAAAGCCACATTTGCTAACCTATCAGCCATTCTATTAGATTCCGTAAACACATGGTTGATTTTATAATCTGTGAATTTATCCAAGAGTGCCACTCCTCTGCTAAGTAGATTATTTAATCTCCAATTCGGTGTTTGTTTATTCTGAATTGCATTGATGATTATTTGAGAGTCTCCTTCTATATGTATCCTTTTGACCCCTAAAGAAAGGCCAAGAAGCATACCGATAATAAAGGCCTGCACTTGAGCCTCATTATTTATCATGATCCCAAGACACTTCGAAACTGCCCCACAAAACCTGCCTTCATCATCCCTAACCACTCATCCAATTGATGAAGGCCCAAGGCTTCCCCTTGAGGCCCCATCAAAGTTTATCTTGTACCACACCTTATCAGGGGCCTTCCATCTTGCCTCTTCCCTGCCACCAAAAGGATGATCCCTTGAGACCCCTTGAATGGGGTATTTTTTTATAAAGTTAAATATATAAATTTTAGACAGAATTTAACTTCTCAAAATAAGCATATTTCAAACACCTAACTATAAAGAAATCAATAGTTTATTTTTAAATTAAAGTTATACTCTTTATTACTATATCTCACTTTAAAAGTCTAAAAACTAATTTATTAGTAGTATTTCTTACTTCTTATTTAAAAGTTATCTACAATATTATTGTGAAATAATTTAAAATAAAGCAACTTTACATAAACTAACCATTCAAAATCCTTTTTTTTCGGGGGTGGGTCAGCGAAAATCTATACTATTATTCTATTTACTTTTTCTTCCCTTCGAAAGTTGATAGGATTGTGTTTTTCCAAAACAATGAATTCCTCCCTTATATTCACTTTTTTTTTATTATACTATATCAATTTTTCACAATCCTCCTCATTTTCCTTCTCCATACCAAGAACATTACTTTTGTGATGTTAGTGACAAATGGGAAGGCATTCTAGAAGCAAAAAAGAACGGACGGCACATTGCAACCTTTACGCTTTCTTCACAGCGAACAAAGCTTCACATGTAAGATAATGCCAAATTCTTTTATTGTTTATATTTCAACATCAACGGCAGAATTATTTAGATGATAAAAGGTCACCGACTATTCTGAGTGCGGTATTGTCAACAACAGTGAGTGAAAGAAATCTCAACGGCTAACGTTGTACATGCATTTCAATATTAATCATGAGATTTTAATTTGGCCTTCAAGTAAGTGCTCATGGAATGTATCTCTTTTCGTCTCAAAAGAAACGAATTCATTAGTTTATTAGTATAATTGGAATTATTTTAGAAACGTTTATTTTTATAGATTAAGTTTTGTCGTTTTATACTTTATAAAGAGCTTACCACAATGGAAAGATTGAGGTGGAAGTTCCAAAGTAACTTTTATTTAAACGACTAAAATGATCGGGTAGACTTGACTAGTAATAAGAAGCTCCAAAGAAAACAAACAAATTGTTTACTTTTATTTGAAAGACTCAAATGATCGGGTAGACTTGACTAGTAATAAGAAGCTCCAAAGAAAACAAACAAATTGTTTACTTATTTTTATTAATAAGAAATGTTTAGTAATATTTATAGATCGGTAGTCTTAAATATTGAATACTAACGATAAGATTTAAATTTGTCATTTGTAAAATAAATGATCAAACTAAATCTAAAATTATTAATGTTTATAAATAATTTTTTTAAGATATTGAATTAATAACAAACAAAAAAATTAACAAAGAAGTAAAAAATAAAGGACGAATTTATGATTGATAAGAAGATTTTTACATCAGTTTTTTAAAAGAAATAATAGATGGCATGAATTGACAGGAAGGTAACTAACAAAAATTCTATAAATGTGGAATATATGCATGACTTCATCCAAAGAATATGGATGTAGAAACCAAACAATCTCCAAAAACATTTCTCAAAAGCAAGTACAATACTATTAGGAAAAAGAGCACAATAAAAAAATAATAGGCATAGAAAGATCCATTAATAAAAAATGTAAGAAAACAATTCAATCATTAGAGTTTTATCTGTCAAAAAGATGAAGTTTAGATGCTTGTATAAAAATTTTAAATGTCAAGGTTGCCTCCACAAATGTAGGGATGTCCCTACAATTGTGGACATGTCCAAATAAGGACAAGCTTAAAAAAAATCACAATAAATGGGCTAAGAACATGTTCAAGGGATTTCTTTGCCAATTGGTGAGGGTAATAGGCTTCAAAAACATGTTGTGTGGGTCCTAAAATATTCTAGGGGAATGGTCACTAAGTGAGGTGTACTATATAGAGTGAAATTATAGAGTACAAATTTTGTCTTTATATTTTGCCCCCAATTTAGCAGGCAAGTATGTCACTAAATTATATATTCTAGCTAAAGGAAGTACAAAAAGTAAATGTAAGAATAAATCATCCAAGGTAAATAAATGATACAAAACAATATCTTTGAGCAAGGGTTTTTCCCCCAAAGTAAGGTGTACAAAATCAAACATGTTAGAAAACCATGACCTACAAAACCATGTGTCTATACATCAAAAATATAATCCAACACATATACGAACTAGATAAGAAGAAACTATATAATTAAATCCATACAGAAAATGGATATAGAAAGAAAGATCTATATAGATGTAGAAGAGAGAATAGAATATCTATAAAGAACATAGATATAGAAGAGAGAATAGAATTTTCCAGACATGATCTATTTATAGAAAATGAATAGAGAATCCTATCATGTTCTATTTCTATGAGAAAAGAAGATATGGTTCTAGCATTCTCTATTGCTAGAAATCATGACAAATTAGGGGTAAGGACCCAAAAAATGGACAAGCTAGATTAGTGAAGAGAACAAATGTTCCTAGCATACTCTATACTAGGTGTTAGTGTATATTAAGCTTACTTAGGTGTGCACATCAGTCTATGCTTAGCCTCGAGCTATACTTGGCGTGCCTAGATTAGCTTAACCAAGTTAAGTGGTTACTTTTCCTATTCTTGGAGCACCACTATTCTTAGTGAGCTTTTTCTATTATTGGATCAACTATTCTTAGTCAATTATGCCCTATATGTACTACATCTTGTAAGCTAATTAATCATCTATTATTCATTGCAATGCTTGAGTCATTAGCTTTGCATATTCTATGTCTGTGATCTAGCAAGTTTGAGTGTGCGATTGCTTGACTTTTGAGGCTCATCGATACAAGCCTTCGACTTAGAGATTATAGAGATTTCTACATTGTATTAGAGCCATTCTGAGTTTCTCTTGCTGGATCAATTTTGTCAAGATTTTTTGAAAACACCATTGTATGCATTCAAGTGCATATCTTTTCCGTGTTTTTGTTTTCTACCAGTTTGTGCAGAGGGCACAATTTGATCAAGAAAGAAGGTTGATCTTTGGGCGTGTACATAAGGAGGCAAGGATCCATTGACCTGCAATGGCTTGACTCAAGCATCTGGAAGGACAAAAATGAAGCCCATTTTTTTTTGAGGAAGGCCTCAAACAGAGGTCAATCCATAAGTGGAAGGCATCCATTGATTGCAAAACAGGCTCACAGTCAACATAGAGAGGCTAGCGGCTTGCTTACCAAGCCCATGGCCTGTGTAAAAATTGTGCGGCCTGCAAGGTGTTTTTTGGAGCAACGATGTGACTTCAAAGAGACTTATGTTTTGAAAGGCCCATGGCCTGTTGAAAGGTGTCCAATCACTTAGGGATGCTCATAGCATGTTGCAAGGAATTATTTATTCTCTGTAGAAAAACAAGGTGTGTGAAACCCAGCATCAAAAGCCAAAGGTTGAGGGAAGGCCCTCCAAGTGGAAGAAAAACTTACCCTGCACAAAGCACTAAACCCTTGTGGCAATTTGTGCCCTATTTTGGAGTTGTGTGGCATTTTTTGTGCCCTATTTGAAGGCATTTCACTGTGTTGTTTTAGGATGATTTATCTTTTCACAGAGGGTGATTTATCTCTGCATAGAAGGGCAATTTGTTTTGTAGAGAGGGAGAAAATTGATTTGTGCATCCTTAATGAAGATGCCTCTATTTTCCCTTAATCTAGTGCCAAACCGTAGTTGAAGGCATGAAAAACAAGGCAAAGGAAAGTGATTTGGACTGTGAAGGAGAGTGCCTTGGACAAAGAAGGGTGTTTTATCTGTGCAAGCCTTTTTTTCCCAAACCAAGTGGTAGATCCCTCCTCTGAAGCATGAGAAATTGGCTACCCTTGCATCTTCTTTTGGCTCACACACCCAAATTAGGGCTTTGATTTTTTAGAAAAGTTTTTCTTAAAATTAAAATATAATAGCTTTTTTTCAAAGAAAAGGTGCTAAATTTAGATACCCCTCTTTGTAAGGATTTTTTGTTTAAAAATGTTTTTCTTTGACAAAAAAAGGACCAAAAGAGCTTTTAAATTAGAGTGATTTTAGGAAAAATTTGTAATCTTGTTAAAAGGAAACTCGATTAGATTGTTAAAATTAAAAACACATTGTAACCAATTTGGGCTCAATCACACTAATTTTATGAATGCCACTACATGATCCAAATTTGGATTTTTTGCCTACGCACTCAATTATAAAGTGTCAAAATCTGAGGGGGTCTCAAAAATTGAATCAAGGGAGGTCTTGGGTGTTGTGTCTTTGAACACTTCCTACTTTCCCACCTTTCTTGTAAATTGAGATTATTGGCCTCGGTTTCATCATGGGTTTCTCTAGTCACCCTTCTGTGATAATCCTAGAGAAGGCCAATTATGAGTCTTGGCAAAAAGGCATCCTGACACACCTCATATGGCTTAAACTTTTACCTTATCTCTATGGACTCATGCCTAAACTAGACGCACCAAGGAGCAAATTAGCTTCAGGAAATATCATTGACCATGTAGTAGGTTTGATTTGTCTTAGTATTGATTCTAACACTCTCATGATGTATCAGACATTGAGTGTCATTGCACACTTTAGACTAGAATTTGGGAGATTCACGGAGATCCTCATATCTCTCCATTCTCAAATGATCCTATTGTAGATTATCTTCTTCGTCTTGCAAAAATAGAAAACATACCCTTTGATGATGATACTTCAGAGGAGTTTGAGTATATTGCCAATCTTAGATGGTCAGATGACATAGACATCTCTTCTTGCTTTCGCACTTGTTTCTTCAATAGAGTTTAGTGACATTCCTTTGAGAGTTTCTAATTATTCTTTACAACATGATATTGAGATCACATCTCCTCTAGAACCCATTGCTTCATCAGAGTACCAATTCATTCTTTTGAGAGCCCCTAGTGACTCTTTGTACTAGGACATCGAGAATTCATCTCTTACATCTACTATTGCCTCACAACAGATTCCTGAGGTAGAGTTTTCTTCATCCTCTAGTTCTAATAGTGAGGATAGTGACGTGGTTCCATTTCCATCCATCTTGAGAGTCATTTCAGAGGATGAGGATTCAACATCTAAATCACCCACATTCAACTCTCTTTAGGCTAGATAGCCACTTGAGAGTGCATGTACTAGGGTACAGAATCTAGATGATGGTTGACATACATTCTCACATTACAGGGCACATGCTTTCGATGCCTCCACTTCTGAGTCCAGTGTTGCTCCTTTGAGCTTTTCCAATAATTCATTATAGAAGGGTCATATTCATGATTCACTTCATTGGGATACACTTCTACTAGACATCTCTTGGTTGTTTGTAGAGTCTCACATATCAGATCTTGATGACTCCTTGGAGGATCTCATCTTACTATTTTATGACAGTATACATACATCTATAGAGTTCAATGAGGCTTCACCAAGGCCTTCCAGTGATTCTTTGTAGGATAACATGTGGAATTTTCTTTGTAGCCACATGGAATCCATTAACATTCCACTTTCATACATCAGTCCTTCGGATCCTGTTCTTCATTAGTCTTCACATGATTTTGAGAGGTCACTTGTTGAGTTAGGTCTGAGCCTCCTGATTTGATTGTGATTCATTTTGACATCACTATGGAGACATTTGAGTAGTGTTCTGAGACATGATACATCATGAGACTTACCACTTCACCTTGCTTATTTGGGAATTCACCATTGGAGTTGTTTATTCCTAAGGGGAGAAATTTCATTTGTCACAAATGGATCATTTTTAGTATTTATACATGGGCATTCTCTTTTGGCATAGGGGAGCTACTTCATTGTGTGGGGGGATACATAGTCTCTTTTACTCTCCTATGGGGAGATATTTGCATCATCAGAGTTAGAGCGACATGGTTTTAGGCTTGGTGCAAAGTTATCATCTTTGAGGAGGCTTCCTAGTCCTCTTCTTTTATCTATTTCTCTCTTTTTGGAGGGGAGTTTTTTCCCACATGGTTTTCTCTATTTCTCTGCTTTATGAGAGATTGTATTGTACATGGATACCTGATCAGGCCTAGTTGTTGGGACCCATCTTCATTTATCTCACCTAAGCTATTCTTAAGGGGGGTGTTGGTGTACACTAAGCTTACTTCTAGGTGTGCACATCAGTCTTTGTTTAACCGCAAGCTATACTTGGTGTGCCTAGATTGGCTTAACTAAGTTAAGTGGTTGTTTTTCCTATTCTTGGAGCACCACTATTCTTAGTGAGCTTTTTCTATTATCAAGGTTTGACTATTCTTAGTCGATTATGCCCTATATGTACTACATCTTGTGTTATGGAGTAAAAAGTAGCCTCATGCCTTTTTACCTCCTAGTTTAGCTCCTAGGTCCCTGTGTTTACACTTTACATGTTTAAAACTTATCCTGAAGCAATTTCCCCCAAAACCCATGTCAAATGGGACCTAGGGGTCAATTCTAAACCTTAATAAAGACCAAAATATGGTCTTGGGACTTGGGCACCCACACCCTTGTCTAGGCCTATTTTGTCGAGACCCAAATTTTAATGTGTCAGCTTGGGCCCTCTCAAAAGGTTTCCCTATGTCAACCTTTTCAATTTGAGTTGTGAATGTTAGCAAGAAAGCATATATAAGTGATTTTATCACTTCATTTTACAACTAGATGGATAACAAAAACTTGGGATATTGAGCTAAGGTATTTCAAGGCATTCATTATGTTGTAGAGTAGAATTGTGTTGTTATTGTGTTTGTTTATTACAGATTTGGCTTCATAAATCCATCTCCTCATGATTTGAAGGATCTTCATATCCATGTGAGGGCTTCACCTCTAAGGTGACATCTATTTGTGCTTCAATCCTTTTATTTAATCATTGGCCTGGCCTTTACCCTCCCTTAGGCACACACTCTATCTAGCAACGGTGCTGGAAGACTTGAATGTCATTCTAGGGCTTGACCAAGGCAAGCTCCTAAACAACACAACCCCCAAACTCCTCTCTTTATGATTCTAGGTTACAGGTGTAGGATTTGGTGAAGTGCACGTGTTGACCCATTTTCCTTTGTCCGGAGTCAAAAGGTTCACCTTGAAAATATCTTGGACATCCCTTGAAATATTACAAGCCTTCATCCTCCAATCCTCATGCTCTGGTTTGCAAAAATCCTTGAAAATCCCATCTAGAAAATCCTTCCAAAAAATGCAGAAAAACCCAGAAACCCTTAATCTTCAAATGCCTACCTTCGCATGGATTTCCCATCTTCATACTTAGTCATTTTGGCATGAATATCCTGATGACATCATCCAGATCGTAGTTAACATCTAAGATATTATCTTAATATCCCAAACCTTAACTAATGTCCTGATATCCCTTTCATATTTAGACCTTAGTTAATATCTAGATGTTTTTCTAAAACATCTCAATCTTAACTAATATATGGGCCCTTTGTGAATGTGCAAACCCTTGTGAATATGACAATGACGTCATCTAGATATTTCCTATATCCAGATCCTTCTTAATATCCATGACCCTTGTGAACATCCTGATGATGTCATCTGGAGCCCCCTCCCTAAAGAGGTTAATCTAACGATGACATCATCCAGACATTATGCCTCCGGCATATTATCTTGCATTCATAGTGCATCTTGATGACATCATCTAGATCCCCTCTTTGACAAATTTCTTCGTGCCGATGACATCATTAGGATATTCAAGAGCCATCTAGATAGTAAATTAGTGCCTGAATATTAAAAGTAAATATCCATGCAGATGACAGCCTCTCCATGTTGCGAAGGAAAATTTGATGGGTGCAACTAGATATCGCATAGCCTGTAGATCACCTGAAGCTGACATCACATTCCTTCTATGGGGTTGCAAGATGAGGACAGCTGTAAAGTTTGTTGTCGCCCATGGCTACAGCTTTGTGGATCTAACGCTAGTGCAAGCCCATAGAAGACTATTGGCAGAGGGAAAGATCCTCTGCGCTTCCATGAGATCATGATGCGTGGCTGGTTTTCAAAGGAGAAATAAAGCCTGTGTAATGGGGATCCACATGGAGGGCTTAGCATACTTCTACAGAGCCAAATGAAGAATGGCTAATGTCCTTCCATGTGGCTCAAGAATCATGACACGTGTACACTATATCAAGGGCTTACAACCATATGATCAATTTTCCATCGGACGAAGGAGATCATGCTAGGTGTCAAAGAGGGAAGGCAATGGTGGGGCCAATAAATCAACAGTGGCATAGTGTCGTGGTGGAATCTTACTTGTCAGGTAGATTCTTTGTGTGCCTGCAAGATCTTGCCACGTATCTTAAGGCATCAGTGCAAAGTAAAAGGTAAAGAGTATACTGTGAATCTCATGGGGCCATCGATCTTCGAGCCATTTCTTCATCTAATGGTCCTAATTCAAACTTCTCGATGGCACTGAAAGCATTTATCTCAGTTGTTGGGCTTTGTAGACAAAATTCATGGGGATTGGCGCAGTTCTTCAATGCAAGGTGACTCCTATGGCTTGGTCACAAATATTTTTGTGATCTATGATGACTTTTGGGCTTTCATCTTCAATGCCCTATCGTATCTTGCATATGGGAAACCATTTCTAGGGTTGCAGATCTGCCAGAGGCATGGCCTCTATCCTCTTTGTCATTGTTTCATGGCACTACATTGATGGTGGCTTTGGTGGTCTCAGATTCCATGCATCTACTTCAGTGTTCCATGCAAAATAATTTGTTTTAAAGAATTGTAATATTCAGTAGTAGTAACGAGTTAGTAATTTCCCAGCTATTATGATGCCGAATTATTTGTAGTCAGACCTCTTAGTGTAATTGTAGGATTATCAGAATTTGACTCACTATGCCCGTAGCTTGGCCTCTATTGTCTTTTGATTAATCCACCCATGAATGTAATTGGCTATACTGTGCCTTTTCCTACTATAAATTATTTTGTATTGTAATAGTGTTTGGCCTTCATGATCAATATATGCACAATATCATGCCTCTCTTATGCTCTGATTTCTATGTTTTACTTGAAGTTTTAATATATTCTATCAGTAAAGTAGCTCCTCCATAGGTTAGGTCTTCATCCCAAAGCCTCAATCAATTCTATAAGTCTATGTGAACCTTCTGTTGTGATTGAGATCATTGTTGTGTCTATTTAGGGTTACTACTACTCATGAAATCTAGTGCATCACCTTTGTTTCCCTTTCAGTTTCTTCTTAACCCTTTTCCCTTGGACTGTTAGCACTAGGTTTAATTAGTTTTCTCTAAGAATTAGGCTTAGAATGAGGAACCAACCTTCTCTGGAGGTCTAATCTCAACTTGCAAGGTCCCAAACCTTGAGATCATTCCCATTGTGTCATTAGAATGCTTGGACACTCTCCAAGCTGGGTGCAATTCTATGCGACAATAGTTTATGGCACGCCGAGTGGGACTAAGTTTGAAGCTAAGAAGTTTGGTGCTATTCTTAGCCTATTGCAGTCTTGAAAACATATTGCAAGTACCTAATATATCAATCCCCCACCTTGGTCCCAATAGTTTGTGGCACACCCAGTTGGACAAGCTTGATGAGCTCTATCATTTGTTGAAGGATCTAGTGTTTTCTTTAGCACATCTTGCCATTTAGGGTGGCCTTCATAGACACCATGGTGACTCTGCTGAACAAATCTACTGGTGTAGCCAGTCCAAGCACTTGAAGAACTCTAAGGATCAAGATTTCGGTGGTATTCTTGATCTAGTCGCTTTCAAAAGCATCAATCACCTAGCAACTCTCTTCTAGGTATGTATCTAGTTTCTCTTTGGTTGTAGACCTGTTTGCTCTAATTTAGATAATTTTATGATTATCCAGCATTTATGTGCTATAAAATGTCAATTTTTTTATGGGAATCATGGCTATTCCCCTTCCCCTGATCCAAATACAGGCTATTGGCCCCCATATCAGCCTTTACAAGCCCCAAACACCCCTACTGTAGCAGAATATTAGCATCTTCATGATGCTTACCTCCTACCGACTAGTGCAGGAGCACCTCTTCAAAATAAAGACTAGGTCTTAATATAGTATGTTTTATGCATTTTGATGTAATAAGGTCTATTTGACCAATTATATGTTTGTAAGTCAATCTAGGTTTTTGAATAGTTAGTTAGAAGTTTGTTAGGCTAGATGTTTTCTCCCAGCTATTTGGAAGTGTCCCAGCCACTAGGAATGGAGTCTATACTACTCTTGCTGAGTAGTTATATATAGTCTAGATCATATCCATTTGAGGGATAGATAGATAGATAGATAGATTAGAGATTCGACATTGCAGAACTGTGAAATCTGATCTTTGCATGCATTTTCTAAAATCTAAATAAAGGAGATCCTGTTGTTGTTGTCTTTCTGATCTTTGATCTACCTGAGTAGTCAATTTTCTTATTTTGTCATCTACATGGATTCTCAAATCCATTCCACCGGTTAATTACTTTGTAATCGGTGGAATGGCCATGTATATTAGTTTAGGTTGCCATTCTGTTTTTCTGTTTGTGCATTTTATGTTTTTGGGATCAAATTACAACATGTGTTGATTTACCCTAGCATCCTCATGTGCTAGGCTTTGAAGCTTGAAATCTAAGTTAAGATTGCTAAGGAAATAGATCGGATCGATCCTAGGGTTTCCAGTGTAAAAATTGTGAAGTTTCGTGGGTTTTGTTTTGAGATACATTTGATGTATATACAGTGTTTGTATGTCGCATACAACCCATGAGTATATCGCTATTGTATGTTGTGGGTATATCACTTTTGTCTATCAAAGTTTGTATGTCGCAGACATATCGGGTTGATTAAAAGTTTGTATGTCTTGGTTGTATGTGCTAAACATACATTTCAATTATACAAGGGTTTCAACATACAAGGCGATCAACGGCAGAGTCAAAGATACAATTGGCAGAATATGCAGAGGGTGCATCTTTTGTTTGCATGCTTTGAGTGCACTTTTTAGAATGTACATTCTGAATGTACATTGAAGATATACAAGTTTTGTGTATATTGTTGAGGAGCATCGGATACAGCTTCTGTGTATACTGCAGTTGCATGTTTGTGAGTATCCCACAAATGTATGAGGCAGTTTGTATGTTCGAATGTACATGATGAATGTACATTGGATTGATACAAAAAGGTTAGTGGTCGACCTTTCCTGGAGAGCATATTCTGGAGGAATATTCATCGTATGCATATTTTGAGTTGTATGTCTTGAATGTATATCAGGATATACATTCTGCAGACACATCGATTAGATACAAGCGGGTCAGTGCCAGTCAAAGGGTTTGTTGCATGTTTCAATTTGTATCTTGCATTTGTATACTACAAATATACAACGCACATATACATTGTGCGCAGATACAAAGCGCGACCGACATAAACGGTAAGTAGAACTAGCGAAAGAAGGTGATATCATGATTGTATATCACAGATGTATGTTTGAATGCATATTTGGGAAATGTATCTTGCGATAGATACAAGCGGTGTAAATGTACATCGGGGTGATTGTTTATAAAGCGATAAGGAAATGCATGTACATCAGTTAATGTACATACAAAGGTAATTGTATATTTTGATATACAAGGGTAAATGTAAGTTTTGACATACATAGAAGAGTGTATGTTGGGTAGATAGTTTGGCGCCCATTTTTTTCAAACGCTTCCGCCAGCAACTCTGCATCACCCACCCCTACTCAGTCTTGTTGTTAGCTAAATAATGCCCATTATCAACCCCAAGAAGACTACATGAAGTTGCTAGAGCTTAGGGAACAATTGGATGACATCAAAAGAGATTTGGGGTATAATCTTCCATAGGAGCCCTTTGGTTTTAATATCAGAAATGACGGTGATGTGATGGAGATACTCCGAGGGTTCCAAGAGGAGTTGGAGGAAATTCAAAGAGTTAAGGAGTACAACAGACAGCAAGAGGAGCTTGCTTATTAGGCTCATCTTCAACAACAACAGATGGAGGCAAAAGAAAAGGCTCACCTAGAGAAAATTAAAGTGCACCTCTCAACCTTATCTGAGGAACAGTTAAGGCAAATGCTTGTTCATGTAGAGAGGTGGGAAGCTTAGGTAGCCACCTGCATTCCCAGTTTCAGGTAGCACCTCCCTTCCACAACTATTCAGCATGCTTCAGAGGTAATACCCAAATTCAAGATCCCAAGCTTCAGGCAGGATATCCTCTCTAGGCCTCTAGAACCATCTTCCAATTTTAAAATCCCAAGTTTTAGAGGCCCACAACCTTCACAGAGGCCTTTTCCTATGCCAAATCAACCTATTCCCCCTCAAAGGAATCTTCTTCAAGAGGCCCTTTCGGCCCATGCTTAATGTCAACCCTCTTGCCCTAGCCCCAAAGTGGAGGACAAACCAGTCTTTTATCATGATGTCAAGTTCTGTGAGTGACAAAAATAAATATTTGAGGCTATTGTGAAGCAACTAGCTATTAGTGAACTCCCATGTACCACTGAAACAAAAAGCTCAGACCTGATACTGGAAGAAATCAAACCAAATCCGATGAAGCAACAGTGTGTTGAGCATAAGATTAATGCTAATTCAAGTGCAGAGATAAGTCCTCTGGACTTTGGCTCATTTGAGGAATTTTCTTAGGCTATGCACAAAATGAATGAAACCCAAATGTAGATAAACCATGGTGAGATGTTCTAGTTGTAAAGACAGCTCAAGAAAAATCTAATGGAGTTGCAACTGAAGGATGAGAGCACTATGGGGGAGGTTGTTATAGAGTCTACTCCAAAGGTGGATGATGCCAGGGTCTTATTTCATGAATTGCTTGGTTATATCCAAGAGGAACAAGGCATACAGATGTCCGTATTCACTGCAGTTCTGGAGTAGTGTGGGGATATTGAAACTGATGGCAGGTTGTTGAAATGTGAAGCCAAATGTGACAATGGGATTACAGCTCATGAAAGGGAGTATATAAGTAGCCCTATTATGGTAAACATAGAAATCAATGAAGCCAGGGTGGATCTTCTCATTCCTATGTGCTTTGAAGAGATGGAAGACCTCTTTCAAGATGAGATTGATCATTTCTGCTTAAGACGTGACATCAAGTCAGCATTCCTTGAGGAGGAACATCATGAGCATCTTGTCCATAGGGTGGAGCTATCCATACTCCCAATCATATTTCTAGTTGAGCCACAAGATCCAGAGCATTTAGACCAGCATCAGGAGAAAGAATCAGAGCAAAGGCATGAGATCAACTCTGTTGATTTGCATGTCATATCTAAGGGATACCCTATTAGGCATTTAGCACAGCAAGAGACACATCAGAAATAGTCACCACTTGTCATGCTTGCCTCTAAGCATGAAGTTGAGCATCAAAATCAGTGGGATTAGCCCATTTATTCACCTCCTGGCAATAGCATCAACAATTAGTTTAGGTGGATAGGTGAGTTTATCCCCATTCTTGGGGAATTGCTCCATCAATTTGTCATATCTCAACTCCTTCCCCATCTCTTGCTAACTACACACAAGCAAGGAAAACATTGTAAGTTGTTCAGAAAGGGCAGTTATTTTGAACAACCAGTTAATGGCTTTGTTTAAGGTCAGTTCTGGTTGGTTAGTTTAGGTTTAGGTTAGGTTTGTTTGTGTTTTAGGTTTCCCTTCAATAAGTGCCCTTGCACTCTGTTGTATTCTCATTAGGAGGATACATGTTTGCTTGTTGTTTTGTTTTGTCTTAGTGGTGTGTCCAGTTGTTCCAGCTCCTTTGTTCTTGTTGCAACTCTTTGACCCCATGCCCAATGGATTGTTAAGGCCATTGGTCTATGTGTTTAGTAGGCAAACATCCCTGATAGGTCGCCAAAATGTTAACCCATTTTCCTCTATCTAGAGTCAAAAGGTTCACCTTAAATATATCTTGGACATCCCTTGAAATATATCCCTACAAGCCTTCATCCTCCAATCATCATACTCTACCTTGCAAAAATGCTTGCAAAAAACCAAAAAAAACCCATAAACCCTTAATCCTCAAATGCCTTCCTTCGCAAGGATTTCCCATCTTCATACTTAGTCATTTTGGCATGGATATCCTGATGACATCATCCCAATCTTAGTTAACATCTCGGATATTATCTTAATATCCTAGACCTTAACTAAGTTCCTGATATCCCCTTCATATTCAGACCTTAGTTAATATTCAAACATTTTTCTAAAACATCCAGATCTTAACTAATATCCGAGCCCTTTATAAATGTGCAAACCCTTGTGAATATGACGATGATGTCATCCAGATATTTCCTATATCTAGATCCTTCCTAATATCCATGACCCTTGTTAACATCTTGATGATGTCATCTAGACCCTTCTCCCCAAAGAAGTGCATATAATGGTGACGTCATCCAGATATTACGCCTCTGGCATATTATCCTGCATTGATAGTGCATCTTGATGATGTCATCCATATACCCTCTTCAACAAAGTTCTTCATGTCGATGACATCATCAGGATATTCAAGAGGCATCTAGATATTAAGTTAGTTCTTGAATATTAAAAGGAAATATCTATGCATTTGACGACCCCTCCATGCTGCAAAGGAAAATTTGACGTGTGCATCTAGATATCGCATAGCCCACAGACCGCCTTAAGCTAACGTCACATTCCTTCTATGGGGCTGTGAGATGAGGATAGCTATAAAGTTTGTCATGGCCCATGTCTATAGCTTTGTGGATCTAATGGTAGCACAAGCTCATAGAAGAATCTTGGCAGAGGGAAAGATCCTCTGCACTGTCGTGAGATTGTGATGCGTGGCTAGTTTTCAAAGGAGAAATAAAGTATATGTAATGGGGATCCATGTGGAGGGCTTAGTGCGCTTCCACGGAGTTGAATTAAGAATAGCCCATTTTCTTTCACGTGGCTCTAGAATAGTCACACGTGTAAAGTGTATCAGGGGCTTGTGGCCATAGGATCGATGTTTCCATTAGATGAAGGAGATCGCACCAAGTGTCAAAGAGGGAAGGCTACGGTGGGGCTGATAAATCAATAGTGGCATAGTATCGCAATGGAATCTTACCTACCAGGTAGATTCTTTGCCTACCTTCAAGATCTTGCCACATATCTTAAGGCGTCGACGCAAAGTAAAAGGGAAGGAGTATAATATGAAGCTCGTAGGGTTGTCGATCTTTGAGCCATTTCTTCATCCAATGGTCCCAATTCAAACATAGAATTTTTAAACTTCTCAATACTACTGAAAGCATTTATCTCAATTGTTGGGTTCTATAGACAAAATTCACGAAGATTGGCGCAGTTCTTCAATGCAAGGTGACTCTTATGGCTCGGTGGCATATATTTCTATGATCTGCGACAACTTTTGGGCTTTCATCTTTAATGTCCTATCCTATCTTGCATATGGGAAACCATTTCTATGATTGCAGATCTGCCAGAGGCATGGCCTCTGTCCTCTTTGCCAATGCTTCTTGTCTTTGCATTGATGGTGGCATTGGTGGTCTCAGATTTCATGCATCTGCTTTAGCATTCCCTGCACAAGAATTTTTTATAAAACATTGTAATCTTCAATAGAAGTTAGTAGTTAGCAATTTATGGGATTTTATGTTGTCAAATTCTTTGTAGTCAAACCTCTTAGTGCAATTACAGGATTAATCTATTCTGTGAGTAAAGCGGCTCCTCCATAGGTTAGGTCTTCATACCAAAGCCTCAATCAGTTCTATAAGTTTTTGTGAACCTTCTATTGTAGTTGAGATCATTGTTGTGTCTATTCAAGGTTACTAGTGCTCATGAAATCTGGTACATCACCTTTGTTTCCCTTTTAGTTTCTTCTTAACCTTTTTTCCTTGTAGTGTTAGCACTAGGTTTAGTTAGTTTTTTCTAAGCATTAGGCTTAGAATGAGGAACCAGCCTTCTCTGGAGGTTTGATCTCAACTTGCAAGGTCCCACACCTTGAGATCATTCCCATTGCGTCATTAGAATGTTTGGACTCTCTCCAAGTTGGGTACAATTCTATGTGACAACAGCAGGTATAGAGAAGCAATTTAGAGGATAAAGATACAGGATCTGGAGAAAAGTTTTTATAATTCTACCTTACTGGACTAGGGCACCTACCCCATAGTCCTCCCAATATGACTCATCCTAAACTCAGGAGTTGAACACCATCTAACACTGCTCACTATTCCAGATTTGCAAAAATATTGCCCTATCAGACTTGGCCACCCGCTCCATAGTCTACCAAGCCCTCACCTTCAAAAATCCAAGTTTTGGTAAGTTCCCAATCCTCCCGAGTGTCTTCCTGTCTGATGATCTATAGCAGTTTGTTCATCTGTATTCAATTTCATTATAATTAGGGTTTGAGGCTTAATGAATCTAGGTTTTGACAAATCTTTCAAACTAATTAGTCTTTCCATATCATTCCTCAGTACATCAACATGTAGTTGAGTCCTCTTCATCTGTAGTGACTTGGCTTAGTTGTTGTCCTTGAGTATTAGTGTGAAAGGAGGGTTTGATTTGATAGATCTTAACACCAATTATCATCTTCCTACTTTTTACATATAACATCTTGTAAGCTAATTAATCATCTATTATTACTTGCAATCCTTGAGTTATTTGCTTTGCATATTCTATGTTTGTGATCTCATAGGTTTGAGTGTGCGACTTCTTGACTTTTGTGGTTCACCAATACAAGATTTTGACTCAGAGATTCTGGTGAATTCTACACTAGCGAGCTCATAAACAAGCCAATTCTAGGAAAAAATGGAAAAAGTACAAGTGAGAGTATATGCCCCTTGAAATTTTATAGAAGAAAGAGATAGACAACATTAAGAAGATTATAAAAAATGACAAGAATATAGGGATATTCCCCTAGAGATATGAGAATTAGATGTCCCTAAGAAGAAGGGTGGCAATGAGTAGTAATGAGAGACAATATGTGAGAAAATTGGAAAAAGAAGTAGAATCAAGAGTAATAAAGACAATAGAATATCTAATAAGAGAATACAATATCCATGTAAAATGGATGAAAGAGTATGTCTAGATAGTAGGGAGGTCAAAAAGAAGTATACCATACACAAGAGGGCTAAGCCATAATTTGTTTGAAATAAATATCATAAAAAAAGGAGCTACAGTTTGTGAGGTACTATAATTTTCATGAAAGAGATATGTTGATGGGGAATGGGAGTTTATTAGGAATTTAAAATTGAAAATTTAGAAAACCTATAAATAGGCTTTGACCATTGAAATTTATTATTTCATTGTCATTGTAGTATATTGGAGGAAAAAGGTAAAAATGTACAAAAATTCCTCAAAGATGAGCATTTGTGCCCTAGTGATTAGAAATTCTATGAGATCAAGTGGTGGTTAAGCAACCTATACATGAGGTTGGCCCCACAAACTTTCCTTGGTAATTTTTATGGCATTTTTTTATGGTTTTCAGAAAGTTATTGGTGAGTTGTGGTAGCATCTAGTCATTAATAGTATCACTAACCTCTCAAACATTGTCTTAATTTTTGTGGAACCATTTGAGAAATTGTGAAAGTGTTATGGGAGTCGTGAAAATGTCCCAAGGCACTTTATTTAAAGACAAATTTAAAGATTCTGTAGTGCCCCCTTGTTGTTTGGCTTGTGAAAGTGGTAGTTCTACATTGCTCTCTGTCAGTCGGAGGCAGTTGTTAATCTTTCATTTCATTGATATAGTTCAGAGACATTTGATTAGTAGGTTATGATTTATGTTTATTTGATCTTGATGAACAATGTTCGACTAACATAATTAGGCATGTGTTTTGAGTTATGATGGCATTACTATTATTCCAATTATGATGCGAATTAATATTATCATGTGTCATTTGAATTGTGGTGGTTGAATTTAGATAAAAGTTGTTATGATATTGTTTCAAGAGCAGAGACGGTGTAGTACTACTCGCTTCGAGTACCCTACTACACCACAATTCTCTGACTCTGTGTGTGTGTTGACATAAATGTGTTTGATTTTATACAACCAATTGCTCGGATGTAGGCTGCAGGTACTGAACCTCAACTCCACCTGATAGAGCAGGTTCGAGTGAGCTCTTACACCAATGGGTATCAGTGATGGGAGATAACACGAGGTCTATTTCACTAGGTCAGTCCTTGTCTTCTATGGTAGTCTCGAGTTAGGTTGTGATGCTTGGTCCTTGCCTTTTATGTTTGGTTATCTTGTGTCTTGGAGTATCATCGCGTCGTGTTAATATTGCTCATGTGTGGTTGGATAATACTTTAATGAATTATTATTAACTAATACTACTTCTATTATGTTTATTTGATAATATTTGTTTGGCTTAGAACTTGGATTGACACCTTGGTTAAATTTTATAATAATCTAGAATTAATTATCTCCTACTCAAGGATATTTATGTCATAAATTGGAGTTACCAGTAATTATTAGTGTATATTTTGTATAGAATAATTTTGCTATGTGAAATAAATGCCTTGAGTTGTCAATTTGAAGTTGGGAGATTTGGAATCTCTATTATTAGTAAAAATTTAAAATTCCAGAGGAGTGGGTTGCTGGGTAATAGATGCATGTCTGCATTAATTTTATGAGTTGAACCATTTTTATATGGGGAAAATTTTGTTGGGAAGGGAGTTGGAAAGAGCACAGAGATATTGGGGAGAAGAATAAAGAATTTGGTTGCAGGAGTTGGAGAAAGTTTGAGGTGGGACTGAATTTCGGGTATGTGATTTGTCTCTCTCTGTGAATTTACAATTGTTGTAGCTGGTGAGTTATATTTTATTGCAGCATGTTCTATGTGTGAAACTAGCATGTCTTGTGTGTGAAACATGCATGTAACTTGGAATTAATTGGAATTTAAATTATCCTTGTGTGCCCTGTGAGGTCGAATGTTGCTCCAATCTATGTAGATTCCTCCAAGATGGATTCTTCTGGTTTAGCCTTTGTCTTAATCCTTTTGAAATCATTAGCTCAATCATCTGTAACCCTGCATTGTGATCTCAATCCTGTAAAATAGATGACTTAGTGTTAAGCTTGTATCAAACTCTTGTCCCTGTCGTTTTTGCATTTTTATCTCACATTTCTATCTCTCTGATAGAGGTGAAATGCCTTGTAAGAAGTGGTTTGGTCTTCACATATATTTTCCTTGGCAACCTGTTAGTGCTTGCAACCATTGATTTGGTTCTCATATTATTTGTGTTTCCTTTTTACCTTGAATGTCTTGCTTTTATCTATGTAACCCTAATGAAGATCTTGTGCCTTCAACACTACTTCCTCTAGAAAGTTACCCTGCAATCATGTCTAGCAATTTGACCAAATCTTGTTAAGTATTCTTCACAATTTCCTTCAATCTATTTTAAAAAAATTTCTTGTTGGCTGAAAGATACTGTTTAATTAATCTTTTGAAATAGTTTTAAAACTCAGTTTGAAGCTATGGTTTTATTCCTTAAAAATCAATTTAACTATATGGTAATTCACACAAATTGTATTACCTGAGCAATAGAAGTCTCTGATTGCATGAGTATGTTGTTGTAGACTGAGAAAAATCTCAATTTTTGCCTTTGATCGTATGGCATAGGAGATCCCGTCCTTATTGTTTTTCCTGAGATTAAATTTCTGCTCATTTTTTTTTCCTCTATGACAAACCTCTGCTCATTTTTCCTCTATGACAAACCTAGACCGTACGGCTGTAGGAGAAATCTGATGCAAATTAGTTTTTTTTAGTTTTGCTGCCCTCTCTTGGGGACATTGTGCAGCTGTCGTACAACACTCTCCTTGCCTTCTTTTGGATGAAATTTGTTGTTCTTAATTCTCTTGTAAATCTACAATTTATGTGAATCATTGGCCTCTTCCTTGGTTTCTCTGGATCTTATTTTGTGACTGAAATTTCTGGTTCTTACCTTTCCTTTAAGCTTGCAACTTTTGTAAATTGTTTGAATTCCTCTTTGACTTCTCTGTATCTTGTTTGAGCCTGAAAATTATTTAAAAAATAATAATATGTGATTGCATCTTGCTTGAGCCTGCAATATATTGAATAAAAATGATGTGATTGCATCTTGTTTGAGCCTGAAATTTATTGAATAAAAATGATGTGATTATACCTTGTTTGAGCCTGAAATTTATTGAATAAAAAGGATGTGATTATACCTTGTTTGAGCCTAAAATTTGTTGAATAAAAATGATGTGATTATACCTTGTTTGAGCCTGAAATTTATTGAATAAAAATGATGTGATTGTATCTTGCTTTGAGTCTAAAATTTATTTAATGAATACCATAGGATAGAAATCTTGAAATTTATTTCAATTTGAGCTCATAGAAAAAAAAATAATTGTTGTGTTTGTTTCTAAATAGAATGCTTGGAGGAGATCTTGTTTGTAGGGAAACTTCTAAATTGTGATTGTAGTTTGGATTTATTAAGTCAATATTAGGGAGAAGTTGATTTTAGAAGGTTCATTTGTTAGTAAGATATCTTTTTAGAATTTAATTTATTTAATTAATGTTGTCTTTTTTTTTAATATGCAAGAAGTTTAATAAATTAAGTATTGCTCATTTTATTAAATATAATTTTGTTTATTGTTATTCTCTAATTCGGTTATTTAGAAAATTGTAATTTTAGAATATATTTAATGGAAAGAAGTCTTTTTTTTTGAAATAGATATCATGGTAGTTGCTTTTATTAGAAATCTTAAGTGGTAAAATAATAGATGGTAATCCATGATCATAGGAAAATACATAAGTTTGATTTGATATTATAAGTGGTTAATTGTTAGGAAATTTTATAGGTTATAGGAGTTGTTTGAAATTGTAGATGCTTATTAATAATTTATGCTTATAGTTATTGTTTTAGAAATTGGAAACTATTGGAAAATTGGAATAGGAAAAATGTATTTATGCATAGTTAAAACAATATTTTTAAAAAAATATTATTTCTTGTATTGAAGTGATTGTTAGGTTCTTGAAATATATTGTTCTTGGGTTATAACATAATGGTGTGTAATGTTAGATATTGTTTTAAATTAGTTGTAAATCAAATTATGATTCTTTCTTCTAGTCTCTTTTAGGTATAAAGGACTAGACTTATACAAAATAAATGATGAATGGAAGTTTATTATTTTTGAAAGAACTTATATAGTTATAGATGTTTCTTGTTACTAAATTTGGTGGTTTTAGAATATGGAATTAGGTGTTTGTATAGAATCTTTGTTAGTGAGTTCGGTGGTGCCTCATTTGAATATAAATAGATGTATACACTTTCCTTTTATATATGCTTATTGGTAATTCTCTACGGTATCAAGTTAGTTAGAAATTCAATGTTTTGATTTGAATTAGAAAGTGGTTATATGTATGTAATTTTAGAAGATCTATTCATGAATGATGTTGTAGCATGTCATTAGGAGATATTTATGCTTTTGGGAATGGGATGTTTAAGAAACAATGTAGAGCTGGTAGTTTAAGCTTGTAAGGGTATGTAAAGGTTTAGATTAGTAGTTGGGGGTAAATAGTCTATTTCGATAGTAACATTATGTAATTAAGGATATTTATCCTATTCTCATGGATGTGTTCACTAGAAATTGTAGATTGGAAGATTCTTGATGGAAAAGTTGTGATATTGGAAAAATATATATTACAGTTGTTGATTTTGATTGTAATTGGTTTAATGTTAAAGAAAGATTTTGCTTATTGTAAATAAGTACTTATAGATATTTTAATTAAAAATGGTAAGTGGTAAATCCTGAATGGTAAGTTACACTATTTAGGTTTATAATGATTTGATTTATGGGATTATTATATGAGCTTGTCTTGGCTTTTGTTTATATAAGGATGTTCAGTTTCTGGTTCACCTTCCTTGCCTTATTAATTCCTAGAATGGTCAAGTTTTGCTATTCGTGTTAACTTGATGTAAGTTGATTTCTTGATTGAATCTGGAGTCCTTTGAACCTCTTTGCTCGATCTCCTCCTTGGTCCTATCTTATGGTTGTATTGGAGTATTATGTTACCTTGGGTTGGAGTTTGATCTATGCTGGTTTGTTGTGAAGTAGGAATCTTGTGTGATGTCATGGCCACTTGTTGTCAATGTGGAAGTGTTGACCTTGTTTGATTATGGTTTCGTTATCTTTGGTTGTACCTAACTCTAGAGGTGAGATGTCTTGATCTTTGGTCCAGATAGTGGCATGTGGGATATCTAGATTTTTGTATCTTGTAATGATTGGGAAATTGTCTTTTGGATTTAGCACTTGGTTTCTAGATTGTTTTGCTTCAAAATTTGAAGGGAATCTAAGGAATTATTGTTGTGGCCTAGTGAATGGTGTAAGTTATGGGTTGGAACTGATTGTTGACTTTTATACTTGTATGTTGTGGTTTGTATGATTGATCAGAGAACGCTAATGGAGTGGCTTTCATGGTGGGGCTGGTGCCTAGTGGGAGGCTGCCTGGGCAACCCCATGGAAGTTGTAAGCATGTGGAAACTTAATAACTTAATCAAGAGGGTTGGGTATTAAAACACTTAACAAGATAAGTAAGAGACCCCACCCATGCCTTGAGTGCTCTTATAGGCCAAAGATGGGATGAGAAGGCCCAGTTGGCAAGGCCGACCTCCTTGTCTCCATGAGAGGACCTGTCGGCTCCACATGTGTCACCCTATGGGGCCGGTGCCTAGAGAGAGGCTGCCAGGGTAACCATAGATGGGGGCCGGCTTCTGGTGATTGATAGCCTGGGTAACCCATGCTAGGACCATGCGATGACACTCTCCTTATGTAGTTTAGTTGTTTCTTTTTTATTGTACCTCTGGAGTGATGTCTTGTCTTGTGTAGTTTTGTTGATATGGTCAGTTCTTTCAAGTCTATTGCCATTTGGTTATTTTAGATGTTGTTCTTTGGCTTGGTGGAATCCTCATCGTTATCTCCTGGCTCGGAGGGGTGGACCTCAGGGTTCCACATGGTTGGGATGTAGAGCTATCCATTGGCCTTTTTGGAGATTTGGTTCGAGTCCTATGTAGAGGTGTTCAAGTTCTAGATTGCTTCCACCCTCAGAGATGTTGTCTACTTTCAGATATATTCTTTTGTAATCAACGCAATTAGTCTTGTATTCTTGCATTGTAACTTGTATATTAACTATCTTACAAATGTGGAAGTTCACCTTATCTGTAGCAGCAATTTAACGTATATCACTTGTGTGGTTTTGACTTTGTATTCACTGATGTAGTTATGTTTCCCTAGAGGAGTTGAATGTGCACTTTTCTTTATGTTGTGTATTATGATATCTTGGTTACTATGATCACATTTACTTGTTTAAAAAAAAAATTATTTCTAGAATTTTGCTCTTGTTTGTCTAACTCTCTAGGGTTGCATGACAGGGCATTACAGATTCAATATTTTTTAATGTGTTTTAGTTGAGATGGAACTATTCAAGTGAGCAATTAAGCTAAAATTTGATGGGGCATCCAAAGGAAATCTAGGCAAATCTATGACTAGTTATATTACATGTGATAATGTTGGTGGCATTATATTAGGTGGTTTAACTTCTTGGGTAAGAGGATGAATATCTACATAGAATGGGAAACTCTATTAGTTGGTCTTAAATTTACATTTGTAGTGGGATTTTAGGAGGTGGAAATTGACGGGGACTCTTAGATAGTCATAAATATAGTGTTAAAATGACATTTTTTTGAATTGGAAGATAAATACAATATTAGAGGACATTAAAAGGTGTGAATTGAAATTCTTCACCTTTAGAATTTAGTATTTCTATAGAGATCAAAACTAAATGGCATATTATATAGCTAACCAAGAGGCCTTATTACAAAACCATTTTGGTTAAAAGCAAAGACATAAACAATTGCAAAAATCTTGCTACCCTAGTTAAGAAGGATTGGCCATATTCATTTTAATGACTTTAGTAGTAATAATGAGTAACTAAGGAAAAATTTGTTAGTGATTTGTATTTGAGAGTTTGGTGGTTCATATTATGTAGATCCTTATGGGAGAAGTATGGAAAAGTGATTGTCAATTATGCTTGAAGGTATCAGTCTACTATTTGTTGCCTTAAGTGGCAGAATTATGAAGTAGATGAAATTTCTATATAGTGTGGCTAATAGGTGTAGGTTTCTTGTTATTGTATAGATTTGGATTTTCTTTTTGGTTAAAGTTCAAAGTTGCACCCTTCTTTTATAAAGGAAATATCCAACACTGGTCTAACTTTTTAATATGAATCATATGTTTTGAATTTTGAAATAATATAAACTAATGAAGTGTATATTTTTGGTGTATTCTACATTTGTATTTAAAAAATAAAACAAAAAAATTAATTTTGAATGTTTTTTTTTAAATTGACACTATAATTTAGTTGTTGATAAAATGTTGAAATATATAGTAAATCCTATTTTTTCATTCAATTTTCCTGTTATGTATCTATAACTTGAAACTTTAGTGCATGGATTATTTTTCTTCCATTTCAATAAATATATATATATATATATATATTTAAATAAATCTTGAAAGTTGTGTGTATGAGAACACAATTGCTTCAACATGACATAACTTTGTGTCTTAACTATTTATCCAAAATAGAAAATGATTATAACATCTCAACATGGAATCTCTCCTCTAGTGCATCATTTTTTTTTCTTTTTTTAATAAACTTTAATAATTTTATTAAGAAGACAATCAACCTTATATTTTTGTGATGATGACATATTTTTAATAAAAATTAAGAAGAAAATATAAACACTACTTTAATTTATTAAAAAATATATATTTTTGAAAACTACACTCATAGTTCTACAAAAGGGTATTTTAAGATTTTTTTATATATTATTTACATCAATAGGAGTTGTGAGAACATTAAGTTTTCAAATAATTTTATTTTTTGTAAATTAGCCCCAATGTGATGTTTTGTATGTATTTAGTGGACACTTCCAACTAGAAAAGTTGTTTCCCAAATCAAATTTAGCTAGAATGAATCCAACTAGAACATGTATTTGATCAAAATTGATTTTTAGTTAGAAATATGCTTAAATTTTTTTGTGTAGATAAGTTGGCTTGAAGTGTGACACAACTTTTAAGTTTCACCCTTTTAAGATGGTAGGAGGGGAGTCATCTTCAGAGCTACTCATGTAAAAGAGAAATATGAGAGTTATCTTTTCACAAAGAATTGTTCTTTAGAGTAGTCAAAATTGTAAAGTTCTTTTTGTCTATTTTTTCTATTGACCAATGATAATAGAATGTTCAATAATAGACATATTAAGATCCATTGAATTTTTTTTTAAGAAATCAATCCAGTCATTATAGTTTTATCTATCAAAATGATGAGAATGAAGTTTGGATGCTTGTAAAAAAATTTTAAATGTTAAGGTTGCCTCCACAAATGCAGTGATGTCTCTACAATTGTGTACATTTCTAAATAAGGATAGGCTTAGAAAAATCATAATAAATGAGCTAAGAACACATTCAAGGGATTTGTTTTCCAATCAGTGAAGGTAATATGCATTGGAAATACGGTAAGTGGGTCCAGAAATATGTTAGAAGCATGACCATTATGTGAGGTGCACTATGTACATAGAATGAAAATTGCAAAGAGTGTTTACAACTTTTTAAAAATATTTTTCCCCCACTTTAGTGGTCTTATGTCACTATACGATATATTCCACCTTTAAACTAAGTACAAAAAGTAAATGTTGCAATAAATTATCTAGGGTGTATAAAGGATACAAAACAATGTATTTGAATGAGGGTTTTCCCTCCGAACTAAGGTCTATAAAATCAAAATGTTAGAAAACCATAACCTACAAAACCACGTGTTAGCACACCATAAATATAATCCAACATGTATATGAACTAGGTAAGAAGAAACTGAATAATTCAATCCATATAGAGAATGGATATAGAAAAGAAGATCTATATAGATGTAGAAGAGAAAACATTATATCTATAGAGAATATATATATATGAGAGAGAATAGAATTTTCTAGATGTTCTCTATTGCTAGAAAATGGATAGAGAATCCTATCATTTTCTATTACTAGGAGAAACAAAGATATGGTTCTAGCATGTTCTATTGCTAGAAATCATGGCATGTTAGGTGCACAAACCTTGTTGGTGTTCAAACATAAAGCTCCATAAATCCTAAAGACTTGCACCAAAACCTAAGGCCACAGATATGTTGTCAAAGGTAATAGGTAGGACTTATGATCAGAAAATGGCCAGAATGGACCAATTATTGTGAGTGGGTAAACTCACCTTCATAATTTATCTCTACAAGCCTAAGGGGGGTATTCCTTAAGGTCTCAATAATAGAAATAATATCTTAAATATTGGCTCCTTAAGAAACTATACCTAATGTACTATGAACCCCTATAATTGTCACTAATTTCATGTCAATACTAGCTACATACAGACATATAAGACCTTTGATAAATAGATAATAAATCCTCTCTTACATTGCACCCAAAGATGACAATTACACTGTATTTACCCTAGAAAATGAATCCACTTAACATTGCATACATATTGGTAGGAGGGAGAAACACACTAGCATGATTCCCTAATGATGTTCAATTTCAATATTGCATAAGATATGACTGATTTTACAATAATGAATCACTAAATAATAGTGGAACCTAAACTTAGTCCTATAGCTAACAAGAGAGAATATAAAATTAGAATATGTTAGCGAGTGTTGCCACAATATTATGTCCCACTTATGGGACATCCTAATTTTTGTCTAAAATCACATATTATTTAGAAAAATAATGGTTTAATCCTTAAGGGCCTCCATCTAAAGGGGTTTAATTGAAGGGGTATAGATAAAACTCCCTTTGAAATTACCCCCTAGTCTTACATCAAATCCTTGATTGAGTCTCCTCTGCACCTATCAAAATGTTGACAAAAAACCAATTTTGCTTCACATTTTAGGGGATCAAATGAAGTCATTCATAAATTCTATTTTCTAAGTATGTAACCCTTACCATAAGATTTCCAAAAAGTATGATTTTGAATATATTAAATTTTATTATTATATTTATTTTCTATTTTCTAGTGAACATAGGTTTTTCACTGAACATCAAGGTCTCTATTCCACACACATGGAAAAATAAAAAATAGACAAAGAAATTTAGAAAAATATCTACACACTAGGTATTGATGTCCTTGTTTCAACAAAAGAAGAAGTTAATTTGGATGTACATATAAAAAAAGGTATGTTATATGGTATAAACTTATGTTTGAATTATAATTAATCTCACTCCAAAAATTAACCAAAAACATATGCAACAAAAAATTATGAAAAAATATTTGTGTACTAAATATTGGTGTTACAAATCTATGTTTATAAATTTATAATTTTATCCTTTCTTTATAAAAAGTAATCTTGTATGGTATAAATGCCACTTTTTAAAAATATCGTTACCTATAAAAAATAGTTTATTAAAAGTTACCTAAAAAAATTCACAAATTATTTCTTATTTTTGAAAAAATACATTTATAATCTACACTCAAAATCTCAAAAATCATCAATTCACATCATCTTCATATTTTTAACAGATTAGTTTCTATAGGTGTCAGAAAGTAAAAATTTGGTTTAAAATGTTGATTTCAATGTCCCACTTTGGCCAAAGAGTGGGACACAGTATTGTGCGCTGACCCTAGCCCCTCACCAATAAGACCAATGCCTACTCTATTAGGTAGCAAAGTCATAGATTGCAAAGAGGAGAGAAGTGTAACATTAAAACATAACTGGAATCATATGTGCATCATAATACAATGCATATATCTCATTTCATGTACTAGACATACTTAGTAATTTAGATAAAACTATAAAAAATCCACATGGAATAGAAAGAAAGAGCGTTACAAAATCTTCGTAATGAATTAAAATACTATCACATATTTCTCTAACCTCTATTGCATTCATACAAACAAATGTGGAAAGAGACGATGAACAACTAGGTTCAAACACCCTCCTGAATAATTAAAAACTACCATGGAGAGATACCATTACTGTTAGAAATGAAAGAAACACTACTTTAATGGAAATCTGATTCAAATAAATTTTAGCAATCTTTAAGTGTGCTTTAACAATGGAGATTGTAAAAAAACATAAAACCCACTATAGAAAAGATGTCAAACATGAATAACTCAACACTATGACACAGTATTTACATGGAGAAAACCCTTGCGGGTGTAAAAAACTCCACTAGGAAAGAGGCACAAGTTTGTATTAATCTCAACAAGATTGTACAATACATCAACTACACAACCCTCTCCACAAGTCTTCAATCTGACAGCATTCCGGCAGCACCCGAGTACCTAAAATCTATATTGCAGCAAAAAATACATGGTAAATACTTATAGAAAAGTTTTCCAACTCATCTTAGGCATTCACCTTCTCTCTCCTAAGATTCAACAACCTGTAAACATTAATTACCATCTTACAAGCATTTTACACTTGTCCAAAAATAGCCATGCAATGGTTGGGGGCTCAAGACTAAATCTGGCCTCTTATAGCATCTTATGACACATCATAATTGTCATAGATTCCACAAAAGAGTATCTTTCCAAGATAGGAACCTTGGGCTAAATATAGAAAATATACAACTAACATATCTGTCATATACATCATAGAATCTCAGAATCTTATGACAACTTGCAGTTATCATAGATTCACTTACCAAACATTTTGACAATTGTCATACATGTCAAAAATAGTATATTCCTCAAGGGAGTATGCCTACCCTCATTTACTTTGAGTTTTTACATCTGCCAATAGTAAAAGTCACTCTGTAATTACCTCTGGTTACTCTGAAATTACCCCTGCTAGTGAAACTAGTACATCTCCTCATGGATAATTACAAATTACATATAATAAATGGATTACATACAATATTAGGATTTACAAGGTTAATGGCACCTTATTCAAAAATTCTTCCACTTGACATTATACATTGTAAATTAACCCATAGGAAAGCAAATGAAAAAAAAAACAGGAACTAGAAACAAGGCCCGTGGCCTCTCTGCACCATACGAACTTCTATGTGCTCACAAGCTTGGTCAATGAATCTACAACATGTTGCAAGTATGAGGTGAACCAGTGTTGTCATTGATGTCAACATACTCATATTGCATTGACAAGAGCGATTCGATGAGCAGTGTGCTGAGGATATTAAGAAAATTAGCCTCAGTTAGGAACAGTGAAGAACAGTGATGAGAAGAAGACAAATGTATTGTATAGGATGCGAACTGGAGAATGCAGATTAAAGGGTTTGTATATATGAGTCTTGAGATGCTTCAGTTAAGATTTTAGAGGTCTGCATGAAGATCTAAAGGAGTTGTGGCTGTCGGTGTGGAACCAGTTCCAGCAAGTGTTCAGAGGTGACAGAGGATCACAGAAAGGTCCGGTGAGGTCTGGAATTGTATAATCCTAATCTACGGATTGGAAGGAGTGTTTGGGATGTCCTTGTGATGTGTCATCTCAAGTTGTGTATGATTTGGAGGTCTGGAAGTACCTTTTGCATTGTGACAGTGGCGACAGACTATGTTCTTGAAGTTCCAGATAAGGAAGAGAAGAGATTCCAGTAAGTAGAGGAAGTACGGATGTACCTGGTCATTTAGGCAGGCTAGGAAATGTTTGTGGATCATGTTTAGGTTGTGTTGTTGGTCCGCATTGATGCTACAGCCCGAAATTGAAGATATTCTTCCGGATGCAGTTCTTGCTCTGTTTAGCCGACTGGATGAGTTGTTCATCCTGCGAATGTTCTTGTGGTGGCCGACCAGATGTGTTATTCATCTTACGGATATTCTTATGGTTGATTGCCGACTTAGATGATTGTTCCTAAGTCAATGTCTTGTATAAATAAAAGTTTGTGAGTTCATTTTGAAGTGTGGATTGTGTGGATGAGAGTGGTGTAGTGAAGAGAAGTGCGAAAGGTAGAGCAGAGGTTTTTGGGCTTAAATGGAACTGATCCGGACATAGTAAAGATGTCATTCTCCAGTTCAAGACTGTGATTCTTATCACTTTGTAGACTGTGTGTCTCCTTGTAGGTAGTGGGCCTCTTTGTGAGTAGTGTGCTCGGGTAGTGAGCCCTAATTGGCAAGTGCCATTCTTTTCTTATTCTTTTAACAGAGAATAATCCTTGGGTTAATCACCCCGTGGTTTTTCCCTTAACCAGGTTTTCCACATCAAAATCTTGGTGTTCATTGTGTTGATATTTATCTGCTCTTGTGTTTGTGTGTCTTACTTTCATGGATGACTAATTGATATGCTGTTAACTAACAAGATGAATCAAGTGTTTGAAATAGAGAGCAAGTTTGTATACAACTGATTCACCCCCCCTCTCAGTTGTATGCCCTAGATCCAACAATTGGTATCAGAGCCAAGTTCCTCTGAAAGGAGCTTAACCGCTTGAGGAGATCCAGGATGTCGTCATACAAAAAGGATAGTCCGAAGTTTGATGGAACCAATTTCACTCTCTAGAAGGGTCACATGAAATGTCACTTGGAATGTATGGGAAAAGCATACTTGGCCATGGTTTCAAAACCATATGTACCTACACAAGGTGTTCTGACAACTCTGAATGAAATCACAGATGCTAAAAACAATCTGCGGACCAAGGAAGCTCTTCTAAGCGCATTGAATGACTCAGATCTCTCAAATGTTATTGACCTACCAACTGCATATGAGATCCTAACTAAACTGGAACTTCTGTATGAAGGAGATGAGTTTGTCAAGAGTGCAAGGTTACAAAGTCTGAAAGGGAAATTTGAAAGATTGAAGATGAGAGATGATGAAAACATCACTACTTTATTCCAAGAGTGAATGAACTAGTGTGTGGAATTAGAAATGCTGGTGGAACTCTGGATGAAAATGAGATTGTTTGCAAAATCCTCAGATCCCTTCCTGCTGCCTACAAAATCAAGGTTGCTGCAATTGATGAATTCAGAGCCCACACAACTGTCACAAGAGAACAATTGGCTGGCAAGCTAGCTGCATTTGAAATGACTGAGTTTGGAGATGTTCCTCCCAAGACTGAATCTGCTTTCAAAGCCAGTGCCTATGTGAAAGGCAAACAGAGATTTGATCCGGGAGAAAACTCTTCAAGGAAGATGTCATGGTATGATCAAGCAAGAAGAGACATGGAAGAAGAAGAAGCAGAAATAGCTCAACTTGAAGCCCTCATTGCAAAAAGACTACCAAGAGGATCCAGTAAGTATGAAGGAAAACTACCCTTTAAGTGCTTCAACTGTAATAAGATTGGTCATTTTGCTTCAAGATGTTCAGAAAGATCTGCAAGGTCTAATACTAACAGACAAAGGTTTCAAAAGAACTGTTATTATGTTCATGAATAAGATGACAATGAAGGAGTAACAGATGATGAATCAGAACTAGGAAGCAAATCTGGAAATGAATGGGTGTTTATTGCCATCAAGGAAGAAGATTCAATACTCTCTGAATCTGTCAATCACAAGGTTGTGGAAAAAGCTTTGGCTGCTCAAGTGGAAGAAAAGGATGATTGGGTTATTGACAGTGGATGTTCTCACCATATGACTGGTGACAAGGATAAGTTCTTGAATTTGGAAAGGTATGAAGGAGGAATGGTAAAGTTTGGTGACAATTCTGCTGGCAAAATCAGAGGTAGGGGAACTATTTCCTTTGATGGAAAGAGCAAAACAGGTAATGTACTATATGTTGAAGGATTGAAGCACAATCTTCTTAGTGTTGGTCAGTTAGTAGACAAAGGCTATGGTCTCTGGTTTAAGAATGGAAAATGTAGAATCTTTACAAGCTCCGGAACTGAAATTGCATTCGGTACTCAGACAAAAGGTAATATCTTTCATCTGGTTGGTTCAAATAAAAGTTGTCTGTTTGTTCAAGTTGATTAGAGTTGGTTATGGCATAGAAGAATGTGTCATGTAAATTTTGATAACATCATCAAGATAAGCAATACTCAGGCTGTAAGAGATCTTCCAAAATTGATGAAACCTACAAATAGTTTGTGCAAAGAATGTCAGCTAGGTAAATAGAGTAGAGTCTCTTTCAAAAGCAAAGATCAGTCCTCTACTGGATTGTTGGAATTAGTACATACTGATCTCTGTGGTCCGACAAGAATCAAGAGTCTGCAAGGTGATAGATATTTCATGTTGTTAATTGATGACCATTCCCGGATGATGTGGGTTGCCTTCCTAAAAGAAAAATCAGAAGCATTTGAGAAGTTCAAAATCTTCAAAGCTATGGTAGAGAATCAAACTGGATTGAAACTGAAGTGTCTAAGGTCTGATAGAGGTGGTGAATTTACATCTGGTGAGTTCATTGACTTTTGTGAGAAGCAGGGTATAAGGAGACAATTGTTTGCTCCTAGGACTCCACAGCAGAATGGAGTAGTTGAAAGAAAGAACCGGACTATCCAGGAAGCTACCAGGACAATGATGTTGGAAGCAAATGTTCCTCAGATGTTCTGGAAAGAAGCTATCAGCACTACAGTCTACACTCTAAATCAAGTTCAAATCAGAAACAATACCGGTAAGACCCCCTATGAACTCTGGTTTGGCATCACTCCTACTGTGAAATATTTTAGAGTATTTGGTAGCAAGTGTTATATTAAAAGAGATTAAGATCTAGGAAAGTTTGATGCTAGAAGTGATGAAGGAATTTTCTTGGGTTACTCCACTCAAAGCAAAGCATACTGGTGTTACAATAAGAGACTGAGGAAGATGATAGAAAGCACTAATGTGAAAGTTGATGAAGGAATTGAGAAGCCCTCAAGATTTTATGAGTTTGATGAAGATGACCAAGACGGTGTTCAGGTTCAAGGAACTCAATCCTCTCCGGTAAGTCAGAGTTAGCTTGATCCAGTAAATCAGGAAGAAGAGATAGGTTTGAATGAGCCTGATCAAGAAGCAGCAGTGCAGGATACTCCCAAAATTCCAAGGTATGTAACACTGAACCACTCTAAAGATCAGATCATAGGTGACAGAAGCAAAGGTGTACAAACTAGAAAGAATGTTGCTCAAAATCAGGATGAATGTTGTCTGATATCAAAGATTGAACCTAAAACAGTAAATGAAGCCTGCAATGATGAAAACTAGACCAAAGCAATGAAAGATGAATTAATGCAAATTGAGAAAAATCATACTTGGGATCTTGTTCCCAGACCTAGAGATAGGAATGTGATTGGAACCAAATGGGTCTTCCAGAACAAATTAAATGAAGCTAGTGAAGTAATCAGAAACAAAGCTAGATTGGTCTGCAAAGGCTACTCTCAAATAGAAGGAATTGATTTTGAAGAGACCTTTGCTCCGGTGGCAAGAATTGAAGCAGTCAGATTATTTCTTGCATTTCCTGCCTTTAAAGACTTCAAGGTATATCAGATGGATGTCAAGTCTGCCTTCCTAAATGGTGATCTGGAAGAAGAAGTTTACATTGAACAACCGGATGGATTTCAATTGTCTGACAATGATGATATGGTCTGCAAGTTGAAGAAAGCATTGTATGGATTAAAACAAGCCCCAAGAGCATGGTATGAAAGGTTGGATAAGCATCTTGTGCAGATTGGATTCAGCAAAGGTACTGCTGACAGTAACTTATATTTCAAAATTGATCATGAAAACATTTTGATTGTTGAAGTGTTTGTGGATGATATCATTTTTGGAGGAAGAGATAGTATGTGCAAAACTTTTGCAAATTAGATGAAATGTGAGTTTGAAATGTCTATGCTTGGTGAAATGAATTTCTTCTTGGGTCTGCAAATTACTCAAACAAAGAAAGGGATCTTCATTTCTTAGACCAAATATGTGAAAGAATTGTTAAGGAAATTTGCTATGGAAGATTCAAAGCCAATGAACACTCCCATGGCAACCGGATGTAAGTTGAGCAAAGATGATGACTCCCCAAAGGTAGATCAGACAAAGTATAGAACAATGATTGGTGGATTGTTGTATCTCACTCAGACCAGACCAGATATAATGCAGGCTGTTGGTCTTGTAGCAAGATTCTAGGCTGATCCTAAAGAATCTCATGTTATGGCAATCAAAAGAATTTTCAGATACTTGAAAGGAACAGCTGAGTATGGTCTATGGTACCCTAGAGATCTGGATTTCTCTCTTCAAGCTTACACAGATGCAGATTGGGCAGGAGATGTGGATGACTGGAAGAGCACCAGTGGTGGAGCATTCTTTTTGGGGAAGAGATTGGTTTCTTGGCTAAGCAAGAAATAAGATGCAATATCTCTATCTACAACTGAAGCAGAATACATTGCAGCAGCAGGTAGTTGCACTCAAATCTTATGGATGAAGCAGATGCTAAGAGACATTAAAGTTGAATATGAGGAGCCTATCACAATTTTCTGTGATAATTCAAGTGCAATTAATATTTCCAAGAATCCGGTATTGCACTCTAAGACTAAGCACATATCTATCAAGTTTCACTTTTTGAGAGAACAAGTGAACAAGGAAGAAGTCAGGTTGGAGTATGTTCCCTCTAAGGATTAGATTACAGATATCTTTACTAAACCTCTTCCCAAGGACTCTTTTGAATATCTCTAGGAGAAGTTAGGGGTCATGGCCCCTTCGGTGATGAACTAGGATGCACTGATGTGCATCAGTCCAGTGGATATCACAGTCATATCCTGTGATCCGGATTGATGATGGGGAGCTGCTACTAAGGGGGAGTAGCTGGTATGATTCTGATGTGTTAGAATTGCAAGTATGAGCCCTTTTCCATTGATGTCAAAGGGGGAGAGAAGACATGTGAAAAACAAGTAGCTGATGATCAAAGGGGGAGCAGTAAATGAGGAGAAGACATGTTGCTGATAGGGGGAGCTGTGACAGAAAGGAGAAGTTCTTGTCTTGATGGTTTTTCACATCATATGTTGCCATCAATGACAAAGGGGGAGATTGTTGCAAGTATGAGGTCAACCAGTGTTGTCATTGATGTCAACATACTCATATTGCATTGACAAGAGGGATTCGATGAGCAGTGTGCTGAGGATATTGAGAAAATTAGCCTTAGTCAGGAATAGTGAAGAACAGTGATGAGAAGAAGGCAAATGTATTGTATAGGATGCGAACCGGAGGATACGGATTAAAGGGTTTGTATATATGAGTCCTGAGATGCTTTAGTTAAGATTTCAGAGGTCTACATGAAGATCTGAAGGAGTTGTGGTTGTCGGTGTGGAATCGGTTCCAGCAAGTGTTCAGAGGTGACAGAGGATCACAGAAAGGTCTGGTGAGGTTCAGAATTGTATAATCCTAATCTGCGGATTGGAAGGAGTGTTTGGGATGTCCTTGTGATGTGTCATCTCAAGTTGTGTATGATTTGGAGGTCCGAAAGTAACTTTTGCATTGTGACAGTGGCGACAGACTGTGTTCTTGAAGTTCTGGATAAGGAAGAGAAGAGATTCCAGTAAGTAGAGGAAGTGCGGATGTACCTGGTCATTTAGGCAGGCTTGGAAATGTCCGTGGATCATGTTTAGGTTGTGTTGTTGGTCCGCATTGACGGTAGAGCCTGAAATTGAAGATATTCTTCCGGATGAAGTTCTTGCTCTGTTTAGCCGACCGGATGAGTTGTTCATCCTATGAATGTTCTTGTGGTGGCCGACCAGATGTGTTATTCATCTTGCGGATATTCTTATGGTTGATTGCCGACTTAGATGATTGTTCCTAAGTCAATGTCTTGTATAAATAAAGGTTTGTGAGTTCATTTTGAAGTGTGGATTGTGTGGATGAGAGTGGTGTAGCGAAGAGAAGTGCGAAAGGCAGAGCAGAGGTTTTTGGGCTTAAATGGAACTGATCTGGACATGGTAAAGATGTCATTCTCCAGTTCAAGACTGTGATTCTTATCACTTTGTAGACAGTGTGTCTCCTTGTAGGCAGTGGGCCTCTTTGTGAGCAGTGTGCTCGGGCAGTGAGCCCTAATTGGCAAGTGCCATTCTTTTCTTATTCTTTTAACAGAGAATAATCCTTGGGTTAATCACCCCGTGGTTTTTCCCTTAACCGGGTTTTCCATGTCAAAATCTTGGTGTTCATTGTGTTGATATTTATTTGCTCTTGTGTTTGTGCATTTTACTTTCATGGATGATTAATTGATATGCTGTTAACTAACAAGATGAATCAAGTGTTTGAAATAGAGAGCAAGTTTGTATACAACCAATTCACCCCCCCTCTTAGTTGTATGCCCTAGATCCAACACAACATTCCCCTAAGTGTCTATCTTCTTTAGCTCAATCTCTCCATTTGTAACCAACTCTCGAACAAAGTGATACTGAACATCAACATGCTTAGTCTGAGCATGATACATGGGATTCTTGGCCAAACAGATAGCACTTTGGCAATCACAACCAATTTGAATGATCCTACAATCAAAACCAATACCTATACACAGTCTCCTCAACCAAATTGCCTCCTTAGAGACATGAGTAGCAGCCATATACTTTGCTTCTATGGTGGACAAAGCAATTGTGGGCTGCCTCTTACTCATCCAACTCACTGCTCCTCCAAACAGAGTAAACACATAGCCACTAGTCAACCTTAGACTGTCTAAGTCACCTACCCAATTTGCATCAACAAAACCCTATATGTCTAAAGATTTATCAGTACTATCAGTACTAGAATAAACCAAACAATGATTAGGAGTACCTGCAAAATATTTAAACACCCTCTTCATATAATTCCAATGTTGTCTACCAGGGTTAGACATAAATCTACTCAAAACTCCCACTGCTTGGGCAATGTCTGGTCTAGTGTAAATCATTGCACACATCAAACTTCCTACAACACTAGCACATGGCACATTAGACATATCCTCAAAATCATCCTCAATATTTGGACACATGTCTAATGAAAGCTTTGTACCAATGGGTAAAGGAACTCTAACTAGGTTACATTCCTGCAAACTAAACCTCTGCAAAATAGTATTCACATACTTACTTTGTGACAACCAAAGATTTCTATAAGCTCTATCCCTCCTAATCTCCATTCCCAAAATATACCTTGCAGCACCAAGATCCTTCATCTCAAATGCACCTGAAAGTTGGGCTTTAAGCTCACTGATCAAACCCTTAGTATTGCTGAAAAATAACATGCCATCAACATACAAAGCAATAACTAGTATAGAATCATCAACACAATAAATGTAAACACAATGATCCTCCTCACTTCTAACAAAACCTAATTTCATAACAAATGAATCAAACTTTTGATACCACATTCTCAGGGACTATTTCAAATCATAAAGAGACCTCTTTAACCTGCAAACCTAATGTTCTTTTCCTTTTACCTCAAAACCTATAGGATATTGCATATAAATTTCTTCTTCAAGATCTCCATGCAAGAACGCAGTCTTAACATCCATTTGCTCAATCTCCCAATCATAAGCTGTAGCAATGGATAAGAGAAATCTAATAGAAGTCAATTTAGCAACAAGAGAGAATATCTCACCAAAATCAACTCCCTCTCTGGGAGTAGCCCTTGGCTACCAGTCTAGCCTTGTACTTTTCCAATGACCTGTTTGCTCCAAACTTCTTCTTGAAGACCCACTTACAACCTATGGCCTTTCTTCCTTTAGGCAAATGAACAAGATCCCAGGTGTTACAAGAGTCTAAAGCCATCATCTCCTCCTGCATGGCCAGCTACAAAGACTCACTATCATCTACAGAAATAGCTTCCCTATAGGATCTAGGTTCATCTTTAGTACTCAATAAATCATATACACAACAGAAATCTGGTCGGCTATACCTGTCAACTGGATTCTGTTGTCTTGTGGATCTCCTCAAAGGTGGAGTAGGAGACTCTACTCGTTCTTCTAGATGATCATTTGCACCAACTTCTTCTATCCCAACAGATTCATCTTCATCAGAACTACTTGAATCTTCTTCTTCTTAATCACCCCCCAATCCATCATTTTGTTCTTTCTGAGGTGCATCTTGCTTCTCTAATTCAAACTGCACCTTCTTTACCTTTTCTTCTTTTTCTTTTGGCTGCTCAGGTTCAGAAATAGCTCTAAGTTCCCTAAAAATAACATTTATAGAAAAAATAATCTTGCGGGTTAGTGGATTCCAAAGCTTATAATCTTTGACATTATCACTATATCCAATGAATGTACACTTTTTAGCATTTGGATCCAACTTAGATCACTTTTCCTTAGGCACATGAACAAAATCCTCATAGCTAAAAACCCTTAAATGTGAAATAAAAGGTTTCTTCCCTATCCACACTTCATAAGGTGTCGAATCAAGAGCCTTACAAGGAGATCTGTTTAACAAGTAGCAAGTAGTACACACAACCTCTGCCTAAAAGCATTTATCCAACTATGCATCACTAACTATACTTCAAGCTCTTTACATAATTGTTCAGTTCATCCTTTTTACAACACCATTCTACTGTGGTGTATATGGAGTTGTCTTTTGTATGATTATACCTGCATGTTTGTAAAAATCATCAAATTCCTTAGAGATATATTCCTGTCCATTGTCAGATCTTAATATTTTTATCTTTAAAACTGATTGGTTCTCTACTAAGACTTTGAATTCCTTAAACTTAGTGAAAACTTTAGACTTATGCTTCATAAAATAAATCCATGTAAATCTGGATACATCATCAAAGAAGGTTACAGAATAATGAGATTTTCTGATCGATTCATTATCTACAAGTCGAAACACATCTGTATGAATAATTTCTAACTTCTCTTTTGGTCTATTGCTTCCTAAAGGAAATGATTTTTTGTTTTGTTTACTAAACACACAATGCTCACAGAAATCAAAGTGCTCATCAGAATAAGAGAAATCATCCAAGAATTCTTCATTCTTAATAGTTTATAATACATTATTTCTTGTGTAGCCCAATCTACGGTGCCACAACATACATGTATTTTTAGTAGTGGCCTCAGATAGATAGGAGGCATTACAAACTATAGTGGCTTTAAGCTTAAACAATTTCCTGAATCTCTTCCCTTTCACTACCACCAAGTTCCCTCTCACCAATCTGCAGCCATGCTTGTCAAATGTCACATGCATTCCCAAATCATTCTTCAAAACTAAAATCAGATTTCTAGCTAATCTAGGAACATGTCAAACACCAAGGATGGTTTTAATCCTCCCATCACTGAAACACAAAAATACCTTTCCTTTCCTGGCAATCAGATATGAAGAGTTGTCACTAGGGTAGGTATTACCTCCATCATATTCTTCATATGTGGAGAACCATTCCTTATGCGGGGTCATATGAAATGAGCATCCTGAGTGAACCAACCAGTGATCATTAAAAAAAAGATTACATGCAAAAAGTAAAACTTCTTAACCTGCATTCAAGGACTTATTTGAAGCACTCTCCCACTATTTCTTGGGATTTCTGCACTCCTTCACATGTCCCCTTTTACCGCAGTTCCAACACTTATCTCTGTTCTTTTTACCAGGAGTTTTAGACTGGTCCTTGGACTTGTCCTTAGCCCCTTTCTGATCTCCTTGAGGTTCCCTTTCCTTAGACCTTGCCCTGACACTGAGAGCATCCGCTAAACTATCCAAACTCTTCTTCCTCAATTCCTATGACAGTAGCACTGAAACAAGAGCATCCAACTTTGGATCTACAAGGTTAGTAGTGATAGCAAGGATAACATTCTCCCAAGACTTAGGTAAAGAACAAAGAAGTAAGATACATTTATCTTCCTCACTAACGTCAACTTCTACTAAGTCAGGCTAACTCAATAACAAATTAAAATAATTTAAATGCTCTACAACTGATTCACCTTCTCGTATTTTCATGGAAAACAGTTTTATTTTTAAATAAAGTTTATTTACCATACTCTTAGCTTGATAGATCTTACCCAACCCATTCCATAACTTGTGTGCGGTCTCCTCCTTTGTGACATTTAACAAGACAGAGTCTAAAAGACATAACTGGATGCTTCCCTGTGCCTTCTATCCAATCTATCCCACTCATCTTAAGAGACATCGTCATGTTTCTTCTCTTTTTGAATAGCCAACCACTAGTTTCTTTCTTCCAACAAATCTTCCATTTTCAACTTCCAGAACTCATACTCCATTCTGTTGAACTTCTTAATGTCCAATCGAGAGGTTGATGCAACGGTGGATCCAACCATAATAACAGCACAAGATCTATAAAACAAACACAACAAAATCTCCTATTGCAGCTATAGCTTCCACACTACCACTCAAGAGTCAAATCTGGCCAAGCTCTGATACCAAATGTTAGAAATGAAAGCAACACTACTTTAATGAAAATCTGATTCTAATAAATTTTAGCAATCTTTAAGTGTGCTTTAACAATGGAAATTGTAACAAAACATAAAACCCACTATAGAAAACATTTCAAACATGAATAACTCAACACAATGACATAGTGTTTACATGGAGAAAACCCTTGCAGGTAAAAAAAACTCCACTAGGAAAGAGGCACAAGTTTTTATTAATCTCAACAAGATTGTACAATACATCAACTACACAACTCTCTCCACAAGTCTTTAACCTGATAGCATTTCGATAGCACCTGAGTACCTAAAATCTGTATTGCAAAAACAAATACATGAAAAATACTTATAGAAATGCTTTCCAACTCATTCTAGGTGTTCACCTTCTCTCTCCTAAGATTCTCCAACCTGTAAACAATAATTACCATCTTACAGGCATCTTACACTTGTCCAAAAATAGTCATACAAAGGTTGGGGGCCCAAGACTAAATCTGGCCTCTTATAGCATCTTATGATGTGTCATAACCATCATAGATTCCACAAAAGAGTATCTTTCCAATATAGGAACCTTGGGCTAAATATAGCAAATATACAACTAACATATCCATCATATGCATCATAGAATCTCAGAATCTTATGACAACTTGCAGCTGTCATAGATTCACTTACCAAACATATTGACAGTTGTCATACATGCCAAAAATAGTATATTCCTCGAGGGAGCATGCCTACCCTCATTTATTATGAATTTTTATATTTGCCAATAGTAAAAGTCACTCTGCAATTACCTCTGATTACTCTGAAATTACCCATGCTAGTGAAACTAGTGCATCTCCTCATGGATAATTACAAATTACATATAATAAATGGAATAAATACAATATTGGGATTTATAGGGTTAATTGCACCTTATCCCAACAATTACATGCATATGTCATTGAAAACACTTCGTATGCTTTACAAAGTGCATTTCATCCCTTTACAAGATAGGTTGCATCGTTTGATGCCCTAGAACACTACTCGAAGAACTTGTAGTCAAAAATGGTTCAATGATCAACAACCCATTTTATATCTTACAAACATGTATATTTAGCATTCCATTCAATTTGATGTAGATTTAGAGTGGGAACCATATTTGTAGGTCATCCATATCTATTGCATCACCTTCACATGGCCATGCACTTGAAATAGTGCTCATTTGGAGTGTTCGCCCATTCCTCAGTGTAAAACTCATGTCCTCAAGGGGTCCACATGAGTACTAAAGTGTCTAGAGTTCATCTACCATATTATTGGGCCTCAAAAAGAGCATTAATCGTAGTCCTAGGAGTTGGTGGCACATTTCAAGATATTTTTAGGCTTTTTTCGGGTTTTACAAAGTTTCAAGGGTCCAAGGAACCTTGGAACTTCAAAATGAGATAGTAGGCTCTAGGGTTTGGGATGATTTTAAGACCAATGAATAAGGTATTAGGGAAGAATGAGATCTAGGGTTTTGGGGGAACTTGGAACCTTAGTGCATGGGATCGAGATTCAAGGTTTTTGGGGAAGTTAGAATTGGAACCTGGTGACCAATTACAAAGGACATGGATGTGGGTTTTCAAGGAACTCAGGAAGATAGGGATCTAAGAACCAAGTGAAACGGTTCCAAAAATCCCTATGAACCCAAAAACCTAAAAATGTAGAAATGAGAGAAAAAGGTCAAGGAAAAGGGGGGAGCTTGGTATAGAGGGACAAGGGGATGTGGGGAAAGAACATCATGGGGAGATTCCAAACTTTGAAGGTATTTAGGAATTGGGGAACCTAAGGATGTAGGGTCAAGTTTCAAAGGTTCTAGAAACCCTTGAAAACCTAAAAACATGTACAAAGGCTAGAAAATGACAAGGAAACTCCCTAGACTTAGGATTTGTATCCTTTTTTATAATGTTAGCATATGAGGGGCACAAGGAGAATGGAGATCCTATAGAAAATAGGACATGTGGACATGGTGCCAAACACTAAGGGAAAGGGGGGTTCAGAGGAATGTGGAACCTATGAGCAATACATCAAGGGCAGGGAAAATCATGGAACCCAAGACATCCCTTTCATTTTCCCCTTTTTTCTTCCATATTTATATTCTTAATTTCTTTTCCTTTGATTATCATCACTTTGATTGAACCCTAAACCATGTTAGAGGTTCAAGAGGCTCCAAGAATCACTTGAACCACTAATGTGATTTTCTTCTTTCACATTTCTTTGTTTGTTGGAGCATTTGGGTTGATCTTGAACTATGTCAGAGGTTTAGGAGGTTGTAGGAACCACTTAAAGCATCAACTCACAATTTCATTGAAAATCACTAAGGCATGCAACTTACCTTTATCCTTCCTTCTTTGAGCCTATTGGTGTTTTGGCCACTTAGAGAACCTTTTGAACCTTGTTGAATATTTAGGAGGTTCCAAGAACCACCTAAACCACTGAAAAATAGAAGAGTGAAAATCAAACTCCAAATTTTGTTAATTAGTTAGGGCAAAAATGAGAATCGTTGAACCATGTTAGAAGTTCAAGAGGTTCTAGGAACCACCTGAATTGCTGACAAACAAATGAAGCTTGAGTTGTCAGAGCTTTCAAGGTTCCTAGAAACCTTGAAATCATTGACAAAGGATTACAATTAGAAATTTTGACACATTTAACCTAGGCAAGATATAGGGGAACCAAGTGGCCACTTAGGAGCACATTTTGAACACAAGGGGGCCATATTAAGGGGTTTTTGCATGTTTTGTGGATATTGGATTAGGGAACTAACATTGGCTCTAGTTGGGGATGTGTGCCTCTTACAACCAAAACAAGGATCCAGTTATCTCTAGGACTAGACCAAAATGTCAAGGGGGACAAGGAGGGAGGAGAAAAAAAACAAGCTAGTATATACAAGGAAAAACACAATAAACTATGTAGAAGGATATTTATAGCCAATGACATGGAGGCACAAAGGAAATTGAGTATGACTGTAAACAAAATTTATAATTCTTTTAGGTTAGCCCCTGCAAAGATCTATGGCATTAGTTCATGGTAAAGATACTAAGAGCCACTTGCCTATATCAAAGACAATTTTACAGAATGAACTGATTTCCCTCAAACTGAATTTGTATTTATCACCTAGGAGCAACAAATGTTGCTTCTTCCAAGAATGCAAATGTGTACTATTAATTTTAAGGTCATCATGCTTGAAGTACAAGTGACTATCATTAGAACATGTTAGCCACAAATAATAGGAACTATCATCATGCTGACCCACATGTTCATCTTCAAGTTACTTGGTAGCATGATGCACATCCAAAATAGAACACAAGTCAACATGTATAAAAACAACCTCTTGAATATCAAGTTGAAAAGTGTCAAGTTTAGGTGCAACCTCAAGCTAGCCTATGTCATGTGAGTACTCAAATTCTAGCAACCTATTGCACCACAAATGTTGATGTACTCTTCCATGATTGAATCATAAACCTAATTCAAACCTAATTCCACATCATCAATATATAATTCAAAAATTTGTGGCATTTTATGTGAATACTCACCATCTTCAAATTGCCTCTTTGTTTCATATCCTTCATTACAACCTATTGTTAAAATGTTGTTGTTAAGAAACTAATCTCTAACCTATTCTTCTTCACCTTCCTGCAAACAAGTACCTTGACATTTTTTAGATACAACTTCAACAAGAGAATTTTTAATTAGTAAGTTTAGAAATATGTCCACAATATAGTTCTCATCAACATAAAATAATTTCTCCAACCCAAGTTCTAAAAACTCATCTAGGTTGATAACTTCAAGGCTTGGAATATCCAAATCATACACACCTTTACTTCATCTTTTCCATTTGCAATCAAGAAGGTGTGAAACCCATCCTCAAGATCAATAAAGCAAGGAAGCACATCTAATGAACAATTTTTTTTTTACAATTCAACCTCCATACCTACATCCATAATAACAACACCATTGTCCATGGCAAGGCCTTTAGAGTGAACACCAACGTTTACATCAATATTTATCTCAAATTAGTTATCATTGTTTAGGGTGAAAAAGGAGGGTTTGACAAATGGGGTTTGATTTGTTGTTTTGGTTTGATGGGTTTAGATCCTCCTTTCATAAAAAACATTCAAGGACATATCAACCAAGTTGAATCTCTACTAAGTGAGAGCATTCACGTAACAGGTTGGGCTATCACTTGGAATGATGTGGAAGCTTAGATGTTATCAATCAATATCTCAATTTAATGCTCAAATACTCTTAAAACCCTAATCATGCAAAATAATGAATAAACAGATAAATTCAGATGAATGCTTACAGTTTAAGAAAGAGGACATAGATTAATAACTAACCATTTTTCAAAGTTTAAAATTTAGAATATTGGGGGACAATGCCCTAGGTGCCCAAGTCCAAGGCCCTGTTTTCTTCACAAAATGCATAACTCCTTCCAGTATTGATAATCACTCTTCCGTCTATTTTGATCACTTAGAATGCGAAGGACACTGCCCTAGGCATCCCAGTCTAGTGCGGGCTGATTTCTGGGATGTAGAAGCTCCTTTAGATGCAAAATAACCTAGTAACTTTGATTCATGTCTCTCAAACTTCAGAGGACATTGCCCTGGGCACCCATGTCCTGAAAATGCTTTGTTTGGCTTCTTTCTTTCAGATCCTGAATCCTTGTCATTTGAAACCTTCCTCTGCAACTCCACTCCATGAAACTTGGTACCTGTAACCTACAATCACAGAGTGTGGTTGGGGGTTGTGGTGTTTAGAGGCTTGCCTCAGTAAAGCCCTGGAGCGATATTCAAGTCTTCCAAACACCATTGTTAGATAAGACTACATATCCCTATGGGATAGAGGCAAAATACAAATGATAAATGATTGAAACACAAATAAATGTCACCTTGAAGATATAGATCTCATGGAAGGAAGAAGCTCTTTCATGCCATGAGGAGATGGAGCAAAATCTTCAACAAACAAACACAATAACAACACAACACTACTCTGCAACACAATGAAAGCCTTGAATCACTTTTGCATAAGATCATAAGTTCACAATGTCCATCTCTAGTTTACAAATGAAGACCTAAATATGCTTATATATACAACTACAAATATTCCCACCAAGAATTTGGTAATTCTAACTTTTGGTGTCAGCCTAGGACCTAACAACAATCATATTGTTGGCAAGAGACACTGTGTGGCTTCATGAGTGTTGTCATTGATGGAAACAAAGTCTATCCCACACATCCGTAGTACATAGTATGCCCATACCGGAAGTTAGATTGAAGATTTTTTTGGTCCGGTGAACAAGAATAGAGTATGCAACAAGGTCTGACAATCAGGTCCAGATCTCTCAGATGATATAACTCAGCAAGTTTCAGATTTGGATAAGTCAAGAGGAGTATCATGACTACTATATTCTAGAGATTTAGACTCCGGTAGTAAATCATGGAAAAGATATGAGCATATGAGCATCGGGTTTTAGTCAAGTAGAGCAGACAGAGGAAGAACTGACCAGAAGAGCATCAGAATTCAATCTGGATGAGTAAAAGGTGTTGATCAAGCTATTTGAGGGATCATACATTGTTGGCCGACATGATTGATGACCTCAATGCCTATGGTTTTGATACACATCACAAATCAAGCATGGATTTAGCCGACAGATCAGTAATTTGTAAATATCTTGAGTATTCTAGTTGCCGACTAGAAAGTTGTTGAAATCCTTGATGCGGATATATATACCAAATGGATTCTAGTATGTAGGTGTGTGTGTGTATAGGTGTGATGAAATAAAGTATGAAGAAAAGTAGAGACAAGTGTGGAAGCAGCAATACAAGTCTAGTATGTGATAGAGCAACAAGACTAGAGTAAAGGAAGAATGAAGTGCATCAAATCAGTATATTGTGCCTAACCAGAACTAAACTCTAGCATTTGTGGATGCCTCTCATCAGTTCAAACACTTGATTACCTTCTATAAGTTTTGTACATAGTGAGTCTCTTGTAGGCAGTGAGCCCTAATTAGAAAGTGCCATTTTGTACTTCTTATTCTTTTAACAGAGACTACAATCTTGGGTTAGCCACCCCATAGTTTTTCCCTTAATAGGGTTTTCCATGTAAAAATCCTTGTGTTATGAGTGTTGATTTTATTTATGTTCTCATGATTATATATGCTTATATGTTTTGATGTTGCACAAATTATAAAAGAAGAAAAGAATTTTAAGACAATAGAGATAACTAATTCACCCCCCCTCTCAGTTATCTGCCTTGTTTCCAACAATTGGTATCAGAGCTAAGTTCCTCTAAACAGAGCCTAAAACTTAAGGAAGATCTAGAAATCTGAATGGATATGTATGGTATGAAGGAACAACTTCAGTCTACCCTAGATGATCTTGAACAATCCCACTTTGAAGTCAATAACTTGAGAGAAAGACTCAAACAAGCTGATGATTTCATAAATGAGCTAAAAGAAAAACTAAGTATCTCTATGAAAAAGAGAAAAGAACTACTTCAAAAATTAGCAAGTCAGAGTGAAGCCAATGATACTAATGAAGATATGGATGAGAAAAACAAGCTATGTGAGAAGCTATCAAAAGAGGTCATTATGGTAAGGCATGAGATGGAATTAGTGGTTATGAGATTCACCCAAGAAAATGAAGAGAAAAGGAAAATTGAAGATAATCTAAAACAATCCCTCGAGGAGAAGACAGAGGACTACCACAAAATGGACAGAATAATCAGGCATCTTGAATCTGATCTTGAAGAAGCTAGAGATAATGAAGAACAACTTGAGAATCAGATAGACACTCTTAAACAAGATCTTCAAACAACAAATGAATACAAAGTGAAATTCAAGATAAGCTCAACCCAACTTGAAGTTCTTCTTGAAAGCCAAAAGAGGGTAGATGATAAGTGTGGTTTGGGATATGAGAAAGGGGAAAGTTCGGGATCCAGTCAGAAGAATTTTGGATCAGGATATCAAAGAAACATGCCTAGAAGACCTCCGGTAAGGCAACCAAATGCTCAAAGATATCCATCCTTCAATGTATACTACTTCAATTGCAACAACTTCGGTCATAAAGCAATTTAGTGCATAAGGAGAATGAAATAGACTAATCCATCCTTCTCCGGACAATGTTTCAACTACAAAAGGTATAGTCACAAATCTCCTGAATGCAGAAATATGCAAATAAATAATTCATTCAATGGTAGATGCTTTCCATGCAATAGAATGGGATATCAATCAAATATGCAAAGAAATGTTGTTTGTTACAATTGCAATAGATCTGGTCATATTGCCAAATTCTGCAAAAGTAAAAATTAGGATAAAAAGGGTCTGATACATCATAATCAAAAACAAGATAAGGGAAAAGGCAAAGTGAATGCTGATGAAGTTCAAAGGGAGATGAGCAAGATTTGGGTGAAGAAGAGTATAGAAAATGTTGGGGATGGATCCGCACCGGAATCTAGTGCTGATATTCCTTCTAGAAACTAAACAAATCAGCTGTAGCTCAGGGGGGAGTCACAAAGAAAAATAAATTCCCCCAGCCAGTCAATTGGTGCCTAAATTCGGCACATGGAATGTTGTGGATTAAAGGGTTCTTAGAAAAATATCTAAATAACCCTCAGTAAAAATATGAAAGATCCGCATGGAGTTTTGCAAGAGTTTAATCATTCAAGATCGATCTGATTTGACAGCCATCTGATAAAGCAGGATTTTCACAGACAGATCCGATATGATCCAAAATTGAAATACTTTAATCTGCGGATCCATGGCATGATTGGAGCAAAGAAGATACATTGTCAATCCTCACTAAAAATGATTCTAAGTGCAACACAGTGATTCAAAAAGATCTCTCTTAGAATAGGGCAACCAGATAACTTAAGTTGTGCATTTATTGCAAAAGGAAATTAGGGTTTACGCAAGAATAAAAGGGTTCTTTCACTCATCATTTGCACATTTGCATTCAAGAAGAAGAAAAGAAGAGCTCTGCATCAAGTTTCTACAAATCTCTCAAAGATCAACTGCAAAATCCAATTCAACCAGCAATTTGTTTCGGTTCTTATTTCAAACCCTAAAGCGTAAAAAGGTACTTCCATTCTAAAAATCTCTCTCTAAATATTTTGCAAAAATGGCTACTCCAATGGTCGTTAAGATCACTAATAGGTCGTGCCCAAAATTCAAGAAACACCCCTATAAATCCCTAGAAGTTGATCCTTTAGGTGCTTTTTCTAGCATTCTGCATGGGGTATTGCACGTAGAAGATGTTAGGGTCTACATCCATGCCAACATTGAGGAATTTGGAGACTCTAAGTTGATGAACATCTATCATAAATAGTTAATAGATGAAAGTTTTGAACTCAAACCTCAATACAAGGCCATCTGGGATAAACACTTCAAACATTGCATCCACTTTCCCTGTTTTGTAGAAGATGATTGGGTCTGGTATGTCCTTAGTAGAATGCATGATAATTTCATGTGGTTAATGAGGCCCTTCAAGATAACAAAAGATGTCATTAGGGCAGTAACTGAACTGCACTCATCTAGTGGGTTACCTGCACTCAAATCTGTCAAGAACCAGACAATAACTGAAGCTACCGAATCTAAGTTTGACAAGAGAGAAATGACCATAGATGACATCACAGATCTAGATGTCAAATTTGCCTCAATGATAATTGGGTATAAGATCTATCATTCTACCAAGGAAAATTCTGTGTCTGGGACTGTAATATATGCAGCATATCAGATGTTGAGGGAAAATGCAGATTATGACCTATGTGATCTTCTTTTAAACCAACTGTTAGAAAACCTATAGAAGATCAAGAAGGATAAGAACTCCTTCAAGTATGGTTGTTTAATACTATGTTTGTTCTTCTACTACTGGAATGAGCTACCCAAATCAAGTGGTTGGATTTGGCAAAATGACAAACTAGTTACAATATAGATTAGAGACTATTTGTATGGACTTGGTGATGCTAAAGCTCAAAGTACAGCACGCTGGGGTTACTTTAAGAACTTCCAAAGCATGATGCAAGCCAGAGAGATGATACCTCAATCTATAATTGAGAAATACAAGGATACAGTGTATTTCATGGTAGATATTGATTAATGCCTAATGGAGGCTGTTGAGCCCAGAACAGTTTGGATAATGCCAATGGGGTACAAGGTCAATGAGAAAATCTTGGAGCTACATATTCAACACCTATTGAGCCAGCCTAATGACCCTGAGGCAGAAAGGGTTGGAACCTTTCAAGAACTATGTGTAAAAATACATGTTGAGCTAAGACAACCGAAGATAAAGAGGAAAGTTAGAAGGGAAGTCGAGGAAATTGCCAAAAGATATGGCATATCAAAAGAGGCAGTAGATGCAAATAGAGAGAAAATTGAAAGAGATGAGAAAGTGAAACAAGAAGTAGAGAAACAAAGTGTTCTGGTACAAGCCTCCTCCCAAACTAGATCCTCTAAGAGCTCTGCACCTACCACACCTAAGAGCTCAAGTGCCACCAAACCAGAAGTCAAGACATCTGGAAAGGGAGAAAAAAGAAAAAAAACAAAAGCCACAAGGTCATACACAAGTCACAAGGATGATGAAGAAACAGAGTCTGATGAGGAAATTAACAAAATGAAGAAGAAGAAGAAAACATCCAAGAAATTCTCTACCAGTAAAAACAAAGAAGAAAAGGCAGAAGAATTTTTTGAAAAGCCCACTCTTTCCATTGATGATATCATCAAGGTAGTCACTGTGGATGGGAACCTGCATCCAGTAATAGAATCCTATGATGAATACAGTGATACTGACAAGAGGATTCTGGAAGAACCTACAGTCAGGTATCTGAATATTTACAATAAAGCATTCATTGAAATTATTTCATTGATTCCCAAAAGTCTAGAGAAGGTACTTGAACTAAGAAAAGATAATGCAAAAGAAAAAGACATAGAAATTAGGGAATAGATAGCAATTCAGCTCTATCCTTCTATTACTCCAAAGTAAATGGACATGATTTTTAAGGACTGCAAGAATGAATAAACTTATGCTTGGAGAAACTGACCAAGTAGAAAGAGAAACAAAAAACATCCTTCAGAATGCCTTGAAAAGATTCAATCTTCCTATTATAGAGGAAACAGATGGAGAACCTTCCACCATGGATGTTGAAGGATTAAATGCAGCCAATGAAGAATCTTCTGACAAAAATGTAGAAGGGTCAAAAGAGATAGGTGAAGAGAAGTCTAAGGACTTGGATTCCTCTATTCTAGAAGAGGAAGTTCATGAAGTAGCAAATACAAATAACATCTCTCCTTTGAATCCCACTGCAGACATTCTAGACTCAGGAGTTGAAGGAGAAGGAAGAAAAGAGGAGAAAGCGAGTCAAGAAGAGGAGGTAAAAGGAAAAGAAGAAGAAAAAATAGAGAAGATCTATGATGACAGGTCTGAGATCCCAAAAGAAAAGAAGACTCAGTCACCAGCAAGAGACACTACAGAGGTAGTGAAGAACTTCTTGAACAAATAAATGATGGAGATAGATGAACCTAAACTATTTCAAGGACCACTAAATTTTGACTCTCTCTCTTTGGTCTAGACAATGCAAATAGCATATTTTGCTCAAGCCAAAGCAAAAGAAAAACTTTTAAAATCTCACATGGAAGACTGTGAGCTGTTAGAGATTGCATCCGGGATGCTGGAGAAGATCATGCCATCATTTCAAAAGGATCCTTTGGCCTCTCCATTTGGTAACTTGAAATCTCTGGTAAATTTTGTTAGCACTCATTTGATTCTTTAAAGAAATCGACAGAAGCAAAGGTCCGAAAGGTGTGTTTGGGAAAAAGATTTACTGAAGTACAGGGACTCATTGCTAATGATAGGAGGACCCTAGATATTGGGATAAAGAGCCTTGAAAATTCTCTTAACGATGGTGGGGATATGTACAAATTTTTTCTATCTTGGCCCAAAGTGACAGAGGATATTGAAAAGAAGGTGAAAGAACAAGAAGGTAAACTGTCAAGTTTATCTCAGAATTTTGATCCCCTCACTACATCCTTAATGAATCAAGAATGTCAAGCCATTGTCATCATAAATGAAATAAAGAAGGATATAGTAAACAGAATGAGTGAACTCAGAGGGATAATTATCCATAAGTTAGAGGCAATGCATGAGGCCTTAACAGATGCTCAGACCATAGCCCGGACCAGTGGTCTGACATATTTAGGAAGGGCAAAAGCATATGCATTTTTGTTGAGTGGTCACATCTCCATTTTTGACAGTATGAAGCAGAGCTGGGCCACATAGATTGTATAGTTGAAGGCCACTTTTGTGGATATACTCAAGTATATGTAAGTATAACATGTATATATACTTATACGGCCATGTATAGGTTAGATTTTGTAAATTTTGGTGTGCGGATTCTACCCTTTGCCATTGATGTCAAAGGGGAAGTGAGGAGTAGTGAAAAATGTGGAATCTAGCTAAGGGAGCTCTAGTAAAATAGTGCATAAGACAAAGCATCAGCCAAGGGGGAGTTTGCTGCGACACTTAGTCATTTTTTACTAAGTGTTGCGATCAATGCCAAAGGGGGAGATTGTTGGCAAGAGACACTGTGTGGCTTCATGAGTGTTGTCATTGATGGTAACAAAGTCTATCCCACACATCTGCAGTACATAGTATGCCTATATCGGAAGTCAGATTGAGGATTGTTTTGGTCCGGTGAACAAGAACAGAGTATGCAACAAGGTCTGACAATTAGGTCCGGATCTCTTAGATGATGTAGCTTAGAAAGTTGTAGATTTGGATAAGTCAAGAGGAGTATCATGACTACTATATTCCAGAGATTTAGCCTTTGGTAGTAAATCATGGAAAAGATATGAGCATTTGAGCATCAGGTTTTAGTCAAGTAGAGCAGACAGAGGAAGAACTAACTGACAGAGCATCAGACTTCAATCTAGATGAGTAAAAGGTGTTCATCAAGCTATTTGAGGGATCATACATTGTTGACCAACATGATTTATGTCCTCAATGCCTATGTTTTTTATATGCATCACAAATCAAGCATGGATTCAACCGACAGATCAATAATTTGTAAATATGTCGAGTATTTTGGTTGCCGACTAGAAAGTTGTTGAAATCCTTGATGCGGATATACATACCAGATGGATTCTAGTATGTAGGTGTGTGTGTGTGTATAGGTGTTATGAAATAAAGTGCAAAGAAAAGCAGAGACAAGTGTGGAAGCATCAATACAAGTCTGGTATGTGATAGAGCAACAACACTAGAACAGAGGAAGAATGAAGTGCATCAAATTAGTATATTTTGCCTAACTAGAATTGAACTCTAGCATTTGTGGATGCCTCTCATCAGTTCAAACACCTGATTACCTTCTATAAGTTCTATACATAATGAGTCTCTTATAGGCAGTGTGCCTCTTGTGAGCAGTGTGCTCAGGCAGTGAGCCCTAATTGGCAAGTGCCATTTTGTACTTATTCTTTTAACAGAGAATACAATCTTGGGTTAGTCACCCCATGGTTTTTCCCTTAACAGGGTTTTCTACATAAAAATCCTTGTGTTATGTGTGTTGATTTTATTTCAGTTCTCATGATTATATATGCTTATATGTTTTGTTGATGCATAAATTATAAAAGAAGAAAAGAATGTTAAGACAATAGAGATAACTAATTCAACCCCCCCTCTTAGTTATCTGCGTTGATGCTGTTGTTAGAGAAGAGTGCATATCCCTATGGGATAGAGGCAAAATACAAATGATAAATGATTGAAACACAAATAAATGTCACCTTGAAGATATAGATCTCATGGAAGGAAGAAGCTCTTTCATGTCATGAGGAAATGGAGCCAAATCTACAACAAACAAACACAATAACAACATAACACTACTCTACAACACAATGAAAGACTTGAATCACAATGTCCATCTCTAGTTTACAAATGAAGACCTAAACATGCTTATATATACAACTACAAACATTCCCGCCAAAAATTTGGTAATTCTAACTTTTGGTGTCAGCCTAGGGCCTAACAACAGTCATATAACTGACACTTCAAATTAGGGCCTGACCTAAAATAGGACAAGACTAGGATGCTTGTGGCGAAGTCCTCCCTCCCTATTTTAGTCAAGGCTCATAAAAAAAGTACCCCCTAGGTCCTATTTGCCACAAGACTTCAGGGTTTTCTCATTGGGATTCAAATATAACATGGAATATGATCTAAATGCATTCTAACGACTCGAGAGCTAAAACTTAAGACAGAAAAGCCCCCAAGGGGAAATGTTTTGACATAACATTTAGCCCCCACTTTGTATGTATAAATGCAAGGCCAATACATGCATTAAAGTAAGGTTGAAACAAACATAGAAAACATGCCAAACACATTGAAGATAGTAACATGAACACAAAACATAGAGAAGACAGTTACAGTCAGGCAAAACATGGAGAAGACAACATCGAAGACACACAAAACACAATGAATATAGTGAATGTGGTGATTAGTTTTACATTTTCTCATATATGAATGCAAATGCAAGTACAAGGAAACTAAACACACAACCCAAAATGTAGGAGGGACTCATCACCACACATTTTTAGAATGCATATGGGGAAACAGACACACAATACAAATATTAGAGCGTAGCAGGGACTCATCGTCATCAATCTTTAGACTACACTTGAGAAAAAACATGCCATACAAATCCCAAAGCATATGAGGGACTCATCGCCACTAGTCTTTAGACTATGCTTGGTAACAAACACACCATACACACACATGGAATACATGGAGAAAACATAGAAAACAAGCAATGGAAGAAACCTATTGCTAGGTTTGCTACCATCTTAAGGACATTAAAGGCACACATCGATGATTGTTCTTCGCCACAACAATCACTGAATTCATGCTTAAGGGAGGATACACCAACCCCGCTTGTTTGGAGGAATTTTTAGAAAATGACAGGGTGTGCAATCTCCTCAAGAAATACACCATCCCTGCCTCTGCAGAGGGCTTAATGATTGCGATGTAAACATAAAGATGTTCACTCACTCGGAGATACAACATCCTACCTCTGCAGAGGGCTTACAAACACAATTCATTAGTACCAAAATCATCAGACAACTTACCTTATATGCCCCCACCTTAAGGTGGTTGATATCATGTACTGATATCAAGCACATTAAAGTAGGAAAAAACACACAAGGGAACATGAGCTCTCGCAAAGCTCATGCCCCTAGGAGGTGACACGCACTTTACAATCGCCAAATGTTCCCACAAACACACAATTTCCTACAAGAAAAGGTGTTAGCAACCATATAATTATGATAAACAATAATGCATGTAATCATTCACATAAAGAGCCAAGCAAGGTGAGATCCAAGACAAACAAAGTGCATAGAGCAACAGTATTGTTATGTTTTGTAAGTGCAATAAGACAACATCAAAATATCACATGGAGTGATTCTACTAGCCAAGTGTTAGATAATATATATCACTCCCATCGTCATGTATGAACTATGTCCATTTTTTTATTTCTCACTGAAGGGACACTAGGTCTGTATCAGTATTATATGTTTTTCATCATCCACCAGCTAGATAGAACCACTAGAGGAAGGTAAACAATAAATCAAGAGAGGAGAAACAAGTGCCCTAGGGTTGTCATGTAGGAAGGTGCCCCCAGGTCACCACCCGTAACGCTATGCCCCTAGGACACAACACACAACAATAAAAATAGAGGAAAGGCAATATAAAAGAATGATGATAAAAATAGAAGAAGGGTTAGAATAGAGGTAGTCTATCGGTATCCTTGACCTTACAAGAGAATCAAGGGTCATCCTAGGAGGCCCAAACAACACATAACACATCACAAGGAAATACAACACAGAGGTAAGGGGTTAGAAATACTTACCTACCAGTACAACCATACTAAAATTTGGAACTTGCGAACATCTTCACAAGATGCTCCATCAAGTTTTGTGCAAAGCTTGAGTGGTTCTTATTAGAGTGTTCTTTGTTGTTAGAAAGTCCATGTGGTGCTTGTTTCTCAAATCCTTGTGTATGTAAAATCTTTTGTTGCTTATGAGGAGGTGAACCATTATTATTTCCAACTGATGATAATCTTCTTGCTCTTTTCCAATCCTTAGCTCTCTTTCTTTGTTGAGTTCATCTATCATAGTGAAAAGGATTGTCTTGTACTATTTCAATCTTTTCTTTTGTCATGATCTATTGCTTCATTTGTTCTAGTTGTTTTCTAATGCATTTTGATTATCTCCCAAATCTTGGAGGGATAATGAAGGATGAACCTCAACATATATACCATTTCTTCATGGACGAGGTGATACTTTAGTATTTTCCTTATCCACCTATATTATGGCAATTGATTATATCATCATAGTTCAAATAGTCATCTTCTACTTCGACCAGGTTTTGTTCCATCATGTTGTTATTGGTATGCTTAGGGAAGCAATTAGTAAATATTTGTAAATTCTAATTCAGAGGAGCAACTGACTTATTTCCATTATCATTCACACCAGATACTTGTATAACATTTGAGTCAATGAGGTCTTGTATTTCATGTTTAAGATGCATACATCATTTAGTATCATGTGCTTGTTAGCATCGAAATAAGCTCCTTGGATTCTACTAGGATCCAATGGTTTAATCAGAGGAAGCTTCAAGAGATTATTACTCACAGCTTCATTCATGATAGAATGATAGGATTCATATATTGGAGTAAACTTTCTTTGTTCAAATGGTGTCCTCTTCAGATTAGTGATAGCAGACACTTGTGAGAAATTGTTTGAATTATATCCATTAACCTTGATGAAAGTCTTATTATTCCTCTTAAAGTTGTTTTGTGACAATCCACCTGTGGATTGACCAACTTGAGCCAATGAGTTTTTGTTTTCATACTAACTAGACAAAAGCTGATAATCGTGAAGGGCGGTGCATAAATGTTGAAAAGAGTTACACTTTGTTAAAAGAATCTTGTCACGAATGTTAGGTTGTAGATTTTTAATAAACACCTTCTAAACATCTTCATCCTTCATCTGGTATTGAATTTGTGCATAGAGGGCTTGATGTTGACTAATAAACTCAGTTAACTTCTCATTCACACCTTGCTTACAATGAACTAAATCAATCAAAGATACTTGAGGTCCAATGTTTTCTTGAAAATGTTGTAAAACTTGATCAACTAGCTATGAAAAAGAGTGTATTGAATTTGGAGGTAAAGAGTAAAACCATTCTAAAGCAGTATCCTTGAGAGATCATGGGAAATTTTTTTCTAACAAGTCCTCTTTAAAGTAGAAATCACTACACATAGCCATGAATATTGCTACATGAGTATTATGATCACCTTTTCCACCATATTTTTCAAAGCAAGGAGTTTCAAACCTCTTAGGCATAGGAGTTCTCAAGATTGCATAAGATAGGGCATTATGAGCATGATAAGTTGATATATTAGGTTGTGGAGAATTTTTCAAGTTTTTCATCTTTTGTTGCAAAGAAGTCATGACTTGTAAGAGTTGGTTTAGGATGGCATCATTAGGAGATGTGGTTTGAGAGTTTGAAGTTGTGTACATGACATTTTGAGGAGATTGGTTGTGAGTGGAAACAAAATGTAGTTGAGAGCAATTGTAGGTGAAAGGTGGTTGCAAATAGTTGTATGTAAAAGGTGGTTGGGAATAAGTGGAATGGAGAGGTGGTTGAGAATAAGTGGGATTAATCAATGGTTGGGAATGAGAATTCATAAAAGAGGTCACCTTGGGTGCTAAGTTTTGATAGTTAAATCCCACAACTTTGTAATTTTGTAAATTAGTGCAATTAGATACTCCAATACTAGTGGTAGCATTGTTATTAATTAGATATGCACCCTATGCTAAGCTTACAGAAGAATTAGCTATCTGTTGACACATGGAAACACTCTTAGATTGTGGGTGATCTGTGTTGAGAGTGAATCTCCAGAGTGAGCTGGTTCTCCTTATGATTTTTTCTAATCTAATGACTTGTCTGAGAAAAGGGATGAGAAAAGTCTACTGAAATAAATAACTAGTGTAAATCTCTAATGTGATTCACCAATACTAAACTCCTATCAGATCTTACTCACAATCAAACTTCGAAACTTTAATCTTCACAACGCTTTGATTCTACCTAATTCAAAAATATTTCACATGAAGCTTCAATCAGAACATGACATGCAACCTGAATCAAAAAAAAATTCCATAACTATAACAAAATCAAGACAAAACAAAGGATAAATACTTATCACAATGCAATATCAAATCAATTTTGCAAGAGTAGAGGCAAAAGTGAAGGAAAACTGCTGCTTTATAAGCTAAAGGAATAATGAGTACATAGACTAGGATACAACACTCTCAGTGTGAGAGGAAGACTCTGATATCTTGAACTCTGATCTCTACTACTACTCTACTAAAAACTGGAACTCTAGAACTGATGGAAAGAACTATCTCTCTGCCATATATCCTGTGAAGTGATCCTCCCCAAAAGAAAGCTTAAAAAACTCCTAAATATATATATAGGAATCATTTTTGTGCTCCTCATAAAAGCCAAAAATAAAGCCTTCAAATCACCTCCAATCTGTATATGAAAGATGCCAAAATCTCCCTCAAGGTAGACCCCACCAAAAATCCACTTTATCTGCCCAAGTAATCTCAATTTTTGTCCATATGTAACGAAGAGAAAGCAAAATAAAGAAAGTGAGATTTCATTTTCTTTATTTGCCTCTAACTACTTAAACATAGTTTTGATTTTAAAGCAATTTATAAACTATTGCTTTAAAATAAAACTTTACAATGTTTGTAGTTTTAATCTATATCCCTATTCGATTTGATTTTTTGTAAAAATAATGGTACATGGCTTATAATTTCACCAAGTATTTACAATACATATCAGTTGATTTTTCTATAAAAAATCATAAAAACATCAAGGCATATATGGGTGTTTTTGCAAAAAAATAAAATGAAAGGCCTTCAAGGCCTACCCTTCTTCAAATAGCCCTGCAAGACTCTAAGGATAGGTGACCTCCTCCAAGGACCAAAGTGAGCTTAAGGCATCCATTCCTATGCATGGTTTATTTCAAGGTGACCATGGGCATTTATTAATGATTTACCCCAAGTGGTTAAGGGGTCTTTGCATATTTATTCTAAGTCATGGTGACTTAGGGCCTTAACACCCTCGGGGGTATTAGTCACAATTTTGAAAATTAAAATAATGTGATAAAAATGCCAATTGAGTTAGGGCTCCATCAAAACCCTAACACAAAACTGACCTCACCCTACCTTATCACACTCATTTTGACTTTGTATTTGGTGGAAAATGGGGCTCTGTAGCTGCCTTCAAACCCTAGGGTTTCACCTTGAGAACCTTCAACTTCTTGGCATTTCTGAGAATAATTTTCACTAGTCTTATACAAAAAATAAAGGTAAACACTGTCTGATGCAAATATGTTTCATTACTCCTTGATTTCTTTCATTTTATGAAGTGAAAATGGCTTTTGAACCGCATCTTTTACATTATTCTCTGATGGGTTTCATGACTCTTTTCTTCTGAATAAGGGCACCTTGTGATCCTCTACCACGAGCTGCCATTGTTAGGGTTTGAACTGAAGATAAACACTTTCATTGTTCACCATTTCTAAGTAGCTTCCATGCAGTTTATACAAAGAAAAGAAAGGTAAAAGACCTTCAGTCACATATATGATCCATTATTCTTTACTTCTGAGGTTCATCATTCAGTTTTCTCTATAACTATGACTTAACTAAGGTATTTTCTTGTGTATGATGCTTTGTGCCTGATCTGTGTTTACCTTTCTTGAAAGGCCATGGTTGTATCATTATTTTTGAGTTTCACATGCTTGAAAGAATTCTTTCCTCTCTATATATAAACTTCTAATTTGAAACTAAGGTTTGTGAATAAAGATCTAAACCTTAAATGGGTTACTCATTCACTAGCTGTAGCTATACACCTATTTATGATATTTATTCAAAATCAGCTGTGGATTATAACTCCATTTGTTTCTTGTAGATAAGTTTGTTATTTTGTGAACACAAAAGGGTTCAACCCATAATGAGGAAACTCTGTATCTGGTAGTGTATAAAATCTCATATGGCTCTTGAAATTTGCAAAACAAAGCATTTCCTTGCATTTTTATCATCACAAAAATGTGCCTTTCTACATGACGTGGGCTCCATTTATGACATTTGAGCATTATTTCTGAGTTCCACTTGACACTGCTGTTCTATAAGGTTATTATGAGACCACTACACATTTCAAGGCTACAACTTGAAAAGAGTTTCCCTTATTCTAGCTATGACTGGAGGCAAACCATCAGATGTATATTTTTCAATGAAACTTGATAAGGGTTTGGCTGTACCCATTCACTCTTATATTTTTTCTCTATCTTCTATTGTTCTTGATGTCATGAAAGCATGTAAATATTTCATTGCTCCTTGATACTTATGCAATAATATCTCTGAGACAATGCATATCATTTGATTGATGGCTAAATTCAATATGTAACATATATACTTGGCATTGATTCAGTCCACTTCTTCTATCCATACACCACATATGGTTTCATACTCCACTATGACATGACATCTTTTTATTGGCTGTCATATAGTTGTGAAAACCTCCATTGATGAAAGTTGTAGATCATTTGATCACTAGAGATGATCTTCCAGCATGCACTTGGTGTTTTAAATAAAAGCATATACATACCCTATTCAATGATGGCACTTCTTGTTGGATTGGGTCCAGACAACTGAGAGGGGGGGTGAATCAGTTGTCACACATTTTCAATCCTTTTTACTTTTAATCTTCCTTTACCACTTATAATAAATTTAATGATATAAACATTTCACCATCAATCAATAACATATGAACATAAAATATAAATAACACATTCGACACCAAGATTTTGATGTGGAAACCCGGTTAAGGAAAAAACCATGGTGGGGGTTAACCCACAAATATTAATACCCTATTAAAAGTATTTTTACAAATAGAGTGCACATACATTCGGGCTCACTGCTCAAATGGAGGCTCACTGCCTATGGGGATGTTACAAGAGAATGACGGATATTTGAACTGATTAATATCATCTACTTATGCAAGAATTTCAATTCCAGTTAAGTACAAAAATTGATCTTACACATTTCATCTTTGCTCTGCTCTTCTTACTGTTCTACCTTCATTTGCACTTTGGATTTCTGTTCTTCTCACATATGCCTTCCATGCATTCACCACACACTGAATCATCCAATTTTATTGGCTATATATATCCGTAACATGATCTACAATCATTCCAACAGTCAGATTTAACAACACTTAGAATTTTAATGAATGCTCTACTTTGTCGGCTAGATCTATGCATAACTTAAGGTGTGAACCAAATATTGCTCTTGAAAATCTTTACTCATGTCGGACACACTCACTGATCATCACTATTTGTCCAAAAAACAACTTCCATACAATCCAGAATCAAAACCTTCTGGAAGGTCAGTCTGTTCTCCTTCTGTTTGCTCTGACAATCTGGAACCCAGTACTCAGAGGCTAGTATCTTTTGAATCCTTCATCACGAGAGGACAAAAATCTAGATTTAGACTATCTTTACAATGCATATGACTCCCTTAGATCCATAGCTAATCATGACTTACCACCAGAGATATCTGGAGTAAAATACTGGACCATGTTACTGCTTTGTTCCTGACTACCCAAACTTAGACAAATTATGAATCTAACTTCTGGTATGAACAAATTGTGTTACACGGATGATTGGGATGATCTTAGTTGCCATCAATGACAACACCTATAATGCAAAGCAGTGTCTCTTGCCAATAATCTCCCCCTTTGGCATTGATGGAAACACTTAGTGAAAAATGACTAAGTGTCTAGTGCAACTCCCTCTTTGTCTATACTCTTGTGTGCTTTACTTATTCTGATGCTCCCCCTTTTCTGAATACCTCATTTTTCACTACCCTTCACTCCTCCTTTGGCATCAATGGAAAACTGTGGGGTCCACAAGCCAAAATTTTCAAAAATTATGTATATACTGCCTCATATGTACAAATAATCATTAAGTCTTATTTACGTGAACTTGAGAATGTCTACAAAGCTAGTTTTTATTTGCAGAAGTTTAGATGCCCAAGTGCTCGCCATTCCATCCAAAATGGAGATGTACCCACTTAACAAGAATGAATATGCTTCTTCATTTGACAGATCTGAAAGATCACTAGTTTGAGCTACACTATGAGCTTTAGATAGGGCATTGTACATCGTCTCTAACTTAGGAACAATTAATCCCCGGAGCTCACACATTCTCTTCATAATGTTACCTTTTTCTTTGACAAGCCTCTTTACCTCATCTTTCAGGCTCGTTACTTGGCATTCTTGACTTATAGGTGAAACTATTAGAGGATCAAAATTTTGAGAGAGACCTGACAATTTTTGTTCTTGCTCTTTTATCTTTATCTCAATATCCTCATTAACTTTGGGCCATGATAGACAAAATTTGTACATATTGCTTCAATCATTTAGAGCATTCTGAATACTTTTTATGCTAATACCAAGTATTCTTCTATCATTTCCTATCAGATTCTTTATTTCAAAAAATTTCTTATCCAGGAATTCGTTTTGAACTTTTGCCTTCGCAGACTTCTCAAAGGACTCAAAGTGAGTATTCGTAGAACTTACAAGATTTCTCAGATGTTCGGAGGGGGAATCAAATGGATTCTTCTGGTAAGTAGACATTAAATTTTCCAAGATCTCAGATGCAAGCCCCAATAGTTCATTGTCCTCCATGTGAAATTTTAACATCTTTTCTCTAGCCTATACTTGGGTGAATGATGCTATTTTCATTAGTTGAATTAGAGAGAGAGCATCTAGATTGGCTAGACCTTGGAGTAGTTTCGGTTCATCAAGCTCACTCAACTCCTTTTCAAGAAGAATTTTTACTACACCTACAATGTCTCTTGCAACATTTATTGAACCATCCTTTTGTTCATCAAGTTTCTCAGTATTTGCCTTATGTGTTTTAACATTTGCACCATCTTCTTCTGCTTTATCTTTCTCTGTGTTCTCTATAGAAGGATTCTTTCCTATTTGTTCATCATTTGCTACCTGATCTGGAGGGCTCTGAGAAGTAGTAATATTATCCTCTTTTCTTGATGTACAAGGTGGATTGGTAGTATTTCCTGTACCAACTACTTTAACCAACATTTTTGTATCCTCCTGATTTGCTTGTTCTACTTCCATAACAGAAGCTTCACCCAACTCAGATTGCTACTAAAAAATGTTCTCTTCTTTACCATCTAGAACTTCTTTTGTGACTATAGGAAAATTGTGTTTTCTCAAGGCTTTAAAAAGAATCTCTTGAGTTTCTTCAATGATTTCACTTGTTTCTCCAAGCATGAGTTTGTTCATTCTCCTTTTGCTTTTAAAGTCATCTTTGACTTCTTTGAATATCACATCTATTTGATTAGGAGAAATTTGAGGACACAAATTTAATAGCTCATGTTCCCTGATCTCTATGTCCTTGCACTTGGCATTTTCTTTTCTCAACTCCAAGATATTTGCCAAACTTTGTGGTAACTTAGAAGTTATCTCAATTAGTGCCTTGTTGTAGATGTTGAAATATCTGACTGTTGCTTCCTCTAACACCCTTTTATCCATGTCATTGTATTCATCATAGAATTCAATCATGGGTTTTAGATTACCATCCATAGTGACTGATTTTATCACATATTCTAGGAAGAGTGTTGGCTTCTTATCATATTCCTCATAATCTTCTGTCTTTTGCTTTTTACTAGTCCTTTTGCTTCCATAGGACTTTTCTTTGGTTAGTTTTGCATCTTTTGTTCCAGTGACTTTTAGTTCCTTGATTTCAATGTTTGAGTCTGTATCTTCTTCTTCTTCTCTTATGCTTACATAGGTCTGGGATGCTTCAGTTTTCTTCCTTTTCTCCCATCTTCCAGATGATTTTGCTTCTAGTTTTGTAGTTTCAGAGGTAGTAGCAGAGCTTCTAGTAGTTCTTGAAGTGGAAGAGAGTTCCACTGGATTACTTGTTTGTTTCTTATATAGTTTTTCTTTCTCATCCTTATCTGTTCTTTCTCTAAATTTCTTCACAACTTGCTTAGTTAGGCCCAGATTTTCAGCTAGCTGTACAACTTCTTTTCTTACTCTCCTATTGGTTTCAGATTCTCTAAACTTAGTATGCAACTTTAAACTTAGCTCTTCATAAGTTCCAAATCTTTCAACCATTGTGTCTTTGGGCTTGCTTAGAAGATGTTGAGCATATATGTCCAGAATCTTTTCATCTACTTCATACCCCATGGGCATGATCCAAATAGTTCTGGGTTCCACAACTTCCATCAAACACTGATCAGTACCAACCATGAAGCATATTTTATTTTTGTACTTGTCAACAATTGAATTAGGGATTATCTCCCTTGATTTCATCATGCTCTAAAAATTCTTAAAGTAACCCCATATTGCAGTTTTCTGAGCTTTGAAATGACCAATGCTGCGAAGATGATTTCTAATCTAAAAGGCAACTGGCTCATCCTTATCTAGTGCACACCTTTTACCCTAGGTACTTCATTCATAAAGTAAAAGAATAGACATAGAATCAGTGTACCAAACTTGAAAGTGTTTTTCTTATCTTTCTTGATTTTGCTCAAATTTTCAATCAGTTGATTCTGTAGTAGTTCACACAAGTCATAATCAATATTTTCTTTTAGCATCTTGTAAGTAGCATATATTGTTGTTTTGAAAATGGAATTATCTCTGATTGAGTGATAAATCTTGTACCTCATCACCATGGAGGTGAATTTAACATCCAGTTCAATAATGTCATTAATGGTCATTGCTCTTCTATCAAACTTAGCACCGGTAGCATCAGTCACTGTCTAATTTTTCATAGCTTTCAGCATGGGCAATCCTCCAGTTGAGTTTAAACCAGTTACATTTCTGATAGCATCCTTAGTAATCTTGAATGGTTTTAACAACCAAATGAATTCATCATGCATCTGACTCAAGACATATCGGACCCATTCATCCTCATCAAATGTTGGAAACCCCATAATTTGAAGGAAGTGTTTATCTTGTAGAGCCTTATAATTAGGTTTAATTTCGTCAATTTCATTCTTGAGTTGTTTCTCAAACAAGTCTACATACCTTGAATCTCCAAACTCATATATATATGCATGAATATAAACCCTAATGTCTTCTACATGTAGCACACCATACGGAACACATGAAAAAGCACCTAATAGGTCGACTTCAATTGATTTGTGAGGATGCTTCTTGAATTTGTGTCAAGGCCTTTCACTAATGTCAACAACATGAGGAGTAGCCATCTCAATAGATTTCAAATTCAATGTTTTATAGAGAGGTACCTTTTTCTTTCATGGTGTTAGGGTTGATCAATTTACCGGTCGGATTCACTCTTTGCTTCAATCTCTAGATTTGCAGCTCAAATGCTCTCTTCTTGTTTTCTTTGAATGCAAGGTGATTCAAATGAGTGACCAAGTGACCTTTTATCTTTTGTAAAACCTAATTTGGCATTGTAATAAATGCGATGCCCTAATTATATCTGGTTGCATTGTTTTTGACAATTCTTCATGAACCACTTTGCAAGATTTCATATCAACATCTTTTCTTCCAGAAATTCTTCCAAAGGTTCTAGACCAATTCAAAATGTTCTCTTTTATTGTGCCAGACTTAGGCACCCACTTACTAACCAAGGGAATTTGATGTTCTATGCAGCTCCCTCTGAGCCAGAGCTTCTGACTTAATTCCCAGAGGATTTATCAACACTGGATTCTAGTGTGGACCCATCGCTATTGTTTATTGTATCTTTCTTTGTCTGAATCTTGTTCATTTCATTATGTATCTTGTTCACATCTATTTTTATTTTGTCTCTATCTTGTTTTTGCTCATCTGATTTTCTGTTTATCAGACCTCTTCTTCCATTGTTCCTATATCTGTAGAATCTTGCAATATGACTAGATTTATTGCAGTTAAAGCATGCTTGATTTCCTCTTGATCTGCACTGATTAGCCATGTGTCCAAATCCATTGCAAGAAAAGCAATAGCCATTGAAAGAATTACCATTTGAGTTATTCATTAACATACTTCTACATTCATTGGATTTGTGACCATACCTCTTGCATTTGAAGCATTGACCAGAGAAGGATGGACCATTTTGATTTTCTCTACTTCTGTACTGAGTAGCTTTATGACCAAATTTATTGCAATTGAAAAAATTTCCATTCAATGATGAATACCTTTGAGCATTAGGCTATCTTACCAGAGGTTTTCTAGGTTTGTTCCTTTTGTTTCTTGTTTGGAAATTTCTCTGTCCAGATCTGGAGCTTTCACCTTTCTCATTTTTAAGATTACGCTTGTCATTGTCCTTTTTCTCTTCTTCAATTAGTGCTTCGAGTTTAGCTGAGCTTATTTTGAATTTCTCCTTATACTCATTTGCAATTTCTAGGTCATGTCTGAGAGTAAAAATCTATCTCTCAAGTTCTCTCTCATTATTTCTGTTGGATCTAGGGCATACAACTGAGAGGGGGGGGGTGAATCAGTTGTATAGAACTTGTTCTATTTCAAACACTTTATTCTCTGTTGTTAGTTAGCAGCATATCAAATAATCATTCATGGAAGCACAATACATAAACACAAGAGTAGATAAGCATCAACACATTGAACACCAAGATTTTGACGTGGAAAACCCGGTTAAGGGAAAAACCATGGGGTGATTAACCCAAGAATTATTCTCTGTTAGAAGAATAAGGAAAAATGAATGGCACATGCCAATAAGGGCTCACTGCCCGAGCACACTGCTCACAAAGAGGCCCACTGCCTACAAGGAGACACACTGTCTACAGAGTGATAAAAATCACAGTCTTGAACTGGAGAATGACATCTCTACCATGTCCGGATCAGTTCCAATTAAGCCCAACAATCTCTGCTCTGACTTTCGCACCTTTCTTCGCTACACCATGCTCATCCACATGCTACACCCTGAAATGAATTCACAAATCACTATTTATACAAGACATCGACTTAGGAACAAGCATCTAAGTCGACAAACAACCATAGGAGTATCCGCAAGATGAATAACACATCCGGTCGGCTATCACAAGAACATTCGCAGGATGAACAACTCATCCGGTCGGCTAAACAGAGCAATAACTTCATCCGGAAGAATAACTTCAATTCCGGGCTCTACCATCAATGCGGACCAACAACACAACCTAAACATGATTCAAGAACCTTTACAAGTCTGTCTGAATGTCCGGATACATCCGCACTTCCTCTACTTACTGGGATCTCTTGTCTTCCTCATCCGGAACTTCAAGAACACAGTCTGTCGCCACTGTCATAATGCAAGAGGTACTTCCGGACCTCCAAATCACACACAAATCAGGATGACACATCACAAGGACATCTAAAACACTCCTTCCAATCCGCAGATTATGATAATACAATTCCGGACCTCACCGGACCTTTTTGTGATCCTCTGTCACCTCCGGATACTTGCCGGACCCGGTTCTATACCGGCAGCCATAACTCCTTCAGATCTTCATGCGGACCTCTGAAATCTTCACTGTAGCATCTCAAGACTCATATCTACTAACCCTTTAATCCGCATCCTCCGGTTCTCATCCTATACAGTATATTTACCTTTTTCTCATCACTGTTCTTCACTGTTCCTGACTGAGGCTAATTTTCTCAATATCCTCAGCATAAAGCTCATCAAATCCTTCTTGTCAATGCAGTATGAGTATGTTGACATCAATGACAACAATGGCTCACCTCATACTTGCAACAATCTCCCCCTTTGTCATTGATGGCAACATATGATGTGAAAAACCATCAAGACAAGAACTTCTCTTTTCTGTCACAGCTCCCCCTATCAACAACAACTCTTCACATGTCTTCCTTTGCTGCTCCCCCTTTGATCATCAACCACTTGTTTTTTCACATGTCTTCTCTCCCCCTTTGACATCAATGGCAAAGGGCTCATACTTGCAACTCTTATGCATCAGAATAATACCAGCTGCTCCCCCTTAGTTGTAGCTCCCCATTAGTCCGGATCACAAGATATGACTGTGATTGCCACCGGACTGATGCACATCAGTGCATCTTAGTTCATCACCGGAGGGGCCATGACCCCTAACTTCTCCTGGAGATATTCAAAAGAGTCCTTGGGAAGAGGTTTTGTAAAGATATCTGCAATCTGATCCTTGGAGGGAACATACTCCAATCTGACTTCTTCCTTGTTTACTTGTTCTCTCAAAAAGTGAAATTTGATAGATATGTGCTTAGTCTTAGAATGCAATACCGGATTCTTGGAAATATTAATTGCACTTGAATTATCACAGAAAATTGTAATAGGCTCCTCATATTCAACTTTGATGTCTCTTAGCATCTGCTTCATCCACAAGATTTGAGTGCAACTACCTGCTGCTGCAATGTATTCTGCTTCAGTTGTAGACAGAGATATTGCATCTTGTTTCTTGCTTAGCCAAGAAACCAATCTCTTCCCCAAAAAGAATGCTCCACCACTAGTGCTCTTCCGGTCATCCACATCTCCTGCCCAATCTGCATCTGTGTAAGCATGAAGAGAGAAATCTGGATCTCTAGGATACCATAGACCATACTCAACTGTCCCTTTCAAGTATCTAAAAATTCTTTTGATGGCCATAACATGAGATTCTCTAGGATCAGCCTGGAATCTTGCCACAAGACCAACAGCTTGCATTATATCTGGTCTAGTTTGAGTGAGATACAACAATCCACCAATCATTGATCTATACTTTGTCTGATCTGCCTTTGGAGAATCATCATCTTTGCTTAACTTACATCCGGTTGCCATAGGAGTGTTCATAGGCTTTGAGTCTTCCATACCAAATTTTTTTAACAATTCTTTCACATATTTGGTCTGAGAGATGAAGATCCCTTCTTTTGTTTGAGTAATTTGCAGACCCAAGAAGAAATTCATTTCACCAAGCATAGACATTTCAAACTCAGTTTTCATCTGATTTGCAAAAGTTTTACACATACTATCTCTTCCTCCAAAAATGATATCATCCACAAACACTTCAACAATCAGAATGTTTTCATGATCAATTTTGAAATATAAGTTGCTGTCAGCAGTACCTTTGTTGAATCCAATCTGCACAAGATGCTTATCCAACCTTTCATACCATGCTCTTGGGGCTTGCTTCAATCCATACAAAGCTTTCTTCAACTTGCAGACCATATCATTATTATCAGACAATTGAAATCCATCCGGTTGTTCAATGTAGACTTCTTCTTCCAGATCACCATTTAGGAAGGCAGACTTGACATCCATCTGATATACCTTGAAATCTTTGAAGGCAGCAAATGCAAGAAGTAATCTGACTGCTTCAATTCTTGCTACCGGAGCAAAAGTCTCTTCAAAGTCAATTCCTTCTATTTGAGAGTAGCCTTTGCAGACCAATCTAGCTTTGTTTCTGATTACTTCACCAGCTTCATTTAGTTTGTTCCGGAAGACCCACTTGGTTCCAATTACATTCCTGCCTCTAGGTCTGGGAACAAGATCCCAAGTATGATTTTTCTCAATTTGCATCAGTTCATCTTCCATCGCTTTGGTCCAATTTTCATCATTGCAGGCTTCATTCATTGTTTTAGGTTCAATCTTTGAAATCAGACAACATTCATTCTGATCTTGAGCAATATTCCTTCTAGTTTGTACACCTTTGCTTCTGTCACCTATGATCTGATCTTCAGAGTGATTCAGTTTTACATACCTTGGAATTTTGGGAGTATCCAGTACTGCTGTTTCTTGATCAGGCTCATTCAAACCTAACTCTTCTTCCTGATTTACCGGATCAGGCTGACTCTGTTTCACCGGAGAGGATTGAGTTCCTTGAACACTATCTTGGTCATCTTCATCAAATTCATAAAATCTTGAAGGCTTCTCAATTCCTTCATCAACCTTTACATTGGTACTTTCTATCATTTTCCTCAATCTCTTATTGTAACACCGGTATGCTTTGCTTTGAGTGGAGTAGCCCAAGAAAATTCCTTCATCACTTCTAGCATCAAACTTTCCTAGATCTTCATCTCTTTTAATATAACACTTGCTACCAAATACCCTGAAATATTTCACAGTAGGAGTGATGCCAAACCAAAGTTCATAGGGGGTCTTACCGGTGTTGTTTCTGATTTGAACTCGATTGAGAGTGTAGACTGCAGTGCTGATAGCTTCTTTCCAAAACATTTGAGGAACATTTGCTTCCAACATCATTGTCCTAGCAGCTTCCTGGATGGTCCGATTCTTTCTCTCAACTACTCCATTCTGCTGTGGAGTCTTAGGAGCAGACAACTGTCTCCTTATACCCTGTTTCTCACAAAAGTCAATGAATTCACCAGATGTAAATTCACCACCTCTATCAGACCTTAGACACTTTAGTTTCAATCCGGTTTGATTCTCCACCATAGCTTTGAAGATTTTGAACTTCTCAAAAGCTTCTGATTTTTCTTTTAGAAAGGTAACCCACATCATCCGGGAATGATCATCAATTAACAACATGAAATATCTATCACCTTGCAGACTCTTGATTCTTGTCGGACCACATAGATCAGTATGTACTAATTCCAACAATCCGGTAGAAGACTGATCTTTGCTTTTAAAAGAGACTCTGCTTTGTTTGCCTAACTGACATTCTTTACACACACTGTTTGTAGGTTTTATCAACTTTGGAAGATCTCTCACAGCCTGAGTATTGCTTATTTTGATGATGTTATCAAAATTTACATGACACATTCTTCTATGCCATAACCAACTCTGATCAATTTGAACAAACAAACAACTTTTATTTGAACCAACCAGATGAAAGATGTTACCTCTTGTCTGAGTACCGGATGCAATTTCAGTTCCGGAGCTTGTAAAGATTCTGCATTTTCCATTCTTGAACCGGAGATCATAGCCTTTGTCCACTAACTGACCAACACTGAGAAGATTGTGCTTCAATCCTTCAACATATAGTACATTACCTGTTTTGCTCTTACCATCAAAGGAAATAGTTCCCCTACCTCTGATTCTGCCAGCAGAATTGTCACCAAACTTTACCATTCCTCCTTCATATCTTTCCAAGTCTAAGAACTTATTCTTGTCACCAGTCATATGGTGAGAGCATCCACTGTCAATAACCCAATCATCCTTTTCTTCCACTTGAGCAGCCAAGGCTTTTTCAACAACTTTGTGATTGACAGATTCAGAGAGTAAGGAATCTTCTTCCTTGATGGCTATAAACACCCACTCATTTCCGGATTTGCTTCCTGGATCTGATTCATCATCTGTTACTCCTTCATTGTCATCTTCTTCATGAACATAATAGCAATTCTTTTGAAACCTTTGTCTGTGAGTATTAGATCTTGCAGATCTCTCCGGACATCTTGAGGCAAAATGACCAATCTTATTGCAGTTAAAACACTTAAAGGGTAGTTTTCCTTCATACTTACCGGATCCTCTTGGCAGTCTCTTTGCAATGAGGGCTTCAAGTTGAGCTGTTTCTGCTTCTTCTTCTTCCATGTCTCTTCTTGCTTGATCATACCATGACATTTTCCTTGATGAGTTTTCACCCGGATCAAATCTCTGTTTGCCTTTCACATAGGCACTGGCTTTGAAAGCATATTCAGTCTTGGGAGGATCATCTCCAAACTCGGTCATTTCAAATGCAGCTAGTTTGCCAGCCAGTTGTTCTCTTGTGACTGTTGTGTGGGCTCTGAATTCATCAATGGCAGCAACTTTGATTTTGTAGGCAGCAGGAAGGGATCTTAGGATTTTGCAGACAATCTCATTTTCATCTAGAGTTCCACCAGCATTTCTGATTCCACATACCAGCTCATTTACTCTTGGCATAAAGGTAGTAATGTTTTCATCATCTCTCATTTTCAATCTTTCAAATTTCCCTTTCAGACTTTGCAACCTTGCACTTTTGACAAACTCATCTCCTTCATACAGAAGTTCCAGTTTAGTTAGGATCTCATATGCAGTTGGTAGGTCAATGACATTCGAGAGATCTGAGTCATTCAATGCGCTTAGAAGAGCTTCCTTGGTCCGCAGATTGTTTTCAGCTTCTGTGGTTTCATCAGGAGTTGTCGGACCACCTTGTGGGGGTATATATGGTTTTGAAATCATAGCCAAGTATGCTTTTCCCATACATTCCAAATGACACTTCATGCGACCTTTCCAGAGAGTGAAGTTGGTTCCATCGAACTTCGGACTATCCTTCTTGTATGACGACATCCTGGATCACCTCAAGCGGTTAAGCTCCTATCAGAGGAACTCAGCTCTGATACCAATTGTTGGATCTAGGGCATACAACTGAGAGGGGGGGGTGAATCAGTTGTATAGAACTTGTTCTATTTCAAACACTTTATTCTCTGTTGTTAGTTAGCAGCATATCAAATAATCATTCATGGAAGCACAATACATAAACACAAGAGTAGATAAGCATCAACACATTGAACACCAAGATTTTGACGTGGAAAACCCGGTTAAGGGAAAAACCACGGGGTGATTAACCCAAGAATTATTCTCTGTTAGAAGAATAAGGAAAAATGAATGGCACATGCCAATAAGGGCTCACTGCCCGAGCACACTGCTCACAAAGAGGCCCACTGCCTACAAGGAGACACACTGTCTACAGAGTGATAAAAATCACAGTCTTGAACTGGAGAATGACATCTCTACCATGTCCGGATCAGTTCCAATTAAGCCCAACAATCTCTGCTCTGACTTTCGCACCTTTCTTCGCTACACCATGCTCATCCACATGCTACACCCTGAAATGAATTCACAAATCACTATTTATACAAGACATCGACTTAGGAACAAGCATCTAAGTTGGCAAACAACCATAGGAGTATCCGCAAGATGAATAACACATCCGGTCGGCTATCACAAGAACATTCGCAGGATGAACAACTCATCCGGTCGGCTAAACAGAGCAATAACTTCATCCGGAAGAATAACTTCAATTCCGGGCTCTACCATCAATGCGGACCAACAACACAACCTAAACATGATTCAAGAACCTTTACAAGTCTGTCTGAATGTCCGGATACATCCGCACTTCCTCTACTTACTGGGATCTCTTGTCTTCCTCATCCGGAACTTCAAGAACACAGTCTGTCGCCACTGTCATAATGCAAGAGGTACTTCCGGACCTCCAAATCACACACAAATCAGGATGACACATCACAAGGACATCTAAAACACTCCTTCCAATCCGCAGATTATGATAATACAATTCCGGACCTCACCGGACCTTTTTGTGATCCTCTGTCACCTCCGGATACTTGCCGGACCCGGTTCTATACCGGCAGCCATAACTCCTTCAGATCTTCATGCGGACCTCTGAAATCTTCACTGTAGCATCTCAAGACTCATATCTACTAACCCTTTAATCCGCATCCTCCGGTTCTCATCCTATACAGTATATTTACCTTTTTCTCATCACTGTTCTTCACTGTTCCTGACTGAGGCTAATTTTCTCAATATCCTCAGCACAAAGCTCATCAAATCCTTCTTGTCAATGCAGTATGAGTATGTTGACATCAATGACAACAATGGCTCACCTCATACTTGCAACAATTTCTACTTGTTTGTAGATTAGATTCTAGGAGACCAGCTATTCTATCCAATCTACAGCATTTTTCATTACTTTCTTTCAAATTTTGCTTTATCTCTTCTTCAGTTTTCTTCCTATCTTCAATTTCCTTGGTTAGTCTCATCACCCCAGTTTCCATCTCATATTTTAGGACAACTTCTTTATCTAACTTTTCACATTCTTTTGTCTTTTATTTCTAGGCCTTGTCTTCTGGTTGAAGAAGTTACTCTTTTCCTTTTGCATTGGATTTGTTTAACTTTTCATTTAAGATCTCAATGAAGTCTTCAGCCTTTTTGAGATTTTCTTGCAATTCTTGAACTTTTGCCTTGGACTGCTCAATATAATCTAAGGTGATATTAAGTTGTCCTTGAATATTATATTCATCCATTTTTACTACCTTCTTAGATCTTCCTTAAGCTATTAAACTTTTCCAAAGGAACCTTTCTCTGATACCAATTATTGGATTGGGTTCGAACAACTGAGAGGGGGGGTGAATCAGTTGCCACACATTTTCAATCCTTTTTACTTTTAATCTTCCTTTACCACTTATAATCAATTTAATGATATAAATATTTCAGCATCAATCAATAACATATGCATAGAAAATATAAATAACACATTTGACACCAAGATTTTGATGTGGAAATCCAGTTAAGGGAAAAACCACAACAGGGTTCACCCACAAATATTAATACCCTATTAAAAGTATTTTTACAAATAGAATGGACATGCATTCGAGCTCACTGCCCAAAGCTCACTACTCAAATTGAGGCTCACTGCCTATGGAGATGTTACAAGAGAAGGACAGAGATTTGAACTGATTAATAGCATCTACTTATGCAAGAATTTTAGTTCCAGTTAAGTACAAAACTGATCTTACACATTTCATCTTTACTCTTCTCTTCTTACTATTATGCCTTCATTCACACTTTGGATTTATTCTCTTCTCACATACACCTTCCATGCATTCACCACACATTGAATCATCCAATTTTATTAGCTATATATATCCGCAACATGATCTATAATCATTCCAATAATCAGCTTTAACAACACTTAGAATTCTAATGAATGCTCTATACAAAAAAACAACTTCCATACATCCAGAATCAAAACCTTCTGTAAGGTCAGCCTGTTCTCCTTCTGTCTGCTCTGACAATCTGGAACCTGGTACTTAGAGGCTAGTATCTTTTGAATTCTTAATCACCAGAGGACAAAAATATAGATTTAGACTATCTTTACAATACATATGACTCCCCTAGGTTTGCAGCTAATCATGACTTACCACCAGAGAGATCCAGAGAAAAATACTGGACCATGTTACTGCTTTGTTCCTAACTGCCAAGACTTAGACAAATTCTGAATCTGGCTTCTGGTATGAACAAATTATGTTAGGCGGATGATTGGGATGATCTTAGTTGCCATTAATGACAACACCTATAATGCAGAGTAGTGTCTCTTGCCAACACTTCTACCTTCTATAGCATGGCAATATTGTCTTTGTAAATATCTTTTGTAATTATGCATGTCTTATGGATTTTGTTGTACCAAACTGATGGTTTGAATGTGTATATATGATCATTATGGCATCTTGTAACAACTGTATAATTGTATATACCTAATTTGATGGATGATGGCATACATTGCTTGATGTCTATATATACCTTGAATGATCAACTTAAAATCATGACATGGCATATGTTTTGCTACTTGGTTACTGTACTATTTCAAATTTGTTCTCAGACACTCTCAGTTGTATCATGCAATTCTACTGTTGTGGCATTAGTCATGCCTTTCTGTATACTTTATTATACACATGGCTGTTCCAATATCAAGATTATAAATAATATATGATTTGTGACAGCAAAAGATAGATATTTCAAATGTTTGTAAATACCTTTCATTCAATTTCACACCTTTTGATCAGCCTAGAAGGAGTTCAGTGTTCATTTATGGTTCTTACTTTAGACCCTGAATTGAGAATCATGGATGGTCATTGAACTTTTTACTTTGTGAATTACTCTTTTAGTTGAAATGTCCCTTTTGCATAGTATGGGTACTCTTATTCCATTCCCCTTGAGATTAAGGGTAGCATGCTAGGTTCAACCCTTGTGGGAGCCCACTTGACACCACATGTTGATATGTCTTCAATTAGCTACATGAATTATTCTATACCTGCTGTTGTCTCTTAGATTTTCACCCTTGTTGCAGTTGTAAAACTTTAGTAATATGGAGAAACATGGCAATGATCTCGAAGTGTGGGACCTTGTGAAATGAGATCAAACCTCCAAAGAAGGTCATCTTCCTTAACCGGTTATCACCTAAAATCTATTGAATTTCTAGAGGAAAAGGGAGAAGGAATGCTTTAAGATGAAAGATGAAACAGAAAAACTTGAAAAAAAGGGGTGATTCACCAAGTTGAATAAAAGAACCCTCACAGTACTGAAAAAATACACAACATAACTAGATACAACAAGTAAACATACACAGATTCAATTGATTCTAGTAGAGGTGAGAAACAAGATGATTGAGAGGAATAATATGTTCACAGATAAACATATGCAGATCCACACTAAACTAAAACTCTGTAAAAGAGGTAAAATAGCTTGCATATATTCAATGAGAAGGCATAGTTACAGTAGCATAAAGCTCTATTTGGAAATAGAAAGCCTAAATGCTAAAAATTTTCCAACCTTTTTTACATCTCTCTCCTATGCATATATAACATTTTCATATGACCTAAGTCAGTTATAATAAGTTTGCCCCATGGGTTCTATCAGAAAATATCTGCCTGAAGGGACCCCTACTTGTAGAAGTTATGGTGTGAAAGATTGGGAACAAGGCAGATGGAAGATATTTTGAGTCTTTAATGCAAGCTACTGCATCGTCTATCTTCAACAATGAATCGGTGGAAGATATTTTGAGCATTGAATACAAGTAGCTTCATCATCTATCTTCAACCATGAATGTATGAAATATCTAAAACAAGGTGGTATAGAGATATTTTTGGTCATTGAATGCAAATAGCTTCATCTACCTGTAGTAATGAATGCAACAAATATCTGCATCCTGCTCAAAAATGTCGCTGAAACATCCTATAGCCAAAACATACAAATCTAGATCCAAAATTGAATGTGAGAATCTATCCTTGAAAAGCCCACCAAATGAAAGAGGAGGCAAAAACAAGCATTTTTTCCTTTTGAATCATGTCAAAATTTGTTGGGACGCGGAAGATACAAGCAGTCAAAGTTGCGGTCAAACTGCACTTGTATATCACTTTCATATGCAAACTGCCTTGTATGTTTTTCTTTGTATGTTTAAATGCATGTGTAAAGATACAATTACAACATACAATCGCGGGCCTTTACTTTTGTATCACTTTTTTGCATGTATGCCCTTGCCACGTGTCATCACCTGATTCACCGCCGAGCTGAACTGAGAAGCATCACTGATCAATCGCATCCTCCTTATCAGGTGTCGGAAAAACAAGATGGCCAATACATATTATCTTGTTGACAGTCCTTGTACATTCTCCTTGTATATCTAATTGTATATGCCAACATACAATCACTTCAACATGCAAACTGTGGACTCAATGTTGAATATGCCAAATTTGATTTTCAAGTCGAGTCCGGCTTGCATATTACCATTGTATCTGACCTTTGTATACCACATATACAATGCGACTTATACATACAACTTGTAGACCCCAAAATGTGCATTTGCTGTATTTGATTCCCTAGTTGGATCCGCCTTGTATGTTTTTCCCTTTGTATATTTCCTTTGTACATTGTAATATACAATGCACTCAATATACAAGCCACGGACCCCACCTTTGAATTTGCCAAAATTGACTTCTGGGTCGGGTCCAGCTTGCATATTGCCTTTGTACCATTGCCTTGTATATTGCATATACAAGGCGAATATACAAGCAAAACATGCAAGACGAGCACTTATACATTGCAAACAATTCACTTTGGCATATCCATGTAACCTTTGTATATCGCTTTATATATGACCCTTTGTATGTGTGAACATACAACGCAAAATATACAAAGGAAAACATGCATACAAACCTTGCATACAAACATGCATTTGAACTTGTACCTGCCCCTTATATTTCACACCTGCATATTACCTTTGTATATCGCAACATATAAATGCGAACATACAAACAAAAAGATATATACAAACGTTTGTACCTTTCTCTACCAGAATGCATATTCCTCTCAGGTCTGGAGCTTGCATTTGAGGAATGTATATCGCATTGTATGTGCAGATTGTATGTTCAAAGATACAATTGCATATGCAATCAGTGGGCCCCATCCTTTGCATCTCCTCCTTGTATCTTTTCTTGCATGCGTGCTTTGTATATTCTTCTTGTATATTCCCTTTGCATATTGCAAATGTACATTCAACTTTGTATCCTGCCAATGTATCTTTACATTGCATATGACCCTTGTATCTGTGAATGTATATTGCCCTTTGTATGTCAGCCTTGTATATGCATCGGGCATTGTATCTTTCGCCCTTGTATCTTTTCCTTTGTATGTGCGATTGTATGTTTGAACATACAATGCGAACATACATTCATACCTACATTCCACCCCTTGCATATCCCCTTTGTATATGGTACCTTGTATCTCGCTGATGTACATTTTCTTTAAATATGTGAACATACAATGGCGAATGTACATGTGAACATACATTCGAAAATGCATCTACAAATACTAAGTATAAAATTGAGATTTCTCTGCGATGGAAAGCACTTGAAGACAAAGGGTTTCTGGGTTTTTCTGAGTTTTCAGCAAAGATTCTCAAGGTGAGACTTTTTGGAATTTTTGACAAGGCATAGCATAAATAATTGAAGGATGTAAGCCTTGTAGGGTCGTTTCTAAAGGACTTTTAAGGAAAATATAGGTGAACTATTTAACTCTGCACAGAGGAAAATAGGTCAACAATTTGGTGACTTCTATGGGATGTTTGCCTACTAAATAATTAGATCAGTGGCCTTAAGCATCCATTGGGCATGGAGTCATAAAGAGACTAAAAATATATCTTGACAAACAATCCTAACTTTAGCAACTCAGCATATTAGCGGTGAAGAACATTGGAATGACCAAAAATAGATCCAAAGCCTGAAAGCAATCCAACTATCTATGCTAGCAGTACTTAGGGAAAACAAAAGGATCTAAACTATTGTGCAACAACACTTATTGAAAGAAAGAAACCTAATTTACTAATTTACAATTTAAGTCATGCCTCAAAACACCTCTTTAGGTGCATCCCATTGACTGGGATAGGCAAATTTTCTCCATCCATGTTTGATAACTGAAATGCATTGTGCTCCTTGCATTCAGTAATGACAAATGGGCCAATCCAGAAACTATCAAACTTGGAGTGCTTCCCTAGCCTGCTTTTCAACTCATCCCACTTGAGTACCATATCACCCTCCCTAAAAACTCTAGGAGTGGCTTTCTTATCAAAAGTTCTTTTTGTCTGAAGTTGATGATACTCCATAGCTTTCATAGCTTTATCTTTGATTTCTTCAAGCTCCATAAGTTGAGCATATCTGACGGCCATGGGATCCTCTTCTTCAAACATCTCTAGCTGATTCATGATATCAAGTGCTAGAAGCTCCATAGACACAGACAATCTTTCCTCTTTCCCATAAACTAAAATATATGGGGAGTTTCCAATAGACCTCTTGGGAGTTATTCTATCTGCCCATAAGGCATATTTTAGATTAGTGTACCAGGTCCTCTGGTTGTCCTCCATTGATCTTTTAATAATTCTTACGAGGTTCTTATTTGTAGATTCAGCCAAACCATTACCCTATGGGTAATAATTTGATGAAGTGTTCAAATAGATCTCATTCTTAACATCCCAGTCAGTTATCTTCAATCCAACAAAAACTAAAGCATTGTCTGAGGTGATTGATTTAGGCACTCCAAATATGGACACCAAATCATGATAAAAGTTTAAAATAGCAGTCTCATTGAATTCCTTCAGAGCCACTACTTAAGTCCACAAATAGTCTATAGCTGTTAGTATCCACCTGTGGCCTGCACTTGATGGTGGGTTAATGGGACCTACAAAGTCAATACCCCATCTCATGAAGGGCTGCTCTACTTGAATTGGCTGTAGAGGTAAAGCTGGCAGCCTTTCTTTGCCTACAAAAATGACACATTTTACACATTTTCTAGCCCATGCATGGGCATCCTTAAACAAGCTGGGCCAATAATATCCCGCTCTCATTATTTTCCAAGCAGTAATCCTTGGGTAAAAATGACCCCCTGCTGCTCCATCATGAAACTCATGTAGCACTTTGTCAGTCTGACCATTATCAATGCATCTTAACAACACACTATTAAAGTCTTTTCTGAAAAGGATACCATTTATTAAAACATATGGAATGGACTGCAGTCTAAAATATCTTCTTTTGGTTCTGTCTAGACCCACTGGACATTTACCAGTTTGCAAAAATTGAGTCATATTATTAACCCAACTTGTGGCCACTGCTGCTGTATCATCTTTATGTGCATCTTCAATGGTCAGAAGCATCTCCTCCTCTTTTTCTATTTCATTCTCAAAACTGGTAGCGAGCTTTTCGCTGAGTCCTCTACCTCTGACAAGCTTGGTTATCTTGATCTCCATGTCATATTCCATGACTTTGGTGATCCAACCAGCCCTTTTCTCATTTACATCCTTACCTAACAGAAACTCTTTCATGCTGGGTTGAGCAACCATCAAATGTATCTTATTATTAGAAAGAAGATGCCTAGATTTCTTGAGACTCCTTACCACTGCAAAGACATGTTTTTCAATGAAGCTATACCTCTCCTCATACTCTTCCAGCTCCTGACTAAAGAAAGCGATTGGTTGTTCAAAGCCATCACTCTGTTGCTATACCAGAATCACAGAGATTGTATCTAGACTGCCATAAGCATACAAGATAAAATCTTTGGAGAAATCAAGATTTACCAGAGTTGGTGCAGCCTATAATGCCTCTTTTATGGACTAAAAGCTGAGTTTGGCCTCTTTTGTCCAACCAAAAACTATACTCTTCTTTAACATAGATGTCAAAGGCTTCAATAGATTTGCAATGTTAGGTATAAATCTTCACAAAAAATTAATTCTGCCAATTAAACTTTGTAGTCCCTTCTTGTGACTTGGTAAAGGCAGCTCCAAAATAGCCCTTACTCTTTCTGCATCAATGGTAATTCCCTCTTTTGACACAACGTGCCCCAAAAGCTTGCCTTCATGCATAACGAAAATGCATTTCTTGGGATTGAGAGATATCCCAAACTCTTTACATCTCTCAAATACTTGCCTCAAGTGGAATAAGTGTTCAGCTGCATCTTTAGAGAAAATTGTAATGTCATCAAGGTACACCAATACCAATTTATACAGCAGACTCTTAAAAGCCATATCCATTGCTCTCTGAAAAGTAGAGCCAGCATTTGACAGACCAAAAGGCATCCTTTTGTAGGCCATGGTGCCCCATTTGGTAGTAAAAGTGGTTTTAAATTGATCTTCCTCCTTGACTAACACTTGATTATAGCTAGAATATCCATCAAGAAAGGATAATCTTTCAGAACCAACCACTACTTGCAGAATTTGTTCCATTGAGGGCAGCGGGTAGTGGTCTTTCAGGGAGGCTCTATTAATGTCTCTAAAATCAACACACAACCTAATCTCTGCATTTTTTTTTCTCACAAGGACAAGGTTGGAGACCCAAGAAGTATGCTTGATCGGGAAAATGATCTTTCCCTCGATTAGCTTGGTTAACTCTTTAATCATCAGAGGCTGATGTTTTGGATTTAAATCCCTTTGTTTCTACCTCACAGGTTTTGTACCTGGTTCTAACTCTATGGTATGCTAGGAAATATGAGGGTCAAACCCCTTTAGGTCTGAATAATCCCAAGAAAACACATCTTCAAACTCTTGACAAAGAGTAATAAAATCTCTCCTATCCTTAGGCAAATAGATTTTACCAATTTTGAGAAGCTTACCTTTGAAAATTTCCAGCTCCTCGTAATGTTCCTCTTTGACTTGCATGCTAATTTTATTCCTTTTTAGCTGATCATCAGTACTAAAAAGAGATTCCAAGGTTAGCAATCCCTTAGGCAACTTGTTTGTTCTTAACTGAACAATTTTATTATTGCCATATTGATGTTTGAGTTTATCCTGATTCATCATAGAAAACTCATCTTCTTCTAACATGAAATGTAGGATCTGCTCATCACTCTCAAAAACCTCCCAACGAATGTTATTGTCAGGGATAGAAGGCCTATCAACTATTTTCACATGGGGCTGCACCTTTTCTCTTTGAATATCACTGGGGATATCAAACTAAGCCCCAATCACAGCTAACCTATCTGCATGATAATTCTAATTTCTTGGAATAGAGATCAGATTGAAAGAATCAAACTCTTCAATCATATCCCATAACCTATGCTTATAGAATTTCAAAGTATCATTCTTCATAACATGTAGTCCTCTTACCTGATTTACAATAAGTTCGCTATCCCCAAACACCTGTAAACAACCAATTTTCCTCTTTCTTTCCCACTGCAAACCTTGGATCAATCCCTCATACTCAGCAGTGTTATTTGTGCATGAAAAAGAAAAATGGAAAGAAGAATAATATATTTCACCTTGTGGAGACACAAGCATTGCACCACAACTAGATCAATTCCTATTCCTAGAGCCATCGAAGTACATTTTCCATACTTCCTCTTGCTACTCAATCTGTTGTTCTACATTCTTTACAAGGTTTGGAATTTCTGTTTCAGGTTCATGGAGTATATATACCCCCATACCAGTTTCTTGAATGTGTCCCTCAGGATCATCTACAACATTTTCCGAGGCCCACTCCTTTAACAACACCTTTGGTATACTTTCAACTTGCAGCTCTTGAGCAGCAACAAGCTCGGGATCGTCAGAAATAATGTAATTTGCATTAACAAAACTTGGTGTATAAGGCTCTATGTGATACTAGGTAAGCAATTTAGACTTTAGGGTCACCTTTGTGCCATATCTAGTCTTGAAAAACATATGGGACCAGTCCGAGGATAAATATCCTCCTATCTTGGCTATGAACTCTCTTGACAAACACATGGCAAAATAAAGAGGCAAGTCTATGATGAATACCTCCTAGGAAATGAAAAGATTTGGGCAAGTGTGCAAGGTGAGAGTTAGATCTTTTATCACACCTACAGTGTTAACAACTGTGCCATCTAACTGAAGCACGCCTTTCTCCAGGGGTTGGTACTTCAATCCTAATTTGTCTGCAATCTGTTTTGGCATCACAGAACTACTTGCACCACTATCCACCATACAGTTATGTACTATCTTGTCTCTAACTATTAAAGACATAAAATGGAAGTGGTTTAACGCTCTTGTTTGGCTGTTTGCTATTGTCTTGGGATGAATTGGCAAGAACAACCCTAGTTGGGTCAACAGTTGCATCATTTGACATTTTTAAATCAGACAAGGCAGATTGCAACATGTCCTTTTCACCTGGGATTGCTAAGGAATCCCATATAGATATTGTAACATTCATCTTCTTCATATTTTCAATGATATTGAAAGGTGGAGTGACACTTACCTTTTGTTGTGACTTTGTAGCAACAATATCAGCCTGTAAATGAGGTTGTTCCCTTGTTGTTGCTTGAATATTTCTTTACAAAATATGGGAAATCCGGGATGTAGAAGCATCAGCAGGCCCTTTTCCTTTGTTTGTTGCTTGATCTATCTCATAACCCCACTTTTTGGCTCTTGTATTTGTTGCAACTGAGGCATCATCTCTATTCACACCACAGAATTCACCTTCCTGCCAATTTATGAAGGCAGAATCACTTTGAGGTTGCTCCTGTTGTTGCACAACCCCCTCATTAGGTGTGTTTGGCTGCGAGATTGCAACATTCTGCTCCATCAGAGCCTGATTTATCACCCCATTTGAGTAGGTTGCCTGGCTGTGTGGCTGACTGCATGGAAAACACCATTCATATTCAGCTGCAAGGTTATTCTGAATAGGGACAAGGTCCCTTACTACATTAATGGGTGCCAGATTGTAAGGCTGGAAAGGCCTCTAGTTCACATTTTGACTGGTACTCTGGTAATTGCCTTGATATGGAGGTCTGTTGGCCTGCTATGGCTAATTCTATCCTTGGTTGGGTTGTTGATAAGGCTGTCTGTTCTGGGACTGCTACTTTTTTATGTTTACCAGCTCATTCCCAAAAGTTTATAGGATGTTCTCTATTTTTTGTTGGCTATTTTTAATCTCTCTTAACTCTTGTGATGAGCTAGGAGCAGTATTTTTAGAATTGGTAGTATTTGACAATGCTGCTACAATAGGTAAAGGGGCAAAATATGGGATTGGTAAGGGCATAGAAGCTTGAATCTTAGGGAAGATGGGCACTGGTGGTCTAGGAGCTATTTTCCTAGCCTGGATCAGGTTATTTTCTGCTCTAATAGCTATTTCATATGCATCAGGTAGGCTTGTACCTCCCAATGATTGAATCATTACTGAAATATCACTATTTAAAGCTTTCAAAAAATACAGAAAAATATATTCTGATGGAGGCCTTACCATGGCAGGAATTCTGTCCCATGTCTTTTGGAATTTGAAGTTGAAATCTATCATTTGCTCCTAGGGAGCTCTCTTTATTGTAGTCATTTGTTCAACCAATGATAGGTTATCTGATTTATCTTGGAATTGTTTTTTCAATTTATCACCTAGATCATCCTAGGTTCCTATGGTCTCCACTGGTAAACTCCTAAACCATTGTAATGCTTTTCCCTTGAAAAAGGCAGCGAGCAGCCTGATGGATACATTCTCTTGGGTCACATGATGAACACCACATAGAGAAGCTACATCTCTAATGTGCTTGATTGGGGTAGTTTGATTCTCCCCTGTGAAATAGGGCAGACTCTTCAAAGCTGCCATGGGTATAACGTCATGCACTGTCAAATTCAATGGGTTGCCCCCATCAAAAGCCACAAATGGATGATTTCTTGCCATTGGAACAACTAGAGGTAGGTTTGCTTGAGTTGTTACAAGGGCTACAGGTGCAACCGATCTGAAACTTGGTGGAGTTGATTGTACTCTTTTAGAAACTGGAGTCTATACCACAGCTCTACTCTATCTTCTAGGCAGAGACAACTACAAGTAATCAAATGAACTTGACTCTGAATTTGAATTTTTCTCATAAAATGTGACAGTAGCACTAATCTACTTGTCCTTTCTCAGCATGAGTTACCAGATATGCAAAAAATTGCCTCTTAAAAGACTGATAATGCTAGTAGCATATCATAACTAGCAAAAATGATTGTCAGTCCCACCCGGCATTACAGAAACTATTGTCTCTCAGGTTCGCACCCTTGATGCAGTTGTAAAACTTTAGCAATCTGGAGAAACATGGGAATGATCTCGAAGTGTGGGACCTTGCAAAATGAGATCAGACCTCCGGAGAAGGCCAGCTTCCTTAACTAGTTATCACCTAAAATCTACTAAATTTGCAAAGGAAAAGGGAGAAGGAATGCTTTAAGATGACAGATAAAACAAAAAAACTAGAAAATAAGGGGTGATTCACCAAGTTGAATAAAAGAACCCTCATAGTTCTAAAAAAATGCACAACATAACCAGATACAGCAAGTAAACATACACAGATTTAAATGATTCTAGCAGAGGTGAGAAACAAGATGATTGAGAGGAATAATATGTTCATAGATAAACATATGCATATCCACACTAAACTAAAACTCTGTAAAAGAGGTAAAATGGCTTGCATATATTCAATGAGAAGGCATAGTTATAGTAGCAGAAAGCTCTGTTTGGAAACAGAAAGACTGAATGCTAAAAATTTTCCAACCTTTTTTACATCTCTCTCCTATGCATATATAGCATTTTCATATGACCTTAGTCGGTTACAATAAGTTTGCCCCATGGGTGCTGTCAAAAAATATCTGCCTGAAGGGACACCTACTTGCAGACATTATGGCATGAAAGATTAGGAACAAGGCAGATGGAAGATATTTTGAGTCTTTAATGCAAGCTGCTACATCGTCTATCTTCAACAATGAATTGGTGGAAGATATTTTGAGCATTGAATACGAGCAGCTTCATCATCTATCTTCAACCATGAATATATGAAGCATCTGAAACAAGGCGGTGGAGAGATATTTTTGATCATTGAATGCGAGTAGCTTCATCTACCTGTAGTAATGAATGCAACAAATATCTGCATCCTACTAAAAAATGTCGCTGAAACATCCCATAGCCAAAACATGCAAATCCAGATCCAAAATTGAAAGTGAGAATCTATCCCTCAAAAGCCCGCCAAATGAAAGAGAAGTCAAAAGCAAGAATTTTTACCTTTTTAATCATGTGAAAATTTGCCGGGACGTGGAAGATACAGGCAGTCAAAGTTGCAGTCAAACTGCACTTGTATATTGCCTCCATATGCAAATTGCCTTGTATGTTTTTCTTTGTATGTTTAAATGCATGTGTAAAGATACAATTACAACATACAATCATGGGCCTTTACTTTTGTATCACTATTTTGCATGTATGCCCCTACCACGTGTCATCACCTGATTTGCCACCGAGCTGAACTGAGAAGCATCATTGATCAAATGCATCCTCCTTATCGGGCGTTGGAAAGATCACAAACAAGACGGCCAATACATATTGTCTTGCCGACAATCCTTGTACATTCTCCTTGTATATCCAATTGTATATGCCAACATACAATCAATTCAACATGCAAACTGCGAACTCAACGCTGAATATGCCAAATTTGATTTTCAAGTCGGGTCTAGCTTGCATATTACCATTGTATCTGACCTTTGTATACCGCATATACAATGCAACTTATACATACAACTCGTAGACCCCAAAATGACCATTCGCTGCATTTGATTACCTAGTTGGATCTGCCTTGTATGTTTTTCCCTTTGTATATTTCCTTTGTATATCATAATATACAGTGCACTCAATATACAAGCCACGGACCCCACCATTGAATTTGCCAAAATTGACTTCTGGGTCAGGTCCAGCTTGCATATTGCCTTTGTACCATTGCCTTGTATATCACATATACAAGGCAAATATACAAGCAAAACATGTAAGTCGAGCACTTATACATTGCAAACACTTCACTTCGGCATATGCATGTATCCTTTGTATATCACTTTGTATATGACCCTTTGTATGTGTGAACATACGATGCAAAATATACAAAGGAAAACATGCATACAAACCTTGCATACAAATGTGCATTTGAACTTTTACACGCCCCTTGTATGTTGCGTCTGCATATTCCCTTTGTATATCGCAACATACAAATGCGAACATACAAGCAAAAAGATGCATACAAATGTTTGTACCTTTATCGACTAGAATGCATATTCCTCTTGGGTCTGAGGCTTGCATCTTAGGAATGTATATCGTATTGTATGTGCAGATTGTATGTTCAAAGATACAATTGCATATGCAATCGGTGGGCCCCATCCTTTGCATCTCCTCCTTGTATCTTTTCTTGCATGCGCTCTTTGTATATTCTTCTTGTATATTCCCTTTGCATATTGCAAATGTACATTCAACTTCATATCTTGTCGATGTATCTTTACATTGCATATGACCCTTGTATCTATGAATGTATATTGTGCTTTGTATGTCAGCCTTGTATATGCATCGGGTATTGTATCTTTCGCCCTTGTATCTTTTCCTTTGTATGTGCGATTGTATGTTTGAACATACAATGCAAACATACATTCATACCTACATTCCACCCCTTGCATATCCCCTTTGTATATGGTACCTTGTATCTCACCGATATACATTCTCTTTGCATATGTGAACATACAATGGTGAATGTACATGTGAACATACATTCAAAAATGCATCTACAAATACTAAGTATAAAATTGAGATTTCTCTGCGATGGAAAGCACTTGAAGACAAAGGGTTTATGGGTTTTTCTAGGTTTTCAGCAAAGATTCTCAAGGTGAGACTTTCTAGGATTTTTGACAAGGTATAGCATAAATATTTGAAGGATTTAAGACTTGTAGATCATTTCTAAAGGATTTTTAAGGAAAATACAAGGTGAACTATTTAACTCTGCACATAGGAAAATAGGTCAACACATGCACATGAAACAAATAGATTAGATAAAAATAATGAAGTTCAGTGATTGTTTCTCTTTCAATTCCTCTTGCATGTGAATGATGTTGATCTGATCAGTGCATTATAGGCAATGTATTATGCCTCTTCTGATAGTCATATTGAGATCTCATAACCGGAGCTCTAATAGGACCTTTTCCAAATTTTGTAGATTCTTATCAGAGATCAGGAGCAAGGACAGGAGGCATCCCCAGAGATCGAAGAGACTTCAAGGCAATGATGGCTATGACTTTCTCTCCTCTATCTTTCAATGCATAGTATCTTTCTTATATTTACATTTGTTCAGCTATTCGCACTACTTGTGTGGGACATTTGATCTATCATTATTTCTTTTAATGCAATGTTTATCCTTTTATGTATCTCAATTTGTAAATGAATAATTATTGTAGTGAATGAAATACTTATCTCTCCTGTGAATGTTTTGTAATGCAATGAATGATCTGAAAATATTTTCTTTTCTTGAACCACTGAACTGCAATATCACTGAATTATCCAACTATGCAAACAACTTACAATAGAAAATGTTAAAAACTTCACTTTTAAAATGAAATTGTTGAACCAGCTCCACCAGTTTGAGCTTTAAGTGAAAAATGCTAACATTTCTGGCAACTTCTGCTACATGCTTGCCTGCTAAGCATCAGATCAGTTGCCTTGAATATCCATTGGGCATTGAGTCATACTGTTCTCTTCTCAAACTTAGAAAACATTGAAATTCAATTCATCCAACCAATCCAAACAGCAACAGAAAACTAAAAACAAACTAAGCCGAAAGCAAACTAGAAGGCCCTGGTGGCTGGAAAACTTGTACAGTTTAGGGAAACAAAAACTAACTAAAAGTAAATGTGCACTAAGCACTTATTAACTAAAAACACTATTCTAACCTACTCTAACCAACCAAGGAAGCTAGTCAAACAAAACCATTTACTGATTGGGTGAAATAGCTGCCCTTTCTACAAAATATTCAATGTTTCACATAATTTTGGATAGCTACATGAAAGAGAACAATGCTTGAAAGACCATGAACTAGATGTACCACATGTTGAAGAATAATATATATAACATTACTAACCTATTGATTTGGAACAAAAATAGTACTATTTTGAGGTGGCAGAATGCCTTGAGTTTGCTCTTCTTCGACTGCACTGTCATGTTTAGGCTCCATCCTAGAAAGATGCCTAATTGGGCATCCCTTTGAGATGATGAATTGAAAACTTTCATTTCTGGTTTCTCCTCCAGGGATTGTTTCTTCCACCACAATCTCCTTGATCACTTGATCATATTGATCATAGACCTTTGTCTTGAAAGGTGTGAAGCTATCAAGTGTTAGAGAAAAAAATTTCAATGACAGTTGGGAATAAATCCTCTTGATGAATGATCTCATCATGTAATGTATGCTCTAACTTATCCTCATAATGGATTTCAAAACACATACCTTCAACATCAACCTCTTGATCCTGCTTATTATCCTCATCATTTACTGGCTTGGGCTCTTGATTACTACAAGAGATCAACAGAATAGCAAGCTCTCTACAAGCTGAACAATTAGGATCCTGACAATCAAGTATGAAGGTGTCTTGGATAGGTTGATCATCTTCAGCTAATCGAGTTGATTGCTCATCAAGGCAAGCTACCTTACTCTCATTCATGTTAGCTTCTTCATTATAGTACAATGGGAGCTCTGAGAACAAATTAAATGCCTCATCCTCACAAAGAATCTGATCTGATTCAACCTTGTGTTCAGCCCAGTAGTCAAGGTCTTCATACAAAACAATCATGCTAGATTCAGAAACCAAATTGTCTCTTTTCTCTTCAAACTTAAGTAAGGTCTCAGTCTCATCATTGCCCTTTCGAAACAACAGTGCATTTTTTGTAATACCTTCTGGTTGTCCCATATTGGTTGATAAGTTTGATTCTTGCTTGTCTTCATCATCTGCTACATAAGCAGGTAGCTGATCAAACAAGGAAATTGAATCATCTTCCTTTTCTGGTTCATCCTCTATTTGAATTTTGACAATTTGTCTTTTCAATTGGAGGCTTTCACCTTGTGACTTTTACTCCCTGTTTTCATGCATCTTATGAAAAACATTAGAAAATTTTTCAAAGGAATCAAAATGTAGAGGATTCAGGGTCATATTTGAATCAACTTGCTGTACACAAACAATAGAAACCCTTCCATGTGAATCAGTGATGAAGGGGGTAAATCATAAAACACACAATAACATAAATTGCACACAGAAAATAGAATGATATTTTATTAATATGGGAAAAAATATTACATTATAGAAGCTCAAATACAATCAGAGGATGAAGCCCCTACAAGCTGCAACACATTACAGCTCCCTCTCTCGAAACTCTGGAATCTTCAGCCTTCTGTAATTCCCAAATCAACTAGGGTTTCTAATTTCCCGCCTTTCTTGACTCTACACCTTCCCCCTTAACTCTACTACCCTAAGGGTTCCCAAAAATGGTTATATAATAGCTTTCTAAAAAGGTATTATAATTGAAAATCCAACGGTCGGATCGAAAGTTATGGCCCCGCAAAGTTGACCTATTTTTGGAGGGAGATGTAAATTTTGAAATTAAGCTGATGGTCAGTTTCCCACCAAATTTCGGGCCCATCCGGAGCCTCTAAGTGCCTCAAATTTGACTTTGGATATTTCAATAGGATTTTTAGAATTTGAAATTTTAATATCTCACAAATGACAAATGATATTGAAGTGATTTCTTCACCATTAGCTTCAATTCACCATTCTAGAGGTCTGTGTAAGATTTTGTATCCAACTGTGCACAAATGCAAACTTACTAAAAAATAGTAACCCTACCAAATTTAGCCCTTATTGAAAAGAAACAACATTTTTTTTGGGTTGATGCAAGATTGCTCTTACACCCTAGACGCTCCTGCATCAATTAGCCTCTTGTGCTAGTTGATTTTCTAAATTTTTTTATCATTTTCTACAAAACAAGGAAGCTCTTTAGTGCAAACATTGATAGATTCATTAGGAGGAGTCTTTTCTTGTTCGATCTTCTTCTTCTCTAACTAATATTGATCCATAGTTATAGGTAATAAATTTACCCTTCTAGCTTCTTTCATGGTGAGTGATTCATTTTGTAAGACAATTGGTCCATCTTTACAAAGGTGAATAGTGATAGGATAATCCGATTTGTCAGGTTTGGGGAACTTGGGGAGTTTCTTGAGTTTCTTGGAGGAAAAGAGGCTCTTCAAGTGGCTAGTGTACAACTACATTAGGCTGAATATGACTATTTTCCTCAACCTGCAAGGGGTGAAGGCTTCTAAAACTTGGGATTTCAAGCTTGAGATGCTGGTTTGGAGAATTAAGGACCTTATTCTGCCTAAAACTCAAAATCTCAACTTTAGGAGCTTTAAGAGTTTCATTCTATCTGAAACTTAGAAATTTATACTTATGTACCTCTTCTTGAGCAGGCTATTCAGGAACAATAGGAGCTGCTTGGGCTTGAACAAGCAAAATCTTTGTTTGTGCAGCTACCTCTCTCTCAAGATTGTCTTCAAACTGTCTCTTTTGTATCTCACTCCTGATCAGAACCAAAGGTCTCACAGAGTGGCTGCTCTGACTATTGAAAGTAAACTTGGTGATTCAACTCTTGCAGCTGCAAATCATACTCTTCATACTACCTTGCTTGAAATCCCCCTCCTTGTTGATACTGATAACTCTTTATGTTTGTAATCTCCAGCTCAAACTGTGTTCTTTGTGCCTCCAACTCCTGCTCATGAAGATAGGCTTGATAAGCTAGTTCCTCCTAGTGCTGATTATACTCAAGCTCCCTCTTAATCTCCTCCATCTGCTTTCTAAAGTCTAATAGAATGTCATTAAGCTCCTTCATTCAAGAATTTTGAAGTTGATTGGAAGATTGGATAGGAATAGGCATGCGGTAAGCATGCTATGTATTTTGACTAAAACCAATATCATGGCCACTTGTGTATGGTTGGTAAGGAGATTGAGTAGGGGTGGGTGGGTGGCAATTATACTATGCATGTTGGTTTTGAAGAGCCATGGGATTAGAAACAACATCTTGATAGGTCTGATATGGTTGATAAGGGGCCCTATGGACAACATTTTCATAGTATGGTGGTGGATATTCATACTGCCTATGAAAATCTAACATTTCTACTCATATGCAAGCTAGAAAATGGGATGAAAAGATGATTTTTATAACATACCAGCACTTGATCATATCGAAACATGTAGATCTTGATTCAGAGTCACCAAATGTGTTTGATTTTTTGCCTCCAAAGGCTATGGTCACTTATACACACACCAAATATCAGTGATATATGAACATATTATTGGACTAAAATAGTCCAATCTATCCTGATCTTGTTTCCTTAAGCTGAATGCACTAGTTCTGCATGTAAGACCAGAAGATTAAGTCACTGGGTATACTTGTAAAAAGCCTCCAAAGGCTGGAACACTGCTACATATATTAGAACAACAACTTTAAGAATTGAAAAACTTCTCTAAAAACACTTTTAGAGTCCCACCTAGCATGCCAAAAACTGTTATCAATCAGATATGCACCCTATGCTAAGCTTACAAAAGACTTAGCTATTTGTTGACACATGGAAACACTCTCAAATTGTGGGTGATCTGTGTTGAGAGTGAATATCAAGAGTGAGCTGGTTCTCCTTATGATTTTTTCTAATCTAATGACTTGTCTGAGAAAAGGGATGAGAAAAGTGTACTGGAATAAATAACTAGCATAAATCTCTAAGGCGATGCACGAATACTAAACTCCTATCAGATCTTACTCACAATCAGACTACAAAACTTTAATCTTCACAACACTTTGACTCTACCTAATTCATAAATATTTCACATGAAGGTTCAATTAGAACATGACATGCAACCTGAATCAAGCAAAATAATTGCATAACTATCACAAAATCAAGACAAAATAGAGGATAAATACTTATCACAGTGCAATATCAAATCAATTTTACAAAAGTAGAGGCAAAAGTGAAGGAAAACTGCTACTCTATAAACTGAAGGAATAATGAGTACATAGACTAGAATACAACACTCTCAGTGTGAGAGGAAGACTCTGATATCCTGAACTCTGATCTCTACTACTACTCTTCTAAAAACTAGAACTCTGGAACTGATGAAAAGAACTATCTCTTTGCCATATATCCTGTGAAGTGATCCTCCCCAAAAGAAAGCTAAAAAAGCTCCTAAAAATAGATATAGGAATAATTTTCGTGCTCCTCATAAAAGTAAAAAATAAAGCCTTCAAATCACCTCCAATCTATATATGAAAGCTACCAAAATCTCCCTCAAGGTAGACCCCACCAAAAATCTACTTTATCTGCCCAAGTAATCTCAATTTTTGTCCATATCTGATGAAGAGAAAGAAAAATAAAGAAAGCAAGATTTCATTTACTTTATTTGCCTCTAACTGCTTAAAAATAGATTTGATTTTAAAGCAATTTATAAACTATTGCTTTAAAATAAAACTTTACAATGTTTGCAATTTTAATCTATATCTATATTCGATTTGATTTTTTCTAAAAATAATGGTACATGGCTTATAATTTTGCCAAGTATTTACAATACATATCAGTTGATTTTTCTATAAAAAATCATAAAAACATCAAGGCATATATGGGTGTTTTTGCGAAAAAAAAAATGAAAGGCCTTCAAGGCCTACCCTTCTTCAAATAGCCCTGCAAGACACTAAGGGCAGCTGATGTTCTCCTCCAAGCACCAAAGTGAGCTTAAGGCATCCATTCCTAGGCATGGTGTATTTCAAGGTGACCATGGGCATTTATTAATGATTTATGCCAAGTGGTTAAGGGGTCTTTGCATATTTATTCTAAGTCATGGTGACTTAGGGCCCTAACACCCTCAGGGGTATTAGTCATAATTTTGAAAGTTAAAAGAATGTGATAAAAATGCCAATTGAGTTAGGTCTCCATCGAAACCCTAACACAAAACCAACCTCACGCTATCTTATCAGGCTCATTTTGAATTTGTATTTGGTAGAAAATAGGGCTCTGCAGCTACCTTCAAACCCTAGGGTTTCACCTTGAGAACCTTCAACTTCTTGGCGTTTCTGAGCATGATTTTCACTAGTCTTATACATAAAATAAAGGTAAACACTATCTGATGCAAATATTTTCATTACTCCTTGATTTCTTTCATTTTCTGAAGTGAAAATGGATTTTGATCTGTGGATTTTGCATTATTCTCTGATAGGTTTCATGACTCTTTGCTTCTATATAAGGGTACCTTGTGATCCTCTACCACGAGCTGCCATTGTTAGGGTTTGAATTGAAGATAAACGCTTTCATTGTTCGCCATTTCTGAGTAGCTTCCATGCAGTTTATACAAAGAAAAGAAAGGTAAAAGACCTTTAGCCACATATATGATCTATTCTTCTTTACTTCTGAGGTCCATCGTTGGGTTTTCTCTGTAACTATGACTTAACTGGGGCATTTTCTTGTGTATGATGCTTTGTGCCTGATCTATGTTTTCCTTTCTTGAAAGACCATGGTTGTATCATTATTTCTAAGTTTGACATGCTTAAAATACTTCTTTCCTCTATGTATATAAAACTTCTAATTTGAAACTAAGGTTTGTGAATAAAGATTTAAAACCTTAAATGGGTTACTCCTTCACTGGCCACGGCTATACACCTATTTATGATATTTATTCAAAATCAGCTATAGATTGGAACTCCATTTATTTCTTGTAGATAAGTTTGTTATTTTGTGAACACAAATGGGTTCGACCCATAATGAGGAAACTTCGTATGTATATAAAACTTCTAATTTGAAACTGAGGTTTGTGAATAAATATTTAAAACCTTAAATGGGTTACTCCTTCACTGGCCACGGCTATACACCTGTTTATGATATTTATTCAAAATCAGCTATGGATTGGAACTCCATTTGTTTCTTGTAGATAAGTTTGTTATTTTGTGAACAAAAATGGGTTTGACCCATAATGAAGAAACTTCGTATCTGGCAGTGTATAAAATCTCATATGCTTTTGGAAACTTGCAAAACAAAGCATTTCCTTGCATTTTTATCATCACAAAAATGTGCCTTTCTACAGGCCGCGGGATCCATTTATGACATTTGAGCATTATTTCTGAGTTTCACTGAACACTGTTGTTCTGTAAGGTTATTATTAGACCACTGCACATTTGAAGACTGCAACTTGGAAAGAGTTTCCCTTATTCTGGCTATGACTGGAGGCAAACCATCAGATGTATATTTTTCAATGAAACTTGATAAGGGTTTGGTTGTACCCATTCACTCTTATATTCTTTCTCTATCCTCACTTGTTCTTGATGTCATGAAAGCATGTAAATATTTCATTGCTCCTTAATACTTATGCAATAATATCTCTGTAGCAATGCATATCATTTAGCTGATGGATAAATTCAATTTGTAAAATATATACTTGGCATTGATTCTGTATATTAGAAAAAAATGGATTTACAAATGGAAATGATCAAACAATGAAATGCATAACTTAAACCCAAATCATTCAATACCTCAAAGATGCAAGATGAATTGTTTGATTGATTTAATATGTTGGTTTCTCACAATTCGGCAGCATAATATTTGTATAGGTTTGAGATGATAGATGGAAGATTGATAGATGGAAGATGATGATGATAGATGCAAAGGCTCTAATGTGATTTCAACAGCATAAGGATACTCCAACTCAATGCTTTCTCTTGCAAATGGCTTGTGAGGGGGTTGATTTATAGGAAAGGCTTGGTTTAAATGGATGGTTGAGATCAAAAGGCTAAATGATTGATGTGGATGGCCAGGATTGATTACTTATTCCCGCTCTTCAAGGGAGTTGTAGTCATGTGACAAGTGTCAAAGGAGATAGGGTTCATGTGTGATTGTGTACACAAATACTAAAATTAGGTCCCATTAGTTGTACATGTGAAGGATAAAAGTTGTACTACCAAACATGATTTAATTAAGAGGTGGACAAGTGTTGGAATGAGGTGAGAGGTGAGTACTTAATTCAAATAAAATATTTGAATTAGTTGGGATATGTGAGGGAAATTAATTAAATAAATAATTAATTGGAAAGTGGGATTATGAATGTGAAATTATTTAAATAAATAAAAATTATTTAATTAATTGGCTAAGTGGGATAAGGATGGGATTAAAATGGTATTTTAATTAAATAAATAAAATTTATTTAATTAATTGGCTAATGGATTAGTGGAATTAGGAGTGGGTTTAGGACAAAATGCTACATGATGTCTACATAATGTTTTTGACTAGGTGTTGCAAGACATGGACAAATTTGGGATAATTTTGGGTGTCTACATTTTGCCCCTCTTTGAGATGATGTTTGAGATGTTAAGATTTATGTTAGAGTAACATCATTTCAAAGAAGCTAAGGTATGGATAGAGAAAAATGGATGAAAGTGAGCAACCGTGATGTTTGATATAGCACTAGACATTATGCACCAAGGTATAAGGACTAGGGTGACGATGTGTCTTGTGCCCCAGTGTAATACAACCTTGTCTAGATACAAGATATGAATATTAGCTAGATTGATACTAATTTGATAAAAATGCAAGATAAATGATAACACACACAAGCAAGCAAGCAAGCATGCACAAATGATTCAAAAACAAACAAGGTATTGCCCCTGTCAAGCTGTAAACAAATGATTAATTGTTCGATTGTTGATAATTGAGAGTGTTGTCATGGCGGGGAAAGCTATATCCCTAGATCAACACAAGGTTATTTGCTGAGTTGCTTGACTAGTTGGTTGATTGATTTGGCCTACAATAAGGCTAGGATCAAGACCATGGATTGCGTTTGGATAACTTGGTTGGATTGATTAAGTTGATTGGTATGGATTAAGGATTGACTTGCACTAGGATTTTATTACTTTGGATTGATTTGATTTGATGAAGGATGATTAGATTGAAGGAAATGGATTGATTCAATGATAGTTTGATTGGAAGAAGTTGTTTATTGATGATATAGAAGATAGATGATAGAAGAAATGATGAGGGAAGAAAGAGGAAAATTGCCTGTGCCTGAATCTAGGCACTTCCTTCGTACTCCAAACTGCCTACATACCCTTTATCCATGGGATCAAGGCACTTAACGATGGAAATGAGATGTAGTTCTGATCGTTTATTGATGAGATGATGAAAATAGATTGAATTGATCAAGTTATGGATTCATGAAATGTTAATGATGGGATGATAATGTGGTGGATTGAGCTACTTTTGATTTACTGAAGTGATTAGATTTGTTTCGATTGGATTAGATGTGATTAAGCTGATTTGCTTTGGTGTTGATGCTAATGATTGATAGTGATGGTGTGATGATTGGAGTATCTACTCAATCTAAGCATAAGCAAGTGTTCTCAGTGTGCTCAAAGATGTAAAACAAACAAGGTATTGCCCTTGTCAAGTCATAAACCAATGATTGATTGTTTGATTGATGATGATAGTGTTGTCATTGCGGGGAAAGCTATATCCCTAGAGCAACACAAGGATGATGTGGGAATGATATATCCCATTGATGATGATTGATTGGGCTCATGACAAGATTAGGATCAAAACCTTGTTGATTTGATTGGATAATGTGCCTTGATTGATTAGCTTGCTTGATATGGATTAGTATGACTTGTATTTAAGATCATTGCTTAGATTGATTTGATTGATATGATTAGAAGAAGTGATTGATTGAAATGGGTGAATGAATGTTATTGATAGGAAGGATTGATGATGATGATGATGATTTGATTTTGATTAAATATTGATGCAGTGGATTGTTTTGGATGATGTGATTGGTTTTATTGCTTGGATTTTTGTTGGATATTTAATTTTTTAGATTTTTTGACATATTTTGATTTTTTTGGATTTCTGGGGAATATTTTGATTTTTTATTTTTATTTTTGGGGAATATTTTGATTTTTTTGGATTTTTGGGGAGTATTTTGATTTTTTTGGAGTTTTTTGAAATGCTTTGGAAAATGCCAATGGATTTACAATTTGGGTAGCCTTTGTGCTTGATACCAATGACAAGGGAAAACCAAGTCTAGATGAAAGGATGGGCAATTAGTAAATGTGACGGCAAGATCATGAGAGTTGGATGGGATGGAAGGTTCATGATAAATGGGTGGATAAGAGGATAGGCTATAGCGGAAAGCTCATGATAAATGGATGGATACAAGGATAGGCTATGGTGGATGGATGTATGCCTAATGATAAACAGATGGGTAGGATATAGTGGAAAGCTCATGATAAATGGATGGGGATAAGCTATAAGACAGAAAGCTCATGATAAGGGTATGCCATAGTGGATAGATCATAAGGAAGCTAGAATGTGATCTCCAAAAGGCTATGTTGCATAGGAAGAACTTGCCCCATTCTAAGTGGTAATGCTTAGGATTTTTACATGACAAGGCTCATGAAAATTGGATGATAAGATTGGATTTTACATGGTGCTTATGATGATAGGATGACATGATGGATTGGTTTAAATGGGATGGATAAATGGTCAATGGATAGGACTTGGTTTGGAAAGAAGGTATGTCAAGAAATATCCAAACATGTTTCAACATTTTGTCCCTATGTCTTCATCAAAATCAAAAGGAGGAAGGATGGATAAATGGGTTCAATAGGATAGGCATGTTTATGTAATGGCTAAGGATGGTAGGATGGTATGGTAATGGTAGGACATGATAGGTTGGAAAATGATATAATGGGATAGATAGTTTGGAAATGGATAGGCTAGATGAGACAATGTGCCCCCAAGTGTAAGTGACATAGAAGATCAACCTACACATGATGCCTATTTGCCAGGTTTTCATCATGGTACTTATCCAATGTGCCTATTTACCAGGTTTTCACCGTTGGATGAAGGGATTTCTCTTTACTTTTTTGATTTTTTGATTTTTTTCCTTTTTTAGATGGGATGACAATTACACATGGTGCCTGTTTGCTAGGTTTTCACCATGATAATGGATAGGAGAGACTCAAGTGTCTAGTGCTATGAAAGGTGATAGTGTCCCATTAGAGATGGATGATGTCTTCACATGGACCATGTCATTATGCTCATAGATGTTGTTAGGGGAATGCATGGATGGGAGATGGAGTAGGTAGATATTGGATGATGAAAGGTTTATGCAAGGATGGGGGATAGTGGATTATATAGGCTTATGGAATGGAGATGGATGAAAAGTTTATGCCAAAGCATGGACCATAGGAAGGTGATTGGGGAGATATGTAGGATAATGGATGAAGGATGGGGAGATGAGGCATGTGGGAATGTTTTGGAATGGAAGGGAACCATGACCAACGGTTGCATACACCTTGATAAACATTGAAACTTTTAGTGAGACGGTGGTGTAGGAAGCAATGGAGATGTTTGTGTTGTGATGTTCACAACACGCCCCATTTTACTCCTTAGCAAAATGAGGACCCCTGCTATTGCTTTTTTTGCTTTCACTTTTTGTGTGTTGTTTTGCTTGGTGGTAAAGGGAAAAAGAGGGGTTAAGATTGTAAACTTTGTTAAAAATATAGAAAAATGCATTTTTAGTACTAGGGCATGATATGGTTGGATTCCTTGTGAAAAATGAGCTAGGGTTCCTTTTTGAACCATCTTAAAATTCACCATATTTTGCAAGTTATGATCATTTTGGTAAAATGTACATTCAGGTTTGTATATCGCTTTGTATATACAAAGTCATTTGTATATACAAAGTCATTTTATACTTAGTCGCTTTTACAGTCACGTTAATATACAAGGTTAAATGCATAATGGGTCACTTGCATATTGCACATACAATGCCCTTTGTATATCGCTTTCGTACACAAGGCCAATTGTATTTTCTTTTTCCTTATATGCATTTTAAATAAAAGGCTTTATGTATACATACAAGAGGGATCCGAGGTAACTCAAAATTGAAATGAATAGGTATTTCAGTTCCGTTGCATATATCTCGCGTTGTATGATTGGCAGGTCAAAATATACAAGGTAAAATATACATTGATAATATACATGGCACGGAATTCAACTATTATGAAACAAGGCTAATTTGTTGTATGTCTGCATGCTTGTATGTTTGAGTCACATACAACAATATACACAAGTGCACTTATACAATGGCAGAATCCAAAAGGGTTTTAGGTAGTGTTAAATCATTGTATAATTCTAGGTTATATATTGGCAAAATCCAAGGATGCATACAATGTGGAATTCAAAATAGATCAAGATTTAGTTAAACACTTGTATCAAATCCGAATGTATATGCAAAGATACAAGTACTTTTCCATCGAAAGACATAGGAGTGAAAGTGCGTGGGTCCCAAAGCTCATCGGCCTAGCTTCTACCATCGGCAATGTCTTGGATTTGTCTCAGTGACAGGTTGCGGTCTCTCCGATGAGAGACTCTTTGGTATAACATTGGATATCGGTAGTGTTTGAAAATGTCTCGCCGATGGTTATGGTTACGCCGATAGAACTTTGGGTGGTGGTCGGTAAGAGTGTGGCCAACAAGTTTTGCATCGGCCTAGCTTCTACCATCGACAATGTCTTGGATTTGTCTCAGTGACAAGTTGCGGTATGTCCGATGAGAGACTATTCGGTATAACATTGGATATCGGCAGTGTTTGAAAATGTCTCGCCGAGGGTTATGGTTACGTTGATAGAACTTTGGGTGGTGGTCGGTGAGAGTTTGGCCGATGAGTTTACATTGACCAAACAATGATGATCGGTAGGAATTTTTCTTGCCATGCCCATAAGGAATATCACGCTGAAGACAAGGCCGAGAGGAAGAAGGGACTTGGCCAAATAAAGGGTGGCATCGGCCAGACGAGGCCGATCAGTGGGAAATGTTTTGGCCGCACCGATGGAAGGAGGTCAGCTCGATGAAAGAAAAGAATTAGCCAAACGAAAAGGCCACATTAGTGTAACAATGGTTATTGGCCAAATGGTTTCTACTCTCACTGATAAGGAGTATCATGCCGATGATAGAAAAGAAACATACAAATTGAATAAAAGGGCTTCATCGGCATAACAAAGGTAATCGGCCAATCATTTTCTGGACTCGCCGATAAGGAATATCACGTCAATGGGCTAGAAAGGGAAGAGTGATAGGGTTTTTTGGGCATTTTTTGAGGCCCGGATGAATGTTTCTGGTCAGCGATGGTTGACCTGATCATTTTCTAGCACTGTGCATGCATTTTGGAAATTCAGATCCCGAATTCGGCCAAACAAAGGTGATTAGCTGGAAATTCTAAACTCGCACCAACTATAGGAACTCACACCGATGGTAAGAAATAAAATGCATGCCAACATGAAGAGATATACAGAGTATAACAGAGAGGATATAAAATCAAGAGGGATAGGTAGATTTTGAACTGACTATGAAAGAGGAGAGATTGAACATGCCACTACTGCAATTAAAAATCAAGTGGAAGATGCATTAATTACTATAGCTAGCACACCTTGAACTCTCTGACTAGGTAATTGCTTGACGTGTTAACCTGATATAGTTTTTTAATCCATTTTTGTTTATTTGCAGGTTTGCAGTCATGAAAGGAGCTGAAGTTTAAATGGCAATGACATCATGAAGGAGACCAGATCTCAGGAGCAGAGGAAGATTAGGATAAAGGGCAAGGAAGTCAAGGGTCTTCAAATGAGAAGATAGAATGTGGCTGAAAGCATCATCACGGCAGACAACAGAAGTTATTGTTAACCTGCTAGGCTTTCTAGAAGGGCATATTTCACCTGGATTTGACACTACTGAGAGATATTTTTGGAAGACTGGTTCACTAGCATTTATTGTTGTAACCAGAGGTTTGAACCAGGGGTGTAAATTAGGATTTTTGGGCTATATTGAGGACAATCAAAGTCTATATATTGTGCCTCTCTACACTGTAATACTTTACACAGGGATTTTAGCATTTTACCAGAATTGTAAATTCTTTCTGAGCATAGTTTAGTTTAGAGGAGGTCGCCTGTTGTCTAGAATAAGGAATGGAGGGAACATTTGGCTTCCTTACTGTATCTGTAAAGCTTGTAAGTTTTCTGTAGTTCGGTCAATGAAGCTAAGAGTCATTCAGACATTGTATATCTTATATGACTGTCTGTTTCTAATACAATTGAATCTGGAATTCTACATCTATCTTCTGAGTGTTTTCCTGCTCTTCTTTGTGTTTGAAACATTTCTCTTAGAGCTCGCAATCTTAGGTGTATGTTTGTGAAAATGCTCAGAACTTACACTTAAGGTTTTTTCTATGGATTTGATCAAGTTACTGTATGATTTATAAAGTGCATAACAGAACAATTAGATCCTTTGGTAGAATGAATGAAGTTTAGATTAGATCTTTCTAACTTTTCCCAACCCATCTGAAATACTTAGCTGAAAACGTAGAAATTTAAAGGAAGTTGTCTCAAATTTGAAAGAAGTACGCATAACAGAGTTAAAAGTAGATAGTTTTCATAAATATTTAAGAGGAGAAAGCTGCAATAATCTGAGAAGACTATTTAAAGTTTTGCAGCATAAGTATAAGTTTATGCAAAAGGTATGAACAACATATTGACATTTATTAATCTTTTGCATAGTTTGAATCCAGTAACCCAACAAGAAACCCTAAATCACGTAAGGCCCCTTGAACATTATAGATTCACATTGACCAACTGAATTTGCCCAACAGGTCAAGACCTGACCATATTAAACTTGGGATTAAGTGAATCTTAACTGATTCCTTCATATCATTCAAGTTAGTTTTGGTTCATTTTATGTGAATTTTAACTAATTGTTATGATTGCATCAAAACAATCACTAACAGTTTCTCTGGCACTAGAAGGAGGGCCTGATATGATTTACGGTTAATTTTCTAAGTTTTAATTCTTTTTTCATGAGATATGTCAGGTCTCATAGAATTTCAAAAGCCTAAAAGAGGTGAAAACAGGTCCCAGTTTCAATGGACTCATATAGGGATAGTTTTCATATTGACATTCCTTTATTTCAAAAAGCTTTAAATAGATAACTTTATCCTAAAAATTTATATAGCTATGGCTTATTTGGAAGGTGTAGGATACATAAGTCCATAGAGCATGGTGAAATTAATTGTCTGGCTTTTCTTACAAGGTTAGATTTATATTTAAAAGGGCTAATCTCTCTCTTAGATGTGTATAAGGCTGAAAGTTGGCAGGAAAATGCAGAGATTATTGAGCGACAGGAGGATGCAACATCAGCAGTCATTAATTGTTCAGAGAATACAAAGATGGAACCAATGCTAGAAATAAAGGATAGTAAAATCTTTTTTCTGGAATCATGTGATGGTAAGAAAAATGATCTACTCTCTTGTTAAGATCCAAGTGTGATTAAGATTAGTGAAAGGTATAAATATCCTAAAAAATATAGGGAGGAAATCACAGCTCATGTACATTTTCTAGATGATAAGCAAAAAGGATTTAATGAAAATGAAAAGAAAAGTGAGGTTCATCTTGATGCATTTGATAAATATATGGAATTACTAAGGAATACTTGTCAAAAGGAAATCTCTGGATCTGACCTAAAAAGTTTTAACGAAGATGATTTGGCAAAGAAATGTAAACAAGCATTGGCAGAATTAAAGTGCACTAAAATTGATGAGGTTCCTATTATAGTAACTAATGAAGTCATAGAAAAGAAAATAAATCCTAATATCATAACTGACTTCTTTAAATTAAATGATCAAGTTCAAGATTGTTACAGGTCAATAGAATCAGACTCCACACTGGATGATAGAAGTGAGTTATGTAGTGAACAATTCTTGAAAATGGAAGGTACAAAGGATCATGTTATTGTTGTGCATAATCAGACATCACCCTAGCATTATTTTGAAAATGAAACATGCGAGTATTCCTATCAATCTAAAGATGTTGTCCCACCTTTACTCTCAAGTGATCTAGAAATGATTAATTTCTGTATATCAGGTTATGATGATAAATATACTCACTTAAGTGCTAATGTGCAGGGAAATGATGAGAACATTGAGAAATTTGCTGAATTTGAGGATAAACTAAACATCCATAATGAAGGAACAAAGCTAGATAAAGTGAAGAAATGATACATCTAGAGTCATTCATCTTTCAATTTGAAGAAGGACCTGAGATGGAGCTAGGCAATGAAAGTATAAAGTTAAATGGAGAGCTAGCTATCAATGAACACACATCTCCCACAGAGCCAGAGATACATCAGGTTGTCTCTTTCCTTTCCGCAGTGAATAATGTTGAATACTATTTTGATTATGGAAATTCAAGAGATAGAACATGCATATGGATTAGTCATGAACATGATGAGCTGCCTCAGTTACTAGTCATTGAGAGCTATTCTGATAAACACAATGAGTCTAGAATACAAGTTTATTTTTAGAATTCAAAGATAAATCTGCTAGGATGAGAATCATAACTAGTACCCTGATACTCTTGCACAATCTAAGGAAATATACAAGTAGGGGTGTTTTGGGATCTTTTCCTGGGTTCTGTTTGCCTTGTAGAGGCTTGTATATAGTTTGGTAGAGTAGTTGTTCTATTTTCTTTTGTTGTTTTCTTTTAGGTTAGTTGTTTGTGTAGTTTTGTTTTCTGTTTCTTTCTGTTTGTTGTTTTCTTTCTATTCTTTTGTTTATACAGTCTTCTTTTTTTTCTTTTGTTTTTCTTGTACAACCTGCTGTTTGGTTCATTTTTTCTCCTTAGCAGGGATCTTTGTTTTACTTTAGAGCATTAAGGAGAAAACTAACAACCATGGAAAATAGTATAAAATTCAGAATATTCAAGTTAATTATTTGCAATTTATACATAACCTTTTGTGATTGTCATGAATGTAGAGAGTTGTTTTACTTGTTAAATTCCGTATTCAATAATAGTGATTGAGAGTTCAAGAGAGGTTTCTCATGATGACACACCTAAAATCCTTGGGTTTTTGAACCTACCAGTGTAGATATTAGGTGAAAAATCTGAGGTCACCCTTGCTACCATTACAATTCTCAGCTTAATTTCAGCAAGTGTTCACTCCTTGCATCATTAAGTTACAACTGCAATATCTTGTGAAATCTCTTTCAAAAATTAATAAAATATAAAATATAAAAATGAATAAAGTGGATTATACTAAAAATCTAGATTAAGCCATCTAAGTAACTCTACCGGGGCTATAGACGCTCGCTAGCAGTGGGGCTCTACTTAGGAGAATTGTAACGATAACCTTGCTGGGGCTATAGACACTCGCTGGCAGCAAAGCTCTATCTGGTTAGCTATGAGGGAATATCCTCAACTACGTAGGCTAATGTCAGTCACTAATTTGTTCAACTGATCTTCAAGATGAGGATAATTATTCACGTGCACATACTTAAACTGAAAATAAAAATTCATGCACCCTTATTGAATACCTTAGGTCTCAAGCTGAATAATAATTTGCAGGAAAGATAGTCAGAAGTTATGGATTCATTTCATTTAGTTTTCTCAAATGCTTTGAATTTAATTGTTTTGTTTGGTTGCTAGTTGTTGTGATGTTCACAACATGCCCCATTTTACTCCTTAGCAAAATGAGGACCCCTGCTGTTGCTTTTTTTGGTTTCACTTTTTGTGTGTTGTTTTGCTTGGTGGTAAAGGGAAAAAGAGGGGTTAAGATTGCAAACTTTGTTAAAAATAGAGAAAAATGCATTTTTAGTACTAGGGCATGATATGGTTAGATTCCTTGTGAAAATTGAGCTAGGGTTCCTTTTTGAACCATCTTAAAATTCACCATATTTTGCAAGTTATGATCATTTTGGTAAAATGTACATTCAGGTTCGTATATCGCTTTGTATATACAAAGTCATTTTGTACTTAGTCACTTCTACAGTCAGGTTAATATACAAGGTTAAATGCATAATGGGTCGCTTGCATATTGCACATACAATGCCCTTTGTATATCACTTTCGTACATAAGGCCAATTGTATTTTCTTTTTCCTTGTATGGATTTTAAATAAAAGGCTTTATGTATACATACAAGAGGGATCCGAGGTAACTCAAAATTGAAATGAAGAGGTATTTGAGTTTCGTTGCATATATCTCGCATTGTATGATTGGCAGGTCAAAATATACAAGGTAAAATATACATTGATAATATACATGGCGCAGAATTCAACTATTATGAAACAAGGCTAATTTGTTGAATGTCTGCATGCTTGTATGTTTGAGTCACATACAACGAAATATACAAGTGCACTTATACAATGGCGGAATCCAAAAGGGTTTTAGGTAGTGTTAAATCATTGTATAATTTCAGGTTATATATTGGCGAAATCCAAGGATGTATACAATGCGGAATTCAAAATAGATCAAGATTTGGTTAAACACTTGTATCAAATCCGAATGTATATCCGAAGATACAAGTGCTTTTCCATCAAAGGACAGAGGAAGGAAAGTGCGTGGGTCCCAAAGCTCATCAGCCTAGCTTCTACCATCGGCAATGTCTTGGATTTGTCTCAATGACAGGTTGTGGTCTCTCCAATGAGAGACTCTTCGGTATAACATTGGATATCAGCAGTGTTTGAAAATGTCTCGCCAAGGGTTATGGTTATGCCGATAGAACTTTGGGTGGTGGTCAGTGAGAGTGTGGCCGGCGAGTTTGCATCGGTCTAGCTTCTACCATCGGCAATGTCTTGGATTTGTCTCAGTGACAGGTTACTGTCTCTCTGATGAGAGACTCTTCGGTATAACATTGGATATCGACAGTGTTTGAAAATGTCTCACCGAGGGTTATGGTTATGCTGATAGAACTTTGGGTGGTGGTTGGTGAGAGTGTGGCCGATGAGTTTGCATCGGCCAAATAATGGTGATTGGTAGGAATTTTTCTTGCCACGTCGATACGGAATATCACGCCAAAGACAATATCACGCTGAGAGGAAGAAGGGACTTGGCCGAATAAAGGGTGGCATCGGCCAGACGAGGCTGATCAGTGGGAAATGTTTTGGCCGTGCTGATGGAAGGAGGTCAGCCCGATGAAAGAAAAGACTTAGCCAAATGAAAAGGCCACATCGGTGTAACAATGGTTATTGGCCAAATGGTTTCTACTCTCGCCGATAAGGAGTATCACGCTGATGATAGAAAAGAAACATACAAACTGAATAAAAGGGCTTCATCAGCGTAACAAAGGTAATCGGCCAATCATTTTTTGGACTCGCCGATAAGGAATATCATGCTGATGGGTGGGAAAGGGCAAAGCGATAGGGTTTTTTGGGCATTTTTTGAGGCCTGGATGAATGTTTCTAGTCAACGATGGTTGACACGATCATTTTCTAGCATTGTGCATGCATTTTGGAAATTCAGTACCCAATTTCAGCCAAACAAAGGTGATCAGCTGGAAATTCTAAACTCACCCCAACTATAGGAACTCACACCGATGGTAAGAAATAAAATGCATGCCAACAGGTAGAGATATACAGAGTATAATAGAGAGGATATAAAATCAAGAGGGATAGGTAGATTTTGAACCGACTATGAAAGAGGAGAGATTGAATATGCCACTACTACAATTAAAAATCAAGTGGAAGATGCATTAATTGCTACAGCTAGCACACCTTGAACTCTATGACCAGGTAATTGCTTGACGTGTTAACTTGATATAGTTTTTTAATCCATTTTTGTCTATTTGCAGGTTTGCAGTCATGAAAGAAGCTAAAGTTTAAACGGTAATGACATCACAGAGGAGACCAGATCTCAGGAGCAGAGAAAGATTAGGATAAAGGGCGAGGCAGTCAAGGGTCTTCAAATGAGAAGACAGAATGTGGCTGAAAGCATCATCATGGCAGACAACAGAAGTTATTGTTAACATGCTAGGCTTTCCAGAAGGGCATATTTCACCTGGATTTGACACTACTCAGAGATATTTTTGGAAGACTGGTTCACTAGCATTTATTGTTGTAACCAAAGGTTTGAACCAAGGGTTTAAATTAGGGTTTTTTGGGCTATATTGAGGACAATCAAAGTCTATATATTATGCCTCTCTACACTGTAATACTTTACACAAGCATTTTAGCATTTTGCTAGAATTGTAAATTCTTTTTGAGCATAGTTTAGTTTAGAGGAGGTTGCCTGTTGTCTAGAATAAGGAATGCATGGAACATCTGGTTTCCTTAATGTATCTGTAAAGCTTGTAAGTTTTCTGTAGTTCGGTCAATGAAGCTAAGAGTCATTCAGACATTGTAAATCTTATATGACTGTCTGTTTCTAATACAATTGAATCTGGAATTATGCATCTATCTTCTGAGTGTTTTCCTGCTCTTCTTTGTGTTTGAAACATTTGTCTTAGAGCTTGTAATCTTAGGTGTATGTTTGTGAAAATGCTCAGAACTTACACTTAAGGTTTTGTCTGTGGATTTGATCAAGTTACTATATGATTTATAAAGTGCATAACATCGACCAACTGAATTTGCCCAACAGGTCAAGACTTGACCATATTAAACTTGGGATTAAGTGAATCTTAACCGATTCCTTCATATCTTTCAAGTCATTTTTGGTTCATTTTATGTGAATTTTAACTAATTGTTATGATTGCATCAAAACAATCACCAACAGTTTGCTTAGGAGATGGTTGATGAAGTGATTTAGGAACCCACATAGATTTAGGATGTTTAGTGCTTTTGCTTTGCTTGTGGGATTTTTTAAGGGAATGGAAGATTTGGATGGAAGTAGGCTTTTGGATGGATATAGGTGGTTGGGATTCTTGTGAGGTGGATAAGGATGCCTCATTCACTTTGCTAGTTGTTTGCTTAGGAACCCAAACCATTTTGCTTTTGGGCTTCTCTTTTGGAGGTATGGGCTTAGATAGCTTTGTGGATAGATTTTGTTTCAATTCTTTGCATTGATGTCCTAAGGCATTAGGATACTTAGGATTTTTAGCTTTATAGGTAGAGGCATCCAAAGTTTTGCTTTTGAATCCCATGGACATGATGGAAGCAGGGTTAGTGGAATGAGTGGAAGCTTCATGTTTAGGCAATGTGTGCATTTGTTGGTCATGATTAGGAATGTAAGGGTACTTATGGATAAGTGGATAATTAGGTGTTGGTAACAATGGAGGCAAAGTGGATGGCAGAAGGTGTACGGTCGCATGCTTTTGACATTTATAGGATGATGGAGGTGGAATGTCAACATATGTTTTGGGTAGATGATGGGGGGTGTGATGGAAAGTGGTAGGTTTAGGATACATGAAGGGATTACCAACATCTTGGCCTTGTTTACCTTAGGGTGTGTATCCAAGGCCATATGAGCATGGAGGGATCTCGACATGAATCAGCTCCAAAATACCTTGTTCATAAAGGCCTAGGCCTTTACCTTTACAGTTCATGTTTTGGAGGATGTGACAGATAATGGGACTTGGTGTGGTTTGAACACTGGACTTGAGTTCATTATTGGATGGAGAAGGTGAAGTGGATAGAGGTTGTTTTTGTCCTAAGGAAGAACTTTCATGGACAAAGGTGGTAAGACCACTAGGACATGATAGTGGATTTGAAGTGGAATCGATGGTGGATGTGGAAGGAGGATCATTAGGATCTTGATTTTGTTCATTATATTCACTAAGATCCAAGCTATTGGTTTGATCTTCTATGCTTATGTGTTCTTGAGAGGCACATGTCTCATTATGACAAGTGGATGTTTGCTCATTATGGATAGGCTAGATGGCGAATGACTAGGAGCAATTTGGATATCTCACTCATGGATGGATATAAAATTATCGATAGGATCAAGGTGCTCATGGATAGCTTCTTTATAGATATCATCTTGATCATAAAGAAAGTAAATGTTATGGATGTGTTGCATGAAAGTGTTTTGATCTTGAGTTGGACTCAGGCTTCATATTTCCACATGCTTAGGATTAAACCTTTGACATACCTCTTGGGTTGCTTGAATGGAAGTGGAAGGCTCATGGATAGGCTCTTGGTCAACAACGTGAGAACATGATGATACTTGACTTGGATTCGTAATAGGAGACTCTTGAATAGGCTTGATGGCTTGTAGGTCACATGATGGGCTTGAAGGGCTAAGAATTTTAATTGAGGGCTCTTGGATAGGCTCAAGGATAGGTGGACCACATGATGGGATTATAGGATTGGACATGACCTTTGCAAGTTCTTTGGTAGGCTCATGAATGTGTGTTTGACATGGAGGTAGTTTATTTCTAGCTAGTAGCCAATGGATCACATCCTTTGTAAGGGTATGAGTGGATGGGTAATATAATGAATGAGCAATAATAGAGGATGATGGTGTAGGCTTAGGACTAGGATTAGGATTTGGATTGGATGAAGAGATAATCTTACCACAATTTATGAGGTTTGTGATCAATCTCTTAAGTTTGACACAATTGGTTGTTGTATGGCCCTTATACATATGGTATGCATAATAATGGTTTTCATTATACTAAGGGGGTTTAAAAATTTGTTCAAAAGGTTCTATCGGTGGCAGCTCAATCAAATTTGCTTGAACCAACTGCTGTACAGTTATGTCCAAGGGATCTTGTGGTGGAGGATTGGTAGAACATGGGGATGACGGTGATTAAGGGCTTGATGGGCTAGAAGATGGACTAGGGGTAGGATCATATGGTTGTGTTATGATATGGCTAGTAGGCTCATGTGTTGGCATGTGATTGGATGATGAAGGCCACTCATGGGATGCATTGCCTAGAATGGTATCTCCCTTGTCAAAGGTAATTAAATATTGCATAGGATAAGTTGGGCTTTGATTTATGTACAAGGAGACACTTGGATTTGGATATGATTCCTATTGGAAAGATGGACTTAGGTCTATCAATGGTGCTTGGTGGTCTTGTTGAAAAGGTGTACTTGGACTTGCTTGATTTATGTACAAAGGGCTATTGGGACTTGCATGTTGTTCTTGTGAGGACACTTGGTTTCCTTGTGGATGGTTTTGGTGGTGTGTTAGAATGTTAGAATGAGGAATTGGATAATGTTGAGGTGGAGGTTGATAGGTTTTGGTGGCATTGACTTGGTGGATAGGTGGATTAGGTTGATATGGAGTGGCTAAGGATTGATGTACTTGTCAAGCTTGACTAGTGGCTAAAAGGTGTTGGACTTGGGCTATGAAGTGTTGTAGTTGAGGTGATTGGCTTGCATGGGGTTGAGCTCTTTGGATGAAGAATTGTAATGTTTCAATGGCATCTTGGTTTAGGGGTTGTGATCCTCGATAAAGATTTTGGAGGAATCTTTGGAATTTGATTTTTGGGTCTTCTAGTGTAAAAATGTTGTCACCAAAGTGTTTGTCTTAATCACTTTTAGCAAGTACTTGTTTAGGGATTTTGATGATGTGGCAAAAGTGATTTGGCTAGGATAGAGATGGCTAGAATAGGTTTAGGATGGTTTGAATGACTTGGCTATGAAGGTTTGGATGATGACTAGGCTATGTTTGGGATGAAATTGATTGGGTTTGAATGTTTTTGGAAGAATGTGTAGGATGACTTGTCTTTATGTGTTTGGGTGTTTAGAGCTTCATGTGGTAATATTCAAACAAATGATTATGCATATACACACATGAATCATTCACACAAGACACATAAGCAAGTTGTTAGTCTGGAAGAATGTGATGATGATTAAGCAAGCACGTGAAGATAATTCAACAAGTCCTAGTCAAGGCAAAGGCACTATCACAAGGAGGTTCTAGTGAAAATCTGGGGGACCGGCACCCCACGAGCATCCAACAAGCCACTTAAGACTTTAACTAATCCTACTAGGAGTTTTAATATACACAAAGGTACACCTCCTTTTGAGTTAGCATTGTATGGTAAGCGCTAATACCTGTTAGACTTGCCTTTCGCCTTATCCTCTAATTTTTATAGCAGATCGGATGAAAGTACCGTTGAGGTCATTCTGTTGGGGTGAGTACCTCTTTTCCCACCAAGGCAGGCCTCTCTAAGGTTTAACAAAAGCAACACAAGTAAATATTTTTGATCTCCACGTTCGTGTTAGGATGCGAGGAGAGAGCATACACATTTACTTGGTCACACTCGCATGGGGTTCATTAACCTTAGAAATTCAGTCTGTGGAAGACAATGCAAGCACTTGTTTGTTTTAAAGCCCAAATCCAAATGTGATGAAAGACAATGGTTCATTTTAGCCCAATTTTTGATGTGATAGCAAATAAGTTGTTTGTTTTATGCCCAAAATCCAAATGTGTTTGCAAAGAAGATTAGAAGATAAGAGATGAAATGATTGCACCTGGTTAATTCACTATCCAAATTGTTATAGATGTTGATGTCAATGCTGCTCCAGCTCCTTAGATGCCCATACAAGTCACCAATTCCAAAAAGAAACAAGTAAACTTGCATAGAAGAAGGCTATGTGAAAAAGATGAAATCTAAAAAATTCTGATTAATATGAATTGATACAGGAAAATGGATTGCATAAACAAAAAGTTCAGAAGATTCAAAGCAATTTGAAAAGAAATTTTGTTGAAATCCTATTAATTTTTCTCAAGACATGCTCAATTGAAGTTTTTTTTTTTACTTTGAATGATAAAAATATGGTAAAATGATATAGTCACCTGACAAAACCTACTCCATGGCATAGTTCATCCTCTCATCTTTCCAACGAGTCCTTGTTTGAGCAATTTGGCCCCTGTATGTGAAAGTTATCATAGAAACACCAAAATGCACAATGACAGCAACCAAAAGTGAGTTACAATTACCAGATATGACCAACTGTTGATTATAAGTGATCTGAATTTATCTACAAGTGATTCGTTATAGCTCATATGCGACTCGGATAAGACTAGATGCGAGTGGCTGCAGCTTAAAATTGACACGTAAAAGCCAAAAGTGAATGATTAGAGCTCGAAAGCGACCGCAAATAACGAAAAGTAGGTATAAACAAAAAAGCCCTAATTTGCAGGAAGTGACTCACAGATCTAAAAGTGATTATGTTCAGCTTAAAAGCGACACAGAAATTGGCAGAGGTGATCACTGTTAGCTCATAAGTGATACAGAAATGGATAGAAGTGCCAAGTAATAGCTCATATATGACTCAGAAAAGGCCAAAAGCAACAGATAATAGCCTAAAAGTGATCTAGAAAGTTTCAGGTGATAGAATGCAAATGTTAACCATAAGCAAACATGTTTACCAGAGGTGATCAAGTTTTGATCAAAAGCGAGCTGAATTTTACCAAAAGTGAAACACTGTTGTTCAAAAGCAATGCAAATTTTACCATAAGTGACCAGTTTTTCATCAAAAGCGAGCTGATTTACCAAAGGCGACTAGTTTTTGATCAAAAACGAGTTGAATTACCAGAAGTGAATTTCTGTAGACCGATTATTGTTTTTTTGCCAAACGCTCTATTGCTCATGAAATCTAGGTAAATTTGTACTCAAAATTTTTGGAAACGGCCCCTCGGACGCAATGCTGAGGTTAGATTTGAGCTAAGAGATCATCTACATACATTTTTATCTAAATCTTAACAAACTAGGGTTAGAAAAATGCAAATTTTTTCTACAAAAGCTTGTAAAAATGAAAGATTGATGCTCCAAGAGATCTAAACTTCACAAAAACAACTCAAAAAAGGAGGTTAATCAAGAACGTGAATCCCACTGGGCGTGCCAAAATGTATATCAAAAAAATTTGGATTTACAAATGGAAATGATCAAACAATGAAATGCATAACCTAAACCCAAATCATTCAATACCTCAAAAATGCAAGATGAATTGTTTGATTGATTTGATATGTTGGTTGCTCACAATTCAGCAACATAATATTTGCATAGGATTGAGATGATAGATGGAAGATTGATAGATGGAAGATGATGATGATAGATGCAAAGGCTCTAATGTGATTTCAACAGCATAGGGATACTCCAACTCAATGCTTCCTCTTGCAAATGACTTGTGAGGGGGTTGATTTATAGGAAAGGCTTAGTTTAAATGGATGGTTGAGATCAAAAGGCTAAATGATTGATGTGGATGGCCAGGATTGATTACTTATTCCCACTCTTCAAGGGAGTTGTAGTCATGTGACAAGTGTCAAAGGAGATAGGGTTCATGTGTGATTGTGTACATAAATACTAAAATTAGGTCCCATTAGTTGTACATGTGAAGGATAAAAGTTGTACTACCAGACATGATTTAATTAAGAGGTGGACAAGTGTTGGAATGAGGTGAGAGGTGAGTACTTAATTCAAATAAAATATTTGAATTAGTTGGGATATGTGAGGGAAATTAATTAAATAAATAAAATTTATTTAATTAATTGGAAAGTGGTATTATGAATGTGAAATTAAATAAATAAATAAATTTTATTTAATTAATTGGCTAAGTGGGATAAGGATGGGATTAAAATGGTATTTTAATTAAATAAATAAAATTTATTTAATTAATTGGCTAATCGATTAGTGGAATTAGGAGTGGGTTTAGGACAAAATGTTACATGATGTCTAAGTAATGTTTTTGACTAGGTGTTGCAAGACATGGACAAATTTGGGACAATTTTGGGTGTCTACAGATTCAGTCCACTGCTTCTATCCATACACCACATATGGTTTCATACTGTACCATGACATGGCATCTTTTTATTGGCTGTCATATAGTTGTGAAAACCTACATTGATGAAAGTTGTAGATCATTTGATCATTGGAGATGATCCTACAGCATGCACTTGGTGTTTTAAATAAAAGCATATACATACCCTATTGAATGATGTCACTTCTACCTTTTGTAGCATGGAAATATTGTCTTTGCAAATATCTTTTGTAACTATGCATGTCTTATGGATTTTGCTATCCTGAACTGATGGTTTGAATGTGTATATATGATCATTATGGCATCTTGTAACAACTGTATAATTGTATACACTTGATTTGATTGATGATGGCATACATTACTTGATCTTTGTATATACCTTGAATGATCACCTTAAAATCATGGCATGGCATATGTTTTGCTATCTGGTTACTGTACTATTTCAAATTTGTTCTCAGACACTCTCTCAGTTGTATCATGCAATTCTACTATCGTGGCATCAGTCATACCTTTCTGTATACTTCATTATACACATGGCTATTCCAATATCAAGATTATAAATAATATATAATTTGTAACATCGAAACATAGCTATTTCAAATGTTTGTAAATACCTTTCATTTAGTTTCACACCTTTTGATCAGCCTAGAAGGAGTTCAGTGTTCATTTATGGTTCTTACTTCAGACCTTGAATTGAGAATCATGGATGGTCATTGAACTTTTTACTTTGTGAATTAATCTTTCAATTGAAATGTCCCTTTTGCACAGTATGAGTACTCTTATTCCATTCCCCTTAAGATTAAGGGCAGCATACTGGGCTCAACCCTTGTGGAGCCCACTTGACACCACATGCTAATATGTCTTCAACCAACAACATGACTTATTCTATACATGTACATGAAACAAACAAATTAGATAAAAACAATGAAGTTTAGTGATTGTTTCTCTTTCAATTACTCTTGCATGTGAATGATGTTCATACGATCAGTGCATTATAGGCAATGCATTATGCCTCAATGTGATCTCATAACCAGAGCTCTAACATGACCTTTTCCAATTTTTTGTAGATTCTTATCAGAGATCAGGAGCAAGGACAAGAGGCATCCCTAGAGATCAAAGAGACTTGAAGGCAATGATGGCTATGACTTTCTCTCCTCTATCTTTAGATGCATAGTATCTTTCTTATATTTGCATTTATTTAGCTATTCCCACGGCTTGTATGGGACATTTGATCTATCATTATTTATTTCAATGCAATGTTTATCCTTTTATGTATCTCAATTTGTAAATGAATAATCATTGTAGTGAATGAAATACTTATCTCTCCTATGAATGTTTTGTAATGCAATGAATGATCTAAAAATCTTTTCTTTTCTTGAACAACTGAACTGTAATATCACTGAATTATCCAACTATGCAAACAACTTACAATAGAAAATGTTAAAACCTTAACTTTTAAAATGAACTTGCTAAACCAGATCCACCAGTTTGAGTTATAAGTGAAAAATGGTAACAAGCATTACTACAAGCATTTACATTAGTAGTTAAAATTGTTGATGTAAATGTAGTTATTCCAGTAGTTGGTATAGGTGTTGAAACTTGCGTATGAGTCGATGCTGACATGTTATTGATACAATTTCCACATTCACTCATTGGCATAACATTATGATGCACTATATGTATTAAGACTTTAATTGCATTAACACCATCTTGTCCTTCTTTTAACAACTCTCTGATGTTGTGAATCGCAAGTATAGCTTCTTTTCCTATTCTTTCATTTTCCATAAATGCTTGAAAATCAGCTAGTTCTTTATCCAGTTTGTTTATTTTCTCATTAGGTACATATGTCTCCATATCCATAGGATTCTCAACATCATTAAATACTTGTTCTTCCATTGTAGTTGTAGGAGGTATAATATCTTGCAAAATTTGTGTCTCTCCTTTTGTAAAGAAGGTGTTCAATGGATTTTCAGAGGTGGAATACTGTTTTCTTCAGGAGCAGTAGATCCCATGAGTCTTCTACTTCTTCTTAAAGGAATATTTCTATTAGGGTAGTGAGTTATAATACTCATACAAAAGCATGCAACACTCAATGCACAAACTAATAGAGCAAACCCAAGGAGCAAGATATGTGTAGGGTCCAAAATGCTTGATCTTTCACTTTTTTTTCCAATTTTTAAATACAAATCACTAAGATAAGAGGTGTTGTGAAGAATATCAAGAGGGGAAGAGAATAATAAGCTCAATATCAACCCAATAATTCAATAATATCCTTCACAACATGCCTATGATGCATTACTAGAGAGACGATAAGGCCAAATGTAGTGAAAATTCAAAGTTTTCAAACCCGAGACATGAAATTTTGCAAGAAAGACACTATGGTGTAACACTACAATTAGAAATTAGACCTTAACGAGTGTTTAAAATAGTAGTAAAATCTGAAACAAGATTTTAACTACAAACCCTAGCTAATGCAAAACTAGGTTTTATGAAAAATGCACAATTTCAAGCAATTTTCACCAATTTAAGCATGAAAGTGCAATGCAAATGAATTATTAATGATAAATTTATATAATTTAAATCTGTTCTAATGAAAATAATATAAATTAAATGCCATTTAATTCAAATTATGCCAAAATACAAGTCTAAGATGCCAATTTTTTCAAAATTTTCAATTTTTTTGTAATTTTCCTAATGTAATAAGATAAATGAATGCAAATCTATCACACAAAACTTAGCAAGGTGCAAAAGTTTAAAAAAATAGGTTCACCAAAATGTTTAGGGTGAAAAAGGAGGGGTTGACAAATGGGGTTTGATTTATTATTTTGGTTTGATGGGTTTAGATCCTTCTTTCACAACAAACATTCAAGGACATATCAACCGAGTTGAATCTCTAGTTAGCAAGAGCATTCACCTAACAGGTTGGGCTATCACTTGGAATGCTATGGAATCTCAGATGTTATCAATCAATATCTCAATTTAATGCTCAAAACTATTAAAACCCTAATCATTCAAAATAGTAAATAAATTGATAAATTCAGACTAATACTTACAAATTAAGGAAGAGGATAGAGATTAATAACTCACCATTTTTCAAAGTTTAAATTTGGAATATTTAGGGTCAATGTCCTGGGCACCCAAGTCCAAGGCACTGTTTTCTTTGTAGAATGCAAAACTCCTTCCGGTACTGATAATCACTGTTCTATTTGTTTTTGTCATTTGAAATGCGGAGAACATTGCCCTAGGTGCCCTAGTCTAGTGCAGGCTAATTTTCAGGATGTCGAAGCCCCTTCAAATGTAAAATGTCCCTGTAACTCTGATTCTTGTCTCTAAAACTTTGGAGGACATTGCCCTAGGTGCCCATGTCCTGAAAATGCTCCATTTTGCTTCTTTCTTCCAAATCTTGAATCCTTGTCATCTACAACCTTCCTCTACAACTCCACTCTGTGAAACTTGGTACCTGTAACCTACAATCACAAAGGAGTGTGGTTGGGGGTTGTGGTGTTTAGAGGCTTGCCTCAGTCAAGCCCCAGAGAGACATTCAAGTCTTGCAAACACCGTTGTTAGATAAGAGTGCATATCCCTATGGGATAGAGGCAAAATCTAAATGGTAAATGATTGAAACACAAATAAATGTCACCTTGAAGATATAGATCTCATTGAAGGAAGAATCTCTCTCATGCCATGAGAAGATGGAGCCAAATCCACAACAAACAAACACAATAACAACACAACACTACTTTGCAACACAATGAAAGCCTTGAATCACTTTTGCATAATATCATAAGTTCACAATGTCCATCTCTAGTTTACAAATGAAGACCTAAAGATGCTTATATATGCAAATACAAACATTCATGCCAAGAATTTTTTAATTCAAACTTTTGGTGTCAACTTAGGACCTACCAATAGTCATATAACTGACACTTCAAATTAGGGCCTGACCCAAAATAGGGTAGGACTAGGGTGCGATCGACCAATTCCTCCCTCCCCATTTTAGTCAAGGCTCATCAATATAGCACCCCCTAGGTCCTATTTGCCACAAGACTTTAGGGTTTTCTCATCAGGATTCAAAAATAACATGCAATATGATCTAAATGCATTCTAAAGACCCAAGAGCTAAACCTTAAGAGGGTAAATCCCCCAAGGGGACATTTTATGACATAACAATCACTAAGTGCAAGCACATCACTTTCATCCTTGGATTCAGATTGGGAGTTAACTAACAAATCAACATCATCATCATCATCCCCAAGGGATGATCCATCCAACTAAAGATAGATGGCCACACTATCTTCACTTTCTACACAATTATCATATGATGTTGCATCGTGCACAATTCAACCCTTCTAACTACACACCAACCTGATCCATTGTATTACTGACCACAACAACTGGCTTAGCTCTTACAACATTTTCCTTTGGGGACACAACAAATTTTGTAATATAATCATTTCTTATTCTTTCAAGGGATTCAAGCCAATGGTATGCTTGTTGTAAACTTGTAAGCTTCAAGTCCTCATACACTGAAATCAATCCATCCTCACACAATTCAAAGAACATATCAATGTAGGAAGGGACAATAAGTTTGAAAGTATTTGGAATTTTTTAAAGTGCAACAACAAACTAATGATTGAAGTCCTTACTAGATTCACCCCCCTACCTTTTAATATTTGCCAATTCTTGGACAAGAATAATAAGGTCTAGACTATTTGTAAATTCCTTAGATGTATCCACTAGGTCATTCCAAGAAGCAAAATGATGTTCTAGAAAACCATCAAGCCATCTCCTTACCATTCCACTTAGACATATAACAAAAAATATCAACCAAATATCCTCGTCTTCACATTGAAAGTTATCCATGAATTCTTAAATTACAACATGTATATCCCCATTATAAAAATCACACCCATCAAAGATAGGCATTTGATTGAAGACCTTACATATTATAGTTTTAATTTCATAATTGACACATGAGAGGTCTAATTGTTTATAGGTGGTGTTAAGGGGAATGTAAATGTACTACCTTCTAGTTGACAAACTAGTCAAGAATAACACTCAAATTAATAAAAGTGAGATCAATAAGGTCATTAGAAATACATACAATGTTTATGGATATACTTAAAATATTCCAAATCTACACATTAAATTGTTCCTTAAGGATTACAATGTTCTATCATATGCTTTCAAAGAAAATCTAGAAAATGATAATCAAAATACCCTAAACCCATTACTAGAGAAATACCCCAATTGTCTATAACCTTTTTCTCTTTTTGTTTCTATCTGCGACCTTTTCCCCCATCCTCCCTATCTAAATGGTTTTTTCATAGTTATACCATATTGCATCCCTTATGCATAGTCAACCAAGGCTACTGCAACATGCACGGTTACCATTTCACTTACATTACACCCACATGGGTTATGGCACACAAATCCTTCATCCTCATTACCTACCATGTAGAATGGCCTCAAATATGTGCTTCCATGAAATCTCTAGGGACATATATAATTGAATGGGTAGTCTTAGTGATCATGTTGAGCTCTAGGGAATCCATTAATGGTATCTTGGGTCATCTAGGGAGGTAGGTAAAGTTTTTAATTCATAATGGTTACAAATGGGCCTATGAAAGCCTTTAAATACTTTACATTTTATGTTTGTTAGCAATTTCAACCACTTGTAAAACTATGTCAGCACTTTAAAAGGTTATCATAACCTTGAATTCACTAATGTTCTATTTGATCCCATCTTCTTGACACTCTCCTTATCATCTTGAACTTATAAGTCATGTATGTTGTCAGTGGTTTAAAGCCTTTTTAAAACATTGTCAACATTTTATAGGGTTTGGGAACCTTGAATTCATTGACAAATCTTTTTCTTGAACCTTGTCAATGATTTTGAAGGTTTGAGAACCTTGAGAAATGTTTAAAAGTTCTCTTTCTTTATAGAGATGTTTTTTGTCCCTTGTTCCACTTTGAATTGAGGCTTTAAGGACTAAAGATAACCTTGTTGGAGGTTGTAGGGGTTATGTGAACTACCAAAAATGCTGATAGAGCTTCCTTAGAAAATTTTGAAAACATTGACAGAAGCTAACAAGCCTTTTGCAAGCCCATTAGTGATCTAGAAGGTTTGATAACCTTGATAAAATGTTGAAAATCTTTAGAAGGGGGTTGTCAAGCTTTTATCTAGTTTTGATAACTGAAGTAAATGCCAATAGATTTTGACAAGAAATTTTTTGAGGGTTTAGGGGATCCTTAGAACCAAACAAAGTGACAATAAGTTATAGGAAGGGAATTTGTTAATAGTTAGAAGAGTTTCAAGAACTACAGAGAATGCTAAAAAAGGATTTGTAAAGAAATGTTGTTGGGTTTTGTAGGTTTTAGATCTATTAAAAGTGTTGACAAGTTCTATTAAGGTTCAAAAACATGTCAAATACTAGAAAATGGATACACACCCCTAGACTTATAACTTTTTAGGATTTTTGCAAATTTTAGAATATGGTATTTAAAACATGGTTGAAGGGAAGGAACAACATTAAGGTAGGAAAAAGGTGTATATGATTTGGTGAAATTATGATAGGTCTTTGATATAGATTACTCTCATGTGGATTTCATAGTTAGAATCATTATTAGTAACTCATTGCTTGAAGCTTTCTCCCAGTTGACTAGATTTTTTGACGTGGCCTCCATATTTCTTTCCAACATCATGGACTTGCCCAAGATCTAGAATTTGTGACACCAATTGGATTCAACTTCATATATGAGTATCTTCTCAACACAAACATGTAGAAGAGTGCATTGGATGGGTATAGTATATCCAATGGTGATGCACCTCTTTGTGGTCTCTTCCCTATCAACCTCCTCAACTCCTCTCCAACCATGTCATGTGTTTAGATCATGCCTTCAAGATTGGTCTCCAATCTGGGTGCATCAGTACCTTGCATATGACTTTGGAAACTCATTAGTTTCAACTCCCCACTAATTTAGATGCTAAGGAAAGGGAAATCTTTGGTGCCATGAGGTTCTTGTGGCTACACTCTACTAACCTAGCTCTACATCCTGATTCGATGGTGTTACCTACTCTCTATCTTCCACGGTTACTCCCCCTATCAGAGAAGACTGGTTGCTGCCCTGACTAATAGCTTTTGGTGGTCAGTTATGGGTATTCAAAATTTATATGTTTTGTTATTTTTATTAGCCCTTACTAGATCTATGGCACCTACGTCTTTTTGTATTTTATCTTTTATGAGCTTATGTTTGTTTCAACTAGAACTATGTAATTATAATCTATAAATGTAGTATGGGTGTCTTGTACACCTTTTGTTAAAAAAATGGTAGGAAATGACCAAAGGGGCAGTAGACCGAGATAATTTTTTGACTATTGGGGCATGTTCTAGCATGGGATCTTGTTAGCGATGTCTTCCTCTTGCAAGCACAATAAGGATCCATCTATCTCTAGGAGAAAACCAAAATTCCCAAGGGAATGAGGATGGAGGGGAGACAAGAACAAACAAATATGTACAAGGAAAAGGAACACCAATGAGAATATATACAAGAAAATAACCTACAACCAATGATGTGAAGGAACAAAGGATAATGAAAAAATGGCTATAAACAAAACATGACAAACACTTGTAGGTCAAACCTTGTAAAGGAGATACATGGCACAAGGCCATAGATAAACTACCTCAAACCATTTTCCTTTATCAAAGACAAGTTTGATGAAGGAGCTAGTTTCCCTCAAATTGAAATTACATCCATCATCTAGCTACAATCAAACATATCCCTTCCATGCAAATACATGGAGATTTCTAATGTTAAGAGAACCATGCTAAGAGTTCTAGAAGTGACTATCATCTAGACATGAAAACCAAAAGTAGTAGGGTTCATCATCATGCTTGTCTATATGATGACATATACCTTCAAGCTCCTTGGTAGCATGATAGACATCTAGATCAACATATAAATCAACATGAAGAAAAAGACTACCCTAAACTTCAAACTAAAATATCTCCTATTCAAGTGCAACCTTAAGCTAGGCTATATCATGTGAGTTCTCAAGTTCATTGAATATTTGTAACCTAGTTGTAATGAAAACACTGATGTACTCTTTCATGATTGAAATCCATTTCTGTAACCTTATCATACAAATCAAAAAATTGAGGCACTTCATGTAAAGACTCACAATCTTCAAATTGCCTCTCTATTTTATATCATTCTATTGGCAAGAAATGGGGATGAACCAGTCCAGAGATCTAGTCCTTAGTCAAGTATGTAAGTCTAGTTTATACCCCAGTAGAGAAATAAGAGAAACATGAAGGAAATATAATATGTGGTACAAGATAAGGAAAGCATAACATCATAACACATACACAATGATATCCCAATCCTTATATCTCCATTATATTTCTTTATAATCAATAACTATATACATATTCATTCCAGTAGGTCTGAGTCTCTGCCTTATACACTATTACTCTCTTACACTCTCTTACTTACTCTTACTTTACATTGCTTTGCATATATCTTCTATCTATATCTAGAGGTGTGTCATTTCCCCAAATACCCCTTTAGGAGTCAACTCTATCCTCCACATGGCCTTTGCGGTACTCTGTGGTAGGTTCTACTTGCTTCCATGTTCTCTACCAACATCACTCCCCCTTTTAAAAGTATGTCTTGTGACCCCCAAGACATGTTCTTCAGTTTGTAGGTAGGATGTTTTTATAGATCACCCTGAGCTAAGCTAGAGTAGTATCCCATTGTTTCTTAGCAGTTGTCAAAATTTAGATTTGGCTTTCCAGTTGGATGTAGGTGTCCTATGCTTCTCCTAAGGTAGTTGGTACCTTAACTTTCTATGTAATTTGTTTATCCTTAGTAAATACTCTGGTTATAGAGGCTAATATCAAGCTTATTACTTCTTTGAACTACTTAATATATGATTTTATTTCTTCTATTTAGTCATGTAATTGTTGTAGCTGAGAATGTATGGTCTCCACCTGTGCCCTTGTTGCTCCATTGGTGTCTTGTATTGGATCATAGGTACTGGCCACTTGTGTTATTTGTAATTCTAAGGCTCCTATTTTATATTTTAGTCTTAGTAGTAGTAGGCCATTGTAAACAAAATTGGTAAAGTACCTTAGCCTCCTCCATACCTTGTTGGATATTCTATATCTAGGCTTCTAGTTTATTTTGTGCTTTAGCACATTTGTTGGAATCATTAGTAAGTCTTTTCTGATTAATTGTCTATGTTATCTTCTCTTATGCTTTCTTCTCCAAATATGTAGAATGAGCCTTGAAGCTTTGCATCAATTGTTTGAGTTGCTAGGTAGGAGCTAGAGATGTGTCTCTGTGTGCCTCTGGCATCTCCTTTTGTATAATATCTACTACTTCCATCAATATCTCACTTCCATCTTTGTGTTTCTATAAAACTCCTTCCCTCACAGTAGAGTAGAATATTTCACCCAATTGTAACTTCTATAGGGTGAGATACTGGATAGATTTACCTATCCCACTATCACTAGTAGTTGTAGTAGCTAAGGAGTCACCATAGGTTGTATCTTCTTTTGTTGCGCTAGGAAATCCTTGATAGATTGAATGGGTGATGCAGAAGAAGATGTATCCTTAGAATCCAATTGGTTATCTCCTGTATCTGGAGCCTCTACTTGATCTTGTCCATCCTCATGTTCAGTGTTGGTGTTATGCAAATGAGGTGTATCCTTTTGTGCAGCAATTTTCTCTGCCTCCTTCACTATTTCAAAAATCCTCTTTGTTATTTTCTCAGTTCTAGCCTATATTTTATCTCTATCTTCTTGTTCTAAGTTCACAGGGGTGTCTACCCTTTGCTTTGATCTGAGCTTAGTGGCCTATAATTGTGCTATTTTATCCATCTCCTCTATAGAGATAGAAGTATTGACTCCATCTATAGCCTGTTTCCTAAAATCCTTATCTAATATTAGAGCTTTTTCTCTTCTTTGCCTTAGTGCCTCTGCAAGGACATCTAGTAGTAACCCTAGAATTTCATCCATTTTTTTGTTGTTTTTAATCATATACTTGATTATTGCCCTTTCAATTTTTTTTTATCCTTAGACACTTTAGGGTAGAGTTCTTTTGTCTCCTTTAGCAAGACATGGCATTCAATCCCATTCAAAATTGCCTCTAGGTTTAGGGGAGTTTCTTGGGTTATAGGATTTTGTTTCTTTTTCCTGGATAGTTTGGATACCTCTTCTTCTCCTTCTTCCTCTTCTATCTCTTCTACAAGGGATTCATTCTTCTCTCTTTTAGCCTATACCTTTTGTCTAGGCCCCTTCTTCTTCTTAGTACTCATTTGTACTAGTGTCTCCAATGCAGTTCTCCTACCGGTCGATATAATTTGTGAAGATGTGGTAGGTTGTGGTGCTATTTGTGCACTAGCTGCCATAGATGCACTTCTTCCTAATCTTTTAAATGTTTGCAATTTTTTGGGCTCTTTCAGAGAAGAAGGTTTAGCTTGCAGAGCTTCTGCAGTGGTTTGGGAGGCTGATGCAGTGGATGTGCTCTCCAGAGGTGGAATTTCTCATAGTTTATGCAACTTATCTTTATACTTCTCCAATTGTTCCTTTGCATTTTTCTTATGCATTGTGTCCATCACTTCCCTATATGTTCCAAATCTTTCTGTCATAGTATCTTTAGGTTTTCTTAGTAGAATCTCCATATGCATTTATTTCTACCATAGAGACTTCATATGGTAGCCTAGGTATCTAAAAATTTCTAGTCTCTACTACCTCCATATAGGTGTAATCTTTATCTACTAAGAAAGTGATATGATTGATATATTGTTTGACAGACTCATATGGTAATATTTCTTTGTTTCCCATGTCTAACTGAAGGTTTTTGAAGAAACCCTAGTACATCATGTTGAATTCCCTTGTGTCACTAAAACTTCTAATGTGTTGTTTTATTTGTACGGCAACTGATATGTGTTGTTGCCAAAGTTTTCCTTTGAACCCTAGTAATTCATTGAGAAAACATAATACAAGGCATATAATGAGAGTACCATATTGGAAATTATAGTTTGACTCTTTTGTTCTTTTCAGGTTCACTATCTGCTACTCCCTCATCACTTCACAAAGATCAAAAGATTTCCCCTCTTTCACCATCTAGTATGTGGTGTGTATGGTGGTAGAGGTAGTTGAAGCCTCTCTTTTGGCATAGTATATTTTGTAAGCTATTCCGATCATTGCATACTGGACCCTTGGCTCTATGACATCCTTTACGATGAGTCTCCGACCATCAAGTTTTTCTCCAGTTAGCTCAATAACCTTATCATTTTTTATTGCCTTTATTGCAGGTACTGGCCCTAATGAGCTAAGTCTAGTCACTACTCTAATTTCTTCCTTTGTTATACAGTAGGGTTTATCCAAATAGATGAACTTGTCATGGATCTGGCTAAGAATTATCCTTACCCACTCATGGGCATCACTGAAATATGGATAGTCTTTCCATATGTTTAATTTCTTGGTGGCAATTCTCTTGTATTCGTTAGAATACCCTGCATCTCTGACTAGTGTGTCTCTTAGCTCCTCAAACTTAATATGGTTGATATCCAAGATCGTGGCATGGATGTACTTTCTTACATCTTAAATATAGATCACATCTATCAGAATATTTGAAAAGGCTCCTTTGTCCACTTCCATTGCTTTATATCGGCATTTCTTGTATTTAGGTTGTGGTTTCTCCATCACATCGATGAGCACTGGTCTAGCCATTTCATTTTTCTTACAATTTGTCAGCTAGGGTTTGATTGCTATGTAGCTTAGAGCTCAATTTCTCAATCTTGTTAGGATTTTATGTTAGACTAGGGTATAAGTAGCCCTAAAAGTTATTTTTTGCATTTAATGTTTGTACCTATTATGTTTTTCACAGGTTTTCTAGCTGTTTGTTATGGCAAGTTGCTAACGGTTACTTTATTCTACAATATGATATAGTATGATACAACTAGTATGTTACATGTTTAGACTTTACCGCATTTCCTCTTTTCATACCTTAGATTTGTGATAAATCTTTAACTAAGCTCCATTAACATATCTGACAGTAATTCTTCATTCCATGTCTTTCAATCTTACTACTCCAAATTTTGCAATTTCATGTATGTAATAGGGTTGTAACCATCTGGTTTTTAATTTACCCTACTTCTTAAACTTACTTTCATATAGAAGTACCAAGTCTCCTTCTTTGAAATTTTTCCTTTACAAGTTCCTTTCATGCCAGGCTTTCTACCACTTCCTTTCAAGATTCATATTATAGGTTGTTGTCAACCTATTTTCATCCATTTTCTCTAGTTCTTCAATTCTTTAATTCAAGGATTCCTCCCCATTTTTTTTTTTTTTGTGGTAAAAAAGTTAGGAAGTATAAAGTGTATGGGTATGGTAGCATCTAGGCCATAGACTAGTTCATAGAGTGCGAGATTTGTAGATCTTTTCTAAGTGGTGAGATAGGTCCATAGTACTACATGTACTTTTAGGTCCCAATCTGTTATGTTGCTATCACACATTTTTGTTAGTGTCTTACCAATGATCTTGTTTAAGGACTCACTTGCCCCATTTTCATGGGGATCATATGGTGTACTCTTGTTGTGTGCTACGATAAAGGATTGTAGTAGCTCCACAATCATGTTATTTACAAAGTGCTTTCCTTGATCACTTGTGATATTGAGTGGACATCCAAATCTAGTGATTATATTCTCTTAGAGGAACTTTGCAGCTATTTTTATAGTACAATCTTTTGTAGGTATAGATTTTGCCCATTTTTTAAGGTATTCTACTCTGGTGATGATATATCTTGATTTTGATTATTTGGCTAGAGGATCTATGGGTCCAATAAAGTCAATTTCCCATTTCTCAAAGGGAAGTTGTGCTGATAGAGGTCTTAATGGAATTTCATCTCAGGTGGTGGGTTTACCCATTCTTTGACAAATGTCACAATATTTCACATATCTTTTAGTGTCTTCAAATAGAGTAGGACACCTTAAGCCTACTAGTTTTATTTTTCTTGTTGTTAAATCTCCATAGTTATGTCCTCCTTCTATCGCTTCATGTGCTTCCTTTATAATATCCTCCCTTTCATGTTCATACACCACCTTCCTAATTATGTCATCTTTCCCTCTTATGTTTAGTTCTCCTTTGATCAGTGCATAGGGAAAAGCCTTCCACATGAGCATTTGTTTGTCATGGGGCGATGTCTCAGCTAGGCATTCTATTGTGGCTAGTAGATATGCAATGTTTTTTAGTTTTTTTGGTACCACAATGACCCTAAACAGGTTTACACTAGGGAGTTCTTCTTCATGAACATCAAGCTCCTCCCCTATTTCAATTCTTGAAAAATAATCAAGGCCTTGGTTTTGATTTCCTGGTTTCACTTTGATATTAAACTTGAATTCTTGGAATAGTGGCAGCCATATACATATTCTTCCTTGTATGAATAGTTTGTTTAGTAGGTATTTGAGTGGTTCATGATTGGTAAAGAAGGTAAAGGGTGTGGATAGTAGGTAGTGTCTGAACTTTTGCAGTGCATAGACCATTGCTAATGCTTCCCTTTCTGTTGTAGTGTAATTCCTCTCAGCTTTTGATAATTTCCTACTAGAAAAAGCTATAGGACGATCTTTAGTTCCTTTGGGTTGAACTAATACTACACCTACTGCTATGCCTAAGGCATCTACATGAAGTTGGAAAGGAATGTTCCAATTTGGGAATATCAAGATAGGGACTTTATTAATTTTCTTCTTTAGTATGTCAAAAGAGGATTGGCACTTCTCATTCCATTCAATGTTTCTTCCACTTTTTGTTTTCAATAATTCTTCTAAAGGTGATGCAATTGGTACATAATGCTTTATAAACTTCCGGTGATATCAAGTGTAGCCTAAGAAAGTTTTGACTTTTGATGTTATTTTTTATGGTGGTAATGTGAGGATTAAAGTTACTTTCAGGGGATCTACCATCAACCCTTCCTTGAAAATGATATGACCTAAGAGAGTTCCAGAGGGTACCACAAATTTAGATTTTTTGAGATTTAGTGAAATTTTCAGACTTCTGCATTTAATGAACATCATTCTCAATGTCTGTGTGTGATCTTTCACTAAGAAATAGATAGTCTAGTCATCTAGGTAAACCTCTAAGAAATCATGAATGAATTCTTTGAAAGCATTGACCAGTATTCTACTAAAGACTATTGGCACATTCTTAAGTCCTAAAGGCATGATTGTGTACATATAGGATCATAATTATGATGCAAATGTTGTGTTAGGTTGATCCTCTTCTCTTCTTTTGACTTGGTGATAGCCAAAAAATCCATGAGTGAATGAGTATATTTCCCTTTCGAAAACTGATTCCAATATTTTTTCTGTAAAGGGTGTAGGGTATGGGTCATGGATGCAAGATTTATTTAACCCTCTGTAGTCTTGACATATCCTTATTTCACCTAATTTCTTGTTTTGTACCACCATGGGGTGAATCCAGTCATCTTCTTCAACATGTTTTATGATTCTTGTTGCCAACATCTTGTCAATCTCTACCTTAACTAATTTCTTCACGTTAGGATTGTGTCTATAAGGCCTTTTCTTGATTGGTTTCACTACTTTTAGTTTCATCTTCATGATGCCTACTTCTTCTTTAATACCTTTCATCTCAGTGAAGATCCTTGGGAAAAGATCTTCAAATTTAGAGAGGATCTCAATCACATGCACTACTTCTTTTTCATTCCAATAGTCTCTAATCTTTGCTAGTTTAGGATCACCTTCCTTTGCAATATTTTCCTCTCTAATTTTCAATGGTTCCTTGTAATATTGGTCTTTTTGTTTAGTCAATATTTCTATCTCTCTTTCTCCTTCCCGCACTTCAATATTTATCTCTTCATTCTCCTCATCATCTATCATTGTTGTTTTGTAACATTTTTTATCCATGTTCCTCGATTGTTGATATATCCATTGCACCAATTTCCATATCCCTTCTAATCTTGGTGGTGGTGTATTCTAGTCTAGTTCATTTTCTCTTCCTCTTTCTTTTTGAAATATTATCTCTTTTATTTTCTCAAGTGCAATATGTATAGATTTTCTAGATTCCAAAAAGAAAATGTATGTATCAAGTCATCTTGTACTTCTTCCCAATCCCTTGTCTCCTTCCTTCTCTCTTGGTTGATATCAAGTTTGGGATATAGGTGTTAATGTCCAATAGAAAACATGGGTGTATATATCCTTACTATGTTCTTTTCTATTTTCCCATGCTGCTATGCAAGTGGTTAAGTGATCTTGTGGTAGAGGTTGTCCTTCATACTTAGATATTTCTTTGTATTCCCCATGTTCTGGTACGTATCTCAAATTGATAAGAAGTGTAAATGTATGACAATCTTGAACTAACTCTCTATGTGTTGCCCACTAGTTTGTTGTATTACATACTAATGTATGTTCTATTGCTTGTATTTTGCATTGTTCTTTTGCAAAGATTATCTCCATCTCCTCTAAGTATTATTGTAAGTTTTTAACCCCTAAGAACTTTGGTAACTTAAGATGAGAGATTCCTTTCATAATATGATGAGATCTTTTGGATTCTTCTTCATTTTGGCCCTTTTAATGGTGCATACCATTTGCGGTAGATTTTCCTCTGATGTAGAGGATTGTGATATGTTTCATTTACTGCATTGAACAATGCATATCTTCCTAATCCTTGTCATTCTTTGGGTTTAAGGTCTAGCTCATTTTTTATCCATGCTTCTAGGACTTCTTCACTATCAGTGCTATTATTTTCATTCTCTAACTCTATTTCTCCTACTAAATTTGGTTCTCCCTCTGTTTCATTTGTTTCCAACCTTGAGATTATGTAGTTGTTCTTATGGTAGTCATCATTTTCTTCCACATTGGTGGATTCTTCAATATAGACCTCATCCATTGGTAATCCTAGTGGTATGAATATACTTCTATGACTATCCGCAAAAGATAGTTCTTCCTTGTGAGAGTCAACTATGCCATTGGCATCTACAAACCATCTTAGTCCAAGTAATGTATTAAAGGAATATCCTTGATCTTTCATAGCGACAACCACAAAGTCTACTACCAGTTTAATTCCCATTAGATTCCCTTCTACCTGTCTCCATGTTCCAATGGTTGACATGCTAGAACCATCTACCAAAATAATATTGTGAGGTGTTTGATACAATCCAGGTTTCCCTAGTTGTTCCCAAAGCTTCTTAGTGACCATGTTTGTGTTAGATCCCAAGTCTATCATTGCATTTTTAACCTTTTGATGATTAATATGGGCATCTACTAGCAGTGGTTTTGTTTTCCAATGTCTTTTCTTTCTATCCAATTGTCTAAATTTGTTTCATGGTATCTTCTCCTTATTCTAATATTTAGCAAATTGTTTGAAATTCTCCATCAAATTATGTTGTGTTAGATATGCAAATTCTTTTATTGCCACAACTTCTTCTATGAAGAATTGGTTGACTTGTTTTTCTTTTCTTGTGCTTTAGTTACTATCTATATAGTCTTTTGTACTATCTCATCTTTGCCTTTTATCTGGGAAGAATATATCTTCCTCACTCTCTTCTCTTTCTGATTTAGTAGTGTCATATCTTTTTTCTCCATTGTTTGTACATTGTCTTGTAACTACTACTTCTTTATCTTTTCCTTTGTCCATTTTAGTGTTTTACTCCTTTATTTGGTTTTCTTCATTTGATGAAGATAGATTTGTATTTCCATCCTTATCCCTTTGACAGGTCTTTAGGACTTAATCTTATTCCTTAGGGACCCTTTTGATCACTCTTGCTCTTTTTTTCTTATCTAAATCATCTGCTTTTCCTTGTTGCGGTGGATTCTGAAATTACTATTGTGCCTTATCACGTGTGAAAAGATCATGTTCTATACTATTGCAAAATAAGCATTGCCTTCTTCTTTCACCCCAACATGCATTAGCAAAGTGCCATGGTTTACCGCATTTGTAACAAGTAGCTTAATCTCTTCTTCTACCTCTAACACGGCCTTTGCCTCCTCTGTAACCTCTGAATTGTCCTCTATCCTCACTACTATAGTTATTTTCATATAGAGCATTTTGATTTACATTCTGGATAGTATTCATGTTCTTTTGGTTTTTCCATGAAGGTTGTTTGTAACCTTGGTCTTGAAGATATAGTGGTCTTTTTGCTAGGCCCTTGACATATGTCATAGTAGTATTGTGTGTTTTGTTTTTGTGATTGTAATTGTACCATGAGTCACTCTCATCTTCATCTTCTCTCACCTTGAACATTTGTGATGGACAATCTAGTGTTTCATGATCATCCCATTCTCCGCATAAGCCATAATAGACTATGTTGTTCTTTCTAGGGAGTGCTTTTATCTCCACCTTCATTGTATTAGCCTGCCTTTCTCCTTTTAGATTTGGACATTCATTCTGGATGTGTCCTTCCTTTATATAGTAGGAACACCATATATTTGGTCTTTTATCTTCTTATTTCACCAAAATTTCTTGTTTAAGTTTCAGTTGTTCCAATTCCAATCTTAGTCCTTCTAACTCCATGTTTTCCTTATTTTTGTACTGTTTGTGCTAGGTCTGTGCCTCAATCCAGTATGCTAGTGTGGCTACTTCCACCTATGTTTAAAAAATTCTCCCATGATAGAGAGGCACTCACATCAGGGCTAACTCCGGATGTAAACCACTCAATTTTTTTCTTCTTAGTCAGGGGTTCTTCTAGTTTGCAGACTGTGTCCTTAAACCTTTTGTCAAATTCCTTAATGGTTTCTCCATCCTTTTGTATTAGTTCTCTCATCTTACTCACCCCTTCTATCGGTATTTCTAGAGTTTCAAAGTTCTCGAAGAACTCCTTCTTCAATTACTCCCATCATTTATCATGCTTGGGTTATGTCTTTGTATACCATTTTACTGCATCATTCTGCAAAGTTCCAATGAAGTCAAACAACTTAGTGTTATCTTTAGTTATCTTGTTCTAGTTCCATATTGATTCTAATACAAAAATATGCTCCATGGCTTTAGATGTGTCTTTTTCAAATACCAAGAATTTAATAATAGCATCCATGTTTCCTTTCTTCTTCTTTTCGAGACCCTCTAGTATTTTGTGGTAGTTTTCTAGGTTTTTCTTCTCCTTAGGTTATGGCCTTTGTGTTAGGGTTTTATATTCTCTCCCTTTATCTCTCTACAAATAGATGTAAAATTATTCTTCTCCCAAAATTTCTTCAAAATCTTTCTTAATTTCTTCTTCTCATTCTCTTTCAATTTCCACCTAATCCTCTCATAAAATTCTCCATGATTTATAAGGCACTTGGGGTGACTCCTGGTCGAGGGGGTGTGTCTCTTCAAACTACCTTTTCATTATCGGGGATCTTCTTTCATTTGTAAGTGACATTGTATTCTTATGAGGTGCCTTTTCATTATTTTGTCTTATATTACTGGAACTCATCTCTCTAAATACCACATCTTTTCTAATCTTCATTATACTATGATTAACCAAGTTATCTATGTAATCCACATCCAAATTTAGGGGTCGAAGGTTTCGTATAGGATTCAGTAATTCTTGCCATTGGTTTTCAACTCTAATTTAAAAATTATCCCAAATTAGGTTGATATTTTGGATTTTTGTACATCTGCGGTAGGGTTAGGGTTTGTTTATGTTCTTCCCTCCATGCACTTCTCAACTACTCATAAATAGATATATTCTTCCACCTCCTATACTCTTTAAAAGTTTTGTTGCCATGGAAATATGTATTATAATAGGCTTAGGATTTGTTATATCTCTCTATATCAATTTTGAGGTAGCCTCTATGGCTATTTCATCCATTCTTTCCTTTCCTTTTATATTTTATTCTCTAGAAGTACCCACAGTGGCACGATCAGCAACACCCTCAGTGGTGCACTCATCCAACTTACTATTATCTTCCACAATTTCTCTTTCCTGACTTCTAATTGTTTCTCCCACCTTCTCCAATCTTCTGCAGTACCTTTCCTGTGTTTCTTGGGTCTTCTTCTGTCTTTGTTCTATGCTTATCTCCATTCTAGTAAGTATAACTTTTATGTTTTCCCTTAATCTTTTGTTATGCCCTTTTGCCATGGGTGTTTTTGATTTGTAATAATATTAATCATTATGTATCCCATGGTTGGCTTATTTTGAAGAGTTACATCTTTTTAGATCCCCCACTATTCCATTTGCCCTCCCCTTAAGTTTTTGCCCCCCTCTCACAAGACAAAAAAATCTTATCACTCAATTTTTCCTACTTGCGCTACTCCGTACTTCTCCTTTCACTATTTATTCTCTCTTTCTTTATTTCCTTTTTCTAGGGTCCTAGAAAGAGAACCAAATGTTGGCAAGAAATGGGAAGGAACCAGTCTAGAGATCTGTCCTCAGTCAAGTGTGTAAGTCTAGTTTATACCCCAGTTAGGGAATGAGAGAAACATGAATAAACATTAAGGAAATCTAATATACATGGTACAAGATAAGTAAAGAATAACATCATAACACATACACAATGATATCACAATACTTATATCTCCATTATATTTATTTATAATCAATAGGTATATACCTATTCATTTCGGCAGGTCTGAGTCTACATTATACACTATTACTCTCTTACACTCTCTTACTCTTACTTTACAAATTGCTTTTCATATATCTCCTATATATATCTATCTATCTAGAGTTGTTTCCTTTCCCCAAATACCCCTTTAGGAGTGGGCTCTATCCTCCATGTGGCCTTTGCGGTACTCTATAGTAGGTTCTACTTGCTTCCCTATTCTCTGCCAACACCTTCACTACAACCTAATGCAAAAACATTGCTAGTAAGAATTTGAGCTATGATTTATTTTTCCTCTTCTCTCTAAAAATAAGCATCTTGACCCTCTTGAGAACATACAAATTCAACATAAAAATGTTTATCCAGTGAGTTTAGAAATGTGTCCTCAATACAATCCTTATCAATAAAAGACAACCACTCCAACCCAAGGTCTAAATTTTTCTTTAGTTTGAATACTTCATGACTAAGAGTAGTTAAGTCATGCACCCCTTCACATCCCTCTTTCTCACTTGGAACTTGGTATATATTATCATGATCATCATCAAGATCAACAAAGAAAAGAAGCACATCTAATGAATATCCAAGTTCTTGAACTTCAACCTCCTCACTTGTATCCACAACATTAACACCACCATCGTCATGAGTTGACCCATCAAGCTGATCAATAAGGTTGAAAGTTTATTCCCATTGACATTTTTAGGTAGAATTCTTTTGGAAAGCAATGATTGGACAACATTGGCCAACCCAAAAGACATGTTTAAATTTGTTGGTTTATATTCAAAGGGAAGAAAGACTACACTAGGATGGAAAGCCTCACATTACATGACTATGTGCATACACTTTCATTAGTCTTATATTCATATGGGAGGTTATTAATAGTAGTAGAAAACTTGGTATGAAAATTTGAAACTAATTCACCATCTTTCCTTTTAAGGTTTTCTAAATCTTGGGAAAAAGAGGTTTGGTCATAGATATGGGCATTGAGCTCATTGAAATCAACAATAAAATTATCATGATAATCACCAAACACTAATGTTATGACTTGTTACATATTTTTAGATGTAAAATGATTGTGGGAACTCATTTCCTAAGTCAAGCATGTTTATGTGACTTACTAGATCAATAATATTTTATCCTGATGGGTATGGGGAATGCATAATAGGCTTAACATTTTGGAGTTTAGGTGCATAACCACATGTGCACTTAGATGAGATTTAACTATAGTAATCAGAGTCACATTCATCATCATTGCATACCAATCCATTCATCTAGTATGAGTCATACATTTGATTATACTTAGAGTCTTCGTTTGACCAATGATCCATGATCACAAAATATATTATATGTTGACATAGAATTACATTCATTTTGTTGCAAGTATGTGCCTAATCGGTGTTGTCATTGATGTCAAAATATTCTTGTTATCATCAGTGTAAACTCTATTCTATTCCATTAATTGTATAGAAGATTTGTATGTTGAGGATATTGAGAAAATTAGCCTCTCCAAAAGAAACAAGTAAGCCACAGAGAAGTGCAGTACAGACAGTGAGTTGTATGTTGAAGAACAACCTGGTAAACTATTCCACATTTGTTCCTACTTGAAGATCATGGTCTGCAGATTGAAAGTAAGTTAGAGGTATGTCTGAGGATGATACATTTCAGGTTTGAGCCATCCACATGAAGATTTGAGTGAGTTGTGTTCACCAGAGTGAAGGCTACTTTCTTTGTAAGTTCAGTTGAGACAGGAAGATAGTATTTGGCTATGTATTCATGTGCAATAAAATATTTTGCTCTGCAATTCTAGAGGGAAGTTTGAGAAGATGATAAGTGCCTACAATTGCAATGGTTCATGGTTTGGTGGTCTGTAAGCTATCTTTCTTTTATGACAGTTGAAGACAGTAAAGGTCATGTACTCTGGTGAGAAGATTCCTATGAATAAAGTGGTTAAGGTTCATGCAGTTGCTCCTGATCATTATAGAGTGCTTGTGGATGTCTCCTAATCATGTTCCTATTTGGAATTTTGTCCACATTAAGAAATTGAGATTGTGTGTGAAGATTGTTCCTAGATAAAGTAGCGTGTAACCAGTCTTGGCTGACATAGTTGATCCTAGTGATTGCGGAGATCTCTAGAAGATTGTGGAAGTGTGTTGTGGCATGGAAGATCATGTTTGAGTCCTAGCTAAGGCATGGCATGATCCACATTTCATTCCCTTTGCATGATGTTGCAATAGGTCAGGACCTATTTTGTAAATGTTTGTAATACCAACCTTGGAGATTGTTCCAATGGTTGATGCCGACCTTGATGATCATTCCAAGGTTGATGTAGTGTATAAATACTTGTATCCGAGTCATGGAAAACTTTTCCTTGAGCATAAATGATAAGATATTAAGAAAGGTCCAAAGGTAGAGTAGAGAAGAGGTAGAGGAAAGAAAAGGAAAAGCAAAGCAAAGAAAGAGCAGAGCAAAGGAAAAGCAGAGCTGGGGAATTGTTTATTCACAATAAAGAAAGGTGTTGATCATGGAAGTGAATCTAGTAGTAAGCCACCAGTAGGGTTTAATAGCCCTCAAGTTTTAACAACCCTTATTGTAATATTGCTAGGTTTAGGGTTGAGGTAGTGAGCCTGCTAGACGAAGTTGTTCTTCATGGTAGTAAGCCAGTATGTTTAGGCCCATGGGGTGACCAAGCCCAAACATCACTATTTCAAGATTGCAATATATATTGAGAGTTAATCCTCTTTGTGGTTTTTTCCCACCTTGGGGTTTTCCATGTAAATCTGGTGTCTTTTGTGTTTGATGTTACTTCTATGGTTAAAGTTTCTGATTTCATGATCTCATTGTTAAATCATAATAATTGTGGATAAGTGATGAATGTTTAGATTGTAGAAAGTCTTTAAGTTTTGTGACAACTGATTCACCCTCCCCCTCTCAGTTGTCTGACATATATCAACAATTGGTATCAGAGCCAAGTTCCTCAAAAGAAGTTTAATAGATTGAGGAAGCTCCAAAATATCTTACAAGAAGGAAGTGTTGCATTTTGATGGAACTAATTATGTTCTTTGGAAGGCTCAGATGAAAAGCTATATTCTTTCTCTTGGTGTTAAAGTTTGGAAAGCTACAGAAACAAAATACACCATACCTCAAAATGGTCCAATGACTGAAGATGAAATCAAAGAATATGAGATAGATATCAAGGCAAGGGATGCTTTGCTAAGCTCATTAACTGACTCAATACTGATGAAAGTGGTGGATCTTGAAACTGCAAATAAGGTATGGGAAAAGTTGAAAAATCTATATGAAGGAGATGATTCTGTGAAGGAAGACAAGTTACAAAGTCTGAAGGTGAAATATGAAAGCTTGAAGATGAACAATGATGAAAACATATCAGCTTTTATGCAAAGAGTTGATGGACTTGTTACAGGGAAGGAAATTATTATGAAAATACTCAAATCTTTGCCTAAGTCCTACTATCACAAGGTGGCTGCAATTGAAGAATTCATGCAAGTAAAAATAGTTAATAGGGATCAGTTGCTTGGTAAGCTTACTACTTTTTAAATGAGGGAGTTAGATGATGCTCTGCCAAAAGTTGTGACTACCTTCAAAGCTAGTACTCCTGAAAGTACTTCCAAATCATTAAAGTATAAGGTAGAATCCGATGATGAAATAGATGAAGTTGAAGCCAACTTTGTGGACATGTTGCAAAGAGGATCTAGTAAGTATAAAGGCAAATTACCTTTCAAATGTTTTTCCTGTGGTAAAGTAGGTCATTTTTCTTCCAGATGTCTTGAAAGGATTGAAAGAAATAGAAGAAGATATGAGAACAGGCCTAGGACCCAAAAGAAGTGTTATTATGTTGAAGATTTTTATGATGATGGAGTATTAGATAATGGTGAACCAGATAATGCTAATCCCTCTGTAAATGAATGCTTATTCATTTCTATTAAGGAAGATCTTGTGTCTACTAATTCTTCTAGATGTATGAAGGAAGAAAAACTAGTGGAAAGTGCTTTGGCTACTCAGGTCATTAAGGACAAAGATGAATGGGTTATTGATAGTGGTTGCTCTCACCACATGACTGGTGACAAAAGTAAGTTTGTAAGTTTGGAAAGATATGATGGTGGATTGGTTAGGTTTGGAGATGATACAGCTGGTAGAATTTGTGGAAAAGGATCTATTTCTTTTGATGGCAAGCATAATACTAAAGATGTCTTGTATGTGAAAGGATTAAAGCACAATATTCTAAGTGTGGGTTAGATGTGTCATAAGGGCTATGACTTAATATTCAAGGACAATGGAAGCAAGATCAGGGAAAGCTCTAGAACAGTCATTATAACTGGCAAGAAGACCAGAGGTAATATCTATCACTTGAAAGGAACCGAGAACTATTGCTTGTTGACTCAGATTGCTAAGAGTTGGTTATGGCATAGAAGGTTATTTCGCATAAATTTTGATAATATTATGAAGATAAGTACCACACAGATTGTTAGAGATTTGCCTAAGCTTGTGAAGCCTGGTAATCCGGTTTGCAAGTAGTGTCAATTTGGGAAACAGACAAGAACAAGTTTCAAAAGCAAGGATCAATTAGTTGGAGGACTACTTGAGCTAGTGCATACAGATTTGTGTGGACCTACTAGAGTAAGAAGTTTGCAAGGAGATAGGTATTTCATGTTACTCATTGATGATTATTCTAGAATGACTTGGGTCACCTTTTTGAAAGAGAAAGATGAAGCTCTAGATAAATTCAAGGCATTTTAAGGGAATGGTTGAAAATGAGATGGATTTGAAAATCAAATGTTTGAGATTTGATAGAGGAGGAGAGTTCACATTAAATTAATTCAATTTCTTTTGTGAAGAGCATGGAATAAAGAGACAACTATTTGTGCCTAGAACTCCACAACAAAATGGATTTGTTAAAAGGAAAAATAAAATAGTTCAAGAAACTACTAGAACCATGATGAAGGAAGCTCATCGTCCAGAAGCATATTGGAGAGAAGCAATTCACACTATAGTATATATCCTAAATAGAGTTCAAGTAAAAGGTGAAAATTCAAAAACCCTATGAATTGTGGCATGGTAGAGTTCCTACTGTGAAATATTTTAAAGTTTTTGGTAGTAGATGTTATATCAAAAGAGAAGAAGATTTACGCAAGTTTGATGCTAGATGTGATGAAGGAATCTTCCTTGGTTACTCCACCAAGAGCAAGGCCTACCAGTGCTATAATAAGAGCCTGAATAAAATCATTGAAAGTGCAAATGTCAAAGCTGATGAGTGTGAGGAAAGGTCTTCAGAACCAAGTGGATATGAGTCAGATGATCTAAATGTTTTAGAAGTGGTGCAGCATGAAGACAACATAGATTAAAAACAACAAGCTCTAGTAAGTGCTACCAAAACTCCAAGATATGTAAGAATCAGTCATTCTAAAAATCAAATCATAGGAGACAAGAGCAAAGGGATCTTAACCAGAAGAAAAGATGCAAAAGAATAAGCAAATTTCTGTCTCATCTCTAAGATTGAACCTAAAACTGTGGATGAGGCTTGACAAGATGAGAATTGGATAAAGGCAATGGAAGAAGAGTTAATATAGATAGAGAAGAATCAGACTTGGGATCTTGTTCCCAAACTAGCTGACAAGAATGTAATCGGTACAAAGTGGGTCTTCAGAAACAAAATGAATGAGAATGGTGAAGTGGTAAGAAACAAAGCAAGATTGGTATGTAAAGGATATGCTCAAGTTGAAGGAATAGACTTTGAAGAAACTTTTGCTGCAGTAGCAAGGATTGAAGCAATAAGGATGTTTGTAGCTTTTGCAACATACAAAGATTTCAAGGTTTATCAAATGGATGTGAAGTCTGCCTTCTTAAATGGAGAGTTGGAAGAGGAAGTCTATAGTGAACAACTAGAAGGATTTCAGTCATCAGAGCAAGGGGACATGGTATGCAGATTGAAGAAAGCATTGTATGGATTAAAACAAGCTCCCAAGGCATGGTATGCATGGTTGGATAGGTACCTGATATAGATAGGGTTCAATAAAGGTATGACAGATAGTAATCTCTATTTCAAGATCAATGATGAACAAACCTTGATTGTTGCAATCTTTGTTGATGATATTATGTTTGGAGGCAATGAAGGTATGTGCACAGTTTTTGCTGGAGAAATGCAAATTGAATTTGTAATGTCTATGTTTGGGGAGATGAACTTCTTTTTAGGTCTACAAATAAGTCAATCAGATAAGGGTTTCTTCATTTCTCAGTCTAAGTATGTGAAAGAGTTGTTAAAGAAATTTGGTATGGAAGACTCTAAACCAGTATGCACACCTATGATAACTACTTGTAAGTTGAGCAAAGATGATAACTCACCCTTGATAGACTAGAAAAATTATAAATCTATGATTGGAGGATTTTTTTATCTGACTCAAACCAGACCTGACACAATGCATGTAGTGTGTCTTGTGACAAGATTTCAAGAAGAACCCAAGGAATCACATGTGATGGCAGTCAAGAGAATTCTAAGATATTTAAAAGGTACAATAGATTATGGTTTGTGTTACCCTAGGGACAGTGACTTTGTTCTCAGTGCATATATTGATGCAGATTAGGCCGGACATGTGGATGACAGAAAAAATACAAGTGGAGGTGCATTCTTCATGGGAAAAATATTAGTATCTTGGTTGAGCAAGAAGTAGAATTCAATATCCCTTTCTACTATAGAGGCATAATACATTGTAGTAGCATGCAATTGCACTCAAGTGTTATGGATGAAGTAGACTTTGAAGGACATGAAAGTTGTGTATGAAGAACCTATTGCAATCTTTTGTGACAACACAAGTGCCATACACATATAAAAGAACCTAGTGATACATTCAAGGACCAAGCACATATCCATTAGGTATCATTTCCTGAGAGAAAAAGTGACAAAGAATGAAGTCAAGTTGGAATATGTTTCTACCAAGGATACTTTTGAGTATCTCAGAGAAAAGTTAGGGGTCATCACCCCTCTTGCTCTAAACTAAGATGTACAATGGTGCATCAGTCTAGAGGTGTTCAAACATTTAGATTGATGTTTTTTATGGCTACTGCTTAGGGGGAGTAGTCAAAGAGTTCAGAGGAAAGAATAGATCAGAGCAGAAGAGTGCAAGTATGTGCCCTTTTCCATTGATGTCAAAGGAGGAGAGAAGTCATGTGAAAAAATTAGAGTATAGATGTGTAAGAGAAAGGGGGATAATTTTGGAGAAAGAAAGAGTGTAGGTGTGTAAAGAGAAAGGGGGAGAATCTTGTCTTGATAGTTGTTGTAGTTTTTCACATCATATGTTGCCATCAATGACAAAGGGGGAGATTGTTGAAAGTATGTGCCTAATCGATGTTGTCATTGATGTCAAAATATTCTTATTGTCATTGGTGTCAATTGTATCCTATTCCATTAATTGTTTAGAAGACTTGTATGTTGAGGTTATTTAAAAAATTAGCCTCTCCAGAAGTAACAAGTAAGCCATAGAGAAGTGCAATATAGATAGTGAGTTGTATGCTAAAGAACAGTCCAGTAAACTACTCCGCATTTATTCCTTCTTGAAGATCATGTTCTATGGATTGAAAGTAAGTTAGAGGTATGTTTGATGATGCTACATTTTAGGTCTGATCCATCTACATGAAGATCTGAGTGAGTTGTGTTCACCAGACTGAAACCTACTTTTTCTCTAAGTTCAGTTGAGATAGGAAGATAGTATTTAGCTCTGCATTCCTTTGCAATAAAGTATTTTGCTCTATGGTTCTAGAGGGAAGTCTGGGATGATGATAAGTGCCTACAATTGCAATGGTTCATGGTTTGGTGGTCCGCAAGCTATCTTTCTTTTATGACAGTTGAAGACAATAAAGTTCATGTACTCTGGTGAGAAGATTCCTATGAATAAAGTGGTTAAGGTTCGTGTTGTTTCTCATGATGATTACAGTGTGCTTGTGGATGTCTCCTAATCATGTTCCTATTTGGACTTTGGTCTGTATTAAGAAATTAAGATGGTGTGTGAAGATTATTCCAAGATAATGTAGCATGTAACTAGTCTTGGCCGACTTGGTTGATCCCAGTGATTGCAGAGATCTCTAGAAGATTGTGGAAGTGTGTTGTGGCATGGAAGATCATGTTTGAGTCCTAGCTAAGGCATAGTGTGATCCACATTTCATTCCCTTTGAATGATGTTGCAGTAGGTCAGGACCTATTTTGTAAATGTTTGTAATACCGACCTTCAAGATTGTTCCAATGGTTGATGACAACCTTGATGATCATTCCAAGGTTGATCTAGTGTATAAATACTTGTAGCTGAGTCATGGAAAACTTGTCCTTGAGCATAAATGATGAGATATTAAGAAAGGTCCAAAGACATAGCAGAGAAGAGGTAGAGGAAAGAAGAGGAAGAGCAAAGCAAAGGAAAAACATGATAGAGGAAGAGCAGAGCTGAGGAATTATTTATTCACAATAAACAAAGGTGTTGATCATGGTAGTGAATCTAGTAGTAAGCCACTAGTAGGGTTTAACAACCCTTACTGTAATCTTGGTAGGTTTAGGGTTGAGGCAGTGAGCCTGTTAGACCTAGTTGTTCTTCATGGCAGTAAGCCGGTATGTTTAGGCCCATGGGCTGACCAAGCCTAAACATCACTATTTCAAGATTGTAATATATATTAAGAGTTAATCCTCTCCATGGTTTTTCCCCACCTTGGGGTTTTCCACATAAATCTGGTGTCTTTTGTGTTTGATGTTGCTTCTGTGGTTAAAGTTTCTGATTTCATGCTCTCATTGTTAAATCATAATAATTGTGGATAAGTGATGAATGTTTAAATTGCAAAAAGTGGTTAAGTTTTGTGAAAATTGATTCACCCCCCCTCTTAGTTGTCCGACGCATATTAACGCATTTTACATCGATATTTCTTCACATAACTGAAACTTGTTTTGGGAAATAAAAAGAAGAAACACTTTTATGTATCTTATCCTGCTACAACACTAGTAATGAATAAGATTTGTAGCACCACCACCAAGCATGCATCAGTAGAAAAGACTTTGATATTATGATCTAGTAGAGTCACTACCTCATAGAATGAGGAAATCCTTGGAGCAGATATACCTATGAATGTTGTAATACTTTTGGATCCATTCACAGTAGAGTATTCAACTTCTTGAAACCTAGGAAAGGACTAACTAGATCTTCTCATCTCTAGAAATGGTGTCATTATGTTGGTTCTCAAAGTTGTAGCCTCTGAAATCCCTAAATCTAGGTCATTTTTGAGTGCCAAAGGTGTCAAACTCATGACAATAGACCTTCAACTTATAATTAGGCATGGACAACAATGGAATAATTTTATAAGCCTAGGTGATTCCCTCTATCACTTTAGGCTCTACTAGGCCAAGGGTTGTGTTCCTTGCAGTTTTATATTAATGATAATGACATGAAAACAAACCCTAAAACAAACCATGTTCCCATTACAGAAGAAACTCTCATTTTGAATGTCACTAAGCACCTATATACTAGTTTAATAATACAAGGGTTTTACACCTTCATTAAAAACAACCATGTAAATATTCAAGTAAGATGTTGCTTTAATAACCCCTATTGATATTGCCACATCTAAATATGGAAGCAAGGACAACAACAAAGCACACCTCCTTCTTGAGATAAAACTCATACAAATCATAAAGATTAAACAATGCTAGTGGAACAATCAACATGATATAAAAATAAAGACCATTTTTTATTATTTTGAGTGTATTGGTGAGATGGAAGGTTGAGCACAAAGTAGATTAGTGCCTTTATCTAGTGAGGGTAGAAGAGTGCAAGTTTTATGAACCAAATGGGAGCATGAATATAACCCACTATATGATATCATAATGAACACAATAGTAAGGACCATGCATCTCAATCCCACACATAAGCTAGGATCTATGCATGCAAACAAGTAGAAAACCAAAGATTCAGAATATCTAATTAAACATACCTTAGTTATCAATAAATAAACCTACAAATTTCTTATTTTACTTTGATAAGATTCCTTGCAAAATCTTTACAAGTAATTTTATTGCCTTCTAATTGACAAACTAGCCAAGAATAACACTCAAATCAACAAATGCGAATAGGAATACCAATAAGACTATCTGAAATACATGCAATGTTTATGGAGAAATTCAAAAGATGCAAAATCTACATGTTAAATCAGTCCTTAAGAATTACAATGTCCTATCATACCCTTTGGGATAATTTACCTAGAAAATTACAATTAAAATTCCTTAAACCTATTACTGGGAAAATACCACAATGGTTTGCAACCTTTTTCTCTTTTTATTTATGTCTCCAACCTTTTCCCCCATCCTCCTATTCTAAATGGTTTTTTCTTTAGTTATATGATATTGCAACCCTTAGGTGTAACCAACGAGGGCTACTACAACATGCATGGAAACCATGTCACTTACATAACACCCACATGGGTTTTCGTTCAAAAATCCTTCATTCTTATTACCTACCATGTATAATGGCCTCAAATCCATGACTTTGTGAAATATAGAGACACATACGACATCATAGGTGACCTCAGTGATTTTGTCAAGCTCCAAGACATCCATTAATGGTATTCTAGGTCATGCAATGAAATGCATAGTGGCTACAAATGGGCCTATGAAATCCTTTTAATACTTTGTGTTTTGTGTTCATCAACACTTTTAACCACTTTTAGAACTTTGTCAATACTTTATAATGAAATGAGAACCTTGAATTAATTAACATTCTATTTGATCCTATCTTGGTGACACTTTCCTTATCATCTCAAAGTTACAATTTATGCATCTTGACAATAGTCTAATTCCTTTTTATAACTTTGTCAACAATTTAGAGTTTTGAGAATGTTGAATTTGCTGAGGAACCTAAATGCCTTGAACCTTGTCAGTGATTTTTTGAAGGTTTGAGAATATTGAGAAATGTTGACAAGATTTACTTATAGAGATGTTGTTTGTCTCTTGTTCCTCTCTGGATTGAGGATTTAAGGATTGAAGAGAACCTTGTGAAGGTTTGCATGGGTTATGAGAACCACCAAAACTATTGACAAAGCTTACTTGGAAAATTTTGAAAACATTGATAGAAGATAACAAGCCTTTTGCAAACCTGTCAATGATTTAGAAGGTTTGAGAACCTTGAGAAAATGATGAAAAGCTTTAGAAGGGGGATATTGGGCTTTTTTATGGTTTCAATAATTGAAGGAAACACCAATAGGTTTTTAAAAGTAAATTTGTCAAGGGTTTGGGGGGTTCTTAGAACCAAACAAGGAACTAACAAGTTATAGGAAGGGACTTTGTTGGCAGTTAGAAAAGTTTCAAGAACCATAGAGAATATCAACAAATGCTTTGTAAAGAATCATGGTGGGGTTTTGTAGGTTTTGGAACTATTGAAAATGTTGATAAGTTCTAGAAAGGTTCAAAAAGCCTAACAAAGAAGCTCTAAAATGGATATACCCCTAGACTTCAAGCTTTTTAAGATTTATGCACCTTCTAGCATATGATATAAACATAGGGGGGAAGGAGAAACATTAAGGAAATAAATGACCAAACTAGGCACTAGACCTAGATGAATTTTCAAATTTTGAGGAAGGTTCCAACATAACCTACAAGGGTAAGACCAAAATCAATATATTTTCCTTCATATTATTAAGTGCCTTAAAGAAGATCCAAGGCCAAAAACACCACAATTGTCACATCTTATAGAGTCTAAATGTAAGGGTTTTGGTATAGGTGGGCCTACAAATGTTCATATAATGAACAAAACATATATGTACTAAGGAAATAATAAAATAATAAAGTACAATTATGAATTAAAGGTCTAAAATTTCTTCATCCTCAAAGGGTCCTCAAAATTGGGTGCCAAATAATTCACATACTAAACAAGTTCAAAAAGTACATGTGGAAGAAACTACAAATAAAGGAGAGCATGCATACAAAAACAAAAAATAGAAATTGGGAACTTCTTTAAATCTTTTTCGTTCAAAGCAATAATTTGCATTGTGATGAGGGATATCTACAAGTGATGGTCTAGTGATAGAGTAGGATATTGTGCAAATCATGATTGAGACGAGGATGATCTTCTTGGAGAAGATTATTCTAGGTTTATTGGTTGAGAATTTGTACTTATGCCTTATTTTCTTTTCTTTAACACTATATTTATGTTTGTTTGTTCTTAGTTAGAATATGGATTATGCAAAGATACCTTTAGTGGTGCACATTGACACAAGTGACTATAAACATGTGTTGTGTGTTTCATTTCAACATTTTTGTATTTTTATGTGTATTCTTGTTGTGTTTTCCCTATAGATTTGTTATGATCCAAAATATGGAGTGATTGACAACTAATATCATCACGTTGACCAAAAACATAGCTTGTGTGCTTTAATGTTTCTTACTTTGGCCTTTTTAACTAAGACATGTTTTTTGTTCTCCTCCTTTATCATGTCTTCTATTTCACCTTTTATATTATGTATTATGTCATTGTTGAGCTTATGCTTTGTTAAATTTGATGTTGTCCATATTGTTTTAAAAATATTGCTATTATTACTTTATTTATTTTGTGGGATATATTAAATAGTTGGTTGTAAGTGTGCAAGTGATTTCCATGGCCAATGGAAAAACTTTGAAGGTCCTCAAGAAATCTTTGTTGTGATTCCCTAGTGATACCTTGACCTTAAACCATGAGCGGATTAAGGCTTTTTCTTGGTGAAAATGTTTTGTAAATGTGGAAGTTGTTATTTTACATTGAATTTTTATTGTTTTATTTTAACATTACACGTGTGGGGATCTTGGGTTGTGAGTCATCCTAGTGACAAATTTTGGATTTGATATTAGATGGGAATTTAGAAGGTTTAAATATATTTTTTCTTCATTATTTAAATGAAAATAGGTCCCTAGGGTGAATACCTATATGATGGGTACTTGTTGGGACATAAAATTTGAGATTTGGACAATATTTGGTACTTTTAAAGTCCCTAGGGAAAAGTGTGACAAGATTTGGCTTGATGAAGGAAGATTGACTTAGTGTCATCCAATATTTCCATACTAAGTTTTGCATGGGAGCTATACTAAGTGTGGTTTTATTATTTATATCCCTCTTGTTAAGTTTGTGGGGTTATTTTGGGTATTATTATTTTGTTATTGAGAGAGTGTGGAGTCTTGGGAGCTTGAAGCTTGGAAGAGAGAAAGCTTGGATTAGAGTCTCTTGGAAGGATCTTCAACAAGAAGCATTCTCTACTATTTTTGGAAGCTATTAGAGGTAGGCTTCATAGATTTCTTTATAAAATATAGATGTTGAATATGTTTTTATTGTCATTGTGTGTTTCATATATGGACTTGATCATCGTTGTGATCTCTTTGTTGAATATTGGATTATTGCATTCGTATTTGTGATTGGGGAAGGATTGTTATGTTGGGAGTGGATCTTCTCCATTTAGGGTTAAGGGCCTCCAATGTGTGGAGTTGAGAGAGGTGTGGACCCTCCCATGGGGAAAGCATGCATTCCTTATGAAGGAATGTTATTTCGCAATTGGTTTCCTTATATGTTTTCATGAAATAGGAAAAATATGCATTCCTTAAGAAGAAATTTTGGCATTGACTGTCCTTGATTTTTTTATGTGATATTATGTTAGAGGTGTTTTGTGGGTTTATGATTGTAGATATGAGAGGATATTGGATGGTGTTGGAATAATATGGGTGATGGAGGAGTTTTGTTATGAGGTTGATATTTGATGGAGTTGATTTACTGATATTGGATGGAATTGATATCTAATATTTGATGGAGTTGATATATTGATATTTAGTTTTCCCCAAGAGGTTAGAGTGTGCCCTTGACTCCCCCTTTTCTATGAATCTTTAGAAGATTCGTATGTGATGTTTAAGCCTATGGGTGTTGTATTTTGTGTGTGTTTCCCTTGTTATGTTGTGAAACTTGGTTTCTATGAGGACCTCCTATTTTGGGGGTGATTTTATTAGCAAGACATATAGTTGATTGGTGAGCTAGCCTTTGTCATGTAAAGATATGTGGATTACTTTTGTTTCAGATCTAAACTTATCTTGGAAGGAAATCTAGATGGTGGAAATATGATAAACTCCTTTATGTCTTTTAAACCCCCAATTGTAAATGGGTTTGTGTAATATTATTCTTTTGGAGTTGACACATTTGTTGTCAATAAGGAGTTGGGTCAAGAATATACATAGAGTATTAATCCATTTGATATTGTATTTATTATTTTTTTAGAGGGAAAATTAATTGTCCTCATTTTGAAAATTAGAATTTATTATTTATTTGAATTTAGTATTATTGTGCTTAGTAAACATAATAGACAAGTGAGATGTTATTTTTGGTTTCTAGTTTCTTATAAATGATTTTATAAAATTGAATAGCATTTAATTAAAGTTTAGGTTTGTGAATAAATTATACAAAAAAGGTACTATATCTAATGTATATTAGATTTAACATATAGTGTTATGTTTCAAGAGAATTCAGAAAAACATAGATAGGTGGAAAGGTAAGTTGCTTATTTAGGCTTGGAAGTATCAACTCCTTAAAGCTTCTTTCCAAAATATCTTTGTTTATTATCTCTTTTTAAGATCCATTCTACAATGGATGAAAGAATAGAGAAAATACAGAAGAAATTTCTATGGACAAGTATGGAGGAGAAAAAATGGTTTTCCCTAGTTAAATGGCATACTCTCTATAAAAGCAAAAGAAATGGAGAGCTATGAATAAGAAAGATTAAATTTTTTAATAAATCTCTATTGGCCAAAATTGGGTGGAGCCTCATAAATGAAGATAAGGACTGGGTGTTTAGCATTAGGTAAAAACTCTTGTACCCTCACAATAATGATCAAATAACCTTCCTTCATAGCCCCAGTCTTCCTCCAGGTTCAGTGATCTTGAATACCTTACTAAAAGTGAGAGGGATCATTAAGTAGGGTTTGAGATGGAGGGTTGGAAATGGAAGTAGGATTAAATAGGATAAACTTTTGGGAGTATAATTGGAGGAATAACATCCCCTTGTCTAGTTATCCTTAGTTATCTATTCTTAAAGATACTTTCTTAAGACTCTTTGGCCCCACTCTTCATAGTTATGTCTCCTTTGCAGGCCAACACATGAAATGGAAGTCCTTCCAAGATTACTCTACATAGCTTAATGGAATGGAAGTTATTGCTTCTCAATTTCAGATTTACTTGGGAAGTACTAATTTCTTCAATTCCTTTAGGGAGGATGGGCTCATTTGGTCTATTCACCCTACTAGGAATTTTAATATTGCTTCTACCTATTCTATGATCACTAATATTGATACTAATTCCTTTGATTGGAATTTAATCTAGAATTATAGAATTATTCCCAAAATCAACTTTTTCTGGTGGTGGCTGCTCATTATAAGATCCTTACTCTTGAAAATCTTATCAAAAGAGGTTTTTATCTCCCTAACAAATGTGCTTTATGCTGTGTTGATGAAGAATTTGTTAACCATTTGTTTTTCCACTACAACTTTGCAAGGGAAATCTGGGAGAAGACTTTTTTCAAGTTTGAAATTCAATCGGTTATGCCTCCTGGCATTTCTTCTTTTGTGTCTATTTGGAATAATAGTTATTCTTTTCAAAACCATATCATTAAGGAGATTTAGATACAAACTCCCCTCCATATTGTGTGGGGGTTATGGAAAGAACAAAATAAAAGGAATTTTCAAATATTCTGCTTCTGAAGTTTAGCAGGTTTTTTAGTCTATTAGTTGTGCTATCTAAGAAAGTATTAATGTTGCCAAGATAAGGAAGCCTAATAAACCTCCATCTACTCTTGAAATAAGAGTTAGCAGGAATTGGGGTATTAACCAAAATCTTAATAATTTTGACTTGCAAAAAAACTAAGGAAACACACAAGATGGAAATGTCTTCCTCAAGGATGGATTAAAGCTAACTTTGATGTGTTCTCTAAAGGAAACCTTGGTTGATCTATTGTTGGGGTTATTATCAAGGATGACAAAGGTTATATGATTGAAATTTATGCCAAGGGTGTAGGATGGAGAACATATAATGAAGCTGAGGTGTGTGCTCTTTGCTGGGGTATTAAAAGAATTCAACATTATAGCTTTCCACATGTCCAAATTGAGGGGGACTCCAAGATTATTATTGACCTCGTTAATAATAATTATAACCCCCCTTGGAAAATTAAGGACTACATTGAGGATATAAAGACCGCGCTAAGCAATTTCAATTATTTGCATGTCCAGGCCATATCTTTAGAGAGGGCAATATTGTCATTAACTCTATAGATTTAACCTTGGTCTCTAATTTCAAGATTGGCATTATTGGTTGAATGTTAATGATCTTCCTAACTTTGTTTGCTCTATCATTAATGATGAACAAATTTAAGGGGGACAATCATTGTTTGATAATGGCCAACTATAATATGGTCATTTTGATTATCTTTGAGAATCTTCACATTTGTTTCTTTCAATCGAGAGAGAATGGTTTTAGAAAGGTGAGGTCTAATGATGACATTCCTTACAAGGCTCATGTCACCTTCTTGGAGAATTTGAGATGGTGTAATGATAATCATATGGGTAGAGGCTATAATTTCTTGTATAGCATGCATTACCTCACTTACTCTACTCTTAGTAAGAAGTTCAAGTATTGTGATTTTACTCCCATCCTCTATAACTTCTCGAGCATCTCTATTTTTGTTAAAATGGGTGGCCAACTTCTTAGGGTTGAACTAGTGTCCCTTTCCCTTAAGAAAAATGTTGAACTTTGGGACATCTTTGAGAAAGGAGGGATTGCCTCTTTTTCAGGTTGTGAGAGGGAATGATGTTAATTTGACATCTTAGTTTGTCAATTCTTGAAGAAACAAGGAGGTAGTTATGGGAGGTATCAAATTTATTATTATGAAGGAGTTGATTGCTAAAGTTACTAGGTTGAGCATGAATGGGAAGAAAGGTCACAGATGGGGGAAAGGGTGCTATAAGTAGTTCATTTAGAATTTCCTTGAAGGCAAAGAATCCCTAGTCAAGCATAAAAATGGATATGAAAGAATGATGCTTCCACCTCCGTGGGCTCTGGTGAGTTTCCATTTGATGAAGTATTTTTCGTTGGAAGGGAGGTAAACCACTATTCATGGCTACCATTTCCCTCTCTTAGATCATCTCCATCATTGTAATTATATCATCTTCCCTTTCTTTTTGTTGTCCTCTTTAAAAAATTGCATAAAAGGAGTAAACCCTCCTCTGCACCAAGGTTTGATTCATACTTTATATCTGTAGACACCTAAAAATGACTAGCACATTCTCGTATCATTATTTACATCATTTCCTCATTATTTCTTCTAGTTTAACATTAATTAAATAATTCCTAATTATTTAATTAAATCCTCCATTTCATCAATTTAATTCCCCTTCCAACATTAATTAAATAATTTCTAACTATTTAATTAAATCTAACATTTCATCTAATTTTATTCATTTAATCCACATTCATTAAATAATATTAATTATTTAATTAAATCATCTATTTCAATCCTCAATTTCACATTAATTAAATAATTTCAATTAATTAATTAATTCATCAATTTTATTCCTTTTATCCACAATAATTAAATTATTTAATTAGCTTGCCGATGATGGCATGGTTCAGTGGTTAAGTCACTCAGGATGTAGTGGCAGCCACTAGGGTTCAAACCCCCGCTGGGCCAACGAGCTCGCAAGGCTTTACGCCTTCGCTAGGCCAATGAGCTCACGGGTTTGAAGTGTTCTTCCTAGGGGATGAGGTCCCCCAATTGTGGCCTCACCGGTTCATTGCTCCGGGCAAAAGCATTCGCGTGGAGCCAGAGGGCGTGTCACACCAGTGTCACCGGTCACGTTAAAAAGTTTACCAGGCACATTATCTTTAAAAAAAAATTATTTAATTAGCTAATATTTCTTCTACAATTAGATAAATTAACATGATTTATTTTGATTACCTTTTCTATTTTCCCCTCTCATAAATAAATAAAATCAAATACTTTATTTATTTTCTTTTTCTTCTATAAAGCACATGAATTAGATAAATTTATTTATTTAATTCTAATTATATATCTTTTTTCCATTAATCACTCCTCATGCATATGAATTAAATAATTTATTTCTTTAATTTTTTTCCCTCTATCCATTTACATGTAAAAAAGAAAATTACAAATTGATTTAACTTATTCTTCAAATCTTTATCTTTATCCAATCAACTCATTAAATAAGAAAAGAAAATCTATTTATGAAAATCAAATTCATTTAATTATCTATGCAATCAGTTATCTCATAAAACAAGTTTTTTACGTGGACACATGTCACATGCACATTCTTTATGTCCTCTCAATTTATCTCATCTATTGATTCATTCAATTTTTCTCCATGACCATTGATTAACATCTTGTGAAAGCTATAAATACATCTATCTTTCAAGTCATTAACCCTCCATGATCATTGATCTTTGAAAATTCATATTGAGCTTTGAGCTCATTCATATCGACTATTATTGAGCATTCATTATCATTCATCTATTGCAAGCTAAGGTTATGCTTTTATACCGAGCAATCCACATATCAAATACTACAAATATTTCAAGAGAAAAGAAAGGTGGATCTCGCGAGTGCATCCACTTTCGCTCTATCAAGTGTTGAGATTTGCATTGATGTAAAGAACGTATAATTTGCATTGTTTGTATTATCTTTCAATTGTTTATCTTTCATGCAATTTTTCTCATCCGTATTTTGGCACACCAGGTGGGACCCACGTCCTTAAAATTAACAAATTTTCTCTCAAGACTTTTGTGTTTTGAGATTACTAGGTTCAGAGTGAAACTTTTGAGGTTCAAAACAATTGCTTTTGATATATATACTAGCGGTTTTGATCTATTTTTCTAGGGTTCACTAATTGTTTGTAAGTCTATTAAAGCCCAAAATAGATTGGCACATCTGAGAGACAAAAGTTTGCATCTGATAGATAGAAGCTCACATCTGATAGGTAAAATATCACATTTGAGAAGCTCACATGTGATTGATCAAAGCTCTCACCTAATTGATAAACAATTGCATCTTATTGATAAATGCTCACGTATGATTGATAGAAGCTTGCATCTGATTAATAAAAGCTCGCATTCGATTGAGAGAACAACCTATCAAACTTCAAATGGTCATAACTTTTGTAAATCATATCAAAATTTGATGAAATGTTTTTGAAATTGCAAAGAAAATCATAAGGAATCTATTGGTGCCATTTAATTTGACTTATCTTAATATCTATTTATTTGTTCTTGCAGATTTATCATTTTTTTGAGCTAACACTCATTTGTAGGTTCTCTTCCCAATAGATGATCAAAGAAAACACATCTAAGACTACTAACATTAACTGGTGTAGGAAATTTGTCGAAGACCTATTTTTATCACTATTGTAGTCACACATTTCAATTTCTTAAGGGAATGATTCTTGTTTGTTGTGCTTGTGTAAGCTAGTTGGTGTGTATGCTCTCTCCTCACACTGCATGGTGATCTTGTAGATCAAAAACACTCTCTAGTTTATTTTACTTGATTTTCATTTCATTCCAAGGACCCAAGCTTGTGTATTCTATTCTCTCATGTTGCAAAATGATCTTAAAAATCAAAAGCACTTGGAATCCTTTCTAGGAGGCCTCCTAGGGGATTCCATCACCCCTAGGGATGACCTCAACCATGTGTTCTTGCAGGGTATATAAAGGGGGAGAGTGAAATATATACCTCAAGGAGTGAGCCATTATCATTCTTTAGGAAGCCCCAAGACCCTTAGTCCATTGAGACTTGTGCGGTGAAGAGAGGAGAGACCCTCCTAATCTCACCCTTTAAAGACAAACCCTTTGTTCAAAAACTTGTGCCTCATTGTACCTAGTGTATATTGAGGACACCCTAGAAGCTTGTTAATCCTAGTTTAAGACCTTTAGCCATCATATCTTGTGGTACATCACTATAGTAGAAGGAGAAGTTCTTACATGTACCTCTACTATTTGAGATAGAGTTTACTTTGGGAAAGGCTTTTTGCCTCCAAGGTAAGGAGTGTAATGCGGTCCATGACCTTATATTCTATAGCTATCCAAGACACGATAGATGGTATTAATGGAATGGATGTCACCATTATCAAATTAGTTGGGATGAAAGTTGGCATTGTGAGTCCACAAGATTTTACACACCTACTTGAATAATTTTTAGGATTATAAGAATGGTTGGCGTGTATTCTCTTGTCAAGACTAGTAACACCATTCATCCTTTATACACCCTAAAAAGTCATCATCCATTGTCTTTTGTTTGATCTCTTTCCAAAAACAAGCTATCTACAAACCATTTACACTTTTTTCTGCCAGAGTGGCGCTTCTAATTAGTATTGTACTACTTCTAATTATCCCTATGCATCTAACCAATATTTGGCACTTTTGACCAATATTTTGGTGCCTCTAATCAGTACTTTGGTGCTTTTGATTGAGTCTTAAGGTTTCCTTCTATCCATTTCTAAACGACTTCAATCCATCCCTAAATGAATTCAATCCATCTCTAACCCACTCAATCCATCCCTAAACCACTCTAATACATCTCTAAACCACTCTAATCTATCCCTAAACCACTTCAATCCATCCTTGAACAACTTCAATTCATTCCAAAACCAATTCAAAATAATCAAACATCCCCAATCACTTTCAAATCAATACAAAACCATTCCAAATTTCTTCCTAATCCAATCAAATTCCATCCTAACCATCTGTAATCACCTCCAAATCAATTCAACTTCATCCCTATTCACTTTCAAATTAACCAATTTCATCTCAATTCCATCCCTAAACTATCCCTAAATCATTCCAATTATTCCCTAACCATCCTATACCCAACCAAATGCATCCCTAATCCATCCAAATGATCTCTAATCATCTTCCAATCTATCCCATTTCATCCCAATTTCTTCCTAATCTAATTCAATTTCATTTATAATCATTCCTACACCAGTTCATACCATCCCTAAACCACTTCAAGCCATCCCTAAATCATTTTATACTTCCCAAATCATTCCTAATCTATTCAATTTCATCTCTCATCATCCCTAAACCAATCCATTTCATCACAATTCCATCCCAATTCAATCTAAACTCAATCCCAATCATCCCAAAAATTATCAGAATCACCCAAGAACATCATTAGCACCGTTCTGAACATCACTAGCACCACTATGCACATCATTAGTGCCACTATGCACCTCATTAGTGCCACTCTACATTCTGAGCATCATTAGTGCAATTCTAAACATTATAAGCATCATTCTTCACTCCGCACATCGTTTGCACCATTCTAGACATCATTTATGCCCCAGACACATCATTTACACCCCAAACACATCATTTGAACCTCAGACACATCATTTGCACCATTCTAAACATCATTTTTACCCCAGATACCTCACTAGCACCATTCTGAACTAAATCCATCATTAGCTCTCTAAAACTATTTGTGTGCCTTTGTCTTGTAAACCTACGCTTCAACAAATCAAACTTTAGTCACATCATCAATAATTCTCATAACAATGGTTGTGATAGTAAAGAAGCCTATTTCAAACACCAATCCCTCTCTAATCAACCATCATTATGGCCAAGGAAACACTAGATGAACACAAAATCTTACCAAACAGCTTATGGTTGAACTTGAAATCTTGCATGCATAATATTTCAATCAAAAGCCTCAACCTCCCAATCCGTCAATCCCCATGGACCTTTCATCACAATATCCCTTCAAACCTCCTAATGCTATCACATCAACATCATTATCCCACACATCCATCCAACATCCAAGTAACCAAGTCATAAATCCATACCTAGACATACAAACCCCTTGCAACCAAACATTTGCTAGCACAAGTTACACCCTTCTACCTAATTGCATATCCTATGACAAGGGACATCAAAGTCACCCCCTATCTACTTATATCCCTCCATCCATTTCCAAATGACCATTTTTTATGCAATTCCTCCATCTCCTTGTTCCTCTTATCTAAGTCCATCAACCTCTTCAATCCCTCCATCACAATATCCTTCTACTCCTCCTAATCCTAATCCATTAGTCCACATACCTTCTAATGCATCCTACCCTCTACCACCCACACAATATAATCCTCCATCTAATCCACCATATAACTCACCATATAATCCACCATGAAATCCTCCTACTAAATCCACAATAGATACTCCTAATCCCACCATATCCACTCCTATCATCCATCCACTTGATCCTACTCCAGTCCCACCATATCCACTCCTCTTATCCATCCATCCATATCCACTCCTAATCCTAATCCTACAACATTTGCCCTTACCATCCATCCATTATATTTTCCATCAACTCATACACTTATGAAGGATGTGATCCAATGGCTATTAGAGAGGAATTTAAAACCATCATGCAACCCAATACCTATCAATCTTATTAAAGAACCTCTTACCATAAATGTATATCCTATTGTTGAACATCCAACACCTATCATATCCATCCATGCCACCTGCATCCCTATCCCAACTTAAGAGCTATGTAAAGAGTCAAATCCAAAGTATGATCACCATTGCTTCTTACCAAGTCAAGATCAAACTATTCAAACTTCTCAACATCATATTATCCAAGATTAAGATCATATTTATGATCAAGCTCCCATCTATGATCAAGATCCTATCTATGATCAAGAAAACCATGATGATCCTCGTAGCCAACTTTACGCATTCCATGAGCAAGTGATTATCACTCCACCCATCCATAATCCCACAACAATCCATGAGAAAGATAGTCAAAATTAATCATATCCACCATCCCACTAATCCTATCCATCAATCCACAACATCTAATTTCTAGCATGAGACACTTGGTCCCCAAGAAAACATTGATAATCAAATAAATAGATTGCATAATATAACCCTCATCTTAATGAGCATAATGTTAGTCAAGATCCAAGCATCCAAAGTCATCCCTTGCATGATCCTATGTTATCTCCTGTTGATCCCCTATCATCCCCTATTGATCCTTCACCATTTCCTATCAACCCTATTCCAATTCCATTATCATGTCCCATTGGAACCAACACATTCATTTGTGGTGGTTCTCTTGTTGGAGAGGAACAAACTTCTTCCACCACCCCGCCTTCCCCATCTAATCATGGACTCACATCTTGTTTCCAAACTAACAATAAACATCCCATTGCATATCACATGCGACAAAACATGAATTATCAAGGAAAAGTTTTAGGCCTTCATGAATAAGGTATCTTGGAGCCCATCCATGTCATGCAATCCATCCATGAGTGTATGGCCCTAGTTTTACATCTCAAGGAAAATAATCCAAAAATGTTGGTACCACCTCCATGCCTCCTACATCTAGTTTTCCCAATCCCAAACCTAGTGCACCTCATTGTACCTCCAAATCATATGCCACTATTCCTCCTTCATCATCATATCATTCACAAAAGCATGTGGCCCCATACATCTCCCACCATCCACTCTTCCTCCACTCCTACAAACTCCCAATATTCCCATACTCAAATCTCCACATCCCTTCATCTACAAGTCCACTAATACCTTCATCCACACATCCCACTCCCTTAAATCCCCTATCATTCCTAATCATCAGGTCAATGAATGAACACATCAACCAAACATGAAGTTATCCCCAGCCCAATGGTATTCAAAAATAAAAATTTGGATGCCTCATTACATAAAGTAAAAAATCCACAAGAGCCTAAAAGTTATCATGTCGTAGGGCATCAATACATAAAATCCAAGCAAGATCCATCTCAACGGTTGCAAAAGCCTCAAGATCATCATGCTGTAGGGAATCAATACATAAATTTAATGCCAAATCAAAACTACAATCATCTATACAAGTCCACACCTTAAAAAGAAAAATCCAAAGAGAAAATGGTGTGGGTCCCCAAGTAAAAATCAATTAATCCAAATGAAGCATCCACATCTCAATCCATCCCTAAATTCCAACAATCCCCCTCCCCATCAAAAAATCCTAAGTCCATTTCGGTTCCTAAATCCCTAAATCAGTGATTCCTCAATCCCTTATCCTAATTCCCATTACTCCCCACTCCCCATCAAATTCAAAAGCTTTGAAATCTATCAAGATGTGTGCAACCGTTGGTCTTGGTTTCCCACAACTCCATGACATTTCCACATACCTCCACCCCTGCATCTTATATCCCTTATCTGGCATATTTCCCCATCATACCCCTATGGTCCATGTTTTTTCTCCATCACCCATTTATCCATCCATCATCCACATCATAATCCACCATCCATTCCATTTTAATATTCCTGCATCTACTAACATCCATGTACACAATGCTACTTGATATAGTCCATGTGTAACATGGATCCAAAATGGGAAAATACTACATTGGTATTGGAAATAGACGCTTGGGTCCCCATCCTCCATTCCATCTCAAAAACAAGAAAATGAAATTTTTTTTTAAAAAAAAAGTAAAGAGAAATCATTCATCCAATGGTGAAAACCTAACAAATAGGCACCTTGGATAAGTACCATGATGAAGACCTGGCAAACCTATGTCATATGTTGATTGATTGTCTATGCACCTTACACTTGGGGGCATGTTGTCTCATTGCATCCTATCATTTCCCATTCTATCTTCCTTATCCATTATATCTACATAACTATCCCATTTCCCTATCCATCATCCTTTCCTCCTTTTGATCTTGATAAAGATGGGGGCAAAATGTTGATTAATGCTTTGGACAACTATTGATGCATCTAATCCTTCCCGATCCATCCTATCATCCTATCGTTGCAAGTATTGTCATGCCACATCTTGAGTCTAACACCTAGAATGGAGCATGTTCTTCATATGTGACATAGTCCTTGGAGATCGCATCCTAAATCCTTCCGTCCATCTATCCCTTATCTATTTCCCATCCATTATCGACTATCACCCATCCTTCTACCTATCCATCTATTTTACACTTCCTATCCCTCCTATCCACTATTGCCCATTGTTCTCCCTATCCATCCATTTTAAACTTCATATCCCTCTCATCCACTATCACCCATGCTTCTACCTATCCATGATGTTCCCTTAGCATTGGTATCTAGCACTAAGGATATCTAACTGCAAGCCAATGTCATCCAAAAATATCAAAACATTCAAAATTTTAAAAAAATCAAAACATTCCAAAAATCCAAAAATAATCACAACATTCCAAAAAATCCAAAAAAAATCAAAACATTCCAAAAATTCACATAAAAATTAAAACATTACAAAAAAATCCAAAAAAATCCCAAAAAATTAAAACATTCTGAAAACCCAAGCAATAAATCCAAATCCAAGTCATCTTTAATCCATACCAATCTAGTCAAGTAATCTAGCCAATCATCCAAAAGCATACTTTGGTTTTGTTTCCAACCTTGCTATCAAACCTATCAATCGATCAACATCATCAATCATTAACAGGATATATTGTTCCCTAATCCTTGTGTTGTTTTAGGGATATATTGTTCCCCACTATGACAACACTATCCATATCTGATCAATCAATCAATCCTTAGTTTTTATCTTGGCAAGGGAAATAACTTTGTTTTTTTTTAAATCATATTTGCATGCTTCCTTGCTTAATTGTATGTGTTATCAATTTATATTGCATTTGTATTATCATTTTTTATCTTGAATCTGTCTTCTCTTTTTTATCATTTATCAACATTATCTTGCATCTTGCATCTTGTATCTTTTGTTTTACATCTGCATCGGTCCTCATAGCCTACCTACCACTACAATATCATGGTCTTCAATATCATGGTGCTATAAGCTATAGGTTTTCTTGTGACCTTTATATTTTTGTGTGTCTATCCTATGGAAAGGATACAATGTCACCCTAGTTTCTCATACCTTGGTGCATAATACCTATTGCTATATCAAAATAAGGATTTCTCTATATTTTTTCTTACCATAACCTAAGCAAATCATCCTTTCCATCTCACCCATACATCCTAATAAATATCTGTAGCTTTCCTAGTTTAATCAATTATTCTATTCTTCTATATCATACATAGCTTATTCTATCATACTACATCACTGCATCCACTCTTCTCCCATTATTCTTCCGTATTTCATTTAACTTTTTCATCTTCATCTAAATCTCTCTACCTACTCACAATTTCCTCTCCTTTCATTTTGAGAGCACACCCGTGTTCTTTTAACCCACTTATCCTCTAGAGGGGGCATCTTCATCATTCATCTTATTCATTATCTTTCCTTGTCACCCTCACTTCTAGTGATTGGGGCATCACCATCTCTAATCCAGTCATTTTCTTCCAATCATATTCTTCAAAATTAAAATCTTCTTCAATCAAATCAAAGACTATGTTTTAAACTTCTTTGAAATGTTGTTACTTCACAACATCATCTCAAAGATGGGAAAAATGTACACACCTGAAAATGATTAATGCATTTCTGTATCACCATTCACATCATTTTCTCATTAATTATTCTTATTAAATCTAACATTTCATCTAATTTTATTCTTCTAATCCACAGTGATTAACTAATTTTAATTATTTAATTAAACCATCTATTTCAACCCTCAATTACACATTAATTAAATAATTTCTAATATTTAATTAGTTCATCAATTTTATTCCTCTTATCTAGAATAATTAAATAATTTTTAAATTATTTAATTAGCTAACATTTCTTCTACAATTAAATAAATTAATATGATTTATTGAATTACCTTTTCTATTTTCTGGTCTCACAAATAAATATAATCAAATATTTTATTTATTTTATTTTTCTTCTATCATGCACATGAATTAGATAAATTTATTTATTTGATTCTAATTATATCTATTCTTTCCATAAATCACTCCTCATGCATATGAATTAAATAATTTACTTATTTAATTCTTTTCTCTATATCCATTTGCATGTAAAAAATAAAATCATAATTTGAGTTAACTTATTCCTGAAATCTTTATCTTTATCCAATCAATTCTTTAAATAAATAAAAATTATTTATGAAAATCAAATTAGTTCAATTATCCATGCAATCAATTGACTCATAAAATAAGTTTTTTTACATGGACACGTGTCACCTACACATTCTATATGTCCTCTCAATTTATCTCATCGATCGATTCATTCAATTTTTCTCCACCATTGATCAAAATCTTGTGAAAGATATAAATACATCTATCTTCCAAGTCATTAACCCTCCACGATCATTGAGCTTTGAGCATTCATATCCACTAACATTGAGCATCGATTATCATTCATCCATTGAAAGCTAAGTTTATGCTTTTATATTGAGAAATCCACGTATTAAATACAACAAATCTTTGAAGAGAAAAGCTAGGTTTTTATCACAGGTGCATCCACTTCTGCTCTATCAAGTGTTGAGAGTTGCATTGAGGTAAAGAAGGTATAATTTGCATTGTTTATCTTTCTTGCAATTTTTATCATCTACAAAATTAGTATAATGTTCTCCTTACTCCGACAGTAATTCCTAATGCAGGGTCTAAACCTATTAGTTTGAAGTCTGGTGAGAAGAATAACCCTAGTCCTTCTGGTTTATCAAAGTGTTTTTTGGGTATTGTTGGGAAGAAAAAACATTTTTCATAATGAGTCAAAACCTCTAATAGGTTCGTAGGAATTCTCCCCTCTTCCCCCTAGAAAGGGATCCATAGGGCATAATGGGAAGAAGAAAATCACTTCTGAAGAGAAGGAACCAAGTCATCCTGCTAAGGCGGATAAGGATATTCCCTCTATTAAAAGTCCTCAGAATAAAAAGGGTAAGAGCTCCACTTCTGTTGAGAAGATTTTAACCCTAAGAAAAACCCAATGCCTTCAACTCCTAATTTTAAGGCTAAAGGTATTTCTCATATAATAAATATTTAGAAGACTCCCCTAAGAATATCTTGCTATCTTTGAAGGACAAAGGTGTTGGTGTTGCGTCCCTTGTGAAGAATTCTAAGAAAAACATTAGGATTGAATCTTCAACTACCAGGTTGAATCTTGACTCTAGTTTTGTCAATTTTACTCCTAAGGGAAATTTGGATGATGTTTATGCCCATATCATTGTGGGTAGAACATCTGACCATTTAACAAAAGTCACTACTAGTTATTAGAATCCTAAACATAAAAACAAATATGACAAGGGTACCAAAAACACTAAGGTCATTATTGAGGAAATCCCCACTGATTCTAATTTTGGGGATAATGAGACTGAGAAGGGTACGACTATGGATGAATATCAAGTTGAGGAAGAGTTTGTTGTTGTTGGTGAAAGGGATGATCAACAGAATCCAGAGATGGAGGAGGTTGTTAAGAGGGTTGAAGAATAGTTTGTTGATGATTATGAGGAAGTTGAAGAAGAAGATCTCCAGCCTTCTACCGACGAGGATGAAGACACTGGCCTTCTTCCCCATGAAGATGAGGAATTTGAAGATGTTGCTCCTAATATTGGTGTGTTTGAGTGTGAACTTGGGAAGGCTGATGATAAGGTGTCCACTATTTCTTTTCATTCTTTCAAAGATCTTCTGACCAAGATGGATAATTTGGAGGAAATGAATAATAAGAAGATCAACTATAGCACCTACCAGGAAAGATGGGCTAATATGTTCGATAGTATGAAAATATATCAACACAAGTTGGTAAAGGTGGAGAGGAATGAATAAACTGATCAAATTTACAAATGACATGATGAAAAAGGTTGTTGTTGGGGTTGTTACTCTTAATAATGAACTTAACAAATGCAAGTATCAACATGTTAATGAACTTCAAGCTACTAAGAAAAAGATAAAATAGAAAAAAGAGTAGATGGTTTTGGGAGCTTCAAGTTGGGAGGAAACTCTAAAATCTATGAATATGGAATGGGACTTCTTGCTCAATAATAGCAAGAAGTAAGCTTGTATTTGTTGTGCTAAAGTTCAGTATTGTCTTTCTACTATTTGTTCATTTTTTCTTAGCTATTTCTAGTTTGTTTAGTGCTCCAAGCATGGATTTCTATTTTCCAGGGCCTTTTGTTGTTACTATTTGGTTGGTTTCTTGGTTAGTCTATTTTATTCTACCTTTGTAAGGTACTGGACCCTATTTCCTTGCTTATCATAATAAAGAAAATATAGTGTTATTGAGGCTAGAAAATAAAACTATCACTTGTAAGGTGTATAAACTTGTATATTTTATTTTGGATAGAGACAAATAAATGGTTTCATTTACTTTAGATTTAATAAATCTTCTATGCTATATATAATTTTAGATTATATAATGTTGATGTATATAGACATATGTAAATATCTATCTACAAATTATTTGTGATATGTATATATATTTGTACATATTAGAAAAAAAATATATATATGTTTATTTTCTGAGGTTTATATATATTGATAATGTAATGGAGAAAATCAACAGAAATTATAAAGAAAATAATAATAATAATACATGTATATTTTATAGAGGGTTAATGTTTTAATTCTATGTATCATACTCATTCATTCTTTTAATTTTGTAATGAAAACCCTAGCAAAATAGAACAACAATAACTGAGACATTTTTCTCCCTATGGATTGTATATGTCTAATAACCCCAAAAGATCATTGTAGGAGTTTGATAGAGTCTCAATCTACCCTTGGAAGTGACATGCATAAATTGGAATTGATATACCTCCAAACAAAAACAAAGAAATGTTAAATCTGGAATAGGTTTTGATTAAACATAGAGAAAACAAATAGAAAAAGAATAGATTAAATAAAAAGAATAATAATAGAAGAAATGTAGAAAGAAGAATGGCTAGGAATAATGTGTTTCCATTGTATTCTAGCAAAATCTTTACCTCCACCTCTTCCTATAGCAAAGAAATAAAATAATGAGTAGGGTGTAAATGAAGAAAATAAAAGAAGAATAAACTTCTATTTGTATATTTTCTTTTGCCCTAAAATTCAATAATAAAATATTACTTTTATTCTTATTTAAATTCATTGTGTTGTTGCATTATTTAATTATTGATTTATGTTTAGAGGTTAATTAACTTAAATCAAATTATTTATTTATGGTAGTAGGTTAATTAAATTAATTAAGGGAAAAGAAAAAGTTTTATATGTCTTTTTTAGATTGTTTTAAAAGATTGGCCAAATCTTATCTCTAGATTTTACCTACCATTTTCATTAATTAGAGGTAGTTTAATTGTGACATAAAATAATGTTATAATAATAGTGGGTGAGAGCATTTATTAATTAATTACAAATCTTAATTTAAGGAAATAAAATTAGATATGTGTGAGTTAACTTGTTATTTATAAGAGTTAATTATTTAATTAAATTTTACCACTTGCCCCTTTTTTGTGAATAAATATTAATTTTATTTATTTGTTTTATTGTTGATTTATCTAAGAAGATGACAATTGTTATTTGTTTATATATTTTATATTTACTCTACTTAAAAGTAAATTCTAAGTAAAAAAATAATTTAGGTTAATTTCAATTAAATTCAAACTCAATTTAAATTTTATAAAATAATATTTTACTTATTTAATTGTGAGAGTCCCATTCCTATTAAATAGCTACTTTCCCTTATTTTTAATTAACATGATTTTGGGGTTGGTTTAATTGTTTTATGTGAATATTTATACTTTATTTCAATTATAAATATGAGGATATGAAATCAGCAAAGGAAACATTATTTAATTATTAGAAAATATAAATAATTGTAGATTAAATTTTATTTAGAAAAGAAATTATTATTTATTTTCTTTTTGGATGATTGTGGGAATGTGTATTAATTTAAATGTTGATATTGTTTGCATTATTTAAAATTGATGTAGGAAGGTGAATTGTAATGTTTGTTGAATTTTAATTAACCATTTTAAGTTGATTTATTTATGTAATCAACAATTGTTTAATTGCTTCATAAATTTATTGTAACTATTTTTATATTAAAATTGAATCAAAATATTTTATTCCAACTTTATTTAATTATGAAATGGGTTAAATGACTAATAAATAATGATTAGATGCATAGTAAAATTTTATTATTGAGTTTGGATTGATTTTGGCAATTAGAATTTAATAACAGAATTCGCTCTAAGGTGACACAAACCTACCACCTTCACTTAGGAATCCAAAAGGGAAAATAATGTATGCAAGATTTTCGCTTGCGACACCATGCATAATGATGTCGACACCTTGTTCTAATATCACCTCCACTTTTCTCGTGTGTTGTAACTAGAGATCCATCACACCTGCTAATGTTGTCATGTCTCTTTGTTTTGAATGGTATTGATGCAAGAGGTACTCCCTCCTGCTGCAAACAACTCAATTCCACAATACAAACAGAGACCCTCTTCTCACAAACTCAAACTCAAATCAAATAGTTCAATCTAGAAAATCTCAATCTTGCTACAATAGCTACATGAATACAAATCACCTACACTCTCCATGAATTTAGATATTGTTCACAATTCATTGCAACACTCATTCAAATTTATCCAACTCCAATTTTTATTATCTAAAAACAATATTCATTTCTTTATTATGCAAAGGTTTATGCAAAAATTACAATGGAATTGTGTTCATAGATCTTATCTATGTTCTAATCATTCTACCATGATGGTGCCATTGATCTTCTTCCTTGATGTTATTTGTTCCCTGCAACACAAGACCATTCCTTTGTTTTACTCTCTGCTATTCCCTTCAGTTGGTTCTCCTTAGATCGAACCCTCTATAACACTTGTATGGTTTACTCGTTCTCTATAACCACTTCAGTTCTACTCTACTTAAATATCATCCACTTCAATGGTCAAACACTCAATAGCAATTTTACACCTCATTCACAATAAAAAGTGGTAAATATTTGTCCTATTTTTATTGGTCCAAATTAACCTTTAACTTTTGAAGTGGATGATATTTAAGAATAGCCCTTTAATTCCTTGAATTCCTTCTAGTCAAACTCCTATCTTCACTACACTTGCTTGTTCTCCTAGGTTATCTATAGCTTTTCTCCTTGAATTGAACTCCTTTTTCATTCACTAAGATGTCCTCTTAGTATCCTTTGCAGCCCACTGGTATCATTTTCTAATTTCTTTGCAGCGAACCCTTCCCAAATGTTAATGATCAGTATTTATCTTACAAAGGTGACAAGAAATGAAAAGTCATGAAGTAGAATCAGCTTCAGGTAAGTGGAGTGATGCCTCTCCAAAGAATTTGATCTTGTGATATTTTCATTGACTCTGTCAAAACTCACAAAGGTGCGGCCTCCCAAGTCGATTCCATTTGACATCACATATACTTTTTGATGACTTTGACTTCTGCCAATGGATAGAAATCAAATTTCCACAAACACAGTCCTCTATGGTGGTTTTCAAATTAGTTTTCACCTTAACACTGAGTTGATAGCTCCTGTGATATCGAAACCAACTTATCAAAATCAAAGCATTTGTTTTACACTTCAACCACCTCTTCCTACAAACAAAACATTGTGAACCGGTGGCCATCATCCATGTTGAAGAAATAGGGAGTAGTGAGGTTTGCCTGTGGAGAATGTTAACAACTATGTTTTACCAGAGCTAGGGAAAGAAAATACACTTAATCTTCATTATGGATCATCAACCAAGGCATGAGCTTCAAGTTCATCAGCAACAACATCAAGCTCTATCCATAACCTTCATACGAAATTTTCATCTTCAAGATTTAATAAACCAACCAAAGTAGCATTCAATGTACTCTTATGTGGAAGTTCTTTGGCACAATGCATGAAAAGCTCTAAAATTTCATACCCAAAATATTCTATATCCCACCACAGGATGCCACTGTATGTTTCCTTATGAAGGTGCTCAACTAACTAAAGGAAATCCATTGTGTGACCGCGACAGGATGTGTCGAAGCTGAAAATTGACATTCTTCATAACTTTTTACTGGGAGCTCATAATTTCTTGAAAACTTTAAAAGATGTGATAGTCAATGTTCCCAAGCTTCCCACCAAGCCATTCTGCCTCAACCTTCCCGATACTTGAAATTTTAAACTTTCACCAAATTACTAGCACTAAATAGAAAATTTTAAATTCTCCAAAACTAAGAAGAATTTGACCTTGAAATCTTCACCAAAATTTTCAAAATGTCTCCAACAATATGCTTGTAAGAGGATTTGTAGCCAAACCTCACAGATTTTCCTAAATAATTGTTTCTGTGAAATCAACCTATAGAACAACAAAACAACAATTGGGCAAAAACATGAATTGTGTAATTTTGATCATACAATAGGGTTTTTTACATTCAAGAGATGCCATGAACAATCACTGTACACCAAAATTGGAAGAAAGAAACTAAAATTGTTTTTGGTTGATGTCGATTGCATGTCCACCAGGATGCTCCTGCATCAGGTATGCTCTCATTTTGTTGCATGTGCAACGATGTCAAGTGTGCATAATTCACTACTAAGAGTAGTGTAACCCTTAATATCTAGTATTATAAACAAAAAGAAGTTAGTTGCATTGTGTTTATTCCTATTTCAACATGTATGTATGGGTAGGCATGGCAATGTTGTCATTCTAATTTCATGTTCTATAATATGTGGTGCGTCTTGTCCATTGAATTGTATATATTTCACATGTGTTTCTCCTACTTGCGGCATCTCTTTTTATGTTATATTTTTCTTTCTTATGATATTTACAACTGCATGCTTATCTTATGCTTACTCATTTATCTTATACTACATGATTACTTGATGACTAAATGTTTAAATTTCACATACTCACATGATCACATCTTACATGCTGGTGCAACAAGGTACTCCCCTCTTGTGAAAACAAAACTCTGAATTCATACAATCAATCACACATTCACACAAGCAACACTTTGCCCCAAAACAATATAAGATTGCAACAAAAATTTGATTTTATTAATTAAAAACACAAGTTTGCAAGAATATTATATATACAGCGTTCAATGGCCTCTCTCCTGCAGATGTAACAATCTACGCTTTGACACTTCTCTCTCAAACTGCATTAACATGTCTTTCAACCTATGCCAAGCCAATCACCTCACACATCTCTACAAAGCTACACAAGTGCTTTATCTTCATAAATCTTAATGTTTTCCTGTCTCATATCTACACCTTTAACCTCACAAACTGTATGTTTCATCCTTTTGTGATATCTATGGCATTATATTTCTTTTGTGCCCCTCTCATAGGCTCATTTCTTCACAATTTTTCCCTTACTGTAAATCTGCCCTAAGATTTTTGTATTTTCCTCTCTATATGGGTGGCTCCCCCTGTAGACTCTTCTTCTCAATTGATAATTTTCTTTGGCAGCGATCTATTCTTCTTCCCCAAGGCCGAATTCACTCTGCTATATTTTCTTTTCATCTGAATCTCATCTCACTTCCTTTCCATGGGTCACACTCCCTTCCAAACTCCTCTTCCTTATCCCTTTTAAAAAAATGTGAAGGTTTCTTTGTTTAAAGAAAATTTGGGAGATGAGGCATCACCTCACAACTGGTCATTCAATCATCCTCCTCTCCTAAGCATATGTTATTTTCTTCTTCCAAACACTATGCTCTTTCTTGACATGGATTGAATTTTTAATTCACAAAGAAAATGAATTAAAAAAAACACTTTTTCTTGGTCACGGGTAGTAGTTTGAACATTTGTTAGTAGTTGTAAAATCAAAATGTTGAGTATGGTACCCCCTAGCTCATGCCATGCCATGTTTAATCTCTGGCTATGTAAAACTTGACACCAATTTTAAAGAGGTCACTATCTCCATATGTGACATAGGAGAAAACAAAGACAAGAATACAAAGTTATACTTCAACTCCATTCTATATGATGCCATCCAATCGAATGAAAGATAATTGAGATTGAATTGATGAAATTAAACAAAAACCTCCTCACGACAAACAAAACCCATATCTGCTAAACATTACAATATCAGGAGTTTATGTTCAATCACAAAATGCATCATCTTTGTGCTTTATCTCCATTCACGACATATTGTTTGAATATAAGTAATGAGTAAGATCTCATCAACATTTTTTCAAACAATGAACAATAGTGACACTCTGTCTCTTTCAAAATGACCGCAAGATGATGTATTCTAAGCTAAAACTGACATTCATCATAACTTTTCACCGAGAGCTCAAAATCATCCAAAACCTTGCCAAGATGTGTATGTTGACATGACCAAGCTATCCACCAAGCCATTCTACCTCAAACCTCATGGAATTCAAAATTTTAAAACTTTGCCAATCTACCAACACTAATCACAAAATAAATAAATATTCAAAACTAGGAGTCTACTCACGGAACCTTCATCATCAATCCTAGGATGGAGTTAAGAATCTTCCTGTAAAAGGATTCGATGTGAAACCTCACCCATTCATTTGAATAATTGTTTTCATGAGAACTTCCTATTGTGCATTAAAATCGACAACTGATGAAAACTTGTACCTGTCAAATTTGATTATGCAATGTGTCAAGTCCAAAGTTGAGATTCACCAACAAAGACCAAAATAAACCAAAACTCAAAGAAAATAAACCAACAATTTTTTTGGTTGATGTTGATCGCCAATATGCCCGGATACTCTTGCATCAGACACGTCAGGTAGGAAGTTTGTGAGCATACACTCACAAACATGGAGTTAAATGGTAGAACTATTCTTTAAGATTCTAATCAATCTATAATAAACTCCATTGCTAAAACATGTGCACAAAAAGTTTTCTTTTTTACTCCTCTTCCAGTATCTTGCCGAAACAAGTGTCATCCTTCTCCAACAAATCTACACTCCATTCTTCTCTCCTCTCATTGACTTGCATCCACCATGAACGATCCTCCTCCTCCAAAGACTTTCTCTTGTCTCCTCCTCCTTCGTGGGATCCCTCACACCATTATCTGACCACCTCCACCAAACAATCTCAATACTCTTCCCCTCTTTCGTGGGTTTTGACCCACTTGTTGCAAGGTGTGACCCTTGGTCTTCTTGTTCAGCACTGCACTGTGGTGGTTTGTGACAAGGGCTTAATCGCCTTCCATGCTTGTTAAGTCAAGTGGTTGCATCGGGCATTAACAGGTCGATCTTTTGGTGCAATGGCAACTAACAGTTGGTATCAGAGCTAAGGTCACGGGTTCAAACCCCATGCTTGCGCTAGGGGGGATTGTTGCAAGGTGTGACCCTTGGTCTTCTTGTTCAACGCTACACTATGGTGGTTTGTGACAAGGGCTTAACCGCCTCCCGTTCCTGTTAAGTCAATTGTTTGTATCAGGCATTAACAGGTTGATCTTTTGGTGCAAAGGCAACTAACACCACCACAATCTGACCACCTCCACCAAAATCCCTCATCATACACATCAAAACCTATAGCATATACACACAAATCTGCCCCTACAACTTTATGGAAATTAACAATTTCCATCTACTCTTCTCCATACTCCTCAACCTTCAACATTGCAAATGAAGGAAAATGAATTTCATCACAAAACACAATAAACTTTACCTCTTCTTTCTTCGCTGCAACATTTCCTTAATTATCTTCAACTGCAACCTTCATCATCTCATCCTTCACTGTGAGGTTTTCATCCACCCCTTCTCCAAGAAATCTGCACTCCATTCTTCTCTCCTCTCATTGACTTGCATCCACCATGAACCATCCTCCTCCTCCAAAGACTTTCTCTTGTCTTCTCCTCCTTCGTGGGATCCCTCCCACCATTATCTGACCACCTCCACCAAACAATCTCACTACTCTTCCCCTCTTTCGTGGGTTTTGACCCACCACAATCTGACCACCTCCACCAAAATCCCTCATCATACACATCAAAACCTATAGCATATACACACAAATATGCCCCTACAACTTTATGGAAATTAAAAATTTCCATTTGCTCTTCTCCATACTCCTCAACCTTCAACATTGCAAATAAAGGAAAATGAATTTCATCACAAAACACAATAAACTTTACCTCTTCTTTCCATGCTACAACATTTCCCTAATCATCTTCAACTGCAACCTTCATCATCTCATCCTTCACTGTGAGGTTTTCATCTATGCTGTCTACTTCCATCATCATTCCCATGTCTTCAACTATTGTACCAAGTTTTTCACTTGTAGCATCTTCTACAACCTCTACACACAAACATGCAACAACTGCACATAAATCTACAACTTCATTTGTTTTCTTTCCATCTACTTGCAACTCCTTATCCACCTCAGTAACAAACAAATCCCTATCAACTTCCTCATCACAAAATTTAAAAAAATTAGAAGTTACCTCTTCATTCTTCATTTTTGCGGCATCCATCTTCTCACTCTTAGCTGCTCCATTCATCTCTTTCAAATGTTCACTCAAATTGAACAACTTCTCTATCCTCACTTTCTTCCTCAAGCAAATTATGCTCCTCAACAACAACCAAATCTACAACATCCTCACACAAATATGCGTGGAAATTGAAGCATTCCATGTATCTACTTTCCTCTTACTCTATATCCTCTATTTTATTCATCATTTCAAACAAACTAGACTCGAAACGTTTAAATTTCACCTCATTTTCTTTCACTACTCCAACTTCTTTGCCTTCATTTTTTGCTGCACCATTCAACTCTTCATGTTCTTCTATCCAATCTCCTTCTAGCAACTTGCCTATTTTCCTCATCTCTTTTTTCCATAGAAGATCATTCCCCTCTTTGCCCACTTGCTTGTCAAATGTAGGCCCTTCCAACTTTGTCATTTTCGATTCTCCATTTGCTGCAACTTTCTGCTCTTCATACTCAGCTACAAGTTCATTTTCTTCTTCTTCTATCTTCTTATACTCCAAAGAATATGTAGTCACTACTGCTACATCAATTTTATCTTCTTCATCCATGTCTTTCAAAATACATACCTCTTCTGCAATCTCTAAAGCCTCTTGTTCACATCACTATCCCACATAGTCCATGTCTTTCCATGATCATTTTCTACTACAACTTCATGTTCCACAACTTTCCTCTTCCATTCTTTTCTCTCCTTACTTCCCTTCTTTTATATTTTGGTTTCCTTTTGGGATGTATGGGCTATTCCCATATAGTTCTTCTTCCATGCCCCTTCTATCAAAGGGTTGCAACTCTTCTTCTTATCCTTTGCAACCTTGGTTGCAATCTCCTCTCTTTCCTCTTGATCCTTTTGCAGAAGGATCTCCTCTTCTTCTTCATTCTTAATATCCACTTCCACTTCTTCTTTCTTCTCATCCTTTCTTTCATGCCTTCTTCATGGCATGCCTTCGCTACAAACTAATCCATTGCAACCTCTCCATGCTGCATAACTTCTAATTTATCACATCTCTCAAACAATCTGTCAGTCCTCTCAATCTTTTCAGTCATCTCTCTAAGGAATCCCTTCCTTTTATACCATCTCCACCCATCCCATATGACAGGCTTCCACACATATATCTTTATGTCATTTTCTACTACAATCTTCTACCTTCACTTTCACTTACCTTGCAACCTACAAGGACAACTCTTCTGTGGTTACTAGCTCTCAACTGCTTAGGACTTCACCAACCTGCAACAGTTCTCACATGAGCTCTTATCTAACATTGCCTCTACCCACACATCCTAGTGCATCCCTTACACTCTAAGGACCTTCTCGCTATGATACCACTTAGTGCAAGAGGGTACTCCCCTCTTGCAAAAAATAACTTTTCATTCACATAATCAATCACACATATTGACATGGGTAACACTGTGCCCCAAAATAATATAAGATTGCAACCAAATTTTGATAAATTATTAATTCAAAACAAATAAATCTATAAGAATATTACAGATTTGGCCTTCAATGGCCTCTCTCCTACAGATGTAACAATTTGCACTCTAACACTCCTCTCTTAAACTACATTACCATGTCTTTCAACTTGTGCTAAGCCAATCACCTCACACATCTCTGCAAAGCTACACAATAATAAATCTAAATGTGCTCTTGTCTCATATCTACACCTTTAATCTTTCAAACTAGACTTTTCATCCTTCTCTGATATCTGCAGCATTATATTTCTTCTATACCCCTTTCATGGGCTCGTTTATTCTCAAATTTCCCTTATTGTAATTCTACCCTAAGATTTCTGTATTTTCCTCTCTGTAAGGGCGGCTCCCCCTGTAAACTCTTCTTCTCAATTGAGAATTTTCTTCGGCTATGATCTATTCTTCTTCCCCAAGGTTGACTTCACTTTGCTATATTTTCTTTTCATTTGATGTTCATCTCACTTCCTTTCCACAGTCCACCCTATTACTTTTTTTAAAATGTGAATGTTTCTTTGTTTAAAGAAAATCTAGGAGATGAGATGTCACCTCACAATTGGTCATTCAATTGACCTCATCTCCCAAGCGTGGGTTTTTTTTCTTGCAAACACTATGCTGTTTCCTGGCATGGATTGAAGTTGGAATTCACAAAGAAAATAAATTAAAAAAATACTTTTTCTTGGTTGCGGGTCATAGTTTGAACATTTGTTAATATCCACAAACTCAAAACATTGAGTATGGTACCCCTTAGCTCAGCCCATACCATGTTTAGTTGCTGGCTATGTAAAACTTGACACCAATTTTAAAGAGGACACTATCTCCATATGCGACATAAGAGAAAACAAAGACAAGAATACAAAGTTATACTTCAAATCCATTCTAGACAATGACATCCAATGGAATGAAAGATATTTGAGCTTGAATTGATGAAATTAAACTAAAACCTCCTCGTGACCAACAAAACCCATATATGCTAAACATTACAATATCACGAGTTTATGTTCCATCACAAAATGCATCATCTATATGCTTCATCTCCATTCACGACATATTGTTTGAATATAAATAATGAGTAAGATCTCATCAACATTTTGTTGAACAACTAACAACAGTGACACTCATTCTCTTTCAAAATGATCACAATAGGGTGTACTCGTAGCTGAAATTGACATTCCTCCTAACGTTTTACCAAGATCACAAAATCATCCAAAAACTTGCTAAGATGTGCATGTTGACATCACCAAGCTGTCCAACAAGCCATTTTGCCTCAAACCTTATAGAATTCAAAATTTTAAAACTTCACCAATCTGTTAGCACTCGTCACGAAATAAATAAATAGTCAAAACCAGAAGGAGTCTACTCACAAAACCTTCGTCATCAATTCTAGGATGGAGTAAAAAATCTACTTGTAAGAGGATTCAATGTGAAACCTCACCCATCCACCTGAACAATTATTTTCATGAAGACTACCCGTTGTGTGTCAAACCCGACAACTAGTGAAAAGTCATACCTGTCAAATCTGATCATGCAATGTGTCTTCCTTGAAGTTGAGATATACCAACAAAGACCAAAACAAACCAAAACTTGAAGAAAACAAACCAAAAACTTTTTTGGTTGATGTTGGTCACTAGTCCTCCCGGATGCTCCTGCATCACATGCTACATATTTATTCTTACATGTCTCTTATGTAGCACCTTGGTTAACACTACTTGATCATTATACTCAACATTGGGTGCAACATTCAAGGCATTTTGTTTCCCCTTAGTACATATGATTTCATGATTATATCTTTTTGTTTATCACATTCTTGTCACACAATGTTATCTGTGATACTTATTATATTACTATTGAGTTTCACATGATCATATATTTTCTTCTCCTATCCTCAAGTTACTTGCATCCCTTATTTGCAATCAATTGGAGGGGGTATATAATATCACTAATACTATTTGATAATTATTATTACAATGACAATCTCATGGTTATACTTGTTCCTCCATAGTCATACATTGTTTAGTCTCCTTTGTAGATAAGTTAAAAAGTTCCTAGTGTAAGCTAATTTGCAACCTCATTTATTAGTTTTGTGTGAAGGCTCTTTTGAAGCCATATCATTTTTTGTTGTAGGCTCATTCAAAATCACATTTATTAGTTTCTTATGTAGGATCCTTTGCATAGCTTCTATTGCAATTTTCTTCATAGTCATATCACTCTTTTGTTGTAGGTTCCTTTGTAGCCATATCTCTCTTTTTAATTTTCTAGTTTTAATTTCTTGACATTGCTAAGTAGTAGTTATGAATGCATATTTCATATTTATAATGGATGCTGCTCCTTGAGTTTGAGCTTGCAAGTTTCAATATAGAGCAATCATTATAAGTACATACCTAATATTTTTTCATATATACATTCTTTTAATGAATGCTTCTTATTTATTTTAATGTTGACTTCTTTTTTACCTTGACATGCATGCAGCATGATTCATAGTAGTTCACATGCAAGTCAAAGTGCAGGAAAAATGTAAGGATGAAAAGTGCATACCTTGCACTTTCCTCCTCCATTTTAGAATCACTTTGATTTGCTTGTCTCATATGCTATGGCTAGTGTACAAGGGCTATTCTTAAACATCATCCAATTCAACAATCAAAGATCAATTTTGACCAATAAAATAGGACAAATATATGCTACTTTTTGGTGTGGATGAGGTGTAAAATTGCTATTGATTGTTTGACCATTGAACTGTATGATGCTTAAGTAGAGAAGTGTACAAGTGACATATTTTTGTATAAAATTTGACAATTAACTAGAGCCTAAACTAAACCTAATTCTACACATGCCAAGGATATATGTGTGATCTACATATTCCCCATTTGATTACTCATGTTGAATTTTTTAGTGCAAATTTAAACATGGTTCAGATCCGCAATTATAGATTTGATCTATGAATTTTTAAATTTTAATTTAATTATGAGACTAAGTTGACCTCTTTGCAACTAGTTGTTACTATTTGACTTGATTGTGAAATGTTTAAATTGCATGCTAGGGAGTTGTATAGAAAGACACACCCTTCATTCTAGAAAAAGAATCCGATCAAGCCATCTCTTATTTGACTGTCACAATTTAACTTAAAGAGCATTGCATGGTTGCTTGACTTGTCTTTTAACTTGCTGAAATTGTTATTTCAATTCTAAGGCCTTGACTAAGGTAGAAATCCTAGCATAACAAATTCCAAAAGCATCTCTAAATATCACAAGTCCAAATAATAGAGACAATGTTTAGAGTTTCTAGATCACATGAGTGCAGGTTGAGTCTACAAGAAAGCATAAAATATGCATGTGCACGGATCAATTCTACTGTTATGGAAATGAATTAGAATAGAAAGCAATTCATCTAGTAGTCTATCAGACAGTCTTAAATTTGGTCACAAAATACTAGACTAGATCGCTAAATACAATCTACAACTTTTTACAGATTAAGCTAAATACTTTGAACATTTATTGTCAACTTTTCGAAAAATGTGTTTGTGCATAGTTAGAGTCCCAACTCATTCCGTTACGGTAATATATAAGTATTTAAATCAAACAATTGGCATCGCAGATAGAGGGCCCATTCTTGGGGCTCGAAGACAATGTCGTTTGTCTTCCACATTAGCTGGCTTTGTGCTCTGCGTTTGAGCTATCGATGTATTAAAAATAGAATTAGTGATGTTGCGACGACAATTTATAATATAAAAAGCATGCTTAAAAATCTTGTTTCCTTCATGTCAAATTCTACATAGATTCCGTGCTTAGAGGAATTTGTACAGCTCTTCAGTCGATAAAATGAAAATCTTGATGCGTGCGTTTATACGTTTCCTATGGAGAATACTTCCAACTTCCAAGCAACTAAGGAATCTGTTGTGCAGAAATAAGTCAAAAATGTTGTTCTGAGTCTTTGTCACAGTCGGCCACCATTAAAAGTAGGAATTATATATTTGCTGGAAAAGCCGACCACCTAGGCGGCGCCGCTATTGTATTCCTCGTTTTCACATTTCTACAACATTCAGAATAGGATTGAGTTGAATTGGGCGTCCGAAACTTTCGAAATACTTGAGGATCCAAACACCAGAGCAAAAAGATTAACACGAATGTTAAGTAGTTTATACGTGGCACCGAATTTGTAACCATATAACCAATAGTAATAATTAATTTTAATTTTACTGCTATAAGACATCACAGCATTGATTCGGAAGTTTCCAAATACACTCTGTTAAGCAAGAGATAAACTCTACTTTTGTTTTCTCTGCTTCCCATTATTGACTATTTTTCCGTGCCATGGGCAAACTTTTATCATCAAATTATGTATGTTTCCTGTGTTTTTTTAGGGTACCCATAGTTTTTAAGGATACTAGATCCGAAGATCGACAGCCCGGCAAGGGGACACAATAACTTTAGAGCGGGCCTGCTGTTCCTCCTTCGCACATGTGCTTTCTACAATCTCTCAAACTTCCGAAGTTAGTAAAAGTACAATTTTGTTAAAGGGAAATCAAATAGGTTAGGATTATTCTATTTAATATCACACTCTTCAATAGTCAAATAGTCAAATTGTAAATAGTAAGTTCACTTCATTCCTATTAAAAAGTGGTAAATAGTTGTCCTACTTTTATTGGTTCAAATTTAACTTTGACCATTGAATTAAGTGTGGTTTAAAAATAACCAGTAAGGACTCTAAGAGCCACAGTTATTTTTTTTCAAAAATTAATTGCATAAATTTCCAAATATATATTATATATTTGTAATACCTAATTACATACAAAATTATAGTACATTCATATGATCATTGACTATAAGCTAATTACAATTTTATTCCAATGTCTTTTTGATGTCTTCTAGACTTTTAGTTCAATCCTAGATGCGTCTACACACTATGCAGGAAGGTTGAAATGTGGTCCCATCTATCACTGAAATCCTACCCACCTCGTCCATTTATAGTGCTTGGAATGGTCATGTAAATAGCCCATAGTTCATGTAGCAACCTGACTAATCTGCACCCATAAAGTTAGCTCTACATCTTTATCATGAGTTTTGAAGTCTAATTTCATTTTGGTTAATAATAATATACTTATGTTATAATCTTTCCAATAGTATAACATTAAAAGTCAATATATTGTTCTAATAATGTGGATTAGATTCCAATAAGGAAAGTTCCAGTTCTTACAATTATTCTATTTAATATCACACTTTTCAATAGTTCAATAGTCAATAGTAAATTTACACTTCATTTCAACCAAAAAGTGGTAAATAGTTGTCCTACTTTTATTGGTTAAAATTTAACTTTGACCATTGAATTGAGTGTGGTTTAAGAGTAGACAATAATGACTGTAAAAACCATAATTAATTTTTTTCAAAAATTAATTCCACAAATTTCCAAAGATATATTATATATTTGCAATACATGATTACATAAAAAATTGTAGTACATTCATATGATCATTGACTATAAGATAATTACAATTTTATTCTAATGTGTTTTTTTATGTCTTCTAGACTTTTAGTCCAATCCTAGATGCATCTAGATGCTTTGAAGGAAGGTTACAATGTGGCCCCAACCATCACTGAAATCCTACGCACCCTATCCAACAATAGTACTTGGAATGATCATGCAAATAGGCCATAGTTCATATAGCAACTTGACTAATCTGCATCCACAAATTTATCTCTCCATGCTTACCATGAGTTTTGAAGTCTAATTTCATTTCAGCTAACAATAATATGGTTATGTTATAATCTTCTCAATAGTATTTAATTAAAAGTCAATATATTGTTATAATCATGAGGATTAGATTCCAATAAGGAAAGTTCTAGTTTTTACAATTATTCTATTTAATATCATACTTTTCAATAGTTAAATGGTCAGTAGTAATTTTACACTTCATTTCTTCCAAAAGTGTTAAATAGTTGTCTTACTTTTATTGGTTCAAATTTACCTTTAACCATTGAATTGAGTGTGGTTTAAGAATAGCCAATAATGACTGTAAAAACCCCAATTAATTTTTTTCAAAAAATAATTCCACAAATTTCTAAAGATATATTATATATACCTGATTACATACAAAATTATAGTACATTCATATGATCATTGACTATAAGCTAATTACAATTTTATTCTAATGTCTTTTTTATGTCCTCTAGATTTTTACTCTAATCCTAGATGTGTCTACATGCTATGAAGGCAGGTTGCAATGTGGTGCTAACCATCATTGAAATTCTACCCAACCCATCCATGCATAGTACTTGGAATGATCATGTAAATAGGCCATAGTTGATGTAGCAACTTGACTAATCTACACCCATAAAGTTGTCTCTACATGCTTACCATGAGGTTTGAAGTCTAATTTCATTTCGATTAGCAATAATATTCTTCTGTTATAATCTTCTGAATAGCATTTCATTACAAGTCAATATATTGTTATAATCATGTGGATTAGATTCCAATAAGGAAAGTTCCAGTTTATAATTAAAAAAGGATTCCCTTTGAGATTTAAAGAATCACATAAAGTTTTAGAATATCAATTACCAAGGTTACAAGTTTCATATAAGTAATCCTCTACCTCTAGTCGCAAATTGCTATTCACTTGAATTGTATGAATTCCCAATTTGAACTTGTCTTATGAATAATTTGATAAGTTACCTTGACAAAATGTCGACACTATAGGTCAATGACAATTTAATGTGCTTCATTACTAGAATCTCAACATCGTACAACCAACCTTAGGGATGCTCTCACACCTAACAAACTACAAAGAACACACTCTTATAGGTCCTATATCTCGATGGTTTAACTATACATATTAATAAGTGAGTCATAAGACTTACGAATTTAGTGTACACTTAGACATGAACAAGTGAATTTAATTTTTTTAACTTCATTTGAACTAAAGTAAAACAATTTAAACTAAATTTATATTAAACAAAACCTTAAACTAGGTAAGGAAAACTTAAACTACATTTTAAACCCAAAAAAATACGTTTATTTATTTAATTTATAGTAAATTTAATTGAAAAATGAACAATATGTACGTATATGAAAATTTTATTTCCATGTTGATGGGAAGGATATAAGCTAGAAATAGCTATTAGATAAATTACATATCAATTTATATGCTTTTTGAGTGAATGTAAACCCACAAGTCACAAACTTATAAATCCACATGTAACACATTGATTTCTAAAGTGTTTATCTATTTCAAAAATAGATATTATTTTCAAATATAGTTAATTATTTCTATAATAGATATTTTCTTCTAAAAAATAGATATCCATTTTGGTTTCATATTTTCCAACCAAATTTGGAATATATATTTGGTCCTCAAAGTGTGGCATATCCATTTGATATTTTTGGCTAAGTCTAGGAGGTATTTTTGGCCATTAATCCATGATTTGGCCCATCATTAACTTGTACACATCTACTAGTTGCACATGATTCCCTCGTTATATTATTCTAGCACTTCATTCTCTTTACTAGTCAACAAACCTTAGTTACATTCCCACTATTTAAAGCTTTAGGTAAGCTCTTTTTCCTATAACTTTCTTTATTTATAGCATTCTCTTCATTACTAATAATATATGTGGTACTCCTTTATAAGTTGATTCATTACTGTATTAATCATCTGACTTAGTCCTTTTTGAATCACTTCCCTATACCACTACCATTCTCTTTTCTTAATTCTTTTCAAATACACAACTCTAAAATTTATTTGTTTCTTAATTAACTTTCTTAGACATAATATAAATGTCCATTTCATGACCATCCAATAGTTTATGAATAATCATTAAATTATCTTGAAATCCCACTCTTCAAAAATACTATATAAATGCATTTCCTACCTTAAATTTGTGTTATACTAAAAGAAATATAAAATATCCTCCATAAATAAACTACTTCAACATACATATCCCATATAGAATATTTAATTTTTTCAAAGCATACTTAATAATCATAATAATATAACTACGCACATATCCATTGCTGTACAAGCTGACCACCTACTTGTTTCGCATGCCGGCGCCGCTATTATATTCTCCATTTTCACGTTGCTACAACGTGAAGAATCAATTGGGAGTCCAAAATTTTGGAAATACTTGAGGATCCAAGCACCAGAGCAAAAAGATTAACGCAAATGTTAACTAGTTTAGACGTGGCAACGAATTGCAAGCCATTTAAGCAATAATAGTAAACTCTACATAAGCTATTGGACATCACAGCATTGATTTGGAAGTTTCGGGGATTCACTCTGCTAAGCAAGAGAAACTCTATTTTTTTTTTTTACATCCCATTGTTTATTTTTACGTGCCATGGGCAAACTTTTATCGTCGTATTGTTATCAGCATTCTGAAGCACATTTGAACAAATTTATTAATTAATTGAAATTTAAAATAGAGTATAATTTTAAATTTCAATTAGTTAATAAATACAATTCAGAATGTTGGATAGAGGTTGCCAATTTTTATTGTTAAATTATTTATGTTTCTTGCATTTTTGAGGGTATGCATAAATTTTCAGAATATTAGATCGAGAGCTTGGTAAAGGGACACTTTAACTTTAGAGTGGGCTTGCTATTCTTTCTTCACATGTGCTTTCTACAATCTCTCAATCTTCAGAGGTTAGTAGATGTACAATTTTGTTAAAGGGAAATAAAATATGTCATGATCATTCTATTTAAATATCACATTCTTCAAGAGTTAAATAGTCAATAGCAATTTTACACTTCATACCTATGAAAAGGGGTAAATAGTTGTCCTACATTTATTGGCCTAAATTTCCCTTTGACCATTGAATTGAGTGTGATTTAGGAATAGGCTATAAGAACTGTAAGAAGTACACATTATTTTTAAAATTAATTCCACGAATTTCCAAAGATACAATATATATTTGCAATCTTTGATTACATGCAAAATTATAGTACATTCATAACTACAAAATGTTCAACAATTAGCTAAACAATTTTATTCTAATGTATTTTTTGTGTCTTATAGATCTTTTGTCCGATCCTAAATGCATCCACATGCTGTGAATGAAGGTAGCAATGCAATCCCAACCATCAATGAAATCCTAACCACCCCATCCATTAATAGTACTTGGAATGATCACATAAATAGCCCATAGTTCATGTAGCAACTTGACTAATATGCACCCATAATGTTATCTCTACATGCTTACCATGAGTTTTGAAGTCCAATTTCATTTTGGTTAACAACAATATCCTTATGTTATTCTTCTCAATAGTGTTTCTTTACAAGTCAATATGTCATTACAATCATGTACATTAGATTCTAATAAGGAAAGTTCTAGTTTTTATTTCTAAAAAGTTTCTATTTGAGATTTATAGAATGGTATAAAGTTTTAGATTATCAATTACCAAGGTTACAAGTTTCATACAAGCAATGCTCTACCTCTAGTCTCAAATTGCTAGTCACTTGACTTGTTATAATTTCCTAGCAATTGCAACTTGTCTTATAAACAATTGATAAGTACCTTCACAAACTATTGACACTACAAGTGAATTGAAATTTGTTGTGCTTTGTTGCTAGAATCTCAACATTGTAGAACCAACCTTAGGAATGCTCTAGCACCTAAGAAAGTACAAAGAACACACCCATTTAGCTTCTACAATATATTTGATGGATTGAGTATACAATGCAATATGTGAGTCATAAGACTTACCAATTCAATGTACACTTAAGCATGAACAAGTAAATTTTTAAAAAATTAAACAGTTTAAATTAAATGAAAACCTAAACCCTATCCAAAACTTAAAGTACATTTTGAACAAGAAAAAAAAACATTTATTTAATTTAAATTTAATTTAATTGAAAAAAGAAGAAGATATGTACCTATATGAAAATTGTCATTACATGTTGATGGGAAAGATATAGGCTAGAAATAGATATTAGATAAATTACATATCAATTCACATGTTTTTTGAGTGAATGTAAACCCACAAGTCACAAATTTATAAATCCACATGAAACACATCAATTTCTAAGATGTATATGGCTTTCAAAAATAGATATTATTTTCAAATATAGTTATTTATTTTTAGAATATATATTTTTCTTAGCCAATCGAGCCAAAATAGATATCCATCTTGGTTTCATATTTTTAAACCAAATTTGAAATAGATATTTGACCCTAGAACTGTGGCATATCCATTTGATGTTTTTGGTTTAGTCTATGAAGTATTTTTTTCCATTAATCCACTATTCAGCCCATCTTTATTTTGTACACATCTACTAGTTTCACATGATTCCCTCATTACGTTTTTATTCTAGCACTTCCTTCTCTTTACTAGTTGACAAACATTAGTTAATATCTCACTACCACTTTAGGTAAGCCCTTTTTCCTATATTTTTCTTTATTATAGCATTCTCTTCATCACTAACTATATATATGTGGTGCTCTTTTATAAGTTGATTCAATAGTGCATTAATCATTTGAATTAGTTCTTCTTGAATACATTAGTTAATATCTCGCTACGACTTTAGGTAAGCCCTTTTTCTTATAATTTTCTTTATGATAGCATTCTCTTCATCACTAACTATATATATGTGGTGCTCCTTTATAAGTTAATTCAATAGTGTATTAATCATCTGAATTAGTCCTCTTTGAATCACTTTCCTACACCTCTGTCATTCTCTTTTCTTAATTCTTTTAAAATAAACAACTCTAAAATTTAATTGTTTCTTAGACATGCAATTTATATGTCCATTTCATGACCGGCCACTGCTTTTTGAGTGCTTTGTAAGTGATCATTAAATTATGTTGAGATCTCTACTCTTCAAAAATATTATATAAATATAATTCCTACCTACTAAAAGAAATATAAAATATCCTACACAAATAAGCTACTCTCTAACATTCATATCCCATGTGGAATATTTAATTTTTCTAAAGCATACTTAATATCATAAAATATAACTATGCACATATCCATTGCTGTACAAGCTGACCACCTGCTCGTTTCGCATGCCGGCGCCGCTATTATATTCTCCATTTTCACATTGCTACAACGTGAAGAATCAATTGGGAGTCCAAAATTTTCGAAATACTTCAGGATCCAAACACCATAGCAAAAAGATTAACACAAATGTCAAGTAATTTAGACGTGGCACCGAATTTGAAGCCATATAAGCTATAATAGCAATTAGTTTTCATTTTACTATAAGCTCTAGATAAGCTATAAGACATCACAGCATTGATTCAGAAGTTTCGCGGAATCACTCTGTTAAGCAAGAGATAAACTAATTTTTTTTTTCTGTACTTCCCATTGTTGACTATTTTCCGCGCCATGGGCAATTTCAAAATATTTATGTTTCTTGTGTTTTTTAGGGTATCCATAGTTTTTAAGAATACAAGATCGAGAGCCCGGCAAGGGACACATTAACTTTAGAGTGGGCTGGCTGTTCTTCCTTGGCACATGTGCTTTTTACAATCTCTCAAATTTCAGAAGTTAGTAGACGTACAATTTTGTGTAAATAGTTGTCTTATTTTTATTGGCTTAAATTTACCTTTGCTCATTGAATTAAGTGTGGTTTAAGAAAAGTCTGTAATAACTCTTAAAAGTGCAACTAATTTTTTCCAAAAATTAGTTCCACAAATTTCCAAAGATACATTATACATTTGCAATCCTTAATTACATACAAAATTATAGTACATTCATAACTACAAAATGATCAACTATTAACTAAAATTTTTTATTCTATGGTATTTTTTGTGTCGTCTAGATCATTTGTCCAATCTTAGATATGTCTACATGCTATGAAGCAAGGTAGTAATGCGGTCCCAACCATCAATTAAATCCTATCCACCCCATCCATTACTAATACTTGGAATGATCACATAAATAGCCCATAGTTCATGTAGCAACTTGGCTAATATGCACCCATAAAGTTAGCTCTACATGATTACCATGAGTTTTGAAGTCCGATTTCATTTTGGTTAACAACAATATCCTTATGTTATAATCTTCTCAATAGTGTTTCATTACAAGTTAATATACCATTATAATCATGTGTATTAGATTCCAATAAGGAAAGTTCTAGTTTATAATTCTAAAAAGTGTCCATTTGAGATTTTATATAATGACATAATGTTTTAGATTCTCAATTACTAAGGTTACGAGTCTCATACAAGCAATACTTTACCTCTAGTCTCAAATTGCCAGTAACTTGACTTACATTAGAATTTCCTAGCAATTACAACTTGTCTTATTGACTTACATTCATGAACTATTAGCACTATAGGTCAATGGCAATTTCTTGTGCTTTGTTGCTAGAATCTCGACATGGAAGAACCAACCTTAGGAATGCTCTAGCACCTAAGAAACTACAAAGAACACACTAATATAGGTCCTACCATATCTTTGATAGTTTGAGTATACATATCAATAAGTGAGTCATAAAACTTACCAATTCAGTGTACACTTAGGCATGGACATGTGAATTTAAAAGTTAAAATTTCATTAGAACTAAATTTAAACAATTTAAATTAAATTTATATTAAATAAAAACCTAAACCATAGCAAAAACTTAAACTACATTTTGAACAAGAAAAAATGCATTTATTTACTTAATTTAAATTAAATTGAAAATAGAAGAAGATATGCACCTATATAAAAATTGTGATTACATGTCTAGAGGAAGGAGAAAACATGGAAAGAGCCATGTTAGATAAATTAGATACCCATTTATATGCTTTTTGAGTGAATGTAAACCCACAAGTCACAAATCTATAAATCCACATGAAACACATTGATTTTTAAAATGCATATCCATTTCAAAAATAGATAGCATTTTCAAGTATAGTTATTTGTTTCTAGAATAGATATTTGCTTCTAAAAAATAGATATCCATTTTGGTTTCATATTTGTAAACAAATTTAGAATAGATATTTGACTATAAAAGTGTGGCATATCCATTCATATTTTCGACTAAGTCTAAGAGGTACTTTTTTCCATTAACCCACTATTTGGCCTACCATTAGCTTGCACACATCGACTAGTTCCACATGATTCCCTCATTTTTATTCAAGAACTTCCTTCTCTTTACTAGTCAACAAGGATAACTTTAAGGAACCCCCCTAAAAAAATCTATAAAATGCTGGTGAATCCTAGCTCAAGGCCATAAAAATGTAGGCGAATCTATGCATATTTTTGAAAAAATGAATCATTGATGAAGTTTTTCAAATTTGTCGACAATGGTTTTTTTGTTGGTGAATTGTATATAGATTTGAAAAAAAAATTAATTTCCTTAGCGAATTATAGTTGTATTCCAAAAAATAAAATAAATTATGTGGTGAATTATAGTTGTATTCCAAAAAATAAAATAAATTAGGTGGTGAATTATATAGATATTCAAAAATGTAAAATAGATTTTTTGATGAATATGCTAGCATTTTTTTTAAATCATAATGTGGCTAATGAAAATATTAAATGCCAAATTATAATGACTAATTTACTTGGTGAATTTATATCTTAAAAAAATATTTATATTTAGATGGATGGACAGTCAGTATCAGAGATCAATGGCATCAGTTCTATTCTAGGTTGCGGTTCTAACACACCCATCTTTCTCCATAAAGTCTCCATAATAGAGACAAGTGTCAATGAAGGAACAATTCAAATTAACAAAAATTGATAGATAATAATTTAATTAAAAAAATTCAAAAGGATACATAAGAAGAACTCAAGAATACAGATTCATCCACCATAACACAAAGTTTATGAGTTTAGAAATTAACTCTTCAAGCTTCCATTAACATATTGAAAATAACTAAAATATAGAGTAACACAAAATTGCCCTATCAACAACACAAAGTTTGCCAAATGATCCTAAATGCATCGACAGGCTTATTATATATAGCCTTGTCATAAAATAACTATCTTTGAAATAATAACAACTTTTTGGGGAGAACCGATTTAAAACAAAAAATAATAATAAGTCTTCTGCCGCAAGAGTATCCAAAACATGTTTAAAGAAATAACATAAAAATAAGAAATTCCATTATGTGGCAGTAGTTTGGTCTTTGTCTCGAGCAACAGTTGAGTCCACCTGAGCTAATGCTCTCAGTTTCATCGTGTACCTCCTGTATATAGTAATGATGGGATTTGAAATCTTGACACTTGGTCAGGTAATGTTTTCTTGAAGTTTCCACTTATTTATCATTATGTCCGCATATGTTAGTCTCTTATAGACATCATCAATTTCATGCTTGGAAGGTCTAAGATACATTGATATATGTGTAAGCTTCCCTAGTGATTCACCATTAACTGTGTCATCACTAACAAGCTCTTCAGTAAGCATCTTCTTAAAAATTTTCTTTACTTCCTTGACATCAAGAAAGTTCTCTCCATTTTTCATCTGAAATCTCTACATCTTAGATGGTACAAGTGTTTTTAAGATCAACCATATCAGTGTGGCATTGAGTCAAAATTCTTCTTATTTGTCCACTAAAATCCCCTGGCATAGACCTCTTCCACTCTAGTGCATCTAGCCAAGACACATAATCATTCTCATTTGGATCATTAAAAATTTTTTTAGCTACAAGAATATTTTTATCAATTTCTATCATATCTTTTATCTCTGTAGACACTATGAGCAGATTACTATCTTTCCTCTTTACATTTTGGAACTTTGCAACTAACCCTTTCCTTTTATCCTAAATGAGGGTATATAGTTTCATGACCTCCCTAATGTAGAACAAACCATCAACAGTGAGTTGGTATACCCGTTTCTCAATGACCTTACCTAGAGTTTGATATCTCATGATTTGTGGCAACATGCTAGGATCCATTCCATCAATAAAAACACTTAGAGTTGCATCAGACGATTAAGAAGTACTATTCAAAATAGATTTAGTGAAAGATGTCAGAAAATTGACCTAGGCTTGCAGCTTTGCATTCTGCTATTGCTCAGCTTTAATTTTCTTTGCTAGCATGCCTACAAAGAATTTTGCATGATATATATCACCTTCCATTGTGGGTGTTGCCACAATAATGGGTTACACTTTTTGGGACATCCTGATTTTTGTTGAAATCACATATTTGTAGAAAATATAATGATTTAAGCCTTGAAAGGTTCTATTTAAAGGATTTTAATTAAAGAGTGTTTGATCAAACCCCCTTAGATTCAAACCCCCTTGGATAGAACCACGCTAGTTGTAAACCATACCTATAATGGAGTCTCCTCTACACCTATCAAATGATGATAAAAAACACTTTTGATTTACCTTTTGGGGGATCAAATGAATTCATTTAAAATTTATGTTTTGTATGTAGTCTTTATTATAAGCTTCCCAAAAATTATAATTTTAAATATATTTAAAATTTGATTATTATATTTATTTATTTATTTCTTATGAATGTAGGTTTTTCACCGAACATCAAGTTTTTTATTCTACAAACATGAAAAATTAGTAAATTAGTGAAAAAAATTCTAAAAAAGATCTATGCCCTAGGTATTGATGTTCTTGTTTCAACAAAAAAAAAGAATTTCGATGCATACAAAAAAAGTTATGTTTTACGAAATACGCCTATGTTTAAATTATAATTGGTTTGACTTCAAAACTTAATTAAAAAAATATTCAACAAAACATTATGAAACCAAATGCATGCCCTATATATCGGCGTTACCAATCTAACTTCAAAAGAATCATAATTTTATCCTTTGTAGAAAAAAAGTTATGTGCTACAAAATACACATCACTTTAAAAAAATGATGTTTACTATTAAAAACTAGTTATCAAAGGAGATGCAAAAAAAATATATTTAAAATCTACAAAGAAAATCTCACAAATTACTAGTTCACATCATCTCCAATCTCCTAATGGTTTAGCAGCTATAGGTGTCAGAAAGTGAAGATTTAGTTCAAAATGTTGATTTCAATGTCAAGTTTGGCCAACAAGTGTAACCCATTATTGTGGGATGACCCTAGTAGGAGGACCCATGTCAATCTTGGTCATATTGAAATCTACTTCTATAGTTCTTGATTTTCATTTTTATCCCCAATGGCGTATGCAATCTCCAAAATCTTATGCCCTATGGAAGACTTTGTTACCATCCAAGACATCCTCTTAGCCTTCTTAGGCTTAGGTGTAAGATGCAACAATTTAGCTACAGGGTAAAAGCACAAACCTGTGTCACACTTTATAAAGGAATCGACCAACATAAAAAAAAACATCTCAACTTCGACCACATAAAAGTGGTCTTTATGTTTTGAATTTCAAAATGATGTAAACTAAGAAAATGTAGATCTCTTGTTGAAGTTTATTAGTCTAATTTTTTATCAATTTAAAAGCAGATTTTGAAATGCTGAAAATTTGAAGAAAAAGTGACGTTCAGTTTACGTCAATAAACAAATAGAAAAAAAAAATGCATTTTCCCCTATTTTTTTTTCCCTAAATAGGTGACTTCATTATATAGGGCATGGAAAACAAAAGAATTTTTGATCTATATTTTTCTCGTAATAACGTTTTAAAATCAAACTTACTTAATTTTGATAGTTTTTAGTTAACGTCAACTATTGTTTAATTTTTTTTTCATTTTCAAAAAATAAATTATAGCCTTTTGAAGAGGATTGTCTCCTCTAGGGCATCATATATTTGTCAAATTTTAAAATAATATTTTAGTATTTTTTTTAGTTTCAAATTAGCCTCTTTTTGAACTTGAACAATCTACTTGCATTATTTTCAAATATTTATATCCTAAAATTACTCTCTCTCTCTCTCTCTCTCTATATATATATATATATATATATATTCACATTCAACACTCCGAGCTCTACAAAAGTGTATTTTTTTTTTTAAATAATTTTGATTGTAAAAATATCGAGCAGAAGTTGGAAGTTTGAGAAAGTATGAGAAAATGGTGACTTTGTTGTCTAATAGGATGCCACATAGACAGATTCGATCGAATCCCATTCCATCGAATCTACTACTTTTTTTTTTTTTTGAAAAAAATTGTGGCTTTTTTATTGTTTTTTAATTACTGAATTACAATAAATTTTAAAAAAAGATTTCAAAGGGAAGAGTCATATTGAAAAACACAATGATGTGAAAGTGTTTGTTTAATACTTTTTTTGGCTTTTTTAGCTTTTTTTTTATTTTTTTAGCTTTTTTAAATTAATAAATTATAAAAATTTGGAGAAAAAAGAACCACTAATTTCAACAAGGGCAAAATCATATTAAAAAACACAATGATCTGAAAGTTTTTTTCTAATGTCTTTTTTGGCTTTTTTAACTTTTTGGGGTTTTTTTAAAATCATTAAATTATAGAAACTTGGAGAAAAAAGAACCACTGAATTCAACAGGGGCAGAGTTGTATTCTTAGGTACCATGCTCTAAAATGTGTAATTGATTAAAACCATTGATTTAATGAATGTAGACCTAGATCCTAAAAAAATAGAGGTTAAAGTCTTTGTACATGTGTTATTTTTGTATGTAGGTGAATTCAAATTTGATTAACTTGTGATGGGCAATAAAAAGATAAGAAAAAGGTTGTATGACCGAAGAAGAGATACTACAAATGTCGATGAAGGAACATCTACTCAAGAACAACCCATGGAAATTGTTGATGACCAATTAGTACAAGTACCAGAACAAATTGAAGGTGGTGATAGAAATTTTTTCCTTGTTATGGAAAATCTGATGGAGATGGATGGGGATTCTCTTTTCAAAAATATTTCATCTGAAAATATGGTACCTGAAAGCACAGTAAAATTACACTCTAAAAAAATATGGGACGAATTTTTTGAAAATAAGTCTATAATTAGAAGAGCATAGTTATTTGCAAAGTTATTTAGGAAGAAATAGATGACCCCTGTTTTGGAGTTGTTAGGGATTGATAATAAGAAAAAGTCATCAGGTTCATTAAAGAAAACAATAGTTAAAAACCTACAGGAAGCATTGAATTCTATTGAAAGTAAGAGTCAAGCTATTGATTTAAGTGCTGCACATAGAGCATTAATGACTGTGACTTATAGTAATAAATTATCACATAGAAGACAAGTTCAAGCAATTTCTCAATTACTCAATGTTTCTAGGAGAACTGTTCAAAGATATATTGCAAGGAGAAATAGATTGGATGGAAATGTTGAGAATAATTGGGTAAATATTTGCAGGGTTCCCCAAAAAGATAGAATCTCAGAAGATGTAAAGGAACAGGTGATTGAATATTGGACAAGCCATTCTCATGTTTCTTCCAATAGAAGGGACACTATATAGATAAAATGTGAAGAGGGTACAAAAATTTCACATTTAGTCCTCAAAGTAAGATTCAAAGTCAATATTATCATTCAGAGCAAGTTGCAATATTTATACAAGTTTGTTATAGGCATGCTAAAGAACATGTGGATGGTGTACAAAGTAGCAAAGATGAACGAATTATCATCAAATAGGTTCACTTTTATATCAGTGATGATATAGGTCATGATAGAAGCTATGTAGCCCATTGTTTTGCAATATTTTTTGAAGACCTAAGACGACGTCAAATAGATGCTTCACAACATTGGATATGGTCTAATGGATGTGCTGGTAAGTGTTGATTTAATTTTTTTAAAAATTATATTATATTTATTTGTGTAATTAACTTGTAGATTTGAATTGTTCAGTTAGTTAAATATGTTGTACCTCGATGTATATAGTTTTTTTTCTTTTAATTTTGGTTTTAAATTTAAAATTGTTTGTAACTTCACAGGACAATTTAAGTCTGTAAAAGCTCTTAATTGGTTAAGCCAACAACATATTAAATGGAACATTGAATTTTTGTGGAATTTCTATGAGAGTGGACATGGAAAAGGAGAGCATGATGGAGAAGGAGCATGTGTGAAGCGTGCACTTCGACAACATAAACTTGCAGGTAATACAATATGGAATACAAATTTAAATTCTTAAATATATTTTAAATAAATTTAAACATGTTAGGAAAAAAGTGTAGATCTCAATATATTGCATGTGTTGAGAAGTGGAAGCTTAAGCCATTATGCAATTTAATGGTTTTGATATATATCCAATGTTGTAGATTTTCAATATTTCTCCTGTTGGATTTTTAAAAAAATCTAATTTTGTTTTTTGAGATTATCTTTTCCTTTCAACTAGAAAACCAAACTTAACCTGACATTTCACCAACATGAACTTGCAGGTAATGCCATAAGGAATGTAAATAAAATTGTTGAATGGTGCAAAAGTCATTTTGCCATTCATGAATCAATATACAACACACGCTATTTTTGGGAAGTTACAGGTACATAAATATTTTGTTTTGAATTTCAATGTGTGTACATGAATTGAATTTTCAATTTTATACACTTTTTAATTAGATGATTGAAATTTAAACAGATATTGATCGATCAACTCTTACTAATTGTCAAACAATTAGTGGTATTAGAAGTTTGCATCAAATCATGACAATAGGACATAGCAGGCCTCTTGTAATTCAAGTGAGAGAAAAATCATGTTTTTGTGCTGATTGCATTACGAACAATGCAAATACTCTACAATGTGAGAATATTAGAGATGGGTATGTTTTAGAATGGGAAATAAAACAATTAGTGGCAATGTCAGACCCTTTTGAAGATAATGACATTATAGATGTCTATAATCCTTTGTATTCAGTTGATTACGAACGTGTATCAGATTTAGTTGTTATAGGTAAATTTTTTAAATTTTTAAATTGAATTTTAACTTGTACATTTGATTTATAATTTTTAAAATTTTTAAATTAAATTTCAACTTGTACTACATGGTGTGTACAGGAGATATTTTTGTTGTTCTTGTAGATCCTGACAATACAGAAGGTGTAGATTACTATCTACTAAGATGTACGCAACTAAAATGCAAATTGTCGGAATCAATGACAGATGGTGATGGACAAGAGTATCTAACTGGATCAGTGGTTGTTGAAGGCACATACAATCAAAAAACAAAGATAGATACAAATGGTATTATATTTATTGATTATATTCCAAGTCAAAAGGTTCTGCATTATAGTCAGTTATAGCAACACAAATAAATCTTGAAACTTTACCAAAAAGAGGACGTGCCAAACAAAGGTGGAGGTTGCCTATTAAAAATCATGAAAAGATTTTAGAGATAATAAAAGATAGAGAGGATCCAGATTATATGTACTAAGAACTTTAAGCTATTTTTGTACATGTATATATTTTCTATGAAAATTTATTTTATGTTGAATTCAAATAATTTCATTCAATGTGCGATACATTACTTTTTTCTTAATCATCGAAATAGATAGGTCATCAATTAATTACAGCTCACATGTTTCCTTTTCCTACATTTTGGTGTTCAGATCTTACCTGATATTCAGGTCATCCTAAGATATTTTGATTCGATGAAATTATCTTAAAGGCTATCCTCTATGGCTCGTAAATTCTAGATGTCATGGATGTCATGATAAAGTTATTGGCTATCTTATTTTATCTTAATGTAGCTTAATTCAATTGAGTTATTTTTGGATGTCATGATAAAGTTTAGCTTTTCTAATTTATTTATTATTTAATTCATACATAACTCAAGCAAGGAAATCATCTAACCTTTAATTTTAGTCTTTAATAGCTTAATGTTAGTGATATATAAATATATATACTTCTAGATATTTCTTTTATCTAAATATCCAAATTCAATGTAATTGTGTCTATACAAGTGAATGAAATTTTATTGAGTTTGTTATGGATGGCATGGAGTTGGCCTTTGCTTCACATTTTCTTTCTTTTGGCGTAGTACATTGCACATGATCCAATTGTTATCATGTACTTATTATCATTTTAGATATAATAGACATGTTAAAAATGAAAAATAGGAATTTGTAATATGGTAAATGCACTATAATAGATAGTACAAATAAGTACATTACAAGGCTAAGTAAATGCATGTCTAGTCTAATTAGTAGCATGGGATTAAGTTCCAATTTATATCTCACTAGAAAACTAGTATACCAAACTAGTCACAACTTTCAAACAAGCGATAAACTCATCATACAAAAATATCTCATGTTCTAGAAAGTTAAAAAGTAAAAATAGACCCTAAAATTTCCATTCCCAACCCAACTATGGAAATATACAATAAAAAATCCAAGAAAACAAGAATACTAGACATAGCTAGAAGGGAACAAATATTGTAAGGGAATGCACCAAGTGGCATAGCTAGTCAAGTATTTATGCTAGTTAAGATTTCCTCATTTAGTTATCCAAGGGATGTAGATTTACTTGAGGTGCATATATGTCCCTAGGATATTTTTAAAAAAATCCTATACTTAAGTGTTAAGGCTACCTAATTCCCCTTATAAACTTAGCATTTGAAGATGCAGACATAGAAATGCAAAATAACAAAAAGAAGGTTTCACATGCTTCAAAAGAAAAAGAATCTTGGTGTAGATCTTAGATCCAAAAATTCTACCAAACCTTCTTACTAACCTCAATTAGACTTAGTAATATTGATTTTGATAACTGGTGAAAGGAAAATCATGATTTTATTTTCCTAATGAAACTAGTTTGACACTTTTAGGAGGTTCCTAGAAGCACCTATTTCATTTAATCTTGCAGAAAAACATAAAACCAATTTCCAAAATCAATAGTATATATTTTATAAAACCATAGAAACATTAAAGACTCCATTCCAAGTTATAATTTTATAATATTCTCTTTCCTAAGGTCATAGATAGAATATTAGGGTTTTGTATTAATCTCCCCACAATATGAATCCTATGGTTTTGGTTTCAAATTGACACATTCAAATTTAAGTCACAAAAATTGAATTATGTAGATTTGAATTCATTCAATTTCAATTTTACAAGAATTTCAATTTTCTCTATATTGAATTCACTAGCTTTTCCAAGGTTTGCATTCTCTAAAATCCTCGTTCATTTAATTGATTCAAACACAATTTTCATACAAAATCATTCAAAAACACATTCATGGATTCATAAATATCTAATTATTTTTAATTTTAAAATGAAGCACTCGATATAAATAATTCCATGTTAAGATGTCAAGCTCTTCAACACCCAATTTGATAACCTTGTTTATAGATGCTAAACCCTTGAATCCTTCAACAAGCATTAAAAATATTCTCAATCTCTAATCTAATCCTTTGTGAGTGTTTGAATATCATAAGGAATGTGTGTTCTATTAATTTCTTATCTTTTATAAAATATCTCTTTCTAGAAAGCTCCCAAAACCATAATTTCAAGCCCTACTTAAAGATAATCATAAATCTATTCTCATACTTAAGAATACACAATTAAAATATTATCATGGTTTGACATCCACATTTTAGGGTTTCAAAATAGATGTTTAGTGTTTCAAACAATTTTTTTAGGGTTTCAAAATTCATGTATTAGAGTTTCAAATTTATATATTAGGGTTTCAATTTGATGTTTTATGGTTTCACATTAACATTTTAGGGTTTAATCTAGATCCAAAATTTGTTTACAAAACATTAAAAATATAGTGCATTTACCATATTAAACAAATTCCTATTTGCAATATCTATTATAAAACATTGGCCTCTATTATATTACAAATAAGTAAATGAATGTCTGCTCTAATTTGGAAGCATATATCATCCATTTTTCATTTTTTATCATTTTAGATTTTACAAATTCCTATTTCTAGTGATATTTAATCCCTATGATCAATAATACAATGAATGTCTTACAAGGCTAGCTATGAGCCACAAACATGAACCAAATTTGCAAAAGACATGAATTGGAATCACAAAGCACATAACAATTATTGAGAAAGAGATTTGTTAACTACTTTTAGAACAATAATTTTATCTTTTCCAATTATTTATTTAAATATAATGTATTTCTTGGCATGCAAGGATTAAACAAGAATCATTTATGATTTGGTCATGAATCAAATTTATTATTTATTCAAATCCTAATGTAGTGATGTCTAATTAGAGTAGTGATTCACTATTTACTTCCAAATTGCACCAATTAGATCTTGTTGTAGTAGAGACTATTATTGCATGTACTTTCATTCAAACTATCCTTTGTATTTTTAAATATAATACAATTCAAGGAGAATGTCTTGATATGAGAAAAAATTAAAAAAAGGTTGTTTAAAGAGGACTTGTATACAACTAGAATTTGAAATGAAAATCCTTAAGGGACTAAGTACCTATAGAATTGAATGTTACCACATTGCCAAAATGTTCAATTTGTATATAATATAAAATGTATATAATGTTCAAACCATAATATAAAATGTCAAACCATAATGTCCAATGTCAAACCACAAAGTCAAATGTCAAACCATAATGTCCAATGTCAAACCACAAAGTCAAATGTCAAACCAGATAATGTCAAACATAATAAGATCTAGATCAATCTCCCGATCCATGTGTGGATCTACATCTTGATCTCTCTCTGGATCCTGATCCATGTGTGGATCCATGCCTCGATCTCTCTATGGAACCTAATCCATGACCTAATGCACCTCCTTGCACAAGAAAGTACATAATTTAATTTAATGGACATGTGTATATATATGTAAAATCATCTTAAAGTTTTGTACTTTCAACATGTGTGAATTTATCATGTAATTTATATATATTATAAATGTACCTCAAAAGTATCATGCACCTCTGCATGCTCTAGATCTACGAAGTGCAACAAATTATCCCCTTATTGCTATAAATTTTCAAATACAAGTTTTCAATGAATAGTGAGAACTACTTTTAAGTCAAATTTATTTAATATATACACATGTGAATTTGTACAATGCAAAATATAGAAATTATTCAAGTACCTACACATCCTGGAGCACTCTACCAATCCCACTAATCTCAGATGAATGAATGGTAACATTAGGAACACCTATATCTGAAGGTAAAGGACCAATGCCAAAGAGAAGTGTGCTATATGTGCCATGTACATTAGGTGCAACTTGATGCTGTGTGGGGGCTGTAGGTTGATCTGGAATATTCTGGTCCTCTGAAGCTGCCTCACCCTGACCTGACTATCTACCAGTATGTCATCTAATATGAGCCGATACAGCATCCAAAGGAATACCATAGGGTAAGTGCAAGAAGATAGGGGGCCAGAAAGTGGCCAAAATAATTTCAAAAAAAATTAAGTCATAACGCGAGCATGTTATAACGTGCTCACATTATGGCTTGGTAATGACAAGCCTTAGGCTCATCATTACCGAGCCATAATGCAAGCGCGTTATAACGCGCTCGCGTTATGACCTAGTATAAATTAAAAAAAAGCAATCAAATTTTATTTCATTTTGATTTTCTCCTCTGCCCACGGCTTCCAAACCCTCAAAAACGTGCTCGCATTCTACAAAATGCCAATCAACATAAAAAGCTTATCAATTCATCGCCAAAATGCCACCACGATGTCGAGCACGCCAAAGGGGTGAGTTATCTTTTTTTTTTGTTTGAAATTCTTTCTAAATAGGTAGGTTTTTATTGATTTTTTATGTGTATTTCGTTAATTGTTAGGAAATGTTAATGCACCTCCTCCTCCTCCTCCTTCTCCTTCTCCTCCTCAAAATCCACAAAATCCTGAGGAGAAAATACCTGCAGAATAACAACCTCCTCCATTCATTCCTCGACATGCCCCTGGAACACAAGATAATATAATGGGGCAAATTGAAAACAACAAAAAGGAAATTGAAGATATAATTGCAAGGTTGAAAGATCCTTCCACTTCAACCTTGCATAGGTCCACACTTGCCGAATCTCTTGAGTCTATGTTATCAAATGTAAATTCAATTAGCAAGCAAATAACTAGTTGGACCGATAAAAAGAGAGAGTTTAGAGATTACTATGTAGACAAGTTGTCATACCAAGATGTCAAAAAATTACAAATTACAAAATTAGACTTGTGTTCAATTTTCACAAACTCACAAACAAATCAACCTCCACCCATTACATGCAAGAGGTTCCCTATCCATTGGTGCAACAACCAAGTGATAAGGGACAATTTCGGGTAGAGGTGGTGGATGGTTTTTGACCATCCTCCATGCAATAATAATGAGGTCCCGCAATACTTTTTGAGGAAACTCTACTGTGAGTTTGTCCTTAATAAAGTGCCAAACTATTTTGATATGCGGGACTTCCAGGGTAGAGGTGGGGGCTAAGCACAAGATAGACCAGGGGCACGTCTTGACCCACAGCGGGTAGTGAGATGAGTAATCAGCAGACCAGCCTACGAGCATGTTTCTATCCCTTCCATTGTGAAGGAGAGTGTTGAGGTCGATACACTGAGGTTGATTAGTGCCTTGACCTAGAGCATCATAGAGCATGCCAGTCCTGCAACACAGAGGGGGTTGAGAGATAGTGCGAGGAGTAGGGTCCCACCGCATACTTGCCAGGCTTGCAGGTCAGCCTGTGGTTATGACCCCATGGACAGTCAGGATGCAGGTGCACAGGCTACATCTGCAGCTGAGTAGATGGTGATAACAAATACCCTCCTGAGTGAGACTTTCGGCCTTGATACTCAGGTAAATATTAGCAAGTTTATTGAATTTAATTTATTAAATCTCATTTTTGAAATACAAGATTAACTAATTTAAATTGATGATTTTAATAAAATTTCAGGGTCATAGCGTCGATGCAGTTTTCAGTGGTTCTCCACCTGCATTTTCCACTAGATCATCTACTGTCGAGGTATGTAACTAGTAAACTATTATAAATATTACAAGTGAATAGCATCGTTATATAAATGGTATTCTAATTTCTAATTTTGGATGTTGAATAGGTTAATACTGTAGATTTCATGGCAACACCTGCCAGTGGTGGTGGACTTCAAAGCTTTACAGAGGTAATAAAATAAATAGTTTAATGAATGAATTGTACTTACTAAATTTTTGTATGTGATTTGTGTGCTTTATTGTGTGTACTTCCATGTTTAGATGAACGTGTGTGTATGTTAGGAGCCATGATTTGTATCACTATTATAGTTTTTGTAATTGAATAATGTTGTTTTATTTCTAGATGATGCAGGTTGCAGAGACACCTCCCCATGTTCATAGGGCAATGGAGCAGGGTGTGGCCTCTGCGATTCATAGCTCCATGGCATTGACAGGGGTATGAGGCAGATTAGTAAATTTCAATTTACATTCATTGTTATAGTTGTCTATTTTTGAAAAATCAAAAGATTATTAATTTGAAGTTTAATTTCTATCTGGATGGTTTCTATAGGACATGACATCACCAGGGCCTATTCCTGCTACTGAGGCAAGTGAGGAGACAGATTATATGTTAGCGGTAAGTGATTATTTTGTTAAATGTTTCATTTTTTATAACATTTAATTTCTATATATTAATGTCTATACTTTTTATTGTAACAGGTAAAGATGCAGGAAGACCTAAATAGAAGGAGTAGCCCTCGGGTTCGTAGTAGACCACCCACATGCGCATCTCCATCCCCTAGAAGATCAAAGGCTACTCATGATTTATTCTCTTCACCAGCCAGAGGGGAATGACTTTTTATTATGTTCCTTTGTTGTATGCCTATATGGCATTTGTGGACATATATTTTGTATTGTACATAGTTGACATTGTATGCCTATATGGCATTCTTGTAAGCCTATATGGCTATTTTGTATATATGTTATACTTATATTGATAGATATTGATGTATGCCTATATGGATATTTGGTTAATACAAATCTTTTTTATTGATGGCATCCATACTTGCATTATAAATCCATGTTTGAATGGATATTTGTAGATGGCTACTTCAAATATTTAAAATCTGATTGTATTACATAGGATGTTTGCATTTTCTTTGATAGGCTTGATAGGCCATGGATTAAATGATGGTGTTTGATGGAAAAGTATGGTACTAGAAGACTCTAGTTCATTCTTAATAGGCTTTTGATTGATAATATCTTTGCATGATTGCACTTGATCTTGGATCATGGGCATGTTGTTAGGATTTTGATTGCATTGTGGTGTTTGATGGATAGGCATGGTGTAAGATACCCAACTAGTTCTACAAATTTTTTTCCTTACTTAAACAATTTTACTTGCTATCAATTCATCTACTTCAACAACACAAAGATATACATCAAAGATAACTACTTGAATGAATCAACCTTAGAGTTGGGTACTTGTCTAGTTATTTGACTCAATCAACTTGCAATGTCTTATTACATGGATAATGCTTTCAATAGCATGAAGTTACAACTTATTCAATGGAGATACAAAAGAAAGGCCTTGAAGCCTTGATGTTTACAATGGCGTCTACACTTGATCAACTCAATCAAACTCAATGATGTCAACTGAATGTCAACACCTCACAATATCACAAGGGAGCATCACCCCAACACTTGAAACTCGCAGGCCTCAAGATCGCAAGCTAAATAGCTTTGTAGAGAGAATTCTGTCAAAATGATTAGATAACAAATGAATGAGAGGGCTCCTCCTTTTATAGGCCTTCCAAAGGCAATGAAGGCACATTTTTCAATGCACAAAGAGGAACCGAGGCACGTTTCCCAAGAAGCATATACAAGGGAATATTCCATCTGATGACTCATTCTGAGTTGGTAAACTTATCCAGGGGCCCTGACATGGATCCAAATGCTACCCTTCTGACCAATGAGCATTTAGGTAGTTATAACAACCTTAACTCCTTCTAGAGATCCTTAGGCACAGATTTCTGACTTGGGCACCAAGTTAAGGTGATCTCCTCCTGAAGTTGTGCCTTGCCAACATTAGGTGCCTATTAGAGTTTATGGATGCTCTGGATTGTTTCCAAGAGTAGGTGCCCAATTGAGTTCTCTAGAACCTAGGTGTTGATTTCATGCATTATGAGTTCTAGGTGCCAATATGATGTCATAGTTGCAAGACTCTTAGGGTTAGGCACCAATTGAAGGTAGTAGAGACCAGACTAGGTGCCATCCTAAGCTAGGCGCTTCCTTGAGGTGGCAGAGACATGGATGAATGTCTGGTGGGGTTTGATGACTCTATATTGACACTCAAATTCACTTAGGCACAATATTAGTGTTCTTCTAACTAGGCGCCAGATAGGAGGATTCTCAAGGGTTTTGGTGCCTAGGTTACAACTTGTCAATTTCTCAAAGAATCTTTGAAACACTTGACTTCCAAGGATTATCATCTTACCCTCTGATGGAGCGACTTGTTCCAAAATTGGTCTTGGGGACTTGCATCTCTCTTAGGCGCATGTTTGGAGTAATGTCAACTGGTATCAGCGCCTATTATCTCAATTCACACTTGACATCAAACTTTTGAAGCTCTTTTACCCTAGAGCCTTTATCTTCTATCAAGCGCCTAACATTCTGGAGGTGAATTCCATCTTAATCGAAGTCTTCAAGGTACTTCCAAGTTTAGGTGCCAAAACAGGGTTATGGAGGAGTAGAACCATGCCTTAGGAGGATGACTGAACCTTAGGCGCCAATTTGAGGTTGCAAGAGCATAGGTATGCGCCAAGCAGAGTTTGATGCTCAAAACATTAACATTATTCAGTGAAATCCTTTTTTGACTCTAGGCGCCATTTGGAGGCTAGAAAGAGGGAAGTTGACACCAACTGCATTAGGCACATTTCTAAGGTGATGGAGACCAATAAGTGCGCCTTGTCCTCTGGCTCTATTCCTTGTTAACTTTACAACTTAGATTATCTGAACAACACTGAGAATGCTTCCCTTCTTCCTGATACAAGTTGAAAGATCCACTGGGCACCATTTTAGGTGTCTGGAGAGATCATCAACCAAGGGCACTAATAGAGCCTTTGGCAAATGGAAAGAGCGCCTTACTTAGATTTGATTTCCGGATGCCAGAATTGAGGAATTTTGCACCTTGGCTAGGATTTTCTCATTTCAATCGTGATTATTCATCTAAGTGACTTTCCTTAGCTCCCAAGCCTTCAATCTATCCATTACCCCCTGCTAGGCGCTCAAAATAGAGTGTTAATACCTTATGAAGATTAGGCACATTCTGAGGGTGGGGTAGGCAAGTGAGGGCACCAAACCAGGCCTTGAGACTTCTCTCCTCATCAAAGGCTTTCAATCCTAGGCGCCAGATCCAAGGAGTTCCAACCAACACGTGCGCCTAGTGCTGTGAGTTCACCCAAAGGACATCTTTAACTTGAAAACTTTCAATCTTCATCCATCTATGCTAGGTGCTCAATTGGAGGATTCCTAGAAACATGTATAGGCACCTTGAGGTTCTTAGGCGCTTAATTTGCATGATCCTTGTGCTAGGCGCTTAGTAAGGAAAACTGGAGTGAAATGGGCGCCTAGTCTCCCAAGCTTCCATACTTAGTCAAATTTTAGGGTTCTGACCTTGTTCCTGCAAAACAAACAGATAGAGTTAGTCTGAAACCAATTCATTCCCTCATCATTTAGAATTAGCCTCTGGGAATGAGGAATAGGCTAATCCATTATACACTTGATGATCAAGCTGGGAACGGGGACATGACACATGGTACTAGGCTAATTATTTTGGGTTTTGCATGAGCCTCAGACAAGGTAATAGGCATAGGGTTTTTATCTTGCATAATGATTTTTTTGAACCAAGGGTCCATGATGGAAATGATTAAGGATGATGGAATGTTTGGATTTTGGACTTTGAGATGTTTATGGTTGTAAATGTTTATGGACTAAAATTTTGTTAAATGGTTGTTTGAAAGAGGACACATCAAACACAACAATAAGATTGGTTTAAGTATGGATGCAAATGATGTTTACTAGTTTACTAATGTGATGATGTTTACTAATGTGATGATGATTACTAATGTGATGATGATTTTTCATGTTTTCAATGGTTGGGATCTACAACTTATGCATTTTTTTGGGATGCACACCTCATTGATTGTAGTGGGATGACTTGAATGCATATTTCCTATATCCATGGGATGACTTTGTTATTTTTCCTTGTCTATGCTCATTTGCGCATTGGTATGTTGCATTGGGATGAGAGGATGGATGTTGCTTTGATAGTGATGTGTATTCATCACCTAGTGATGGATGATCTTATATAGTGGTTGGGTGTAATGGACAAACTCTTGGATTATGATTATTATTTGTAGTGAGAGTGCTTTGACATCTTGGCTACTATTTTTAGGAGATGGTTATCTTCATGTGGTTGTAGATGTTGATCCTTGGTTTAGAGGTGTTTGGTAGTGTGTCGTGGTGGACTCTTGATTCTAGATTAGAGTATTAGCATGATACAAGTTCTCTTGAGACTAGGATGTCTGTATTAGTGCATGTGATCTTCTAGGAGGAGATGTTAGATCATGATGTCATGTTTGGATACCTAATTTTGTAGTTGGAGTTTTGACAGTGGTCGTGTTGGTTCTCTTGGTATTGAGTACATTGGTCATGTGCTTGGGAGCTTCATGATAATGTGGTGTTGCATTTGGAGCTTAACATGGATTGATTGGTTGTAGGTTCTCATACATACTTCGAGACTTGGGTGAGGCTAGAGTTCTCTTGGGATTAGAGACAATTGTTGAGATAGTTACCCTTTAGAGGTTTTAGTAGGAAGACCAAGGAGACTTTCACTTGGATATGGGAGTGAGTTAATTATGGACCTAGAGAAGATTCTTATTGGAGAGAGTCATTGTGGCTTGGTGTATCTTCGATGAGCATTCTCATTCCCCACTCTTGGTCTACTCGGCAAACTATCATCTAAGAGGTATTTCCCATCCTTTAGATGAATTTTTTTAATGCTTTATCTTCTCATGGTTATAAATCTTGAGCTATGGTTATTGGTTCTAGAGGGTTCATTTGAGGGGTGTCTCTAAACATGCTTTTTCTCAGGCACTAAACTAGAGTTGTCTAGATGCACAAGTGCGCCTCCCTCAATGAAGTTCATTTTGTTAACTTAGTTCATCCTAGTGACTCAAGGGGTTGTTATATTCTTTAGGCGCAATCTTTCATAGACTAAAACATTCACTCCATGTTAAGGCGCTCAAAGGAGGCTCTAGAGATGGAAAATGACACCTTAACTCACTTATGTAAATTTTGGACTTTTAGGCAATTGCAAGATGTCTTGGAGGGCTCAATTCTTCAAGGCGCCCATTTTGTTCACCACTTGTAGCATCACTTGTTCAAGGCACATGTGTGATTTGGTGAAAAATAGGTGCCTAGAGTGAATAGGCTTTCATCTTGACTTAATACACTGCCTCCTTTTGATGATTTTTGGGGCAGCAGAAAACCTTTCACCACGGGCAAATGCCTCATAGCTATAAAAAACTAAGAGAGGTTATTGTAGAGGCACTCTATGTGATTGTGTTGTCTTAGACAGAATGTTTCTAAGTGACATGGTTTTCGAGTAACATCTCATCAAAGATTGCTACCTTTTTGCACTTTGGACTCTTCAAGGATATCATTGGTACAATGTAGCTCCGATTGTTTTGACATGTTTGGGTTAAAAATAGGACCATGCCTAGCGTAAATGTACCCATTTGGACGTGTTAGAATAGTCAGTTTGGTCGCATCAGGAGCAGGACGAAAGTTACACCCCTTTACAACTTTACACTGCCTCCTTCTGACGATTTTTGGGGCAGCAGAAAAACTTTCACCACGGGCAAATGCCTTAGAGCTATTAAAAACTGAGAGAGGTTATTGTAGAGGCACTCTACATGATCGTGTTGCCTCAAATGGAATGTTTCTAAGTTACACAGTTTTTGAGTAACATGTTGTCAAAGATTGCTGCCTTTTTGCACTTTGGACTCTTCAGGGAGATCATCGGTACAATGCAGCTCCGACTATTTTGACATGTTTGGGTGAAAAAGAGGACCATGTATAGCGTAAATATACCCATTCAAATGAATTGGAATAGTCAGTTTGGTCGCATCAGGAGCAGGATGAAAGTTACACCCCTTTGCAACTTTACACTGCCTCCTTCTGATGATTTTTGGGGCAACAGAAAACCTTTCACCATGGGAAAATGCCTCAGAGCTATAAAAAACTGAGAGAGGTTATTGTAGAGGCACTTTATGTGATCGCGTTACCTCAAACAGAATGTTTCTAAGTGACACAGTTTTTGAGTAACATCTAGTCAAAGATTGCTGCCTTTTTGCACTTTGGACTCTTCAGGGATATCGTCGGTACAATGTAGCTCTGACTGTTTCAACATGTTTGGGTGAAAAATAGGACCATGCATAGTGTAAATGTACCCTTTCAAATGCGTTGGAATAGTTAGGTTGGTCGCATCAGGAGCAGGACAAAAGTTACACCCCTTTGCAACTTTACACTGCCTCCTTCTGACGATTTTTGGGGCAGCAGAAAACCTTTCACCACGGGCAAATGCCTCAGAGCTATAAAAAACTGAGAGAGGTTATTGTAGAGGCACTCTATGTGATCATGTTGCCTTAGACAGAGTGTTTCTAAGTGACATGGATTTCGAGTAACATCTCATCAAAGATTGCTACCTTTTTGCACTTTGGACTCTTCAAGGATATCGTCGGTACAATGTAGCTCCGACTATTTTGACATGTTTGGGTTAAAAATAGGACCATGCCTAGCATAAATGTACCTATTCAGACGTGTTGGAACAGTCAGTTTGGTCACATCAGGAGCAGGACAAAAGTTACACCCCTTTGCAACTTTACACTGCCTCCTTCTAACGATTTTTGGGGCAGTAGAAAAACTTTCACCACGGGCAAATGCCTCAGAGATATAAAAAATTGAGAGAGGTTATTGTAGAGGCACTTTACATGATCGTGTTGCCTTAGATGGAATGTTTCTAAGTGACATAGTTTTTGAGTAACATCTCGTCAAAGATTGCAGCCTTTTTGCACTTTGGACTCTTCAGGGATATCGTCAGTACAATGTAGCTCAAACTGTTTCAAAATGTTTGGGTGAAAAACAGGACCATGCCTAGTGTAAATGTACCCATCCGAAAGCATTGGAATAGTCAGTTTGGTCACATCATGAGCAGGACACCAAAAATGTAAATGTTGCTTTGTGCGACTTGACAACATTGACACTTTTTTGCAACATGACTAAAAGACTCAAACGGACCCCAAATGACTCAAAGTGACTTAAAATCACCTTGATTTTGGTGCCCAATGTACATTATAGAGGTTGAGGTGCTCCTTATGATTCAAACATCTTAGATGAGCACATAGGAAAGGAAAAAGCTCTAAGTTTCATCATCATGAGCGCCTAATATCAAGAGACTTTAATGGCTCAAACCTTAGCATGGAGTCCTAAGGCACATTTCATGTCTCCTTTCATTCAGTTTGGATCATCAAAATTGAAAGAAATAAGTCTATTCAGCTTGGGCGCCTTTGGTCTTCTTTTCATTCATTATTAGCACCTTGGGAGAATGGTATATAGGTCATCATCATGATTGGGTGCCTTGGATCCAGAGTGTTGGAGAGATCATCAAATGGTCTCTAGAGGAAGTAGGGTGAGTTATGAGTTTGGTCACATCAGGAGCAGGACACCAAAAATGCATAACATGATGATGTAAAAATGTGTACATATGTGTAAAAATGCAAGAGGAAATTAAAAAAAAGACAAACCTAACAAATTAATGTGCATACTTACAACTCAATGTAACATGACTTTACAAAATCAATGTGAATACTTACAAATTAATCCAATGAACCATCCGGGTCTGCTCTACTCTTTATTGTGTCAAGTATTGCTTCATGGTCAGACTCATGCACCTTCCACAATATTTTGTTCAAAGGTCTACCCCCATACTTTATCAAATGAACATTGGATGCCACGACAAGGTTCAAGTAATGAAGAATCTTTCGATGCATGTCAAAGTCCTGAAATAGCCAAATATTAACACTCTTATGTGGGTACCTTCTAAGCCATGTTCCAGTAATAACCACTGAGCCTGTACGGTATTCGATGTTTTCTCCATCTGTAACAGGGGCCTCCAATTTCTTTTTGGCCTCAACACAATGACATAAGTAATAATTTGTTCCCTCTTCATTATCTTCATCTGCAATATCTGCATATACGTACCCTACAATGATATGTGTAGTAAATTAGATGAAATTAGTCAACATTACAAAAACACTACAAAGTAAGATGACATTACTTGGTTGAACTAGATGAAATTAGATGCATATACGTGCGCTATATTACCTAGTTGAACTAAATCTGATATGTGGTCAAAGTCAACTGACGATTCCATCTGTGTTAGTTCCAGTGCCGTCGGGGGTCGATACGTGTCAAGTGGGCTAAGATAACTTAACTGCCATTCGTCAACCCACTCCTTTGACTCACACTCATCCCAGACTTGAATTGTATAAGAAGAACAAAAGCATGACATCTTTCGTGTATGGATACTCCATGAACCTGCAATTGAGCTTCTGAAAGAGTGCATCTCATTTGATCCTGTCAGTTTACAACAATCCTCATATGGTACAATGTTAGTATCATCTATCAACCAAAAAAATCTACGAACTGAAGACTTACCTTCATTTCCTAGACCCATGGAAGCATTACACCACTCAACAATTGATTTTGCATCTGTCAACTTTGCATTGTCTTTATACTTTAACTCTTCTTGTGCTATGGCTCTTTTGATACATGCTCCTGCACCATCATGCTCCTCCTTTCCATGCCCGGCCTCACAAAAGTTCCACATATGTTGAATACTTGTAAAATTATGCCTCCTACTTAGCCAATAGAAATTCTACGAGTTCTTGAATTGTGACACACAGTTATCTAACCATATGATATGCTGACTGAACGATATGCCCCTTCTAGCCAAATCGTTGTAGAACACCTGAAAGCAACCTTGCATGAACTCCATAGAATGCGTGCGATCATCACTAATATAGAAATTATACTCCCTTATGATCTTTCTATCATCCTCTATACTATCATTCGCATGAATGAATGCGATGTGCACAAATATAGAAACCTGTGTGGAGTTGTAATATTGTGATTACACCTCACACTGTGGCTGTAGATTGTAGTTCTCTGCAAAGTCGACAACTGAAACAATGCTACCAACTGGAAATGTGTCCTTGCATAACTTGAATTGCCAGTCCAACCATTGAGCTCTATGGGCATGTCTTGCATACTCATACACTATGCTGTCATGAAATATAGGCATAAACTGATAGACTGGAATCTTTTCAATAACTAATTCACACCTCTTTACTTCTTTACCATGTTTTGTATTGTATGCCACTATTTTATACTTGCCAAACTCTACTAGTTTGTTTCCAACCACATGTGTTATTTCTATATGTTCACATATTGGCAAATGTTGCAAGTCACTGCAATGATGACATGTGCCATCCAAGCATAATTTCTTGTAGAATATTTGACCTTCTTCTCTTTCACATAAAATTCTTGATATGAAGTCTCTTGAAGATGTTGGTGGGGCACATATGGCACAACCCTGCAAATCATTGTTAGTATGCATATCTAAACATATAGACCTATAAGCATCAAAATGGTTAGAAAATTCAATATGTAATCTACAACAACAAGTAGTGCGTGTGTGATTTATCTTAACATAGAAAGGTTTTAGCAATTCAAAATATCTTTGACTAATTTTAATTTGAGGATACTTCTCTAGAAATTTACCATAAAACTGTGTTTGAGTCTCATCCAAAAAATGCTTTGGATGTGGCTTGCGGTTCTGACTACCAATTCTCCTTCTTACCACATCCCTTTGATTCGGAGATACCCTTGTGTAATTCTTCCAAAAGTCTTCAATTAGTGATCTCAATGCTTCAACAATTGGTTTATCTTTTCGTGGTAGTCTCCTCGAGAACGCCCATAATTCATTGGCACTAGTGTCCTCAATTCTTTGGTGTCTTCCAACAGCTCTTGATAAAGTTTTCCTATTAATTCTCAATTCTTGACTTGTCTTTCTAATGAGACGAGCTTTCCTCATTTGACTACTTACTATAGTCGATGTAATCACATGCCGTGTTGCATTACTATCTTTTGTGCATGAGGTGTTACCCACACTCTCATACGCACTCATTAGATTCTTGACAATAGATTTTTCACTTGACGCCTTTGATGTTCTCAACCCAAGAATCTTCATGATAGACCTATACTTTATACTTCGCATCATTTCAACGAATAGTTGACATCTTGCAATCTCATTTAACTTTTCAAAGAACAATCTCCAAATCTTATTAGCATATCTTCTACAAGTGCATTTTGGAATCTTACCTTCCATTGGCTGCAAAATATTCTCATCAATATCAATCAAATACTTTGGCTTTCTATGCAAAATTCTAGGTGGTGTCAAGTTAGGTAAATTCATCTCAACATTAAGAATTTCATCAATATTTAAATGAGATGGGTTAGATGGCATACCTTTGATCGAAGATGGAATAGATGACATACCTTGAGGTTGAGGTGAGAATGATGGCGTACCTCCTTCATCACATGTGAGTGATGATGTACTCTCAACTTGAGATGTGGTAGATGGTGTCCCTACATGTTGACTTGCGGTAGAGGACGCGTCTCCAACTATGGTATTCAAATCTCTCGTACCACGAAGTTTTTGCATTCGTTCTCTTTGTGCCGCCATTACCGTATCTCTTTGTGATGGTTGTGGTTCCTCTTCAATTTCTATGTCTTCATTTATCGTGTCCAATTTCCTCTACACACGAAGTTCCCTCATAGTCACTACTTTCTTTGCATTCTTAGCTTCTATCTCTTCCTGTGTTGGTTTAATTCTTGATCATTTCCTCGGCATGATAGAGAATTTGTCTGTTGTATGATAAAGAGACCAATATTACTTCCTAAGAAATGAATACAAGATAATAATGGGATTGTACTTTTATTATATTGTAAGGATTTATTCTTGTATAGTTTGACATCATGGTATGTTAAGGTCTGTTTATTACACATAATTATTAAAGAGCCCAAGTGTAGAAAATATACATGGCATCATGTGAGATTGTAGGCTTCTTTCTTGATTGGGAATGTGTCTATTTTAAACATGTATGATAAAGCATGATAAAGTAATTCAATTTGAATTAAGGAAAATGTAAAGAACATGCATGTAAAGACTTGACATACCTAAAAAATGAAGATTCGAATGGAGAGAGTAGCCAATTATGTAGTGTTTTTTCTTCTTGCATCAAACTCCTCAACAATTTGAGTTTTTCACCACTTGCTTCCTTTTCAATGTTAAATTGAATAACACTCAAATATAATTACTAACGACAATACTATTAACCTATCTATAATGTTAAATTCCTAAAATTGAATCACAATTAACATTGCAACACTACAAAAATTGAAACTCGAATAGATATATATAAAACTTGGTGTGAAAACTATGTTATTTCCTCCTTCTCAAGTTGGCAATGCATAAAAGGTGGTGCAAAGATCATGTAAAGGTGGTACAATGTGTCAAATGTGCATGTGAACTTCCCAACAGCATGAAAGCACTTCTTTTTTGTCAGAGCATGTGCAGAATCAGTAAGAAAATAGAGCATGTGGGCCTGGATCACGGGGGTAACCACTTTTTTACCATTGCAATAGAAAGACAAAACGTGAGCGCATTATAACGCGCTCACGTTTTATCCTGCTATAGATTCATCACATCCTTTCCATTGATCACATCTCTTTCCTGCAAGAGCTTGCCAGATGCTCTGCCATATGATAGGCATAACAATGAAGGGGCAAGCCCTCATAATCAAGTTCTTCATAGAAAATGCCCTCAACCCTCAACGTCAAACCCTAATCCCTCAACCCTTAACTCTGATCCCTCGACCCTCAACTCTAATCCATCATCCCTCAACTCTAATCCCTCATCCCTAAACCCTAATCCCTCAGCCCTCAACCCTAAACCTTATCCCTAAACCCTAATCGCTCAACCCTCAACCCTAATCCATCATCCCTCAACTCTAATCCCTCATCCCTAAACCCTAAATGCTATCCCTAATCCTACACCCTCAACAGACTCAATACTATACCTTAAACTCTAATCCCTTATCCCTAAACCCTCCAACCCTATCCCTAATCCTTACACCCTCCACACTCTACTTTAACCCTAATCCCTTGAACCTCAACCCTATCCCTAAACCCTTGACCCTTGAACATCAACCCTCAACCCTCGACATCAAACCCTAATCCCTCAACCTTTAACTTTGTTCCCTCATCTCTCAATCCTAATCCTAAACCCTAAACCCTAAACCCTCAACCCTCAACGTCAAATCCTAATCCCTCAACCCTTCACTCTAATCCCTCAACCCTAAACCCTATCCCTAAACCCTCAACACTATACCTTAAACCCTAATCCCTCAGCCCTTAACCCTAAACCTTATCCCTAAACCCTAATCCCTCAACCCTCAACCCTTATCTGTCATCCCTCAACTCTAATCCCTCATCCCTAAACCCTAAATGCTATCCCTAATCCTACACCCTCAACAGACTTGATACTATACCTTAAACTCTAATCCCTTATCCCTAAACCCTCCAACCCTATCCCTAATCCTTACACCCTCCACACTCTACTTTAACCCTAATCCCTTAAACCTCAACCCTATCCCTAAACCCTTGAGCCTCAAACCTCAACCCTTAACCCTCAACATCAAACCCTAACCCCTCAACCCTTAACTCTATTCCCTCATCTCTCAACCCTAACCCTAAACCCTCAACCCTCAACGTCAAATCCTAATCCCTCAACCCTAAACCCTATCCCTAAACCCTCAACACTATACCTTAAACCCTAATCCCTCAACCCTCAACCCTAAACCTTATCCCGAAACCCTAATCCCTCAACCCTCAACCCTAATCCGTCATCCCTCAACTCTAATCCCTCATCCCTAAACCCTAAATGCTATCCCTATTCCTACACCCTCAACAGACTTGACACTATACGTTAAACTCTAATCCCTTATCCCTAAACCCTCCAACCCTATCCCTAATCCTTATACCCTCCACACTCTACTTTAACCCTATTTCCTTGACCCTAAACCCTATCCCTAAACCATCAACCCTCAACACTATACCTTAAACCCTAATCCCTATCCCTCAACCCTTAACCCTTAAATCTTAAACCCTATCCCTACACCCTCAACACTTGACACTATATCTTAAGCCTTAAACCCTCATCCCTAAAGCCTCAACCCTTAATCCTTAAACCTTCAACCCTAAACCCTATCCCTAATCCCTCTACCCTCGACACTCTAACCCTAACCTCAACATTAAATGCTAATCCGTCAACCCTAAACCCTAATTTTAAACCCTCAACCCTCAACACTATACCTTAAACCCTAATCCCTCAACCCTCAACCCTAAACATTATCCCTACACCCTAATCCCTCAACCCTCAACCCTAATCCATCATCCCTCAACTCTAATCCCTCATCCCTAAACCCTAATCCCTCAACCCTCAACCCTAAACCTTATCCCTAAACCCTAATCCCTCAACCCTCAACCTTATTCCATCATCACTCAACTCTAATCCCTCATCCCTAAACCCTAAATGCTATCCCTATTCCTAAACCCTCAATAGACTCGATACTATACCTTAAACTCTAATCCCCTATCCCTAAACACTCCAACCCTATCCCTAATCCTTATACCCTCCACACTCTACTTTAACCCTAATCCCTCGACCCTCAACCCTATCCCTAAACCCTTGACCCTCAAACCTCAACCCTCAACCCTCAACTTCAACCCCTAATCCCTCAACCCTTAACTCTGATCCCTCGACCCTCAACCCTATCCCTAAACCCTCAACCCTAAACCCTAAACCCTCAATGTCAAATTCTAATCCCTCAACCCTTCACTCTAATCCCTCAATCCTAAACCCTATCCCTAAACCCTCAACACTATACCTTAAACCCTAATCCGTGAACCCTAACACTAAACCTTGTCCCTAAACCCTAATCCCTCAACCCTCAACCCTAATCTGTCATCCATCATCCCTCAACTCTAATCCCTCATCGCTAAACCCTAAATGCTATCCCTATTCCTAGACCCTCAATAGGCTCGATACTTTATCTTAAACCCTAATCCCTCTACCCTCGACACTCTTATTTAACCCTAATCCCTTGACCATTAACCCTATCCCTCAACCTCAACCCTCAACCCTGAACCCTGAACCCTCAACCCTCAACTCTCAACATTAAACCCTAATTCATCAACCCTAAACCCTAATCCCTCAAAACTAAACCCTATCACTAAACCATCAACCCTCAACACTATACCTTAAACCCTAATCCCTATCCCTCAAACCTTAACCCTTAAAACTTAAACCCTATCCCTACACCCTCAACACTTGACACTGTATCTTAAGCCTTAAACCCTCATCCCTAAAGACTCAATCCTCAATCCTTAAACCTCCAACCCTAAACCCTATCCCTAATCCCTCTACCCTCGACACTTTAACCCTAATCCCTCAACCCTCAACCCTAATCTATCATCCATCATCCCTCAACTCTAGTCCCTCATCCCTACACCCTAAACGCTATCCGTATTCCTACACCCTCAACAGGCTCGATACTATATCTTAAACCCTAATCCCTCTACCCTCAACACTCTTATTTAACCCTAATCCCTTGACCATTAACCCTATCCCTCAACCTCAAACCTCAACCCTCAACCCTCAACCCTCAACCCTCAACCCTCAACTCTCAACATTAAACCCTAATTCATCAACCCTAAACCCTAATCCCTCAAACCTAAACCCTATCCCTAAACCACCAACCCTCAACACTATACCTTAAACCCTAATCCCTATCCCTCAACCCTTAACCCTTAAAACTTAAACCCTATCCCTACACCCTCAACACTTGACACTATATCTTAAGCCTTAAACCCTCATCCCTAAAGCCTCAACCCTCAATCCTTAAACCTTCAACCCTAAACCCTATCCCTAATCCCCCTACCCTCGACACTCTAACCCTAACCTCGACATTAAAGGCTAATCCGTCAACCCTAAACCCTCAACCCTCAACACTATAGCTTAAACCCTAATCCCTCAACCCTAAACCCTAAACCTTATCCCTAAACCCTAATCCCTCAACCCTCAACCCTAATCCCTCATCCCTCAACTCTAATCCCTCATCCCTAAACCCTAAATGCTATCCCTATTCCTAAACCCTCAACAGACTCGATACTATACCTTAAACTCTAATCCCTTATCCCTAAATCCTCCAACCCTACCCCTAATCCTTACACCCTCCACACTCTACTTTAACCCTAATCCCTTCAACCTCAACCCTATCCCTAAACCCTTGACCCTCGAACCTCAACCCTCAACCCTCGATGTCAAACCCTAATCCCTCAACCCTTAACTCTTATCCCTCATCTCTCAACCCTAACCCTAAACCCTAAACCCTAAACCCTCAACCCTCAACATCAAATCCTAATCCCTCAACCCTTCACTCTAATCCCTCAACCCTAAACCCTCAACACTATACCTTAAACCCTAATCCTTCAGCCCTCAACTCTAAACCTTATCCCTAAGCCCTAATCCCTCAACCCTCAACCCTAATCTTTCATCCCTCAACACTAATCCCTCATCCTTAAACCCTAAATGCTATCCCTATTCTGACACCCTCAACAAAATCGATACTATACCTTAAACCCTAATCCGTTATCCCTAAACCCTCCAACCCTATCCCTAATCCTTATACCCTCCACACTCTACTTTAACCCTAATTCCTCGACCCTCAACCCTATCCCTAAACCCTTGACCCTCGAACCTCAATGCTTAACCCTCAATGTCAAACCCTAATCCCTCAACCCTCAACACTATACCTTAAACCCTAATCCCTATCCCTCAACCCTTAACCCTTAAAACTTAAACCCTATCCCTACACCCTCAACACTTGACACTATATCTTAAGCCTTAAACCCTCATCCCTAAAGCTTCAACCCTCAATCCTTAAACCTTCAACCCTAAGCCCTATCCCTAATCCCTCTACTCTTGACATTCTAACCCTAACCTCGACATTAAATGCTAATCCGTTAACCCTAAACCCTAATCCTAAACCCTCAACCCTCAACACTATACATTAAACCCTAATCCCTCAACCCTCAACCCTAAACCTTATCCCTAAACCCTAATCCCTCAACCCTCAACCCTAATCCATCATCCCTCAACTCTAATCCCTCATCCCTAAACCCTCAATAGACTCGATACTATACCTTAAACCCTAATCCCTTATCCCTAAACCCTCCAACCCTATCCCTACTCCTTACACCCTCCACACTCTACTTTAACCCTAATCCCTCAACCCTAAACCCTATCCCTAAACCCTTGACCCTTGAACCTCAACCCTCAATGTCAAACCCTAATCTCTCAACCCTTAACTCTGATCCCTCGACCCTCAACCCTATCCCTAAACCCTAAACCCTAAACCATCAATCCTAATCTGTCATCCCTCAACTCTAATCCCTCATCCCTAAACCCTAAACGCTATCCCTATTCCTAGACCCTCAACGGGCTTGATACTATACGTTGAACGCTAATCCATTATCCCTAAACCCTCCAACCCTATCCCTTATCCCTTAACCCTCATGATTAATAGCCTTGAACGTAAAAAAATTTAAGGGGAGCATAACGTGAGCACATTATAACACGCTCACGTTATGCCAAACATGACAAATAGTAGACTTGCGGGAAAGGAAAAATGCAAAGCAAAACATAATGCAAGCACATTATAACGCGCTCGCATTATGTCTTGCTTTGGGAATCCCAAGCCTTGGGCTTGGGATTTACTTTGGATTTCCAACCCAAAGGCTTGGAGTGCCTATGAATAGTCACAGACATGTTTTTCTATATTCTTCAAAATTTCACATAATTTCGTTCATGCTAACCCTCAGATTTGCACGTGTTTCAAGGTCAAACAAATCAAACACATGGGTAATGTTAGGCTTCCTCTTAGCTATTTGATGATGTTATTTTTTTCACATTTTAACAATGTTAAGCCTTTCATCTTTAATTTCTTTTGTTTGTGTGTCTGTTTTTAGGCAAAAACCACTGTTTGGTCTTTTTTTCATTGTAAAATAACTATTCATTCAAATTTTAAAAAAATTACATATTTAGAAACTAGACTCCATTCTACAAATATTAAAAAAATAAAAAAAATAATTTTCAATTAGTTTTCAAAATTTATAGGGGTAGCACGGCCAAAATTCTATTTTTTTGGATGTGTCCACTTTGAAAATTAGTAAAAAATCAAATATTCATCAAAAAATTATCAGAAAAATCGGCATAAACTACATGCTATTAGCTAATTTCTCACTGAAGCGATTTTAAAAATACAAAAAAAAAGTTGACCTTTTGAGGGAGCCACAAAACATGCTATGTTGTGTTTTTTTGATAGAAACAACACCAATTTATGTGGCTCCCTCTTTTGAACCCCTTAATCTATGCCATTTTCAATACAAAATAGTAGTTTAGAAAGTAGACTCGGAGCACTATGAACATTGTTTTGGTTGCATCTCCAAATTTTGATTGTAACTATGCTCAATTTCTCATCCAAGGCCAGTATTCCCTAATTTAAAAAAAAAAAAGTGGCCACTTAAGACCCCTTTTTGGCCCCCCATCTTCTTGCACTTACCCCATACTCATCACTGATAAACTAGTATGCTAATAGTAAATCAAGAATGGAAGCTGAAGCAACATTACATATGATGGTGTCACTCATATGGGTCACATCTGATGGGGATAGCAGATCTACATGAATGTAGGGGTCATAATTCATGGATGTAGCCTCAGTGGGAGGAAGGCCAATCCGTGGATGTAGTAAGTATCTCCCTACATGATCATATGACATCTGATCAACTTGAGTAGCAATGGTGGTCATTCTATCAAAAAGCCTGGATCTAGTCAATGCGATTGCTACATCTCCTACTACTACTAATTCCAAACGTTTTGGAAGAACCAAAAGGTTTGGACCAACTAATGCCCTCTTATTTTCAGGCGGTGGCAAATTTGGACATCTAAATTGAGGTTTATCAACAAACCTCCCCTTGCCTTGTCCAGCATGTGCAGGCATAGATGTGTAATCCACAGATAATCCTAAATGAAACTCAGCATATAATTGTTTGCAAAAATATAGTGGCAACTCATCATTATGAGGCCATCTATGATTGGCTGCCAAAAATCTACGATATATAAATGGACCAACTAGCAGATCTGTACACCTGGTAAGAGTATAACCTCTAACTTTGTCTTTCCCAATATAAAAAGGGAACATAGTATGCACATTATGTAATGAAACTCTAACAAAAATAGTTTTGATATTCTTAGTGCCAGTAACAGTCCTAGCAAGGGACCTATAAAACTCCTCAGTGTTAATATCATCATATGGATTGTATGATTTTATTGTCTCAATCATATGTCTAATCTCACACCAAATATTAACTAATCTATCTCTATTAGCCAATTTTTGGGGGTTCTGTATAGTTTGATCCAAACATTTCAAAGCATTATCTAATCTAGAAATGCTATCATTATAAAAATTATTCCTAGCCTCAGCTTCGCGCTGAGACTGCGTGGAATGATGAGATCCCTAATCATCAGCCATATCTAGATAAAGCTATGTAAAGAGATCTGCATTTAATTAAAACAAAAAAATTAAATATGTACAAGCATTTTTCTTTTAAGCATACAAAAATATAAAAATGCAACATGTAGATCATCTAAATAAACACAAAGTTTAGATTTGCATGCAAAGGAAAATGATTCAAAGATAAGCTTGGACAATTTACAAGATTCAACTTTTCATAACTATAATGGAAGAAATCTAATTAATGTATTATCAAATAAAGAGAACTGAAGTTTTCATAACTAGCCTAAATACTTATTGTGGATAGGTATTTAATATCTTCCACAACATTAAACCACAATTAATAATTGTAAAAATAACCTTTTCAATCAAATTATCACTTTCATTTATATATTTATAAATAATGATTACCACAACCTTGATGTTAGTACCAAATTAAAAAAAGACATATAAACACATCAATATAAAAGTGTATATTTAAAACAAACTTGACTCATGATCATCATTAAATATTCAATACCAAATACCAAATTCCAAATTCCATACTTAGATACATTATTAAGCCCATCATAACCCACAATCACTTGTAAGTAATTAGAACTTTTATTATCTATTACTTAAATATATATTTTATAATACTATTCACTTTCAAATTCTATAGATTAATTTAATACAAAGGTATTACACAATTAAAAATCTTATACACGAGTATGGCCTAAGGTAGTTCATGATCTTATTGTCGAGGCAAGATAAGGAAAAAAGAGGATGGTTCTTATAAGAATCCTTCACGCCCATTAACCTATTGTATTCATTCACTTCACTACCATGTAATGTTGAGTTACTGAATATTGAACCTTATATGATAACATATTAAAATACTTAAAAATATATATATCTACTTAAAAGGTCTAGTGTGTGGGGGAATTTATGTTCCCCATTCAACACTACAAACCACAATTAATAATTGTAAAAATAACATTTTCAATCAAATTATCACTTTCATTTATATATCTATAAATAATGATTACCACAACCTTGATGTTAGTACCAAATTAAAAAAAGACATATAAACACATCAATATAAAAGTATATATTTAAAACAAACTTGACTCACGATCATCATTAAATATTCAATACCAAATACCAAATTCCAAATTCCATACTTAGACACATTATTAAGCCCATCATAACCCACAATCACTTGTAAGTAATTAGAAATTTCATTATCTATTACTTAAATATATATTTTATAATACTATTCACTTTCAAAGTCTATAGATTAATTTAATATAAAGGTATTACACAATTAAAAATCTTATACACGAGTATGGCCTAAGGTAGTTCATGATCTTATTGTCAAGGCAAGATAAGGAAAAAAGAGGATGGTTCTTATAAGAATCCTTCACGCCCATTAACCTATTGTATTCATTCACTTCACTACCATGTAATGTTGAGTTACTAAATATTGAACCTTATATGATAACATATTAAAATACTTTAAAAATATATATATCTACTTAAAAAGTCTAGTGTGTGGGGTAATCTTTGTTCGCCATTCAACACTACTAAGGATATTCCCACAAGGTATGAACTTAGGTCCAAGTCCACCCAAATGCTATGCATAATTTTCTTTGTATTGATTTCTAATGGTCATAAAACAATGTTTTAACCTATCTCTATCAGTTGCTTGGGATTCGTTAGCATCTTACTTTGTGTCCATGATCCTTGAAAGGAAGAGAGGTCCATAATCAATTTCATGGGTCAATAAATGTAAGTTAGATTATATTAAAAGATATCCCCTAGAGATTGGCAGAAGTAGTAGTTGAGGAAGCGACCTAAATATCGGTCAGTTATTCCTCAACTACCTCCTATTCCACACCATATCTCAACATCTTCCCTTACATTTAGTGAAGCCACAATTTCTTGCTCACTTGTTTGCCTACAATTCACACACCAAACAGACAAATACCACCTACCTACAACGATGCCCGACACTCCATGCATGTAGGAGCACCATCAAAGCTTCCATCCACCTTCCTAATGTTCAAAACAACCTTTCCTTTTTAATCTTCATCAGTTTTTCTAACACCCATATCAGTTTCTAGAGACTTTCTATTTATGGCATCTAATTGCTGTTATACTCAGTCTGGTTCTTCACTGATATGTATGGTCAGATTTATTAACACCACCTTGTATGGCAACTCATAAGCTTTTTCTATGGGTAGTATCCTTTAGCCTCTTGATTAAATTGAAATCATATTTCAGAAACCAACCTCTTGATTGACATGTTATAAGATCAGTATCTATGGTAATTTCTTGAATTTTTTTGCAAATAGCATTCTCCATAATTTTTCATTCTAGACGTCTAATAAATTTGTGAAATGCATGCCCAATACACAATCTTATGCCCTATTATATATACATGCTACAGTCTATTCTAGACTATGCAGAGAAGCTAATGGGAGAAAACAACCAATGGAGTAGAGGAAGAATATGATAGAAGTCTACAATTTCAAAGAGGCAGTCTTTTTGTGAGGTTATAATAGTCATCTTTCATAAGGGATAGTCATTAGTCATAAATAATAATGGTAAAAAATAGAGATAGTGCTCTCAAACCCAACAACCAACAACAAGAGGTTCACAGGTCTAGTAAACGAACTTTGAGTGTTCTTTCCAATGTTGAGCTCCACTTTATTAGGAAATGGAAGCTCTTGAGCTTCATCGACAATGCTCCAGTCATTGCCTCACCTCCAAAATTCACTTCAACTATCCTACTCTCTTCTTTGGTGGCACCTTGAAAGCCAATACTGGAATTGCAACTACTAATGAAGCGTTGTGGCTAAATTCTAAGAAAAAGAAATAGATTTATGCATAAGTCTTGGATACGCCTCCAACAATGTCATTGAATTTATGGGCTAAAAGTTTGGTCTTATTCTTCAAATCAAGGAAAATCTTAAGAACCTTATGTTAATGGGGATTCCAAGCTAATAATCCAATGCCTCTTTGGTGAACATGTGTTCAAATCTATCCAATCACATCTTTTGCAAAATCAATTCTCTAAGATCTTACACAATTTCAACCAGATGCACTAACAACATGTAATAGGTCATGCTTCATTTTATTTTAGTTTTGAACGGATTTCTTTTACAAGTTCAATTTAAAACACAATGAAATATCATATAATATATTGTTCTTTTAGTTTTTCCTTTTTTAAAACCCAAAAAATTAAATTTCATTTATCTCATGAAGAACAACAGAAGGCTTCGTGCAAATGCAAACAATGGTTTTGAAACAATGAGGTGCAATCATGATAGCAAATTAGTTATGATAGTCCTAAACAATGTGAACATTGATAAAGGCATTAATATGGGAAGAATGAAGTTTCATGGGACAAGGTGTCAAAAGTAGTTGGGAATCCATGTAATAGGGAAGAGCGTGCAATGGAAGGGTTTGAGCTCTTTTGAAGCTGGAAGGATGCATGAAATAGCAATGTTAAAGAAGGACAATGAATACATCTAAGGATGGGCAAAGTAAGAAAGGAATAAGAGCTTGTAAACTTAGTTTTGCAATAGATCTCCTAGATGACTTGACAGTCTTTTGCAAGAACTAGAGAAGAATGTTAAGATGATGGTTGGCAACTGATTGTTCTTCTAAGCATTAAGGTAACCTCCATCATGGAGCAACCATGACAAGTCCATGACAGATTGAAACATAGTCATGAGCACTACCAATATCCATAAGAAAGCATGATGTAAGGGTTTTCAAGGGGAAATATGAAACATCTAAGATAGTGTAGGACATGGGCAAACAAAGATACTTTCTTGAACCAGACTGTCATAGCTTTCAGGGGTAATGGGCCTAATTTTAAATAGTGTTTTAGCATGAAGAAAACTCTTCCCTAATCATGGCCCGGCTAGGGTTTTAAAAAAAATTCCATTCCAATATAAATAGTGTTTTACTCTGCCCTAATTATGGACTGTGGAAATCTGATGTCTATTAGTGTTTTACTGTGAAAAAATGCACCCTAATCATGGCCCAACTAGGGTTTTAAAAAAAATTAATTAAAACATCAAATCTATTCACAAGCACATAGACAGTGCTTCACAAAAACAATAAAAACCCTTAACATGTTTATCATTCGAATTTACAAATTTATATTTCGACAAACAAATAGTAAAAACTGCATGACGAAAATAAACAAATGCACATGATGATAATAACAGAAAAACGTAGCGTAGAACATGATGATGATAATAAATTAAAAACGCAACGTAGTTATGAGAGTAAGATGAAGTCTTACGTGGGCTTTATAGACTCCAGTTATTCAGTAGAGTAGCATCCAGACGCAACCCACTCGACTGAAAACACAACAATTGACTGCTATAGCTATGTTTTTTGCTTTTTTATATTTAAGGGATTCCATCAAAAGGGACTCAGTCCATAACCACTCGACTGAATAAATGAAGCCACATCAGTGCCAAATATATGCCATGTTGGTGCCAAGTCGATTCGGTTGAATCTCACTTGACCGACTAGTACTCGACCTAAACTTACTCGATCAAAATTGTTCTTTTAGCTCAAAGTGTGACACTACTTTGTGCTTTTACCCTATAGTGTCAACGTTTGTGTCTTTTGTTGAGGCATATCTCCTGATCCTCTTTTTCTCAACAACTTTCCTTAGCCAGGAAGGGGAAGACAAAACTATACCACACTAACTTGCACCCAACACAACTCTGTCTGGTTGATTAGGAGTATCTTGCATAGGAATTTCATTTGATACAGGGGAGGCTGGAATCTCAAACAAGGAATGAAAAGTACTATCATCAGCAATCTATTGAAAAATGTAAGAATCATTACTAGGGGAAGGAGACATAGAAGAAGTCATGTGATCTACCTGCAATTGTTGTAAAGCATCCAACTTCTTTTTTTTCTCATGGTTTCATGAATGCGGGTTGACCATCCTGTTCACATACACCTTTTAGTTTCCTATTATTTTCATGCTAGTCTCCATCCCTGCCACTACTAGATTGTGAGCCAACTTTTTGATGACTTCTCTCCACACCAGTTAAAGTTTTCTAAATTCTAGAGAGTTGGGAGGTTCCTTGCTCTCTTGTTCCTGATTCTTTATGCACATTAGAAGAACCAACTCATGCTATCAAAATTTTCCCTTAAGCCACTTGTTAGTCTTCTCTAAAAAAAAGGATGACCAAACCTTAATATTAGGATAATAGTTCTTTGCACATGCAACAACTAGGTCTGGACATGAAACAACAGGTGGGAAACCCCTAGCAGGAGCTAACCCACTTGTTAGGATTTTCTTAGCTATAGGTGACTTGGGGTTTTTCTCTAATTGAGCCTAGAAATCCTCCTAGTCCAAATCTATATATATTTTAGCTCGGTATCATTCACCTTAGCTAAACTATTCTCAATAAACAAAAGCTTCATCTTTACTTGTTTGAGAAACTAGTAAACAAGTAACTGCTAAGGGTGCCAAATAAATCTCCAAAAGATTTGGGGTAAACAAACAATCCTGACTCATGAAAATATAATTATTCTTCCCACATAGTTGACTTAAAGAATTCATATTTATTACTATAAGAAGTGAGCAAGAAAGAGCACCAATTAGCTAACCAGGTTGCAAATGCCCATGTTCAACACTTGTAGAAGATGTGGTCCAGAGTTTGTACTGAAAATGTAGAATAAGGTATGTGTGAGGCTTGCAAACCTAATAAAATGTTTTCATAAATTGCACTGATTTCGGTGGCATGTACTGCTATACGATTCATAAACGAGATGTGTAAATTACCTTCTAAAAAATGTGCAATTGCACTTCTCATGACATTCCTTATTTATTATGAAAGGACAAATGTCACTTCCACCATGCATGTCAATAAATGGAAAATATTCTAAATTTCTAATTGTTTTTTATCGTCAGATCATTGCTGATTAATGACACAAGTTTTATTTCGGGCCAAAGTACTCACACACCAAAAATTCTACATAAAGTCTCTGGAATAGAGACAACTGGACTATGTTGTTTGCCATGTTACTCATCATGATTGCATCATGATGTTTCATGTACATCACAAAATTAAGAGGTAGGCCCATATTTATAGTTGAGGGCTTGCTCTCTTCCATCACCTTGACCTTTATACAATAATCAATATAAATATATTTATATTTTGTATATATCTCAACCATTGATCTGACAATATCTAATGGCTCCTGGTTGATTCTGAAGGATTTTGTTGGCAATGTGTAGTGTTGCAGATCTACCTTCTGAAATTGAACTACAACCGTTCATCATTTGTTCATCAAATGATGGAACAAGTTACAAGTGGAACAATTTGCTCTGATGGCAGATGTTTTGGGGGTCACATCAGTCACCTATGGTGATCAAGTGGATACAAAATTTAAGCTTTGTAAAGGGAGCCAAGGTACTTTTCGATGAGAGATGTCAAGTCCATACGACTAAGATAACAAGTTCATAGGAGGATTTATTGAATTGGATGCCTAAACACTCTTAGAACATGATATGAAGTGGCATTCTGGCAATTGGAGATTGATTTGTAGGGTTGGTAAGATAGACTGACGGATAGGTAATGATTTTTTGAATTCCCAATTTCCCAGCAGTCATGGCTATAAAGGGATAGAGAAAGTTGCTTTCAAATCAATTTCAACTGTTGGTTGTTCCTTGTTAGCTAATTTTTAGATTTAATTAGTTAGAATGTAGTCTTTTTCGATAGAGGAAAGGGTTAGAATGGTTACATAGTTGGGTTGTTATCCTTACCTTGAAGGACCTAGTTCTTGTAAGATGAAAACAAATGAGTCATGAGAACTCCATGTATGACATGGGAGGATCTGGATAGATAACAACCAGCTACGTGGGAAATAAAGAAGAAGGAGAACAGTGCCTTCTGGCATCAATCTTCTTTCAACCTCTAGCTGGAAAGTGCCTTGGCTACTCAGGCAAATGCATCTGGAAACATTGTATTCTAGATGGTCTTGCATCTATCTGATGGGTTGTGGTTAGTGTTCTCTCCCAATCCATTGTTGCATCTTTCTAGCCAGTATCCTAGAGATGGATTGTGGTCAGTGGTCTCTCCCAATCCATTAGTTCATGTGTCTAGTAGCCAGCTTAGTACTATGATTCTTCTAGCTTCCTTCCAAATAGTCCATACTACATAAGGCTTCTTCTTTTACCATGTTATCTTTCCTTCTTAAATTTGAATGAAATCCCCAGCTTTATTCCTGATTTCATTCACATATTCTTCCTAGTCCAGTGGCCAGGGTGTTGCAAGTATGAGGTGAACCAGTGTTGTCATTGATGTCAACATACTCATATTACATTGACAAGAAGGATTGGATGAGCTGTGTGTTGAGGATATTGAGAAAATTACCCTCAGTCAGGAACAGTGAAGAACAGTGATGAGAAGAAGGCAAATATATTGGATAGGTTGAGAACTGGAGGATGCGGATTAAACGGTTTGCAGATATGAGTCTTGAGATGCTTCAGTCAAGTTTTCAGAGGTCCACATGAAGACCTGAAGAAGTTATGGCTGTCTGTGTGGAACCGGTTCCGGCAAGTGCTTAGAGGTGAGAGAGGATCACAGAAAGGTCCGGTGAGGTCCGGAATTGTACAATCCTAATCTGTGGATTGGAAAGAGTATTTGGGATGTCCTTGTGATGTGCCATCTCGAGTTGTGTATGATTTGGAGGTCCGGAAGTACCTCTTGCATTATGACAGTGGCAACAAACTGTGTTCTTGAAGCTCCAGATAAGGAGGATAAGAGATTTCAGTAAGTAAAGGAAATGCGGACGTACCTGGTCATTCAGACAGGCTTGTGAAGGTTCTTGGATCATGTTGAGACTGTGTCATTGGTCCGCATTGATAATGTATGATTTGAAGGTCCGGAAGTACCTTCTACAGTGGCGACAGACTGTGTTCTTGAAGTTCCGGATGAGGAAGACAAGAGATTCCAGCAAGTAAAGGAAGTGTGGATGTATCCGGACATTCAGGCAGGCTTGTGAAGTTTTCTGGATCGTGTTGAGGTTGTGTTGTTGATCCGCATTGATAGTAGAGCCCAGAATTGAAGTTATTCATCCGGATGAAGTTCTTGCTCTGTTTAGCCGACCGGATGAGTTGTTCATCCTGCGAATGTTCTTGTGGTGGCCGACCGGATGTGTTATTCATCTTGCGGATACTCTTATAATTGTTTTCCGACTTAGATGTTTGATCCTAAGTCGATGTCTTGTATAAATAACGGTCTGTGAGTTCATTTCGAGGTGTGGTGTGTGTGGATGAGTGTGGCATAGCGAAGAGAAGTGCGAAAGGCAGAACAAAGGTTTTTGGGCTTAATTGGAACTGATCCGGACATGGTAGAGATGTCATTCTCCAGTTCAAGACTGTGATTTTTATCACTTTTTAGACAGTGTGTCTCCTTGTAGGCAGTGGGCCTCTTTGTGAGCAGTGTGCTCGGGCAGTGAGCCCTAATTGGCATGTGCCATTCATTTTTCTTTATTCTTCTAATAGAGAATAATTCTTGGGTTAATCACCCCGTGGTTTTTCCCTTAACTGGGTTTTCCACGTCAAAATCTTGGTGTTCAATGTGTTGATGCTTATCTGCTCTTGTGTTTATGTATTATGCTTTCATGGATGATTAATTGATATGCTGCTAACTAACAACAAAGAATCAAGTGTTTGAAAGAACAAGAAGTTTTATACAACTGATTCACCCCACCCCCTCTCAGTTGTATGCCCTAGATCCAACAATTGGTATCAGAGCTAAGTTCCTCTGATAGGAGCTTAACCGCTTGAGGAGATCCAGGATGTCATCATACAAGAAGGATAGTCCGAAGTTCGATGGAACCAACTTCACTCTCTGGAAAGGTCACATGAAGTGTCACTTGGAATGTATGGGAAAAGCATACTTGGCTATGGTTTCAAAACCATATGTACCTCCACAAGGTGGTCCGACAACTCTGAATGAAATCACAGAAGCTGAAAATAATCTGCGGACCAAGGAAGCTCTTCTAAGCGCATTGAATGACTCAGATCTCTCGAATGTTATTGACCTACCAACTGCATATGAGATCCTGACTAAACTGGAACTTCTGTATGAAGGAGATGAGTTTGTCAAAAGTGCAAGGTTGCAAAGTCTGAAAGGGAAATTTGAAAGATTGAAAATGAGAGATGATGAAAACATCACTACCTTTATGCCAAGAGTGAATGAGCTGGTATGTGGAATCAGAAATGCTGGTGGAACTTTAGATGAAAATGAGATTGTCTGCAAAATCCTAAGATCCCTTCCTGCTGCCTACAAAATCAAGGTTGCTGCCATTGATGAATTCAGAGTCCACACAACTGTCACAAGAGAACAACTGGCTGGCAAACTAGCTGCATTTGAAATGACCGAGTTTGGAGATGATCCTCCCAAGACTGAATCTGCTTTCAAAGCCAGTACCTATGTGAAAGGCAAATAGAGATTTGATCCGGGAGAAAACTCATCAAGGAAAATGTCATGGTATGATCAAGCAAGAAGAGACATGGAAGAAGAAGAAGCAGAAACAGCTCAACTTGAAGCCCTCATTGCAAAGAGACTGCCAAGAGGATCCGGTAAGTATGAAGGAAAACTACCCTTTAAGTGTTTCAACTGCAATAAGATTGGTCATTTTGCTTCAAGATGTCCGGAAAGATCTGCAAGGTCTAATACTAACAGACAAAGGTTTCAAAAGAATTGCTATTATGTTCACGAAGAAGATGACAATGAAGGAGTAACAGATGATGAATCAGAACTAGGAAGCAAATCTAGAAATGAGTGGGTGTTTATTGCCATCAAGGAAGAAGATTCAATACTCTCTGAATCTGTCAATCACAAAGTTGTTGAAAAAGCTTTGGCTGCTCAAGTGGAAGAAAAGGATGATTGGGTTATTGACAGTGGATGTTCTCACCATATGACTGGTGACAAGAATAAGTTCTTGAATTTGGAAAGGTATGAAGGAGGAATGGTAAAGTTTGGTGACAATTCTGCTGGTAGAATCAGAGGCAGGGGAACTATTTCCTTCGATGGAAAGAGCAAAATAGGTAACGTACTGTATGTTGAAGGATTGAAGCACAATCTTCTTAGTGTTGGTCAGTTAGTGGACAAAGGCTATGATCTCCGGTTCAAAAATGGAAAATGCAGAATCTTTACAAGCTCTGGAACTGAGATTGTATCCGGTACTCAGACAAAAGGTAATATCTTTCATCTGGTTGGTTCAAATAAAAGTTGTTTGTTTGCTCAAATTGATCAGAGTTGGTTATGGCATAGAAGAATGTGCCATGTAAATTTTGATAACATCATCAAGATAAGCAATACTCAGGCCGTAAGAGATCTTCCAAAATTGATGAAACCTACAAATAGTTTGTGCAAAGAATGTCAGCTAGGTAAACAAAGCAGAGTCTCTTTCAAAAGCAAAGATCAGTCTTCTACCGGATTGTTGGAATTAGTACATACTGATCTCTGTGGTCCAACAAGAATCAAGAGTCTGCAAGGTGATAGATATTTCATGTTGTTAATTGATGATCATTCCCGGATGATGTGGGTTACCTTTCTAAAAGAAAAATCAGAAGCATTTGAGAAGTTCAAGATCTTCAAAGCTATGGTAGAGAATCAAACCGGATTGAAACTAAAGTGTCTAAGGTCTGATAGAGGTGGTGAATTTACATCTGGTGAGTTCATTGATTTTTGTGAGAAGCAGGGTATAAGGAGATAGTTGTCTGCTCCTAGGACTCCACAGCAGAATGGAGTGGTTGAGAGAAAGAACCGGACCATTCAGGAAGCCGACAGGACAATGATGTTGGAAGCAAATGTTCCTCAAATGTTTTGGAAGGAAGCTATCAGCACTGCAGTCTACACTCTCAATCGAGTTCAAATCAGAAACAACACCGGTAAGACCCCCTATGAACTCTGGTTTGGCATCACTCCTACTGTGAAATATTTCAGAGTATTTGGTAGCAAGTGTTATATTAAAAGAGATGAAGATCTAGGAAAGTTTGATGCTAGAAGTGATGAAGGAATTTTCTTGGGTTACTCCACTCAAAGCAAAGCATACCGGTGTTACAATAAGAGATTGAGGAAGATGATAGAAAGCACCAATGTGAAAGTTGATGAAGGAATTGAGAAGCCTTCAAGATTTTATGAGTTTGATGAAGATGACCAAGACAGTGTTCAAGGACCTCAATCCTCTCCGGTGAGATAGAGTCAGCCTGATCCGGTAAATCAGGAAGAAGAGATAGGTTTGAATGAGCCTGATCAAGAAGCAGCAATGCAGGATACTCCCAAAATTCCAAGGTATGTAAGACTGAACCACTCTGAAGATCAGATCATAGGTGACAAAAGCAAAGGTGTACAAACTAGAAGGAATGTTGCTCAAAATTAGGATGAATGTTGTCTGATTTCAAAGATTGAACCTAAAACAATAAATGAAGCCTGCAATGATGAAAACTGGACCAAAGCAATGGAAGATGAATTGATGCAAATTGAGAAAAATCATACTTGGGATCTTGTTCCCAGACCTAGAGATAGGAATGTAATTGGAACCAAGTGGGTCTTCTGGAACAAACTAAATGAAGCTGGTGAAGTAATCAGAAACAAAGCTAGATTGGTCTGCAAAGGCTACTCTCAAATAGAAGGAATTGACTTTGAAGAGACTTTTTCTCCGGTGGCAAGAATTGAAGCAGTCAGATTACTTCTTGCATTTGCTACCTTCAAAGACTTCAAGGTATATCAGATGGATGTCAAGTCTGCCTTCCTAAATGGTGATCTAGAAGAAGAAGTCTACATTGAACAACCGGATGGATTTCAATTGTCTGATAATGATGATATGGTCTGCAAGTTGAAGAAAGCTTTGTATGGATTGAAGCAAGCCCCAAGAGCATGGTATGAAAGGTTGGATAAGCATCTTGTGCAGATTGGATTCAACAAAGGTACTACTGACAGTAACTTATATTTCAAAATTGATCATGAAAACATATTGATTGTTGAAGTGTTTGTGGATGATATCATTTTTGGAGGAAGAGATAGTATGTGCAAAACTTTTGCAAATCAGATGAAAAGTGAGTTTGAAATGTCTATGCTTGGTGAAATGAATTTCTTCTTGGGTCTGCAAATTACTCAAACAAAAGAAGGGATCTTCATTTCTCAGACCAAATATGTGAAAGAATTGTTAAGGAAATTTGGTATGGAAGACTCAAAGCCTATGAACACTCCTATGGCAACCGGATGTAAGTTAAGCAAAGATGATGATTCTCCAAAGGCAGATCAGACAAAATATAGATCAATGATTGGTGGATTGTTGTATCTCACTCAAACTAGACCAGATATAATGCAGGCTGTTGGTCTTGTGGCAAGATTCCAGGCTGATCCTAGAGAATCTCATGTTATGGCAATCAAAAGAATTTTTAGGTACTTGAAAGGAACAGTTGAGTATGGTCTATGGTACCCTAGAGATCCAGATTTCTCTCTTCATGCTTACACAGATGCAGATTGGGCAGGAGATGTGGATGACCAGAAGAGCACTAGTGGTGGAGCATTCTTTTTGGGGAAGAGATTGGTTTCTTGGCTAAGCAAGAAACAAGATGCAATATCTCTGTCTACAACTGAAGCATAATACATTGCAGCAGCAGGTAGTTGCACTCAAATCTTATGGATGAAGCAGATGCTAAGAGACATCAAAGTTGAATATGAGGAGCCTATCACAATTTTCTGTGATAATTCAAGTGCAATTAATATTTCTAAGAATCCGGTATTGCACTCTAAGACTAAGCACATATCTATCAAATTTCACTTTTTGAGAGAACAAGTAAACAAGGAAGAAGTCAGATTGGAGTATGTTCCCTCCAAGGATCAGATTGCAGATATCTTTACAAAACCTCTTCCCAAGGACTCTTTTGAATATCTCCGGGAGAAGTTAGGGGTCATGGCCCCTTCGGTGATAAACTAAGATGCACTGATGTGCATCAGTCTGGTGGATATCACAGTCATATCTTGTGATCCGGATTGATGATGGGGAGCTGCTACTAAGGGGGAGCAGCTGGTATGATTCTGATGTATTAGAATTGCAAGTATGAGCCCTTTGCCATTGATGTCAAAGGGGGAGAGAAGACATGTGAAAAACAAGTGGTTAATGATCAAAGGGGGAGAGAAGACATGTAAAAAGTTGTTGTTGATAGGGGGAGCTGTGCCAGAAAGGAGAAGTTCTTGTCTTGATGGTTTTTCACATCATATGTTGCCATCAATGACAAAGGGGGAGATTGTTGCAAGTATGAGGTGAACCAGTGTTGTCATTGATGTCAACATACTCATATTACATTGACAAGAAGGATTGGATGAGCTGTGTGTTGAGGATATTGAGAAAATTACCCTCAGTCAGGAACAGTGAAGAACAGTGATGAGAAGAAGGAAAATATATTGGATAGGTTGAGAACCGGAGGATGCGGATTAAAGGGTTTGCAGATATGAGTCTTGAGATGCTTCAATCAAGTTTTCAGAGGTCCGCATGAAGACCTAAAGAAGTTATGGCTGTCTGTGTGGAACCGGTTCCGGCAAGTGCTTAGAGGTGACAGAGGAACACAGAAAGGTCCGGTGAGGTCCGGAATTGTACAATCCTAATCTATGGATTGGAAAGAGTATTTGGGATGTCCTTGTGATGTGCCATCTCGAGTTGTGTATGATTTGGAGGTCCGGAAGTACCTCTTGCATTATGACAGTGGCGACAGACTGTGTTCTTGAAGTTCCGGATAAGAAGGATAAGAGATTTCAGTAAGTAAAGGAAATGTGGACATACCTGGTCATTCAGACAGGCTTGTGAAGGTTCTTGGATCATGTTGAGACTGTGTCATTGGTCCGCATTGATAATGTATGATTTGAAGGTCCGGAAGTACCTTCTACAGTGGTGACAGACTGTGTTCTTGAAGTTCTGGATGAGGAAGACAAGAGATTCCAGCAAGTAAAGGAAGTGCGGATGTATCCGGACATTCAGGCAAGCTTGTGAAGTTTTCTGGATCGTGTTGAGGTTGTGTTGTTGATCTGCATTGATAGTAGAGCCCGGAATTGAAGTTATTCTTCTGGATGAAGTTCTTGCTCTGTTTAGCCGACCGGATGAGTTGTTCATCCTGCGAATGTTCTTGTGGTGGCCGACCGGATGTGTTATTCACCTTGTGGATACTCTTATGATTGTTTGCAGACTTAGATGTTTGATCCTAAGTCGATGTCTTGTATAAATAACGGTCTGTGAGTTCATTTCGAGGTGTGGTGTGTGTGGATGAGTGTGGCATAGCGAAGAGAAGTGCGAAAGGCAGAACAGAGGTTTTTGGGCTTAATTGGAACTGATCCAGACATGGTAGATATGTCATTCTCCAGTTCAAGACTGTGATTTTTATCACTTTGTAGACAGTGTGTCTCCTTGCAGGCAGTGGGCCTCTTTGTGAGCAGTGTGCTCGGGCAGTGAGCCCTAATTGGCATGTGCCATTCATTTTTCTTTATTCTTCTAACAGAGAATAATTCTTGGGTTAATCACCCCGTGGTTTTTCCCTTAACCAGGTTTTCCACGTCAAAATCTTGGTGTTCAATGTGTTGATGCTTATCTGCTCTTGTGTTTATGTATTATGCTTTCATGGATGATTAATTGATATGCTACTAACTAACAACAAAGAATCAAGTGTTTGAAAGAACAAGAAGTTTTATACAACTGATTCACCCCCCCCCTCTCAGTTGTATGCCCTAGATCCAACACAGGGCTCAAGTGAAGGTTTCTTCTTCATTGTGTTATAAGGAAAATATGAGGGAAATATATAGTGTTCAGTTCTTTGTCAACTAGAAATATATATCCAACAAGGGGCCGAGGGCTTTTTCTTTCACCATGTAACCTTTATTATAAAGGGATGTCATCTTTGTGTTGTCATCTTTCTATAATAGTTGTTTAAGTTTCTTGAATTAATAAAATGAGAGATGATTGTAATTCTAATTTGTTAATTTCATTAATTACACACATTGTTAATCTTTTTTCTGACGGATTCAAGGAATGATTTTGATTAAACTTATTTTTTACATATATTCTGAATTTTAATACTTCCAGAATGAACCAATCGATCTAACCATAAAATAATAAAACTTAAAAGTTCTAGAATTATGTTGTTATCTAAAAATAATAAATAATAAGACAAAATAATTAAAATGATGTCCACAATTGTAATCTATATCGATAACCCATATTAATATATTATATTAAACAAAAGAGTTTTAGTTTATAGTCTACAGGGAATTTTTTAGTATTTACATAGTCGTAATCCAATCCCAAGGTGCCCTAACATGAACCTTAGATAAAGGCATACACAAAAAAGGGAAAATTCAAAATAGATTGCAAACCTAATAAAATGTTTCCATAAATCAGCCACATAAATTACCTTCCAAAAAATGTGTAATTGCGCTTCTCACGACATTCCTTATTTATTACGAAAGGACATATGTCACTTCCACTATGCATGTCAATGAGGCATAAGTTCTATTCTGGGCCAAAGTACTGACACACCCAAATTTCTAATTTTCTACAGTTGAGTGCTTGTGCTCTGCCTCCACCTTGACCTTTATACAATAATCAATATAAATATATTATGTATTTTATATATATCTCAACCTTTGATCTATTAATATCTAACGGCTCCTAGTTGATTCTGGAGGATTTTGTTTGCAATGTGTACTATTGGAGATCTACCTACAACTGTTCATCATTTGTTCAATGGTTCATCAAATGGTGGAACAATTTACAAGTGGAACAAATTTCTCTATCATTAATTAGAGTCATACTATTCATTTCATTGAAAGCACTTAACCATCTAGATTAGCCAATGCCAATTGAGTTCATTAATGGCAAGTGACGTACCACATAGATTAGCCAATGTGAATTTCTAGGGTATGACAGAGTCAATTAAATGGAGTTGCTTGTTATATTACCCATTTTTCATGGTAGTACATGTCATGTATATATGATCGTGTTTATTGTTTCAACCTTATATTGCATTACTAACTTTCAGATAGTAAAAGAATCAATAAACTATAAAAGTTCAAAGTAATGGCTTTCATTATAGTAGCTATATGAATAAAGTAAGTTACCAAGTACTTATTTTGTCATTATTCATGATTTTGAATTTAACTATGTGATAGATCTCTCAGTTCATAGATGTATAATTGTAATAAGAATTATGGAAAAAAAAATTGTGTGTTCCTATGCAGGATGTTATTTCTTTGCATGTCTCAGAATGAAGAAATACGAGCATTCGTCAAGTGGAATAAATCGTGTCAAGAATTGACACTTTTAACATTTGCAAATGATGCATTCTAGTATGGGTGGTGGGTTGAATCTCCCACACATGCATGCATGTATGAGAAACTAGAAATTTGAATTGACACATGGAATTGGTATTGCAACTCAATTGCTAGTGACCTCGAGAAAATCAATTTAATTCTCCTTTACTAGCCTTATTGTTACCCATACCTATTGGTTTCTTGTACATATAAAGAAAGGTTCTATAGTAAATCATTTACTGACGTTGTGAATGAGGACATAATTGAATTTCTAACCAAGCCATTGCTTGCTAATAGGATAATTATGGGCTACAGTGAAATATTCATTAAGCATCATCGAAAAGAGAAATCAAAAAGATTTTGGAGGATCAAAGCAAGGTTTGAAGGTCAAAGGATAGGAGTTTTGTTTGGAACTTTGAGGTTGGTTAGATGGTAAACATGTGTTTTCCATAGTCCATGACAGTATTATGTGAAGAGCTTCTGGATTCAATAGTCTGTATGTGTTTTTTGCATTTGTTAGATGTTGGTTAGATGTTCATGTATGATGTAACTCCCCAATCATTTTTGAAGGGTGATGTTAAATTTTAATTAAAAATATAGAAGTAATTACAGTTTGAAATTGACATGAGTTTAATGGAAAATTGCAATGTAAACAAATCATAGATGGTTCAAATTTTCAATATTAAATAACATTAATCACATGGAAAAAAAGAAATGAGTTCAATCACAATGTATAGTGATGTATAAAAAGGGCATATGTCAATTCAAAATTTTATGGTTTTTATGTTATCACAGTTCACTATGTAAAATCTCCAAGTAAAAACACTGCAGCTGGTGTTGTCTAAAGCATTTAGGGTTTATCCTTCTAATTGATCATTGACCTATGTAGCCAGTTTCCCCAACTTAAATTGTTATTTTATCCCCTTCGTGGTCGTTGAGTTACTGGCCCCTTTGCTTTAAGTTACCAGCCCCGAGCCCCTTTATTTTATTATAACTTTGATTTCATTGTGGGTGTCCTAGCCTCCATTTAAGCTTATATTTCTAAAGCTACGACAGTGTGCAAAGACACCACATATTACTTGTGGGTCCTTGTTTTTAATCACCCTGATCTATTTTAATATTATTTTGATATATTTTTAATATTTATTGGGGCCTTGGGCACATATCCCCTCCAAGCCTCTGACATGTGGTGGTCTCTATTGTCTAGTCATAAGGATTTACCTCATCGTAGCCTTGCTTTAAGATGCAAACTTAAAGCTATGGTGGTGTGATAAGGCGCCATGTTTATATATTATTATTGAATGGCAACAGTTTACTAATCAAAAAATGTGTTTCTATCCTATTATTATAATTATTTTTTGATGATTAATTACTTTTTACATTATTATTGATGTGTTTAATTTGTTCTATTAGTTATTATTCAATTAACATATGAAGTTGTAGAATTGTGTTTCTATCATATTTTTATTATTACATTTGGATGGTTAATTACTCCCTACATTGCTATTGATGTGTGCACTTTATTAAATGTTAACTATTGAATTTAATCTTCAAGGATAATATATTTTAATCTTGGTGTATTGCTTCTTTTGTTTTAGATATTGTTTTAGTTGTTGCTACCTCTTTTCTCTAGACAAGGTTGGATTAAACCATTTGACAAGAAAGTAACCTTTAGAATATATTATCATCATATATTCATTATATAATTATTATAATTATTATCATGTATATTACATTATTATCAGATAATAAAATAATATATGATAGATCTAATATGGTTTAGAAAAGTTATCCCCTCCGAGCCTTTGACATGTGGCATTCCAATGTCCTGCCAAAGGTACTTTCTTGACATGTGGCATTTTATCATAATTTGGTACATAAATAAAACATTAAATGTAACGTTCATGAGATTTATAAAGTATAAACATAACCATAACCCTAATTAGATTAAAATTTAAAACCTTATTCTAAACCTAATTTAAGTGACTCTAGAAGTTATAAGTTATTAGAAATAATTAAAAATGCTAGTAAGATTCATCATGAGAGAAGTAATAATTTATAAACCCTTGATTGTATTAATTCTCAAATTCTCAATTGTCAGTGACTCAGTTACAACAAACACAAATGGAGATAACTTGATAATATGCTCTGATGCATAAACAGATCACATTCTGTCATTTAATTCAATTGGGGAGAATACATCATACAAAAGTACTCACATTGCACAAACCAAAATCACCTATAATTTATTGCGCCTAAACATAGACTAGACATAAAATTATAGATGGTGATTACATCGCATACTTCTGCACCCATACATTATATTCCTCCTTTTCTAGCCAATTGTACTTCAAAATTTTATCAACTCTTTACATATTAGTTATGTACCTAGCGTCTAATGATATTTTATATTCTTTTATGAAACTACTCAAGCCAGATTCTAAACTTAGTAGCCTATCCATTTGAGCATTACATTGCACATGATCAATCTTTCTCCTTGTGATGATTGATTTGATGGAGAAAGGTACTATTCTGCCAAATTGTGCTTTCCAATCTGATAGAGACATTTCAGTGCCATTTTTAGTACAAACTGGCAGTAGGGAATACTTTTCAAAAGACTTAAAGCTATTAAATCCATCCTTTAGCATTATATCAAGTCAGTCATAAAAAGAAGAGACTTCATTCAAAAGGCCTATGACTTCATGTGTGTCGATCACTCAATCTGGCATATCAAAACCTATGATGGCATTATTATAAATATGATTCATCACATGCACACGGGGAATCCAAGTACCTAGAATATCCCTTAAGGCTGACTTATTGATAGTGTGGCTTTCAATTGCCTTTTCCAAATTACTTAGACAAACCCATGCATCATCTAGTTTATTCAACATTTTACTTATCTGATGATCCAAGAAGTATTTAATTAGAGCTACCTATTCACTTTTGTGCTCTTTTTTGATTTTGTCAATCGGACCATTGCTCCTTGTCAAATTCTCTTGTAATTTAGTAACACCAATAGAATCTCCTTCATATCCTAATAAACTCTTTGGACTAGACATAGAAGGTATTGATAAGACTTCGATTCCAATGGAAGGAACAAGTGATTTGAGCTTGTTGTACTCATGTAATAGCTTCACATAATCCTGGACCTCTGTTTGTCTAGTTCAGCTTGTAGCTTCTTTGCTGTAGCTTCACTGAATTTTGCTGTGGCTACCACCAATGATGTAACTTGAGGGGTAGTGGTGTTAGTTAATCTTCTCACAATTAACTAGCCTATGGCTCATTTATGTCCCTTGCAACTTGTGGTTTATTCTCACATGGAGCCATAGCCCAAATAGCCAAAGTCTCATGATTGGCATTAAAACCTGTTCCAAACAATTTTTCTACTTGCTCATGTGTCAATTCTTCATCATCAAATTCATCTTGCCTTCTAATAGTATCCATAGCAATAGTGGATGAGATATCTCATCCTGGCAAGAGCAATAAACCACTTTCCTTTACTAACCTTCTTCCTTCCTCAGGGGTAATGCAACTAACATCCATGTCAACTTCCTTCAAAACCCTCTAAGCAATTTCCACCTTATCCTCATTTTCAACTTTACCTTGTTCCTCATTTAACTTCTTCAGGTACATCTCAGACTTCCTTTGCATAAGTAAAGATCTAAATTCTTTGGATATAATGAATTCACCATCAGATAGAAATTCCTTGCAGGCTAATGCCTTGACATCTTTTACAGCTGCATTGCTTTCTTGTAGGCTCAATAAAGTTCTTGATGGGGGAGGCATTGGAAAATGTATTTCATTCCTAAGAGGTGATCTTAACACTTGCTGCACCTCATCAATGTCAATTTCATTTTCCTCAACCTCCTCTATCAAGAAGTAATAAACTAAAGGTTGATTTTCAACAGTTGGTTCAGGGGGAGGAAGTGTACTCCATGCCTCTCTTGTAACCTCAACCATAGATTGAGCATGTTCCTCAATATTTTCCTTAGGTAGCTGTTTCTTCTCAGGGGACACTAGATTCCTTTTGGCTACAAACTTGAGTTCCTCGACATGTTCCAACATCACTTGCATCCTAAAAATAGGATCAGCAATTTCGCTAAAGGCACCATTATATACTAGGTTCTTCCACTTCTTCTACCTTTCTCCAAGGAGAATGAGACCCTAATTTTCTCTTCTTAATTTAATCTCTCCCTTTGAAACACAATTTCTAAGAAAGTCCTCTTGCTCATCAAAACAATGCTGGAACCTTGATCTATGTTTCCCTCTCCTTACACTATCAATAAAGTGCTCAGGGTCATAATTCTTGTGGTCTATTATGCGCAGTCTATATTGTTGCAATTTTGCCAAGCAGGCCTCCAAACCTTCTTTAGCACTGATAAAGAAACCACAGAAACTGATTGTTGAAGTAAGGAAAGTGCCCTATTTAGTATTTCTCAAGTGAAACTTATCAAATTCATTTAGCTGCCACATAATCTCCAAAAATGCAACCCTGCTTGGCACATTCTTGGGCAATAAATGGGGTATGACATTTGCCCCATAAACCTTTATTATAGTTACATTCCTGTAAAGGAACCAATCACCCCAATTGTGATCAATCGCACCATTTGGTTTTCTCTCCAAAGACCTTGGCAAGTCCATTATCTCCTTGGAGAGTCTAGGCCTCTCATGTCCTAATAGTCCCAGCACCCTTTGTGCAAAATGCTCCTCAAATACTAGGTAATTTGCATTGCTACAAAATGAGTCCCATAAGCTTACTCTGTATTGCCCCTCAACTCGTCGTCTACCGGACTGATGTTTGCTTAGTAGTATTGGACATTATGATAGTATTTTAGATCATTTGATGATGGATTCCTAGTTATTTTGCTATTTCAGTATGAACCTAATTGTTATGATAACAGATGTTGATGTTGGATTATGTTATTTTATGCTTTACAATTTGATAAATGAACTGGATGTTATAGATGCTTTGATGTTATTCACTATATGGGTTTGGAAGATAGTTGATCATTTTATGTTGTTGACTAGTAATCAGATACCTTGTTCAATATAGTTAATTGTTTATTCATAAACGTGAATGGAATAGTGTCGTATTACTCGCTCTCGAGTACCCTACCCCACTGCGATTTCCATTCACTATAGGACTGTATGTGATATATATATATATATTGTTATGTTTAACTGTGCGTTGCTGCAGGATGTAGGTACTAGGCACTGACTCCACCTGATGTACCAGGTCTGAGCATGCCTTCACCAATGGATTAGTTGATTGGAGTTAACGTGAGGTCCCTAGTCAGTGTTGTCTGGTCGTCAGTTTACCCTTGTGGTTATTGGTTGTCATTCGATCATGTCTTGCTGTCAGGTAATATTGTACCTTGGAGTCTAATTAGGTTCGAAGGTGTCTAAGTGTGTATGGTAGTGTTGTGCTTTAATTAGAATCATTATACGAAAGAATATAAATGTTGATAATTGAGCATAATGTCGTTAGTTGTTGATTATCGTTATAAATAAATTATTATTTTATTAGAAGTGTAGTTGTTAAATAAAGTTGTAAGAAATTTTGTATTGTTCAATATAATATTATTTATAATAAATATTTAAATAAATAAAATAGTTGTAATCATGTTGTAAATTGTGATTTACAACTTAATTGATAAAATAAATTAAAATATAGTTACAAAATTATAGATTGACATAATATTACAATTTTATTAATAACAATATAGTTGGTCAGCTATAAAGAAATTAAATTTTGTCAGCAATTATGTGATAATATTTAAAAATGAAATACAATAAAATAAATAAATAACATTTTGGGATCATTAAATTAAATAAATAAAAATATTATTTGAGGGGGGAGATGCACGGGATCACGTGCTGAGTTCCTTGGAAGAAGGAAGGGACAATGTTATAAAAGAAAAGCTTGTAGAGGCAAAGGGAGGGCATTACAGATGAAAGAAGAGAGAAGAAGGCTGGAAAAAGAAGCTGGGAACTACAACAAATTGAAACAGACTAGTCGACCCGACATCATAGCTAGGTTCCACTGAATGCCTAATTTCTGAATACAAACCTGTATGATTGATTGTTTCTTTAATTGCAAACGAAATTATTTTTGTTAAAGGGTTTTCTATCTGAACCTTCTGTCAATTCTGCAAATGTATATTTTCTATGGACGGTTTAGATGTAAATCATTGGGTCTGTAATAAATGGAATTTTCTTTACATCGTCCTCCAAACCCTTAATTGAAAAGTGTCTCTTCAGATAAGGTCGTCTCAACTGGTCTTTCCTCCTCTGTTTAACAATGAAACTCTTGGCATTGTCATTTGTAGCAGATTCCATCATAATGTTGAGTGTAGTTTCTTGCATTTGTTTTTGAGGGTGTATTCGTAACCCTGTGCCTGACTTGATAGGTATCAGTATTACAGTTTTAAGACACCTCAATAGGATCACCACAGATCATTTTTATGTCATCTTCAATTGGTAGGTTGTGTGATGTATTTTTCGGTATTCCTTATCCTCTGTCTGTCATATAACTGTTCTGATAAACTTCAACTCTGTACTGCAATACCTCAACCTGTTGATTTATAAAAAGGGCAGCAATTCTTGGATCTGTAATCACTTTGGACTGACGTTAGACCTGGGAGCTAGCATTTAAACGAGAATTAGCGCCTTAATAGTTGCCTCTGGAATAGTTTTGATGAGAGCGCTGGTTTTCCTTCCAATCGTTTCATCTTTGCTTAAGTATTTTGGTGTGAGTAAATCACAGCGATGCTGTATTTACTCCCAAGCCTTTATTCTTATGTGATTTACATATACTAAGATAGCAGGAGCTCTCAAACGAGCTTTGATTTATTAGTTAATCCATTGGCAGGTTAGGGTTTTTCGTTAGATGGCTGGCGCAGCCAAACAAGATCAACCGAATTCTTTTAATGACATGCGAATGGTGCAATAAGGTATAATAGTGTGGTTAAGGGTTGCACAGATTTAACTCCTCCTTACCAGCTCAACCAGACACTCCGATTAGTTAGATGTTGATTTTAGGTCACGGTAGTTGGCGTCATTTGCAATTAATTGCAAATCCCTTCAGTGTTGATTTCATATGCTGCAAATCATGCCTTCCCACTGGATCGCTGCCTCCAGCTAGATGCCACCTGGGGTATACAAGCGGTTAATGCATTCATAACCTTTTTATCACTACAGACTTGGTAAAGTTTAGGGTATAATGATAGGTCGAATCACCACTCTGCTTTAACCATCATTTCTTTCACTTATAGAACAGCGTATTCCTCTGCAAATTATTGTTCTTCTTCAGCGTATTAAATATGTACAGCGGGAACAGCCTTCAGCTTCACAACGCTGAAACTTCACCTTGCCTTTGTATTTTTATGTGGTCTGAAAGTTGCTAAAAGCCTTTCCAACATATCCATTTCGGGGGGGTCTTCGTCATTCATCTAGTAATAAGAGACGATGCTTCCTTTGACCAGTCCACTCTATATCTTGGGTTATTGTGATCTCACTTGCCTACAAACAACTATGCAGTGTCTAAATGAATTCATTGACTAAGTGTTTAGTATACTATCATGCCTCAATTTCTAACTTCTCTCATAGCGCATCTGGCTGAGGTTTCCTATATTGCTAAACATTAAAATCTAAAAGTTAGTCTATTTAAGATGTAGATCGCCCTTGTCTTAGCTGGGCACACTTCTGAAGGAATTCAATTCTATAGAACACTGCCCATAGAAGCTAATCTATTACGCATACCTTCTGCAATCAGGTCAATGCACATAGATCACTGTTTCTGTCAACTAGATGCATCGTATATCATAAGTTCAACCTCTTTTAACAGCCATCTTGGTATATTATTGGATAATCACCGTATTTTGTTGTCACATTGCTGAGACGTCTAAGAGGTTCCTTCCTCCAGATCACACCTTCGCATTAGCTTAATGAAATGCAAAATAGTCCACCTAGCTGACACAGACTTAACAGATATCTCATTGATATAAGTGCAGCAAGGGAATTCAACTGAGCACATACAGAAATCAACTGTTGAATCCTACAGAGTGATTGTGATGTCAATGTCTGTCAGAAATAAACTGTTTAAAGTCCGATGCTATCAATTGAAGCATTATCATCCATTTCAATGGTAAAACAATCAATAACAATTTAACACCTCTGTGAATTATGATTGCAAGATGATAGATTATATCAGCGGTAACATATATAGCAAGTGGAACGCCATGGAGATAAACATAGTTTATGCATCTATCAAGCGTAACGGCATATGTATGGCCATTCCGATCTTCTGTTTAGATAGATTTAAATCATTTTGATTCAAACATTTCTGAGTCACCATTACAACGAAGACATGCAAGTATATTAAACCATCTTATCTTGTTGAGGTTAATCGAATGACTATATGAAGGTAGAATAAAACAATAATGCTCGTCGTTGATGACTTTTCCTCGGTATAACTGTCATGTAGTTATATGGTATTAATTTAGTGTTCTTGTTCATTTCATTTCTCGAAAGAGTCAAGTTAAATGGACAAGTTTGAAAGCAAAATTGACAAGATCGTATTGTTATGGGAGTGTCGTAACGGTTAACCGGAATTGGATAGCATAATTATATTAAGTGTTTCTTTTACGAATAAAGTATTTTAATATTTAGTTAATCAAGTAATTTACCTTGGAAAGCAAAATAAAGATTAGTTAGATATTTAGTTGCAAGGTATTAATTTAATTGTTGTAATTTAATGTTCCTTTTAATACGGGAGTTGTTTACATTAAACGGAGAAGGAATTGTAGTGTTTAATCTCCTGAATCTGAATTGAATTGATTGAGTTGTTGTAATGAGTCGAAATGAGGGTGGTTAAACTCGAATTCCAGAGGCTAAGTTGTCATAGTTGAGTATTTGCAACTTGTGTATAGTTGTTTTTTGTAATTACAATGTAATAACGATTATGTGGATCAAACATAGTATGAAGTATATTGAGATAATGTCAAGTTGTTTATGTGTATTGAAAGTAATATTTTCTGGGGGGGATATTAAACCACTTGTGATCTTATTGTACCGTTTTGTCGTATGGAGAGACCCAGAATCTGTAAAAGAGTAAAGTATTGTAATGTTAAAAGCGTTGGATAACAATTGGTGCTATGATTCTATTGTGATGCAAGAGGGTTTATGCCTTGCAGTGAACATGTACGTGTATTGTTATAAAGTCTTGTATGATGTTTAAGGTTTACTAGGTGTTAGGAAGGAGAGTGGCTTTCAACGTGGGGTCGGCGCCCAAAGTGGCAGTCAGGATAACCCGTTGGAAGTAGATTAATCAAGTGATAACCTAAAATAAACTAGAGGGTTAAGGGTAGTTTTCACATTAAACAAGATTAATGGATTCCTCTCCCATGGTCTGTAGTGCTTGTCTAGACTAAGGATGGGTAGAGAAGGCCTGGTCGGCATGATTGACTTCCTTGTCCTCATGAAAGGAAGGTTGATTCCGTATGTGTCACCCTATGGGGCCGGTGCCTAGTGAGAGGCTGTCAGGATAACCATAGATGGGGGCCGGCGCCTAGTGAGAGGCTGTCAAGATAACCCATGCTAGGACCGTGTGATGACACTCTCCCTACTACAAGCTAGCATCCCTTGTTTGGTCTCTCCTCATTTGTTTTGTGTCGCCTCTAGAAGTTAAGTTGTGTTGTATTGTTACTGCCATGTTTTGTATTAGCGTTTGGTCATCCCTTGTTCTTGTTTGTCTTTCATCTACCTGACTGTCATTGTTTGGGACCTCATGTTAACTCCTAGCTCGGGGGGTGGACCTTAGGGTTCCACATGGTGAGGTGGAAGAGCTTTATTATCCATTGGTTATTCCTTGTCAAGTTCATATGCAGAAAACATTTGTTCCAGTTATACTTGTCCCAGTTGATGAAGATGTATGTGTATTAGCTTGTACCGGATTTGTGCAACAGAACATTCATTGTGTATGTAATTCTGATGTAGTCTGAAATGGAAATGTAATGATGTCATGATGTACTTATACAAAAGCATTTTAGTTATGTATTTAATCATGCAGATTCTGTTATTTGATGATATGCAATGAATATGAATAAGTTATTTAATTGAGCATGGATTTGGATCAGTTACTGATGTATGTTAAATTATGTTAGTTGGTTTGTAAAGTAATGCAGCCTTGAATCCTTAGAGAATATGTCATAATTAGTTATGTTAACATTACTTAATCATCTTTAAAAAAAATTTCCTGTTTCATACAGCATAATTGTGTATTTCTTTAAGGTGTTCAAGGCAGACGTTACATCTGGTATCAGAGCCAGGGTTTCTAACACTGGGTACTCTGGTTTTATAATTAGCCCATTAAGCTATGCTAGTTGCTTAAACTCTGAAGATCATATTCATTCATAGTCCTCACCAAGCAACCTGAAGTTATTCTTGGATGTGTTGTCCAGGAAGATGCCTAGGGTATGAGGCTGAGGCCGTGGACGAGCTAGGGGTCATGGGAGAGGTGTTGATAACAGCCCTCCTCCTAGTTCCCCTCATGAGAGTACACAAGAAGGTGGAAGTGAGAATCAAGAGAATCAGGATCAACCTGAGGGTGCTCAAATACGCCAGCTCCTTGAGGAGGTTCTTGCTCGTCTTGGTCCTAGGCAGGATATGGAACAACCAGAAGAGAGAGAAAGGGAACGATCTCCCAGAAGGAGAGAAATCAAAATTGAACAAGAAGCTATTCTTGCGGGCCACATGAGAGACCTGATGAGAGCCCGTCCTCCTACATTCGATGGCTCCGGTAGCAGTTTGGAAGTAGAGACATGGCTAATTGATTTGGAGAGATGCTTTGCTATGCATCCATATGGTAGCAACACTAAGGCAAGATGTGCCATCATGCATCTCAGAGGATTCGCCTCTACATGGTGGCGTCTTGAGGAACAAAAGTTGCATTTAGATATTGCGACAATTTCATGGGAACTATTTTTGGAAAGGTTCAGAGCTCAATTTTTATCTGACCACTGGAGGCAACGTCGAGCGGACGAGTTCCATGGGTTGAGACAGATGGCCATGACAGTGGAACAGTATGAGCGCAGGTTTTATGAACTCAAGCAGTATGCAGGCATTGGAAATGACGAGGTCATGTTAGTTCAGCATTTTATTAGAGGTCTGAATGCACACATCAGTGGAGGAGTTCGTGTTTTCGAGCTGAAGACCATGGAGGTAGCAGTTGAGAAGGCTCGACTGGTGGAAGAGAACTTGACCATGGCCCTAGGGGGTCATACAGGTGTACAGATTGGTAGCTCATCTTGAGCTGGTTTGATTTTCTGAGGTGGTCAGTCTCATGTAGCAGGTAACTCAAGGAGTCAACATGTACCTTCTAAGAGTGGACAGCAACAACAACAGTTTTCCCAGATGAAATCAAGAAACTCTCAATATCAGCAAGGTAGTAGATTTCATTCCAGAAAGGATCGAAGTTGGCAGAGAGTTAAACGTGATCATACCAGTCAAGTAGCGTAGAGCACACAATCTGCAGCAAGTAGAGGTAGCTTTCAGTAGTCAAATGCTCCTATAGGTGGTAGAGGTTTTGGTAGGGGAACAGGATGTTTCTCTTGTGGTCAGCAGGGCCACATTACCAGACAGTGCCCATGTAAGAATACTTCAGGTTTTGGTCAGAGGCCCACAGTTTCAGTGCCCACTGTTGGAGATGCAAGTAGGTCACATAGGGTGTTTGCGGTGGTAGATAATCACCAAGCAGAGCACCAAGGTACCATTGTGGAGACTATAGGTGTCTTGCAAGGTATTACCATTTCTATTCTTTTTTACTCTGGTGCTTCAGATTCTTTCATTTCCCCTTCTATAGTGGAGCGTTGCAAATTAGTGGCAGTAAAGCAAGAGGTTAAGTGGCAGTGGAATTGGCCTCAAGATCTAGGGTATCAGTAGACTCTCTTGTGTATGGTTGCGAATTGAGGATAGGTCCTTTATCTACCACAGCAGATCTTCACATTATACCATTAGGATCCTATGACATAGTGTTGGGAATGGATTGGTTGGATGCTCATCGAGCAGTGATAGACTGTCGCCGCAAATTAGTGAGGTGTGTTGATGAATCAGGTAAAGAAGTAGAAGTGGTTGGGATTCAGAGACCCATCTCCTTGTGCATGATTTCTGCTATGCAATTGAAGAGATGTTTGCGTCAAGGATGCAATTTGTTTGCTGTAACAGTTAATGACTTAGATTTTGGGGAGAATAGGGAGACATCCCTTGACGATCATCCTATTCTCAAGGAGTATGAAGATGTCTTTCCTAGCGAGATCCTGGGTATGCCACCGAAGCGTGATATTGATTTCAAGATAGACCTTGTTCCTGGAGAAGAACCTATTTGACGAGCTCCATATCGGATGACTACTTAGGAGCTTAAGGAGCTTCGCTTGCAGCTAGAAGAGTTATTAGCGAAGGGATTCATTCGTCCAAGTGTCTCTCCATGGGGAGCACCATTTATTTTTGTGAAGAAAAAGGATGGATCTCTGCATTTGTGCATCGACTATCGACAGCTTAATAAGGTGACTGTGAAGAACAGATACCCATTGCCACGAATTGATGACCTCTTTGATCAGATCAAGGGAGATAAGTTATTTTTAAAGATAGACCTAAAATCTGGATATCATCAGTTGCGCATCTTTGAGGCTAACATCCACAAGATAGCATTTCACACTCGTTATGGGCATTATGAGTTCACTGTTGTACCTTTTGGGTTGACAAATGCACCATCAGTGTTTATGAGTCTAATGAATGGTGTATTTCATACCTATCTTGATAGATTTTTTCTTGTATTCCTAGATGATATATTGATTTATTCAAGGTCTATGGAGGAGCATGAAGAACATTTGCGACAGGTTTTGCAGTGTTTAAGAGAAAATCAATTTTATGCAAATCTGGCTAAATGTGATTTCTTTCAAACTGAAGTGAAATATTTGGGACATGTTATTTCCGACAAGGGTATTGTAGTGGATCCTTCAAAGATTCAAGCTATCATGGACTGGCCTGCTCCTACCAATGTTTCGGAGGTTCGTAGTTTCATGGGTTTAGCAGGCTATTATCGACGATTTGTGGAAGGATTTTCAAAGATAGCTCACCCTATAACTTCTCTTCAGAGAAAAGGAAAGAAGTTCATTTGGTCATAACAGTGTCAAGCAGCCTTTCAGAGTCTTAAGGAGTGGTTAACTAGTGCACCTATTCTAGCAGTGCCTGATCTTGCTGGAGATTTTGTGGTATGTACTGATGCATCTTTGGAAGGTTTAGGAGCAGTTTTAATGCAGGAAGGTCGTGTGATAGCCTATGAGTCCCGAAAACTCAAAGATCATGAGTTAAACTATCCTACACATGACCTAGAGTTAGCTGTAGTTGTTCATGCATTAGTAAGATAGAGACACTTTTTATTGGGGCATTAGTTTGAGCTACACAGTGATCATCGAAGTTTACAGTACATTTTTACTCAGCCAAACCTAAATGCGAGACAGAGGCGATGGATGGAGTTTCTATGTGAGTATGATTTTGAGGTAAAATATATCTAAGGTAAGGAGAATGTGGTGGCAGATGCTCTTAGTCAGCAAAGACATGAACTTTCATCAATCACTCTTGGAGTGGATTTGAGAGGACAGATTCTTGCAGCACTCCCTGCAGATAGATGGTATCAAGAAGTGAAAGTTGAAGTTGAGTTTGGTAGAACCTTGGAGGGTAGATATACCAGATATTCTATCGAGTCAGATGGTCTCTTGCGACATTTAGGTCGCATTTATGTGCCTTCTACAGAGGGTCTCCGCACCCTAATCATGACCGAGGCACATCGGGCACTTTATTCTGCTCATCCAGGTGTCAAGAAGATGTATGCAGACCTTCGTCAAATATATTTTTGGGCTGGAATGAAGAGGGATATTGCTGATTTTGTTTTGAGATGCTTAGAATGTCAGAGGGTTAAGGCGGAACATCAGCATCCCGCAGGTCTTCTCCAACCACACCTTATTCCGGAATGGAAATGGGACATCATTTCAATAGATTTTATAGTTGGTTTACCCATGTCCTCTTGTTGCCATGATGCAATAATGGTCACTGTAGATAGGCTTACGAAAGTAGCACACTTTTCTCCTGTCTGATCTTCATATAATGCTTCATCTGTGGCCAAAATTTTCATGGAGGATATCGTCAGATTGCACGGGATTCCTCGCAAGATTATCTCTGATCGTGATCCAGTTTTTACTTCAGCTCTTTGGACATCCCTTTAGCATGTGTTGGGGACTCAATTGAACTTTAGTTCATCTTATCATCTAGAGACTGATGGGCAAACTAAGAGGGTCAATCAGGTCCTTGAGGACATGCTCAGAATGTATGTTATGGATCAACAAAACCATTGGGAAGATTATTTGTATTTGGTGGAGTTTGCATACAATAATGGGTACCATAGTTCCATTGGCATGTCTCCTTTTCAGGCTCTATATGGTCATCCTTGTCGTACCCCATTGAGTTGGGATCGTCTTGAGGATAGAGTTCTCCTAGGTCCACAGATGCTCCAAGAGATGGAGCAGCAGGTTGATCACATCAGAGAGCATCTGGTAGCAGCTTAGGATAGATAGAAGAAATATGCAGATGCTCACAGACTTGATCATCAGTTTTCAGTTGGTGATCGAGTGTTCTTGCGGGTGCATCCGCGAAAGAGTCTGATTCGCTATGGAAAAGGCTCTAATCTCGCACCACGCTTTGTAGGGCCATTCGAGGTTTTGGAGAGAATCGGTCCTGTTGCATACCGTCTTGCTTTGCCGCCTAGCTTGTCACGTGTCCATGATGTATTTCATGTTTTTGTTCTTAGACCTTATCATCCAGATATTTCACATGTTCTTGATTGGAATGCCTTACAGGTAGAGGACGGGCAGCTAGCTTTGGAGCCCATAGGCATTTTGGAGCACAGGCGACTCGCTCTCAGGGGCAGAGTCATAGAGCAGGTAAGGGTCCAATGGGATCCTAGTGATGAGACTTCAGCAACCTGGGAAGATACATCCCGAATGTGAGAGCTATATTCATATTTGTTCGCAGGCTTCCAGGAGTAAGCCTGATCCTAGGGGGGAGGATGTAATGCCCCTCAACTGGTCATCTACCGGACTGATGTTTGCTTAGTAGTACTGGACATTATGACAATATTTTAGATCGTTCGATGATGGATTCCTAGTTATTTTGCTATTTCAATATGAACCTAATTGTTATGATAACAGATGTTGATGTTGGATTATGTTATTTTATGCTTTACAATTTGATAAATGAACTGGATGTTATAGATGCTTTGATGTTATTCACTATATGGGTTTGGAAGATAGTTGATTATTTTATGTTGTTGACTAGTAATCAGATACCTTGTTCAATATAGTTGATTGTTTATTCATAAACGTGAATGGAACAGTGTCGTATTACTCGCTCTCGAGTACCCTACCCCACTGCGATTTCCATTCACTATAGGACTGTATGTAATATATATATATATATATATATATATATATATATATATATATATATATATATATATATATATATATATATATTGTTATGTTTAACTGTGCGTTGCTGCAGGATGCAGGTACTAGGCACCGACTCCACCTGATGTACCAGGTCTGAGCGTGCCTTCGCCAATGGATTAGTTGATTGGAGTTAACGTGAGGTCCCTAGTCAGTGTTGTCTGGTCGTCAGTTTACCCTTGTGGTTATTGGTTGTCATTCGATCATGTCTTGCTGTCAGGTAATACTATACCTTGGAGTCTAATTAGGTTTGAAGGTGTCTAAGTGTGTATGGTAGTGTTGTGCTTTAATTAGAATCATTATACGAAAGAATATAAATGTTGATAATTGAGCATAATGTCGTTAGTTGTTGATTATCGTTATAAATAAATTATTATTTTATTAGAAGTGTAGTTGTTAAATAAAGTTGTAAGAAATTTTGTATTGTTCAATATAATATTATTTATAATAAATATTTAAATAAATAAAATAGTTGTAATCATGTTGTAAATTGTGATTTACAACTTAACTAATAAAATAAATTAAAACATAGCTACAAAATTATAGATTGACGTAATATTACAATTTTGTTAATAACAATATAGTTGGTCAGCTATAAAGAAATTAAATTTTGTCGGGAATTATGTGATAATATTTAAAAATGAAATACAATAAAATAAATAAATAACATTTTGGGATCATTAAATTAAATAAAAAAAAAATATTATTTGAGGGGGGAGATGCATGGGATCACGTGCTGAGTTCCTTGGAAGAAGGAAGGGACAGTGTTATAAAAGTAAAGCTTGTAGAGGCAAAGGGAGGGCATTACAGATGAAAGAAGAGAGAAGAAGGCTGGAAAACAAAGCTGCGAACTACAGCAAATTGAAACAGACTAGTCGACCCGACATCGTAGCCAGGTTCCACTAAATGCCTAATTTCTGAATACAAACCTGTATGATTGATTGTTTCTGTAATTGCAAACAAAATTATTTTTGTTAAAGGGTTTTCTGTCTGAACCTTCTGTCAATTCTGCAAATGTATATTTTCTATGGACGGTTTAGATGTAAATCATTGGGTCTGTAATAAATGGAATTTTCTTTACACCGTCCTCCAAACCCTTAATTGAAAAGTGTCTCTTCAGATAAGGTCGTCTCAACTGGTCTTTCCTCCTCTGTTTAACAATGAAACTCTTGGCATTGTCATCTGTAGCAGATTCCATCATAATGTTGAGTGTAGTTTCCTGCATTTGTTTTTGAGGGTGTATTCATAACCCTGTGCCTGACTTGATAGGTATCAGTATTACAGTTTTAAGACACCTCAATAGGATCACCACAGATCGTTTTTATGTCATCTTCAATTGGTAGGTTGTGTGATGTATTTTTCGGTATTCCTTATCATCTCTCTGTCATATAACTGTTCTGATAAACTTCAACTCTGTACTGTAATATATCAGTCCTCAAACTGTTGATTTATAAAAAGGGCAGCAATTCTTGGATCTGCAATCACTTTGGACTGACGTTAGACCTGGGAGCTAGCATTTAAATGAGAATTAGCGCCTTAACAGTTGCCTCTGGAATAGTTTTGATGAGAGCGTTGCTTTTCCTTCCAATCGTTTCATCATTGCTTAAATGTTTTGGTGTGAGTAAATCACAGCGATGCTGTATTTACTCCCAAGCCTTTATTCTTATGTGATTTACATATACTAAGATAGTAGGAGCTCTCAAACGAGCTTTGATTTATTAGTTAATCCATTGGCAGGTTAGGGTTTTTCGTTAGATGGCTGGCGCAGCCAAAGAAGATCAACTGAATTCTTTTAATGACCTGCGAATGGTGCAATAAGGGATAATAGTGTGGTTAAGGGTTGCACAGCTTTAACTCCTCCTTACCGGCTCAACCAGACACTCCGATTAGTCAGATGTTGATTTTAGGTCACGGTAGTTGGCGTCATTTGCAATTAATTGCAAATCCCCTCAGTGTTGATTTCATATTCTACAAATCGTGCCTTCCCACTGGATCGCTGCTCCAACTAGACGCCACCTGGGGTATACAAGCGGTTAATGCATTCATAACCTTTTTATCACTACAGACTTGGTAATGTTTAGGGTATAATGATAGGTCGAATCACCACTCTACTTTAACCATCATTTCTTTCACTTATAGAACAGCGTATTCCTCTGCAAATTATTGTTCTTCTTCAACGTATTAAATATGTACAGCGGGAACAACCTTCAACTTCACAACGCCGAAACTTCACCTTGCCTTTGTATTTTTATGTGGTCTGAAAGTTGCTAAAAGCCTTTCCAACATATCCATTTTGGGGGGGTCTTCGTCATTCATCCAGTAATAAGAGACGATGCTTCCTTTGACTAGTCCACTCTATATCTTGGGTTATCATGATCTCACTAGCCTACAAACAACTATGCAGTGTCTGAACGAATCCATTGACTAAGTGTTTAGTATACTATCATGCCTCGATTTCTAACTGCTCTCATAGCGCATCTGGCTAAGGTTTCCTGTATTGCTAAACATTAAAATCTAAAAGTTAGTCGATTTAAGATGTAGATCGCCCTTGTCTTGGCTGGGCACACTTCTGAAGGAATTCAATTCTATAGAACGCTGCCCATAGAAGCTAATCTATTACGCATACCTTCTGCAATCAGGTCAATGCACATAGATCACTGTTTCTGTCAACTAGATGCATCGTATATCATAAGTTCAACCTCTTTTAATAGCAATCTTGGTATATTATTGGATAATCACCGTATTTTGTTGTCACATTGCTGAGACATCTGAGAGGTTCCTTCCTCTAGATCACACCTTCGCATTAGCTTAACGGAATGCAAAACAGTCCACCTAGATGACACAGACTTAACAGATATCTCAGTGATAGAATTGGTGCTCCTCTGAAGGCCAGTACAGCAAGGGAATTCAACTGAGCACATACAGAAATCAACTGTTGAATCCTACAAAGTGATTGTGATGTCAATGTATGTCAGAAATAAACTGTTTAAAGTCTGATGCTATCAATTGAAGCATTATCATCCATTTCAATGGTAAAACAGTCAATAACAATTTAACACCTCTGCAAATTATGATTGCAAGACGATAGATTATATCAGCGGTAACAGATATAGCAATTGGAAGATTATATCAACGGTAACAGATATAGCAATTGGAATGCCATGGAGATAAACATAGTTTATGCATCTATCAAGCGTAATGACATATGTATGGCCATTCCGATCTTCTGTTTAGACATATTTAAATCATTTTGATTCAAACATTTCTGAGTCACCATTACGACAAAGACATGCAAGTATATTCAACCATCTTATCTGGTTGAGGTTAATCAAATGACTATATGAAGGTAGAATAAAACAATAATGCTCGTCGTTGATGACTTCCCCTCGGTATAATTGTCGTGTAGTTATATGGTATTAATTTAGTGTTCTTGTTCATTTCATTTCTCGAAAGAGTCAAGTTAAATGGACAAGTTTGAAAGGAAAATTGACAAGATCGTATTGTTATGGGAGTGTCGTAACGGTTAACTGGAATTGGATAGCATAATTATATTAAGTGTTTCTTTTACGAATAAAGTATTGTAATATTTAGTTAATCGAGTAATTTACCTTGGAAAGCAAAATAAAGATTAGTTAGATATTTAGTTGCAAGGTATTAATTTAATTGTTGTAATTTAATGTTCCTTTTAATACGGGAGTTGTTTACATTAAACCGAGAAGGAATTGTAGTGTTTAATCTCCTGAATCTGAATTGAATTGATTGAGTTGTTGTAATGAGTCGAATTGAGGGTGGTTAAACTCGAATTCCAGAGGCTAAGTTGTCATAGTTGAGTATTTGCAACTTGTGCATAGTTGTTTTTTGTAATTACGATGTAATAATGATTATGTGGATCAAACATAGTATGAAGTATATTGAGATAATGTCAAGTTGTTTATGTGTATTGAAAGTAATATTTTCTGGTGGGGATATTAAACCACTTGTGATCTTATTGTACCATTTTGTCGTATGGAGAGACCCAGAATCTGTAAAAGAGTAAAGTATTGTAATGTTAAAAGCGTTGGATAACAATTGGTGTTATGATTCTATTGTGATGCAAGAGGGTTTATGCCTTGCAGTGAACATGTACGTGTATTGTTATAAAGTCTTGTATGATGTTTAAGGTTTACTAGGTGTTAGGAAGGCAAGTGGCTTTCAATGTGGGGCCGGTGCCCAAAGTGGCAGTCAGGATAACCCGTTGAAAGTAGATTAATCAAGTGAGAACCTAAAATAAACTAGAGGGTTAAGGGTAGTTTTCACATTAAACAAGATTAATGGATTCCTCTCCCATGGCCTGTAGTGCTTGTCTAGACTAAGGATGGGTAGAGAAGGCCTGGTCGGCATGATTGACTTCATTGTCCTCATGAAAGGAAGGTCGATTCCGCATGTGTCACCCTATGGGGCCGGCGCCTAGTGAGAGGCTGTTAGGATAACCATAGATGGGGGCCGGCGCCTAGTGAGAGGCTGTCAGGATAATCCATGCTAGGACCGTGCAATGACACACTCCCTACTACAACCTAGCATCCCTTGTTCGGTCTCTCCTCATTTATTTTGTGTCACCTCTGGAAGTTAAGTTGTGTTGTATTGGCGTTTGGTCGTCCCTTGTTCTTGTTTGTCTTTCATCTACCTGACTGTCATTGTTTGGGACCTCATGTTAACTCCTAGATCGGGGGGTGGACCTTAGGGTTCCACATGGTCGGGTGGAAGAGCTTTATTATCCATTGGTTATTCCTTGTCAAGTTCATATGCAGAAAAGATTTGTTCCAATTGTACTTGTCCCAGTTGATGAAGATGTATGTGTATTATCTTGTACCGGATTTGTGCAACAGAACATTCATTGTGTATGTAATTCTGATGTAGTCTGAAATGGCAATGTAATGATGTCATGATGTACTTTTTTGAAATCATTTCAGTTATGTATTTAATCATGCAGATTCCGTTATTTGATGATATGCAATGAATATGAATAAGTTATTTAATTGAGCATGGATTTGGATCAGTTACTGATGTATGTTAAATTATGTTAGTTGGTTTGTGAAGTAATGCAGCCTTGAATCCTTAGAGAATATGTTGTAATTATTTATGTTAACGTTACTTAATCATCTTAAAAAAAAATTCCTGTTTCATACAGCATAAGTGTGTATTTCTTTAAGGTGTTCAAGGCGGACGTTACATACTCTGCCCTAAATTGGCATAGGCTCTTCATCATTGGTCTAATGTTGGATTTGCAATTCATTGACCCAGATTCTTCTCCCACAGTGCAATAAAATTTGGCATAACAAGGAATACCTAGAAAAGGTGGGGGCATTATCTCCCTGTTTGAATCCTACCAATTCCTTATGGATTTGTTCAACTAGATATGTAGCATAATCAAATCTTCTATACTGGTATTTATCTTGTATATCAACAATTATGACCAATAAATGATTTGGTATCAGGGGATTTTAATCTATCCCAAAAACTTGACAGAGGGCATAGTAAGTCTTCACAAAGTAGTCTTCAAACATGTCAATGCTGAAAGGTTCTATTTCATGGTCAAATATTTTCAAATACTTGCCCATGCTTCTTGGCCTATGAAGAGGTAACTTGTAGGTTCTATAAGACTTCTTTTTTCTATTGTATTCCTTCTTTATCTCCTCAACAACAATTCTTTCATGGGCCAGGGGGTTTAGACCAAACACTTCAATTATCAATTCTCTGTTTAGATGGAAATGTTGCTTACCCTCATAATTTTATAGCACCTGATTGTTTGAATCATACCTCTGGCTAATTGCTTGAATGAGGTCGACATTTACAAAAATATTGGGGACAACTAATTTCCCTAAATCCAAATCCCAAATGTGTGAAATGGGTTTTTCCAGAGCATGACTATTGTATCCAAACTCAAATAGCTCCCACCCCCCTATTGGTAGGATTACATCCTTATTGTAACTATGGAAATCACTAAACCTATCTGTCAATTCCCTACTGCCCTGGGCATGTCTATATTTTATAGAAGATCCTAGGAGCTGGTTTATAAGGTCTTGGGATAAATCCCTCTTCGTTTTACCTCCACAGCTGGACCTCTGACTCATAACTATAGGCAAAATGAGTAGGACATGCTACAAGGAAAAAAGGGGTTGAGGGCTTGATAGCTCTAATAGCTTGGGAGGGTAGTCAATTTGGTTTTCCTCAACATTATAATGCAATTATGCAAGTCAAAGATATCCATATCAATCAAGATTCAAAATACCAGTTTATGTAGTCACCACGCACCCAAACTTTGAAGTTGCAATCACCAACTATAGTGCTACTCACTCTCAGTGAAAACCTGCTTTAATTCATAGAAGTCTTTAGTCTTTAGTATGCTTAGAATTGCATTTGAAATGTGTATAATGGACTTCAAAATGGAGGATGAAATCCATTTATTTCCTCTTGTCAGCCCATCACCTCATTTATTTCTCAATTAAACACAACATGCCATGAAGTGCGAGCGGTCACATCCTTTTAATATCAACCGTTTGATCAAGACTAGAACTTGATCTTTTCAATATCACATGTCAGTACCATATTGCAACCTTGAACGAAGGACAAACACTTTAAAGCTACCTGGTGCGTTGGACCATCATATCTTTATTAGTTTAGCACCTTAAAATACCACCATCGATATTATATATTATATAATATATTATAATAATATATAATATAATTATATAATAATAATATATACAATTAAATATCTAATAATTATCCAATATATCATTTCCAGTTGGACAACTATAGCTGAATTCCTGAATGAAATGTTTGGAGTGCTAGACTTGTGAACTCATACCTCCAGAATCAATCTAGAGCCATTAGATTTACAAAGATCAATGGATGAATAATTATTATATAATATAATATATAATACTAATTATTATATAATATATTATAATAATATATCTAACCTTAAACCTATATTATAATATTTTATATAATTTTAATTATAATTATTATATAATATATCTAACATATATTATATTATCAAAGTGGGCCCGACTTCACATAATATATCTAACCTATATTATATTCAGAATTTTGCACCATGTATCACCATTCGATGAAAGTTTTGATGCCAGATGGACGGCTGTAGTTGAATTCTAGAACAAAATGTTTAGAGTACTAGACTTGCGAACTCATACCTCCAAAATCAATCTAGAGCCATTAATTTACAAAGATCAACAGATGAATAATTATTATATAATATAATATATAATTCTAATTATTATATAATATATCTAGCCTTAAAACTATATTATAATATTTTATATATTATTAATTATAATTATTATATAATATATCTAACCTATATTATATTCAAACTTTAGCACCATGTATCACCATTCGATGATGAATGTTTCGATGCTAGATGGATGACTGTAGTTGAATTCCAGAATGAAATGTTTGGAGCACTAGACTTGCGAACTCATATCTCAAAAATCAATCTACAGCCATTAGATTTATAAAGATCGACGGATGAATATTTATTATATATATAATATAATATAATATAATATAATTATTATATAATATATCTAAACTTAAACCTATATTATAATATTTTATATAATATTAATTATAATTATTATATAATATATCTAACCTATATTAAATTCAGACTTTAGCGCCATGTATCACCATTTGATGAATGTTTTGATGCCAGATGGACGAATGTAGTTGAATTCCAGAATGAAAGTCTGGAGTGCTAGACTTGGGAACTCAAACCTTAAGAATCAATCAAGAGCTGTTAGATTTACAAAGATCAATGGTTAAGATTATATGATAGTTTTCAATTCCACTGCTTGACATACGTGTTGTATAAGTATTAAATTATTAATTCAGGCTGCAGACTTGCTTGTCATCCTTAAATTTCTTTTGAAGTGGGAGTACTTAGTAGTAGTACACATACAACCACAAACTTGTACTAAAAGTGAAGAATAGAATAGAATATAATACCTTTTAAAAAAATTAACTTCCTCAAGAATAAAATAAAATTTATAACTTTAATAAAAGAATGTAACACGTTTCACTCACTTTACTTCATAGTTGGCACTTAGAGATAACATTTAGAAATTTTTATTGATACTATTTGGAAGCGGGAGGGTCAAGGACTCAAGGAGATTATAGTGCACTAGCAATTTTAATATTGATTATATGCCATGTAGTGACTCAGTGCCAATCTTTGTAGTCATCTTTTTTTGGGTAAGTGAAATATAGAAATACTTCATTCCTATTACTATTGCTATTACTATTCTCCTTCAAACTTTAGTTTTTCAATCTTGGGGATCAGGGTTTATGGTTGAGTGTTTATAAGCACGTCTACCAGCACTACTAGACCAAAAATTGGGAATAGCAAAGAAAGAGATAAAATAGACTACGCCGGACTGCTTAAAACCCTAGGTTTTATAGATGAATACAATGATATTTATGACGCTGTAATCTTTGGAAGGTTTACATCAACACTTAGATTTTCATTGGAGAATAACGTACGTAGAGCATAACCTGATCCAAAAAAACAAATATCAAATAGCAAGATGACTGTACCATGGGTGGTTGGATTGGGACGGCTGATGTTTTTCCTTACCCTGAATTATGATGAAAATAGAAAAGCGATAGTTATAAAAGATAGGAAGGAAGTAATGCTTCCCATTAATGGAGAATATTTTGGCAAATTGTTGGGTTTTACCACTTAAGAATGCAAAAAAGTCCACATAAACCTCGATAAACTTGCTAGTACTTATGAAACAGTTACTTAAGATGATAATTTTTTTATCAAATCTCTAACATTGGATGGTGCCCTACTCAATCCGAATCATAAGCCTCCTTATAAAATTGAAATTTTTAAAACATGGGTTCAGGATACTGTTTCCATGCTAGTGTTTTGCCTTGGATTGGATAATAATAGTCAAGTGGATGCAAGCCTCCTTGAAATGGTATATAATATCTATCAATGCAATCCACCTACTAAATACAGATTTCTTGACCACATTGCATGATCCATGCATGATTAGTTTTTAATGATTAAACAAAGTCAAAGTGAATCTCCCACTCCCAGTTCCAATAGAAAGACATTTAGGTTCACAACCTACTTGTGCTATTTTTTTCTAGTGAAGTTTACTGGGATGTTTCAGGACAACAAGCTTCAAATTCAACCAGATGAAAATGGACTACTAGATTAGACCGATAAGATAAAGATGTATCATAATCAAAAGAGCTACAATCATTTTGTGGACTACTTTTTGGCTCCATTGTATCAAGCCATTACAAATACTCAAATGCCTAGATTGCCTGAGTCTTGTAGAAATTGCATTCAATTGCGAAAAGAAATACAATTGGTTGAATGGTACTTCATGGAGGAATATACTTTCCTAAGATTTTATGGATCAGGAGTAAAGCCCCACAAACTTCTAATACATATGACAGAGATGATTTTTACATTGGAATACATATGATAGATGGAGAGTACATATCAACTGCACCTTGTTAGTCAGCAAAAGAAGAGCATACTTCCTTCCTTACCTTTTTCATGTGGAGGGTTCACATTTGAGCGAAACACATTCACTATGGCACATGAAATTTTACAACTTTTTAAATTTGATGTTGACTCTCACTCGTAGTATGACCCATGTGATGTAATTAAAACAAGGCTTATGATCAATAAGAATGTTGCAAGTAGAATTCAACATGAAAGTAAACTTGTGCTAGAAATGTTGAGAAACAAGAATTTTTGGGATGAGGTCAGAAAAGTCATGGAAGAAATTACTACTCAAAGAGGTATTTCTTTTGAAATATTGTCATTAGAAATAATGGGATTGCATCCAATTCCACAAACACAGAGAGATGAAGAGGTGGCACTAGAAAATAAGAGATATGGTAATTTCTATAGAAAAGGTGCTAAAAATATACGTATACAAATATTCCATAGACTCTAAAAGAGGCTTGTACAAAGGAACATCAGTCACACTCAAAAATTAGTGCCTTTTGGTCTATGAGGAAGGATGTCGGTGATCCAAAAGCTACTGCAGAATTTGAAGAAAACTTAGAAGATGAAGAGTTCAGCGAATTGTGGGATATAGAGCATCTCATTGTCATTGAAGCATCTAATGCTAAAAGTGATGATGAGGATGAAGAACAACCCATAGCTCTTTGTGCCTATGCAATTAGACCTCAAATGAGTGAGACCACAAGAGAAATATATACTACAAGGGTATAAATAGCCCAAAAATTAGGTTATGAAGGAGGTGGTTTGGGGTCCATAGGACAAGGCATTAGGACTATACCAGAGGTATACCCTAGAAAACCTAATGATCTTCGACTTAGCATTGGAGGTGATGAACAAGCCAAAGGGCATACACATATAGATCAAGAGATTAGATTTATTCCAGCGTCAAATCTTCAGAGTGAGATCCAATCACTAACAGTACCACAAGGGTCTTTTGATTTGCATGTTTCTCAATATTTTCTTGCAAGAGATGGTGGACATTCTAGTCCTATTAGTGGCAAATTTGGCAATGGTATAGGTAATAGTAGTAGTATTGGTCAGCAAGAGCCACAACAACAAACTCATAAGAGGTCATCAATAAAATTCGATGATACTATAGACAAACTTAGAGAACAAGGCCTTTTGGATACAAAGAAGCAAAAGATTATGATAGGTTTTGATTCCACATCCACATCAAAGCAATTGTTTCTAGAACGTACTCCCCTCCTATCGTTAGTGTGACTGGGATAGGAATGGCTAATCCTCAGCCTCAATTAATTAGAGATGTCACCAACACTACAACTACTCCTTTGCCATTTAAAGTTTTGTCAAGTGTCACAGATTCTGATTACAAAGCTGAGTTTGAAAGAAAAGCCAAAGTATCTAAAAAATAGAAGAAGCAAGTGCTAGAGATAGATACTACTACAACTTCAGAGCCTGCAACATATTGACTACATTTGACATGAAACTTGAAAAATGGATTACATGATTATTGTGCCCAAATTTCAAGATAAAACCAAAGGACCAAATGCAATGCTCTGATTATGAGGTGAGCACAATACAAGTGGATTTTTCTAGAATGAAAAATTATGACAAATTTAATGTATCAAAAAGGAACAATGAAGTGTTGTACACATAATTGATAAAGCAATAGATAGAACTAAAAAGGTATCATTATTTTTTTAATTTCCTGGTAACTTTGTTGAATATATTGTCTAAAAATCAGAGTTGTAATATATACAGGTCACAAGTTGCAGTAATTGTTGAACTGCACTAGACAACTGAGAGGGGGGGTGAATCAGTTGTCCTAAAACTTTAACCAATTTCAATCATCAACTTATCAATTACTTATATTCAGATATAACCATGAAAACATAAAATCAAAAGCTCAACACAAGAGACACTAGACTATTATGTGGAAAACCCTAAAAGGGAAAAACCATGGTGGGTGTTAGCCCACAGAAATATATAAGTTATATCAATACTGAAAATCAGAGGCTCATTGCCTACAAGGCTCACTACCCAAATTGCTCACTGCAAACAAAGGCTCACTGCCCATGAATGGCTCACTGCCAAAGGGTGGCTCACTTCCAAAAGGTTGAACTAAGATAACAGCATCTACTCCATGCCAAGGTTTAGTTTTATTGAAGCACAAAACACCTCTTCTCTACTCTGCTACTTTACTTCGCTTCTATCTTCGCATCTTTGCCCTTGGATACAATTTCATGACTTAATTACAAGTATTTATACACTACATCAACCTTGGAGTGATCATCAAGGTCGACATTACAATCATCAACCATTGGAATAATCTCCAAGGTTGACATTACAAACATATATAAAATAGGTCTAGACCTAATACAAATTTAGCTAAGGAAAAGATGTAAGAATGTATGTGGATCATGCCACACCTTAGTTGGGACTCAAACACAATCTTCCATACTACAACATGCTATCACAATCTTCGATGCATCTCTGGATATGATGGATTCAACCAGGTCGGCCAAGACTGATATTAACACAAATATTCAAGAACACACTTCATGCACTATCTGAATTATGCATTGTAGACCAATCAAAATATAGGAGCATGATCAAGAGGCATCCATAAGCACATTGTAATCACTAGGAACAACCACACAATCTCTAACAACTCTATCAACAAGATTCTTCAAACCAGAGCACAAGAACAACACTGCCAACCACTGTCATAAGAAAGAGATAGCTTGTATAGACCACCAAATCATGAACCATTACACTAGAAGGCATTTAACATCATCACAGACTTACTTTCAGAACCACGGACCAAAATACTTCAATGCAAAGGAATGTGGAGAAAAACACTTCGTCCCTATCACCATCAAACACATTGAAACAACTTCTTTCACTCTGGTGAACATAAATCTCTTAATTCTTCATACCAGAGGCTCAAACTCAGAATATAACATCTTTAGAAAAGATTTTAAATAACTTCCAATCTCTAGAAAAAGATATTTATTCTACAAGAAATGCAGAGCATTCTTCTGGACTGTTCTTTTGCATGTAATGCAATGCTTCTACTGCAACACAGTATTATCATTAGAGGGGCTATTTTTTTCAATATCCTCAACAAAGTAAGATCACAATTGACACCAATGACAACATAGATATGTTGACATCAATGACAACACCGATTAGGCACATACTTACAACAATCTCCCCCTTTGTCATTAATGGCAACATATGATGTGAAAAACTGAAAAGACCATCAAGACAAGATTCTCCCCCTTTCTTTTTACACATTTGCATTCTTTCTCCCCCTTTGAAATCAATGGAAAAGGGAACATACTTGCCTTCTGCTTCTCTAATCCAACTAAACTGTTACCAATACATCTAGCTACTCCCCCTAAGAGGTAGCCCTCAAAACATCAATCCAGATCAAAGAATGACACTTGAGGTCCAATAAATTGATGCATTCCTATGCATCTTAGTTCAGGATAGGAGGGGTAATGACCCCTAACTTCTCTCTGAGATACTCAAAGGTATATTTAGGTAGAGGCTTAGTGAAAATGTTTATAATCGGATCCTTTGTGGACACATATTCCAACTTTACTTCATTCTCTATCACCTTCTCTCTCAAAAAGTGATACCTTATTGATATGTACTTTGTTATTGAGTGCATCATTGGATTCTTGGAAATATTTATGGCACTTGTATTGTCACACAAGATTGCAATTGGATCTTTGTAAACAACTCTTATATCTTTCAAAGTCTGCTTCATCCATAACACTTGAGTACAACAACATGTTGCTGCAATATACTCTACTTCTGTAGTTGACAAAGAGATTGAATCTTGTTTCTTGCTCAGCCATGAAACTAATCTATTACCTAAGAAGAAGGCACCACCACTTGTACTCTTTTTGTCATCAACATCTCTGGCCCGATCAGCATTTGTAGAGTGAAATCATTGTCCTTTGGATACCATAAGCCATAATCCAGAGTACCTTTCAAATACCTCAAGATTCTCTTGGATCACCTTGAAACCTTTCAACAAGACAAACTGTATGCACAATATCTAGTCTAGTTTGAGTTAGATAAAGAAATTTTCTAATCATGGATCTGTACTTTTTCTGATTAGCCTTAGGTGATTCATTAGTCTTTCTCAAATTGCAACTAGTTAGCATGGGAGTACATACCAGTTTAGAGTCTTCCATCCCTAACTTCTTCAACTCTTTTACATACTTAGACTAACATATGAAGATTCCTTTATCCGATTGATTAATTTGTAGACCCAAATAGAACTTCATCTCACCAAACATGGACATTTCAAATTCACTTTTCATCTCACTAGCAAACTTTATGCACATACCTTATTTTCCTCCAAAGATAATGTCATGAACAAAGATCTCAACAATCAAGATCTGATCATCATTGATTTTGAAGTACATATTGCTATTTGCAGTACCTTTATTAAATCCCAATTGCAATAAATACCTATCTAACCTTGCATACTAGGCTCTAGGATCTTGTTTGAGTCCATGCAATGCTTTCTTCAACCTGCATACATATCACCTTGATTTGACAATTGGAATCTCTCCGGTTGATCAATGTATACTTCCTCTTCTAATTCACCATTCAGGAAGGCAGATTTTGTTGCAAATATGTGCCTAATTGGTGTTGTCATTGATGTCAACATATCCTTGTTGCCATTAGTGTCAATTGTATCTCATTCTAGAAGACATGTATGTTGAGGGTATTGAGAAAATTAGCCTCTCCAGAAGAAACAAGTAAGTTACATATCTCTCTATCAAAGTCAATGAAGACTGTGTAGTTCAGTGAAGTAGATTGCTCCGCATTCCATGTAGGATGAAGATTAGAATCTGCAAACCAATGGATGTTGTAGAGGATTGTTTGAAGGTGCTCCAGTTATGATTTGAGAGGTTTGCATGAAGTATTGATGAAGTTATGGCCATCTGAGTAGAACCAGGTTTTTTAAGTTATTCAGAAGTGACAGTGATAGAAATCTAGTCTGGATTGATCTACAATGAAAACTTATGATCTGCGGATCTAGAGGAATGTTTGGGAAGTTAGTGTGTATCCTCAACTCAAGTGGGTCATGGTCTACAGGTCCGCAAGCAATTTTTCTAGTGTGATAGTCATGACAGTTGGTGTTCTTGAGTTCCCAGATGAAGGTGCAAGTGTTTCTGGTGATCTGAGGTGGTGTAGTTGTTCCTGATGATTTCATTGTGCTTGTGGTGGTCTCTAGATCATGTTCCTATTGTGTTAGTGGTCCACAATGAGGATTGAGATCATGGTTGAAGATTTGTCCTTGTGTGTTGTTGTTCTTTTGATTCTTTGATGACCAGATGCTTTGTGGATGTTGCAGATGATCTAAGAGAGGTTCTATGAAGTATAGCATGGTGTTGGAGGAAGATTTGGATCCCTACTATGATTGGCCAATAGCATAGTGATTCACCTATTTGTAGTGCCGACCTTGATGTTTAATCCAAGGTTGATGAAGCATATAAATAAGTATGATTGAGTTGTGGAAATGTATCCTTGTGTGAAAATGACAAGATCATAAGAAAGGAAAAAGTCAGAATAGAGAAGTGGAAGAGCAAAAGAGGAAGAGTAGTAAAGGATGAGGAGATAGTGAAGAAGTGTTTGACGGATAGAGCAGAAATGTTATGTGCTTCAATGGAACTAACCTTGGCATGAAGAAGATGTTTTTCTAGTTCAATCTTTCTATGATAAACTTATAAATATTTCTATAGGCCGTGAGCCTCTTGGAGTAGTGAGCTTTAGGTAGTATGCCTTGAAGGCATGTGCCTTCCCCATTTTCTATTCTTTTAACAGAGAATAAATCTTGTGGGTTAACCCCCATCGTGGTTTTTCCCTTAACCAGGTTTAAACGTAAAAAATCTTGGTGTTATGTGTGTTGTTTTTCTTTCTGCTCATGTGTTGTTGATTCATGATTTCATGGTTACATCATTCATCTGTTATTAAGTGGTAAATAAATTTAAATTACAGAAAAGGATAAAAGTTTTTATGACAACTAATTCACCCCCCCTCTCGGTTGTCTTCCATTATTTCAATAATTGGTATCAGAGCCGGTTCCTCTAAAAGAAGCTTGACCGCTTGAGGAGATCCAGGATGTTGACTTACAAGAAGGATAGTCTGAGATTTGATGGAACAAATTACTCTCTTTGGAATAGTTGCATGGAGTTCCATTTGCAATGCATGGGTGATGCTTATTGGTTGATAGAAAAGGATAAGTATGAGCCCCTGGAGAAAGGCCCTTCAACTCCAGATGAACTCAAAGATGCTGAAATCAACATTCGAGCTAAGGAAGCTTTGTTGAGTGTGTTAACAGATACATAAATCACAAATGTCCTGGAATTAAAAATTGCTCATGAAATTTGGAAGAAGTATGAAACTCTATATGAAGGTGATGAACATGTCAAATGTGCTAGGTTGCACAGTCTAAAGGGTAGATATGAAAATTTGAGGATGTGTGAAGATGAAAACATTACTTCCTACATGCAAAAGGTGAATGAACTTATGTGTGGTATTCGGTGTGCTGGTGGAACACTGGAAGAATTAGAGATTGTTGGAAAAGTGCTTAGATCCTTACCTACTTCATACAAGCATAGAGTTGCTGCTATTGAGGAGATCAGGACTGTGACAACTGTTACAAGAGATCAGTTGGTTGGCAATCTCTCTACATTTGAAATGAGTGAGTTTGGTGATTCTCTTCCTAAATCTGAATCTAGATTTAAGGCCAGTGTTTATGGAAAGCAAAGATTTGATCTAGGTGAAATCTCTTCAAAAAGACTAACCAGAATTGAGAAGGCAAGGAAGGAACTCGAAGCCCTATTTGCCAAAAGACTACTAAGAGGATCCAATAAGTATGAAGGAAAGTTGCCTTTCAAATGTTTTGGTTGTAATAAGATTGGTCATTTTTCTTCAAGATGTCTAGAGAGGGTTTCAAAGACAAACCTTAACAAACCTAGGGTTCAGAAGAAATGCTACTATGTCCAAGAAGCTGTTGAAGGAGTCACTGATGATGAATCTGATAAGGGAAGTACCTCAGAAAATGAATGGGTGCTCATTGCCATCAAAGATGAAGATCCGGTTCCTATTGAATCTACTAGCTATGTGAATGTGGAAAGAGCCTTGGCTGCTCAAGTTGAAGAAAAGGATGAATGAGAAATTGATAGTGAATGCTCTCATCATATGACAGGTGATTAGAGTATGTTTGTAAGTATAGAAAGGTATGAAGATGGAATTGTGAAGTTTGGAGATAATTTAGCTAGTAGAATCCATGGCAGAGGATCCATCTCTTTTGATGGTAAGAACAACACTAATGATGTTTTGTATGTAGAAGGGTTGAAGCATAATCTTCTCAATGTTGGATTGTTGGTTGACTAGGGATATGATCTCCAATTCAAGGATGGAAAATGCTAAACTTTGAAAAGCTCCAGAATTGACATTGCATTCGGTACACAAACTAGAGGTAACATCTTTCATTTAAGTATTATTGGTAAAAGTTGTTTGATTGCTCATATTGATCAGAGTTGGCTATGACATAGGAGAATGTGTCATGTAAACTTTGACAACATTGTCAAGATAAGTGCTACTCAGGCTGTGAGAGATCTTCCAAAGCTTGTAAAACCTACTAATAGCTTGTGTAAGGAATGTTAGTTGGGAAAACAAAGCAGAACTACATTCAAGAGTAAAGAACAATCTTTAAGTGGATTGTTGGAACTTGTGCACACTGATTTGTATGGTCCTACCAGGCTTAGGAGTTTGCAAGGAGATAGATACTTTATGTTGTTAATTGATGATCACTCTCGGATGATGTGGGTTACCTTCCTAAGAGAGAAATTAGAGGCTCTTGACAAATTCAAAGTGTTTAAGGCTAAGGTGGAGAACAAGATTGGTGTGAAGATAAAGTGTCTGAGATCTGACAGAGGTGGAGAATTCAGCTCTGATGAGTTTAATACATTTTGTGAAAAGCATGGAATAAGAAGACAGGTGTCTGCTCCTAGGACTCCTCAGCAGAATGGAGTTGTGGAAAGGAAGAACCAAACTATTCAAGAGGCTACTAAAACCATGATGATGGAAGGAAATGCTCCTCATATCTATGGAGAGAGGCTGTGAGTACTGTTGTCTACACTCTTGACTGGGTGCATATCAAAGGTAATTCTGGTAAAACACCTTATGAACTGTTGTTTGGTAGTGCTCCTTCTATGAAATATTTTAGATTTTTTGGTAGTAAATGCTATATCAAAAGAGATGAAGATCTAGGCAAGTTTGATGCAAGATGTAATGAAGGAGTATTTCTGGGTTATTCTAATCAAAGAAAGGCATACCAATGCTTTAACAGGAAATTAAAAAGGATAGTTGAAAGTGCTAATGTCAAGGTTGATGAAAGCAAGGAGAGACCTTCAAGGTTTTGTGGAGATGAATCAGATGATCAAAATGAAAGCCCAAATCAAGTTCAGTTTACTCCAGAAAATCTTGTGACTCAAGAAGTTAATGCAAATGTTGAGAAACAAGTTCAAGAATCAGAAGTTGAAGAAAATCCCAAAACTCTCAAGTATGTAAGATTGAATCATTCTAAAAATCAGATCATAGGAGATAAAAATAAATGTGTTCAAACTAGAGAAGAATTGCTAAAGAACAAGAGGAGTATTATCTGATTTCAAAGATTGAACCAAAATCAGTGAATGAAGCTTGTAATAATGAAAGTCGGGTAAAAGTAATGGAAGAAGAATTAACACAAATTGAAAAGAATCATACTTGGGATTTTGTTCCTTGGCCTGAAGACAAAATTGTAATTGGAACCAAATGGGTCTTCTGAAATAAATTGAATGAAGATTGTGAAGTTGTAAGAAATAAAGCAAGATTGGTGTGCAAATGATATTCTTAGGTAGAGGGAATTGATTTTGAAGAAACTTTTGCTCCGGTGGCAAGAATTGAAGCAATCAGATTATTTTTTGCCTTTGCTTCTTACAAAGACCTCAAAGTTTACTAGATGGATGCCAAGTCAGCATTCCTAAATGGAGAATTGGAAGAAGAGGTCTACATTTAGCAACTGCAAGGATTCCAATTGACTGATCAAGAAGATAAGGTTTACAGATTGAAGAAAGCATTGTATGGACTCAAACAAGCTCCAAGAGCCTGGTATTCAAGATTTGATAAGTATCTACTAAAGTTAGGCTTTAGCAAAGGCACTGCTAATAGTAATCTTTTTTTCAAAATTGATCATGAACACATCTTGATTGTTGAGGTATTTGTTGATGACATCATCTTTGGTGGAAATGAGAGTATGTGTAAATTTTTTTCTGATCAGATGCAAAGTGATTTTGAGATGTCCATGCTTGGTGAAATGAAATTCTTCTTAGGTGTGCAAATCATTCAATCAGAAAAAGGCATCTTCATATCTCAGTCTAAGTATGTGAAAGAGTTATTGAAAAAGTTTGGAATGGAGTATTCAAAACTAGTAAGTACTCCTATGGTAACTGGATGCAAGTTGAGTAAAGATGATGATTCTCCTAAGGCAGATTAGAAAAGGTATAGATCAATGATTGGAGGACTACTTTATTTGACACATACCAAACCTGATATTATGAATGCAATTGGCCTTGTTGCTAGATTTCAAGCTAATCCAAGAGAATCTCATGTTGTGGCAGTCAAAATAATTTTTAGATATTTGAAGGGAACATCTAACTATGTCTTATGGTATCCTAAGGGTGATGATTTCACTCTTCATGCATATACTGATGCTGATTGGGTAGGAGATGTGGATGATAGGAAGAGTACTAGTGGAGGTGTATTTTTCTTGGGAAAGAGATTGATTTCTTGGTTGAGAAAAAAATAGGAGGCAATATCTCTATCTACTACATGGGCAGAGTACATATCAGTAGCAAGTAATTGTACTCAAGTTTTGTGGATGAAGAAAATGTTGAAGGATATCAGAGTTGTGTTTGAAGAACCTATTACAATCTTCTGTGATAATTCAAAGTGCATTAAACATTTGAAAGAATCCGGTGTTACATTCAAAGACAAACCATATATGCATCAAGTTTCACTTTTTGAGAGAGAAGGTAAATGAGGATGAAGCTAGATTGGAGTTTGTCTCTTCAAAGGATCAGATTGTGGATATCTTTACTAAGCCTCTACCTAATGATACTTTTGAGTATCTCAGAGGGAACTTAGGGGTCAATACCCCTCCTATTCAAAACTAAGGTGCACTAATGTGCATCAGTCCGGTGGAACTCACAATCATATCTTGTGGTCCAAATTGGTATTAAGGAAATGCTACTCAGGGGGAGTAGTCAGTATGTTCTGAGTTTAGTATGAGTTTGTCTAAAAGGGTGAGAGGTGACTACAAATATGTGCCCTTTGCCATTGATGTCAAAGGGGGAGAGAAGTCATGTGAAAAACTTGGAAGTAAGCAGTTCATGGTGAAAGGGGGAGTAGTAAAGAAAATGGTTGTAGGTGTGATAAGAGAAAGGGGGAGAAGTTCTTGTCTTGATGGTTGAAATAGTTTTTCACATCATATGTTGCCATCAATGACAAAGGGGGAGAGTGTTGCAAATATGTGCCTAATCGGTGTTGTCATTGATGTCAACATATCCTTGTTTTCATTAGTGTCAACTGTATCTCATTCTAGAAGACTTATATGTTGAGGATATTGAGAAAATTAGCCTCTCTAGAAGAAACAAGTAAGTTACATATCTCTCTATCAAAGTCAATGAAGACCATGCAGTTCAGTGAAGTAGATTGCTCTGCATTCCCTATAGGATGAAGATTAGAGTCTACAGACCAACGGGTGTTGTAGAGGTTTATCTAAAGGTGCTCCAGTTATAATTTGAGAGGTCCACATGAAGGATTGATGAAGTTATGGCCATCTAAGTATAACAAGGTTTTTACAGTTGTTCAGAAGTGATAGAGTGACATAAATCTAGTCCAGATTGATCTGCAATGAAAGGCTATGATTTGTGGATCTAGAGGCATGTTTGGGAAGTTAGTGTGTATCCTCAACTCAAGTGGTTTATGGTTTGGAGGTCTACAAGCAATTTTTCTAGTGTGATAGTCATGACAGTTGGCATTCTTGATTTCCTGGATGAAGGTGCAAGTATTTCTGGTGATGTAAGGTGGTGCAATTGTTCTTGTTGATTTCATTGTACTTGTGGTGATCTCTAGATCATGTTCCTATTGTGTTGGTGGTCTGCATTGAAGATTTATTTTGTGGTTGAAGAATTGTCCTTGGGTATTGTTGTTCTTTCCACTCTTTGCCAATCGGATGCTTTGTGGATGTTATGGATGATCTAAGAGAGGTTATATGAAGTATAGCGTGGTGTTAGAGGAAGATTTGGATCCATACTATAATTGGTCGACAACATAGTGATTTGCATGTTTGTAATATGGACCTTGATGTTTATTCCAACGTTGATGAAGCATATAAATAAGTATGGTTCAGTTGTTGAAATGTATCCTTGTGCAAAAATGACAAGATCATAAGAAAGGAAAAAGGTAGAGCAGAGAAGTGGAAGAGTAGAAGAGGAAGAGTAGTAAAGGATGAGGAGATAGTGAAGAAGTGTTTGAGGGATAGATCAGAAATGTTATGTGCTTCAATGGAACTGACCTTGGCATGAAGAAGATGTTTTTCTAGTTCAATCTTTCTATGATAAACTTATAAATATTTCTATAGGCAGTGAGCCTCTTGGAGCAGTGAGCTCTGGGTAGTGCACCCTAAAGGCACGTGCCTTCCCCATTTTCTATTCTTTTAATAGAGAATAAATCTTTTGGGTTAACCCCCACCATGGTTTTTCCCTTAGCCAAGTTTCCACATAAAAATCCCAGTGTTATGTGTGTTGTTTTTGTTTTTGCTCATGTGTTGTTGATTCATGCTTTCATGGTTACATCATTCATCTGTTATTAAGTGGTAAAGAAGTTTAAATTACAGAAAAGGATAAAAGTTTTTGTGACAATTGATCCACCCCCCTCTTAGTTGTCTGCCATTATTTCAATAGATTTCACATCCATCTGATATACCTTAAAATCTTTGTGAGCTACAAATGCCAAAAACATTCTAATTGCTTCAATCCAATCTATTGGGGCAAAAGTTCCTTCAAAATCTATCCCTTTAATCTGATAATATCCTTTGCATACAAGTCTTTCTTTGTTTCTTACAAGTTCTCCATTTTCATTAAGCTTGTTCTTGAAGACCCATTTAGTTCCAATAACATTTTTGTCAGCAGGTCTAGGAACTAATTCCCAAGTTTCATTCTTCTCTATCTATAATAGGTCTTAATCCATTGCCTTTACCCAATTTTCATCATTGCATTCTTCATTCACAGTTTTTGGTTCAATCTTTAAAAGTAAACAGTAATTGACTTGTTCCTCTGTAGCTCTACTTGATAGCACACCTTGGTTCTTCTCACCTATAATCTGATCTTTAGAATGATTGATCCTTACATAGCTGGGAGTCTTGACAACACTTTTTGGAGCCTCTTCTTCATCCTGATTGTCTTCTTGCTTGTCTTTCTCTTCAATTTCTATAGTCATAGGCTCATCTAGTTGATAACAACTTAGGTTTGATATTCTTTATTTGCCTTCATCTACCTTCATATTTGCACTCTCAACAATCTTCTTGAGCCTTTTTTTGTAGGACCGGTATGCCTTACTCGTTGTAGAGTATCCAAGAAAGATTCCTTCATCACATCTTGCATCAAACATTCCTAGATCTTCATCTCTCCTAATATAACATTTGCTTCCAAAGACCTTGAAATATTTTACTGTGGGAATTCTTCCATACCACAATTCATAGGGAGCCTTAGTACCATTACTTTTCACTTGAACTCTATTTTGAATGTAGATATAATTGTGAATAGATTCTTTCTAAAAGACTTTCGGCAGACCTTCTTCCTTCATCATTGTCCTAGCAGCCTCCTGAACTGTCATGTTCTTCCTTTCCACAACTCCATTCTGATGAGTAGTCCTAGGTGTAGACAGCTGTCTCTTTATCCCATGCTTTTCATAGAAAATGTTAAATTCATTTGATGTGTGAACCTCCTCTATCAGACCTCAAGTACTTGATCTTCAAATCTATTTCATTCTCAACCATTCCCTTGAAATATTTGAACTTCTCTAGGGCTTCTGATTCATCTCTTAGAAAAGTAACCCTAGTCATTCTAGAATAATCATCAATAAGAAGCATGAAGTACTTGTCACCTTGTAGACTTCTCACCCTTGTAGGACCACAGAGATTTGTATGCACTAGATCCTGCAAACCTATAGAAAATTGTTCTTTTCTCTTGAAACTTGTCTTTGTCTACTTTCCCAACTGATATTCCTTACAAATTGAGTTGGAAGGTTTCACAAGTCTTGGTAAATCTGTCACAGCTTGACTTGAACTTATCTTTACTAAACTATCAAAGTTTATATGACACATCCTTCTATGCCACAACCAACTTTCATCTGCCTAAGCCAACAAACAATAATCATTAGTTCCTCTTAATTGATAGATGTTTCATCTTGTCTTCTTACCAGTAGCAATCACAGTTCTAGAGCTTTCCATGATCTTTCACCCATTATCTTTGAATCCCAGATCATATACTTTGTCACACATCTAACCAACACTCAAAAGATTATGCTTCAAACCCTTCACATATAGAACATTGTCAGTATTATGTTTTCCATCAAATGAAATAGATCCTTTTCCACAAATCTTACCTGCTACATTATCTCCAAGTCTAACTAGTCCACTATCATACTTTTCCAAACTTACAAACTTACTTTTGTCACTGGTCATGTGATGTGAGCATCCACTATCAATAATCCATTCATCCTTATCTTTCTCAACCTGAATAGCCAAAGCACTTTCTTCTACTAGTTTTTCATCCTTCACATAGCTAGCAGAATTAGTAGACAAAGGATCTTATTTTATAGCAATAAAAAGGAATTCATTTGCACTAGTATTAGCATCATCAAATTCATCATCAGTCACTCCTTCATCATCAAAATCTATGATATAGTAGCATTTCTTTGGAACTCTAGGTGTTCTCTCATATTTCTTCCTATTTCTTTCAATTCTTTTAGGACATCTGGAAGCATAGTGACCTACTTTACCACAAGAGAAACATTTGAATAGTAATTTACCTTTGAACTTGTTAGATCCTCTTTGTAGCCTGTGAATAAAGTTAGCTTCAATTTCATCAAAGTCATCATCCACCTTGTATTTCTCATCTCTCGAGATCTCTGCTGAAGTACTTTCTTTAAAAGATTATTCAACTTTAGGCAAGGCATCACCAAATTCTCTCATCTCAAAGGTTGTAAGATTTCCAAGCAACTGATCTCTGTCAATAGTCTTCATAGTCATGAATTCTTCAATTGCAGCTACCTTGTGACTATAGGATTTTGGTACTAATTTGAGAATTTTCATCACAACTTCCTTATCAATGAGAGTTCCTCCCATACCTTTTATTCTAGTGACAAGTTCATCAACTCTTTGCATAAAGGCTGTTATGTTTTCATCTTCATTCATCCTCAAACCTTCATATCCTACTTTCAGGCTCTGTAACTTGGCTTCTCTTATAGAATCATCTCCTTCATACAAAATTTTTAGCTTCTCCCATACCTCATTTGTAGATTCAAGGTCCACAACTTTTGTCAGCACTGAGTCACTTAAGGAACTTTATAGAGCATCCTTTCCATTAACATCCATCTCATATTCTTTGATATCATCTTTAGTTGTCAAACCACCTTCATACATGACAAATTGTTATAGTATAGCTACCCATACTTTATAACCAATACAAAGAAGATAGATTTTCAATCATGCCTTCTAAAGAGTATAATTTGTCCCATCAAAATGTGGAGCTTCCTTCTTATAAGACATCCTGGATCTTCCTCAAATTGTTATGTTTTCTTCATAGGAACTTGGCTCTGATACAAATTGTTCAACTGCGCTAGACAACTGAAAGGGGGGGGCGAATAAGTTGTCCTAAAACTTTAACCAATTTCAATCATCAACTTATCAATTACTTATATTTAGATATAACCATGAAAACATAAAATGAGAAGATCAACACAAATGCATAATCAACATAGGAGACACCATATTTTTACGTGGAAAACCCTAAAAGGGAATAACCATGGTGGGTGTGAGCCCACAAAAATATATAAGTTATATCAATACTATAAATCAAAGGCTCACTGCCTATAGGGATCACTGCCCAAATTGCTCACTACAAACAAAGGCTCATTGCCTATGGATGGCTCACTGCCAAAGGGTAGCTCACTGCCAAAGTGTGGCTCACTACTAAAAGGTTGAACTGAGATAACAACTTCTACTCCATGCCAAGGTTCAGTTCCATTGAAGTACAAAACACCTCTGCTCTGCTCTGCTACTTTAGTTCACTTCTATCTTCGCATATTCACCCTTCGATACAATTTCATGACTCAATTACAAGTATCTGTACACTACATCAACCTTGGAATGATCATCAAGGTCGGCATTACAATCTTCAAATGTTGGAACAATCTCCAAGTATGGCATTACAAACATACATAAAATAGGTCTGGACCTAATACAATTTTAGCTTAGGAAAAGATGTAAGAATGTATGTGGATCACGCCACGCCTTAGCTGGGACTCAAACACAATCTTCCACACTACAGCACACTATCACAATCTTCGATGCATCTCCACATATGATGGATTCAACCAGGTAGGCCAAGATTGATATTAACACAAATATTCAAGAACACGCTTCATGCACTATCTGAATTACACCTTGCAAACCAATCTAAATGTAGGAGCATGATCAAGAGACATCTACAAGCACATTGTAATCACCAGTAACAACCACACGATCTCTAAAAACTCTATCAACAAGATTCTTCAAACCAGAGCACAAGAACAACACTACCAGCCATTGTCATAAGTAAAAGATAGCTTGCGGACCACCAAATAATGAACCATTATACTTGAAGGCATTTAACATCATCACAGACTTACTTCCAAAATTGTGGACAAAAATACTTCAATGTGGAGGAATGAGGAGAAAAACACTTCCTCTCTGTCACCAACAAACACACTGAAATAGCTACTTTCACTCTGGTGAACATAACTCTCTCAATTCTTCATACCAGAGGCTCAAACTCAGAATATAACATCTTCAGACAAGCTTCTAAATAAATTCCAATCTGCAGACAAAGATATTTGTTCTATAGGAAATGCAAAGTATTCTTCCGGACCGTTCTTTTGCATGTAATGCACTGTTTCTGCTGCAATACACTGTTATCACTGATGGGGCTAATTTTCTCAATATCCTCAACAAAGTAAGAGAATAGTTGACACCAATGACAACACAAATATGTTGACATCAATGGAAACATCAATTAGGCACATACTTGCAATAGTAATTGAGTTACAACAGAAGAAAAATATATTTAGTGATGTTAATTCCATTCAAATTGCTCATTTTCATTTAACTTTGTGATTCACGTAATAGGTTATAGACTCTAATAGAAACATTACAGGGAGACATAGCAAATGAAAAAGTGAAGAGGAAAGCAGCAGAGAACAAGACCAAAGAATTAGAGAAAAGAATAAAAAACTCTCACTCTACATCTACAAGTGAAGTAAATAAATAGACAAAGGAAGAAGTGAATAAACTAAAGAAAATGTTAAGTGAAAGTAAAAAAAATATGATATTGAAAAAGCCAATTCATAAAAATTAGAACAATCCTTGAATCAAGCGAAAGACAAACTCTAGGTAGCAGAAAAAGTAGGACATCTGTGGGAAGAAAATGTGGAGAAAGAGATAAAAACTCTAAAAAGTTGTAGATAAAACTGAAGAATGCAGAAAATGAAATAAAATCCTCCCAAAAGAAAGTATCTGAATTTTATAGAAACACAATCAGAGAAAATTATGAAGAGGATTGATGATATGTCTAAAATGTTTGAATTCACACATGATCTACTATTATGTAGTAATACACTCAAAAAATACATTGCTGAAAATGGATACATGGTAACTTCAAAATTGTCAGATGCAAACAACATTTTGGAATCAATTTACAAAGCTAGTGGTGAAGAATTGGAATTGAAAGGAATTGAGAACTGTATTGATGCCATAATAAAGGCCTCATCTATCATTAAAAAATGTGAGAATCTGGAACAAGCACATGATCTTTTGGAACAAGCTGTAGTATTGACAAAGAGGATGCAAACAAAGGAAGAATACTTCTGAAAGCTTGGTTTGCCAATGGCTTTTGACCCATCATGCCGATACATTGGAAATGTTACTTTCAAAAAGAATATGGGGGATAAAATGAAGTTGGATAAGGACCAATTTCCTCAAAATTTTGATAAGGCAAACCTTTTGGATTCTATCTCACCACTGATAACCTTGAATGGAACTTTTACTGAAACATTGAAGCCAAGTAAATATATGAATTATAAACTTTTATCACACTTACAAATTGCTCACATTGGGTTAAGAAAAGTTACACTTCCATCAGATGAAGAGTGGAGCACTCTACAAAAGCTGATAAAATGATTTAGTAATATGTTTTTCCAATAGAGCATTATGCAGAGTTGGTTTTGAGCAAGTTATTGTACATTGTAAATATAATACTTCAATGTATTCCTTCATACCTTCATTTGAAAATCAATATAACACTGAAATCGATTTATGTGTTCATTGTTCAAATTATCTATATTATTTAACTGCCTACTTTAGGAAAACTCTGGTTTCTACATACACATTAAAAATTTGTTAATGATGTATATTAATATGTTGTTGTTGATTACTATCCAATGCAATAAAGGAAAACAACTAAAACACTACTATGGTTATAGAGAAGAAAAATTACTTTGCATTTAGTTGAATGCTTCTAATACTTATCAATATCACATAATAATAATATAATTTTTTATATCAAAAATGAAGATTGTACATCACTGATAGACAAATAAAATGTCATCAACAACATTACGGAGTTTGGAACATGAAATACAGTATAAATACCTAATAACTACTAATTCCCTTCAAATTGCAAAATAATCTCATCATCCTTATTCTTCTCCCTCTGACCATGATATCTAGTGTTGTACTGATCATGTTCTTCATTTTCTTCTATCTCCATATCTCCACTTAAGGGCATCTCATCAACACCACTACCACTACATGTGGTTCTGGTATTCATTGTGTCACTGACATGTGTACTATTATTGTTTGAAGTGTTGCACAACCCTCTTATTTCAGATAAGGACCTCCAGATTGTGAGTGCCCTATAAAAAGGAAAACTATGTATATCATGTCTAGTTGTATACATTCTCAAGTAGTTTTCCAAATTCTTGTCAAGTTCATTTCTTATCTTTGATTTCAAGAACCCCAATGCACTAAAAACTCTCTCATCCTCCACTGACGCCAATATCATGGTTTGACATAAATTAGCAAGTTTGAAAAATTCTGATAACGCATCACACAATATTTTGCTTTGACTTAAGGTTTCCCAAAGCTTTGTTATTGATACCTCTTGGTGGGGAGCTTCCATGAGTTTAAATTGTTCCATCATTGAAGTTGCAAATCGACCTGATTGCTCTCTAAGCTTAGTTTGATTTAAAATTGTTTCTATTTGTTGTCCATCAAATTCTATACTTCTAAAAAAATGATTTGTTAAGGTCTTTATCTTGTTTTTACAATCACTTGGCACACAGTTGACCCAATATTTAGGACAAACTATAGACATGGCTTCAAGCAATTCATCATGAGGGAATCGATCTCTAATCTCTAAGGAAAGAGATTTCACAATATTCCTTGAAGTAGTACTTATAGAATTAGCAATCTTATCAAAAGCTTCCCTTGAAATAGGTTCTCCTCTGATAGTACACCTGACCTTATTAAAAAAGTGTATTTGTATCTCAAATCCCTTTACAAAGACACATAACTCCCCGCTATCATTAAACTGTAAAAAAATAGCAGGATTGGTCACATTTGTTATCAAGTGCCAGCTGCTAAATTTTGGACTTATGAAGGTCTTGTCTGATAGATATAGATTATCGAGGGTAATGCATATCATTCGAATAGTATATTCAGAAATATACATAATTCTTTCTTGGGTTTTTTTCACAAGCACGTTCATTTCCTCTAGCATGGGAAGAATACTAGCTAAAACAAGGAGTGTCTCTATGTCACTTAACCTATGTAAGAGGTCAGGAGCTCTATCAATTGTGAAGCGATGGTCATACATTCTACCAATCAAGGATTGGTATTCTACAAAAACTCTTTTCACTCGTTCATACAAGGAGATCCATCTAGTATCAACATCCTTAAGAAGCTTGTTTCTTGCAGTTACTCCCTAAGCAAAATGTTGAAATTGCAAAAACTGTTTGGGACTTTGGTAGAAGTATGAGTAGAGCTCATGGACTAGATCTTCAACTTTTGATACTACAAGAAACTTTCTCACCATTTTAAATGCTAAATTCATTATGTGGGCCATGCAGTGAATGCCAGTCACATGTATGGTGAAATAGAAGTTTGTATCTTTACACACAGACCATTCCTATGACCTTACATTATTGAAGCTCCATCCACCCCTACACACACCAACTTTCTGGCAATTATGTATTCATCCATACCTCTAATCTCAACCAAAGATTTCTTAACTATCTCAAATAGATTTTGTGATGTTGCATTCTCCTTCATTTTTATAAACAAAGGGTAGATGAGGTTGGCGGACATGATTTGCCATAGTATACACATGCATACATACCCAAGAAGTATTATCTATTGTTGTAACTTCATCTAGAGATAATGCAATAAAAGTTGACTCTTTTATTGTGTCCTGTAAATCATATTTTTTAACACCAGCAAGACAACTTGCCCATTCCCATCCATTGTTTATTGACCAATGTGTGTTAAGAAAATTAGGAATGCCCATAAAAGATAATAAACTATTATATTCTAGATAGTCTATGATAGGACGCCCTCTGGTCAAAATATGAAAAATAACACCCAACTGAATAGTTTTTGCCATTTGTGCTTCTCCTGTCATCTTTCTAAATTAAGCTTCAATTGAACCTCCGCCTACATGAATCTTCACTTTTCTTTGCATAGGTGCATCATATTTGAGGGTATTCTTTACATGAAGATATTCTTCCTTCATTTTTCATCTTTTCACTAATTTTTCCTATCCATCTCTGAATTACTTTTCATAAACTTTGCCAATATGCTTTTCTATGATGTCAAGTTTTAGCTACAACCTCTTGTCCCTACAATATTTCCAACTAAAAATCTTACACTTGCATTATGTGGGAGTTTCATCTTTGTTTGCATTCCCCACTGGTTCAATGAATTAGAATTTCGACACCCAATCAATCTGAAAAATCCTTGACATTTCCCAATCATGCCTCTTTTTTGAATTGGATTTTCTTTTCCTCTTGCGTGCACTTGCAGGATCTTCATCATCATTGATTTTTATAACTTCATCAACCTCATTATCATTTGTTGAGTTTGATTTATTCATATTATCATTCATGCTACCTTGGGTATTCCATGGAACATCATCTGTGGCATTGTCATCATTCCCGTTACCTTGGATATTCCCTCAAACATCATCAATGGAATTCTCATCATTCTTGATACATTGGGTATTCCATGCCCCTAGAACATCATCTGTGGCATTTTTATAATTCCTGCTACCATGGGTATTCCTTGGAATATCATCTGTGTTATTGTGATCCATATCAATAGATGGTACAAGTTTTGATGTTGTAGCTCCATCAGATGGCCCACCAACATTACCAAAGTACGATTTTATGTTTCTCCATTTTAATGACCTTGACCTCCCTTCACCCTCCTCAAACAACTTCTTCTTGCTCAACATCTCTCATGAATTAAAAGCTATAGGAAAAATTTCATTTTGTTCAAGAAGGAATCATAGATGATAGAATATAGATCCTTGATTCCTTGGGTCCTCGATAAACATATCTCCCTAGTCCTAGACTCCTAACTACTACTCAATCAATATCATATGTAACAATGAAACCAAACAAAGACATAAATAATCAACATGAATCTTATATTATTACATAGTAAATAAATGATCACTTACCTTTCAGTGACTTGTTAATGCCTGTAGCTGTAACTTCTCTATGATCTGAGATGAATCAAGGATTCGAGAGCTCAGAGCTGAACAAAATGTGTAAATGACTAATTTAAATTTGAAATGCATTTATATCAATGCATATTTAGAGAATACCATGGGATTTTCAAATGGTAGTATAATAATTTGGTGAATCTTGTGTACTATTAATATGACACTTATAAATGTTAGGTGAAATGGACCTCCATTAAACACATATGTTGTAATTTTCTTGGCAAAAATGGTCCTCGAATAAGCATGGAGTTATAATGGTATTGGTGAAATTGGTCCTCATGCATGTCAACCGTTTAATGATATTTCCCAAATGGGTCCTCATACATGTCAACTATTTAATGATATTGGCAAATATGTGGGTGAATTAAAATATTTCTCCAAAATTCCTGGTGAATCACTATTAGAATTGCATAGAATACTGTGGCGGAAATAGTAACTATAAATGACTCAAAAATTAATAGGGTGTTGAATTGAAATGCATTTGACCAAAAATTCAAAAAAATCAAATGAATTGCCCCCCCGCAATGGGAATTTATTCACCAATTCCCAATTCACGGATATGAACTATTCACCAATTCACGAAGATTCACCACTAAAATAATCCTTGCTAGTCAACAAACTTTAGTTATCTCACTACTACTTTACATAAGCCCCTTTTCATATATTTTTCTTTATTTATAGAATTCTCTTCATCACTAAGTATAGATATGTCGAGCTCCTTTATAGGTTGATTCATTAGTGTGTAAATCATCTGACTTAGTACATCTTTAATCACTTCCCTACACCACTATCATTCTCTTTTCTTGGTTCTTTTGGATTACACAACTCTAGAATCTAATTGGTGTTTCTTGATTAGCTTTCTTGGACATGCAATATAGATGTCCATCTCATGACCATCCACTACTTTGTGAGTGATCATTGGATTATCTTGATGTCTCTCATCTTTAGGAATAAAATATAAATGCATTTCCAACCTTAATTTTTTGTGCTACTAAATAAAATGTAAAACATCCTCCATGAATAAATTGAATATTCTATCTTTATCTATATGAAATTTCTCTAACACACATGTCCCATATAGAATATTCAATTTTTCTAAAGCATACTTAATATCATAAAAATATAACTATTGAATAGCCATATTCTAAATAGAATGAAACACAGTAGAGAGACAAAATATGAAGAATTCCATAAATCAAAGAGACAAAAGATAGGAACATAAGATTGAATATCAAATACAAAGCATAGAAAATGTATGCAAGTCAACAATCTATTTTGGCCAATAGGCGAGTACATATAGGTGAGGAGCAAGAAGACATGAGTTGAGGATAGGACTCCTCAACCATGAGTGGTGGTGGGTTCTCTTCCAATAAAATGGTAGAGGTGTTGACTAGCGCTAGTTTATTGGAAGATAACTCACCACCACTTATGGTTGAGGAGTCCTCTCCTTAACTCATGTCTTGTTGCTCGTCACCTATATGTACTCATCTATTGGTGTCATGCCCAAATTTCCCATGTGGTCATGACACGCAACATACATGTCATGTCTACATTTGTCATGTGGTCATGACACGCACTATAAAAAAAATTCCACATATCCCTAGAAACCCCCTCGTACGCGTCAGCATGCTCAATGGCAATATGCATAAGGCGTAAACATGTCAATCCAACCTTGGGGTAATGTGAATACCTTTCGCAACCCCTTTGAGATGATATCCTACTAAAGGGGGTCTATGCAATGTGAGAAGTGTTGGCATTAGGGTTAGAATTGATTTTATCCAAACCCTAAGTTTTCCTAAATGAGTGTTGGGATTTTGACATGTGTCAAAATCAAAACCTAGGAACTAGATCAAAAGTAACTAATTTAATCACATGAAATTAACATTAATGCATAAATAAATCATTTATTTAACCCTACAAGCATTCCAAAAATTTTTGGTAGCATAACGCCTCTCAGGCATACATGCAAATTATTTAAATAAACTAACACCCCTATCATGCCATTCAAAAATTAAAATAATTAAATATAAAATATAAACAAAGGCATTTGATCAATTAATCATTCCCTATTAACATCTAGGTTTAAATGCCTAAGTTAAATTAAATTAAATAGACTAACTTCATCAAAATCATATCAATATAATAGATTATAATTCCAATGTCTAAATAATTCAAAAGCCATTACTAAAGTTTTATTTAAGTTCCCAAGAAGATATTTTAATTAACATCTCTGCCCAACTCACAATGTTAAATAAAATTAATTAAACTCACTACGTCAAAGAGACATTAAAAATAAATAATAAATTCAAACACTTAAATTAAATTCCAAACACATTTACTATAATCCCCATTGAATAAATCCCCTATTAATATCTAGGTTTAAAGGCCTGGGATAAATTTATTAAAATAACTAATCTCGTCAATTAAATATTAATCTAATAAAATGTAAAACCCCAACGTCAAAAATAATTTTTCCAACACCATTGTAAACATTTTTAAAAGTTTACTAAAATATTCTAATTTGCCATTTTACTAACCCAACCCCGAAATGTTAATCCTTAAGATAGAAATTAAAAAGTGATGTGGAATAAAAATCCTCCCACTCACAAAAATAATACAATCCTAGGGGGAAAATGGAAAAAGTCACGTTCACAAGATATATATTAATATATTCCCCATTTCAAATTTCCCCCTCAACACCATTAAATTAAAAAAACATTTAAAATTCCCAAGCCCACAAAAAAAAAAAGAATCTTAAAATCCCCTAAATGCCCTAGCCCTAAACCTATTATCTTGTCTTATTCTTCTATTCTTCTCATTTCTTCTTTTCTCTTCTCTTATTTTGTTTTTGTTTTGCAAGCCAGGGTTTTGAGGTAGCCAAGGGAGACTTCTCACAGTGGCGTACCCAGTGTAAGCATGCCTAGACCCTTACTCTTTTTCGTTTAATTATGCTGAGAGGTGTCCTATACTCATAGCAAGGGCTGAAAGATTTAGATTCCTGTAAACAATTAAGATTCAGATTCCCAAGTAAACAAAATTCATAAAATGTGTAACTAAATAAATTCGTGGAAGCCAAATGGATAGAAAAACTTGAGAGGTTATGGAGTGAAGTAAAAAATAGATAAATAAATTTGTAGAAGCCAAATGGATAGAAAAATAGAAAAACTTGGCCAGTTATGGAGTGAAATCTTTATTACATTTGACTAATATGAAAAGTCTCGCATCATAGTCTAATTAAGTCATGTGAGCATATCAAATATTCTAACTATAAGTAATTTATAAATGCCAACAAATTGGAAGATATCTCTCGGCATACTATAGATATATTTTTTTTAAATATAAATATACTAGTGAGGATACACACACACAGATATATATATAATGGTAACCCTCTGATAAAAGTTTGTTTGACAGAATGAAGCTAATGCTGGGCCAAATGGCCGATTTGCAACGCCAGCGGTGGTCTTTACTAAGGGCACCAAGCGCCAAAACTGCAGAGAGGGAGGCATTTAACGCCAATGCAAAGGGATTAAGGAGTATAGGGGTGGGTAAGATGCCCCACCCCATGATTACAGTCTCAGCAGATGGGGGGCGGTGGCACAACCATCCCCCCCAAATAGTTTTTTTTTTTTTTACAAAGAAAAGCTTCAAAAAAATACAAGGGGTCACTGAGGGTTTTACCCTGTGGTATAAAACCCAACATTTCCTCCTTAATGCATGTTTCAGTCTCATATCTCAGTCTCTCTTCTTTTTTCTTTTACAGTTAGTAACTAATGTTTATATATATATATATATATATATATATATATATATATATATATATATATATATATATATATATATATATATATATATATATATATATATATATATACATACATACATAAGATGTATATTCACTTCTCTATGCATACAGAAGGGTAATTACATAATATTAGATCAGTAAAATTATATATATATATATATATATATATATATATATATATATATATATATATATATATTCAAAAATATATATTTTAGAACAATACAATTAATCATTTAAAATGAAGCCTTTGTTTTACAACTAAATCAGTAACATAGGGTTATTTTTATAAGATATAAATTCAGGTAAATTTTTTGCTCATACTATTTTTTTTTGGAGATTAAATGCAGCTCCAAAACTTTCCACAACAACTTCCTTATAACATATATTGAGATTTCATTCACAAATGCAATAAAATCTAAGTACCTATCTTCTGTATATATATTTTTGAAATGAAACATCAGAAGATCATTTCTAATAGCAACCATCTATATATACTTTTTTTTCTGTTCTTTTTGAAAAACAGCCACAAGGAAATTGAAGTATTATTTTCTCTTTCATTTCTATTCAGATACACACAAATACAAATACCATGAATATATATTTTTATCTACATATGGACAGAATAAAGATTTACAACTAGCAACCTTCAATTGAAATAAAGTAACAAGAAGGCATGGGAAATAAAGTGATTACATAGAAATATTTTTTAGTTTACACACAACAAAGTGAGAGCTCATTTGCTCTTCAAAACAATACATCAAGGCCAAAAGGCCATGGTTCTCAAACAACCATCAAAACATAGGGACATAAATTTATTTGAATTCCCACCAAGCTCCAATGCCCAAATCCTACAAAGAAGAACAATAGAAAACTTTCCAAGCCACCAAAACACTCTCCTCCCTACCATAGACCTGCAAGTGGGCCACCCCCAAGCATGGAGGTCGATCTTCACATGGGTCTCATACCACAACACAACAAAGGAAATCACATAACAACAAGAAGAACACCCATAAGGCTTAAACAACACAAAATCCATAATAATGGATTTGAGGGGGTAGGAGAGTGGGCTCTCTCTACACAGGAGGTTCACTCCTACATCCAAATCTCATGATTCCAAAACAAGGCCTCAAGCCTAAAATCTCCTCCAAGAAATATATCACACCAAGGCAATCATGCAATAAAAATAACCACCAAAACTTCACCAAAATGCCCTCAAACCCACAATATGCCAATACAAACAGGGTGACCTCAAGGAGGTTCACTCCTCTCCGACCCCTCATATGAATGGACACACCAAGAATGGTAGCCTCATTCAAAACACCCATAAAACCAAACACAACAACAAATACAAAACACAAAGCAATTTCATTCACACAATAAAAATAAAATGCATGAGAAAGGCTCTTATGCCTTGAGGCTTACCTTTGAAAGCCCAATAATGGAAGAGGGTTGTAGAAGAGCTTTCCAACCTTCTCCTTCAAACCTCCTTCCAAGATCTCCAACTCTCTCACTCACAAAAGTACCCCAACAGATAGCAAAAAACAAGAAAATGAAAGAACCCCTTTCCTCCCACAAAGAGGAAATAATTCCTAAGCCTTGAGGAATGGGAAGGTGACACATGTCACCTTCTCCTTCCTCTTCCCAAGATACTTGCAAGGAATATGGAATGTGGAGGTGACATGTGTCACTCTCCCATCCATTCAAACCTCACCCTCTCCACATGTGCTCTCACACATCTATGAGAGAAAAGGTGGAGATGTGGCATCTCTCAAAATGGGCTTCAAGAGGATAAGGGATGACACATGTCACCGTATTATTCTCTAAAGGAAGCCTATTCACTCCAAGATACTCTCACACATGTGTGAGAGCATTGGAGGATGGTTCCACAAACTTGGGGGTCTTGAAGACTCCCCAAGTCTTCAAGGTGATGGGAATCCATGCCTTGGAAAGAGGAGTGGGTCAAGTTTAAAGGCATGACTCACTCACCACTCCATTTCAAATTTGAATTTCGTCACTTTACTTCAGGCTGAAGTTAAAGTAAGTAGACAGAGGTAGCCCTAGGGTTTGGCATGCTCAAATGGGTCCTAGACCCTAGGGGTACCACCTAGGATTAATTTTAGCCCATAATAAACACTTTAGGAAGTAGAAAATCACATAAAATGGCCACCAAAATAAAAAACACCAAGTGGTGTATATTAAATCACAGATTTTTACAACACTTCAATAAATAATATAAAAAAGGGGTGAAATCTAAGCTAAATAATAAAATGTAGACATTTATGAAAGAATCATACACTCACACATGATCTTTGTCCCTCTTGGGAATAGATCGGTCTAACACGGGAATCACATTAGGTGTATCTTCATCTAAAAACATCAATCGATCTCTGATTTTCCATGGCCTGGAAAATCACTTGCGCACTTGAACAAATAGATTAAACCAATATATATATATATATCATAGCTGAAGCAAGGAAATGCATAAACCCGCGATATCGCATAATCATGTAAAACATTATTAAAATCACATAGCATCATAAATAAGATTTATAACTGCACTTCTAAATACTATGTCAAGATTAAAGTCACATAAAAATCCATTAAATAATTCCACAACTAGCATCTCTAATATTATAAAAATGCATGTCACATTTCTAATAATCATTAGTGAATCAAAATTAGGATATAGTCGCATCACAATCCACTAAATATAGCCAATAAAAATGATAGAAATAGAGTCCAGAGAATCTGCATATCGGAATCAATAGTCCCAAGTGTCTAAATGTCATCAACTATAAATGTAAAATAAGAAAAATAAGGGAGTGAAATAAATAGGACTCACAATTGGCTAATATAGATTTCTTACTTGCATACAATTTCTATGCTTTGTATTTGATATTCAATCTTATGTTCCTATCTTTCATCTCTTTGATTTCTGGAATTCTTCATATTTTGTGTCTCTACTATGTAGTTAGGTGACTTGGTAGAGGTGTCGTCTAGCGCTAGATGGCTAGTTGGTTAGCATCTCTTTGACACCTCAATGAGGCATGTGTCAAGGATACAAAGCATGGATGCCTCACTAGACTTAGATCCTATAGTGTATGAAAATTGATATATACAATACTGCTTCAACTATTTTTACCAAGACATTCTCATATTTGAAATTTGAGTTTTGCAGGGGGTGGCCAAGGCAATAGATTTCAAAGATCATTCCAATAACATTATTATGTGTTAAACTCATCATCCTAAGTCTATTTGCATAGAGACATAGAGGAATTATGGATTGTGTGTCTGTAGTTAATGTGTTGAGTAAATTTTATTAATTATTTAATTTTAATATTTTGGTGATTAAAATTATTATTTTAATTTTGAATATGAATGGATAAATTTCTTTGAAGATAATTGATTTTTTTAAAGAATATATTATTTTTAATTTATTTATGGTAAAGATTTATTTTATTTTAATTGACTATTTTAAAACTCGAATTTGTTTTAATGATTATTAAAACTTTGTTTTGTTTTAATTGTTTTATTTGAGAGCTTTATTTTGTTTTAATGGATTCTTTTTGGGAAGAAAGGAAGTATTTTGGGGGGATTATTATATATTGTTTACTAATTTGAGAACAAGGGGATTTTTCACCCCTCTTGCATCTTCTTCTTCAATTTTTTGGTTTATGGTAGTCATGGAATTTTGGGTGAAAGATATTGGGAAGGAATAATTTGGAAAGAAGAAAAGTATTAAGATTGGAAAAAGAAAGGTTTTTGATAGTACAGTAATTTGAGGAAATGATCTTACCATTTGTGTGCATCTCTTAACTTGGAGAGCAAAAGATAGGATCTATATCTGTTATTGCTATTGTAAAAGTTTTTTTATACTTTTTTGAAAATTGAAATTGTTGTATGTTTGAACGTTCTTAATTTTCTTTGTGGGATGAGTTATTTGGGAGCTGATCCCCCCTGAGGGGTGAGAGCCTCCTATGTAATGGGGTTTTAGAGAGGTGTGGAGCCTCTCTTGGGGGATGTTTTTGGTTGTGGAGTTTTGCTAATTATGAAGTTGTTAAGATATAGATAGTTAATTTATGTTTTATGATGTGTTGTGATTTGGGACAAAAAATGATCTATTTGTGTGGGAGATGTGGATTTTATGTTGTATTTTTATTTGGGAGGAAAAAAGGGTTTTGTGTGGAGGTGTGGAATGAAAATTGTTGTTTTTGTTGTGATGACGAGATGGTTGTGTTTTGTGTTTATATTTAAGAAGAAACTTATGAAAAGAATCTGGTATTTGTCCCCCAAGAGGGATGATTATCCTCTCTTTCTCCATTTTGAAGAATTTATTTGGATTCTTAGTTTGTGAGAATCATACTATGGGATTGTTGAATTTGTGATTTTGTATGTATGTTGTCAAGTTGATTGGATGTATGTGAAACCTATGTTCTTTGATGATATCCTAGCTCAGGGGTGGATTGGTTATCTAATGTTACGATAGGGATGAGAGCATACGTGGCCATTCATGTTTAGGTGATATGTGCAAGATATTAGAAAGTTTTGGAGGAGACTTGTGTGGTCAAATTTCAATATATCAAGAGCTTGGAGCTCTTCCTTGTGGATGATTCTGTAAAGTTGAAGATTATGGATTTTAAATCAATTGGTTAAATTAGTATAGTTGAAGGGTCATTTGCTTATGTATAATTTACTTTGGACAAGTATTTGCATAATTTGTATGTGTATAATTTCAATTGTATAGTAAATCATAATCTGTATTTGCATAATATCATTTGTATATATGTATAGGCATAATTTACTTTGCAAATATATTATTAAGGAATTTGGTTTTGATCAAGTATGTATGTGATTCTTTTCATATTTTAAATCTGTATAATTGCACCAATATTTTTTTATGTATTTTTATCAAGTAGATTGGGATGGAAAAATCATTAGATATTTATATATATTATGTATAAAAATATCTTCTATTTAGAAATTTGTACCTTTCTTAAAATAAAATCTTTTTCTAATTTTTAAAATGTGTTAGAAAGGTAACATAGAGATCTTAAAAGCTAATAAATATTTTAATAATAATTTCCTTTACTATATTTTAAAATATATATATAATCATATAAAATAAATAATCCTCATAATAGGATCACAAAATAGATAGTCAATCATTTGTACATATCTCAAAATTGTGAATCTGGGTATGGTTGAATTTTTGTGAAAAATTAGTCAACTAAGTTTTGCATCTAAAAAAAATTTAGACGACACCCAGTTCTTGAATTGAAACTTATTGAAGATGGAATAGACTAGTTTTTCACATAAATATTTATAATAGTATAGACATACAGTCATAAATCATTTGATTAAGAAGCCTTAGTTTCACATTGTTCCTAAATTTTATATAAAAACTAAGTTTCTAAAATTAATTTTATTAAAGATGAAACATACTAGTTTTTCTTTGGAGACAATTGTACCAATTTCCTAAAAATTAGTGAAGTTTTTTAATTCACAAATTAGTTTATTGTTAACCATAGTATATGCAATTTATTTCTAGAAAAATTCATTTTTCCACATCTAATCTGCATAATTAAATTAATTGTAAAGTCATAAAATCAGTTTTGTTTAAATAGGAAAAACAAATATAGAGAAAAGATAATAGTGTAGACACTTAAATTTGTCCATCTCTTCCAACATCACCTTCTCAATACATTACTAGAGACATCATACGACATTTTTTCCTAATGCAATTCCTAATCCCATTTATCCCACTAGACAAATTAATTTTTTTTTAAAGATAATGTGCTTGGTAAACATTTTAATGTGACCGGTGACACTGGTGTGACACACCCTCTGGCTCCGTGGTAACGCTTTTGCCTGGAGCTATGAACCGGTGAGGCCACCACACGGGGGACCTCATCCCCTAGCAAGAACACTTCAAACTCGTGAGCTTGTTGGCCCAGTGATGGCATAAAGCCTATGAGCTCATTGGCCATGCGGGGGTTTGAACTCTAGTGGCCACCACTACAACCGAGTGACTTAACCACCGAACCACTTCCTTATTGGTACTAGCCAAATTAATTAAATAAATACTATCTATTTAATTAATTTCCACATTTCCTCTAATTCAAATAAAATATTTGAATTTGTCCGCACCTCTCATCTCATTGCAACACATGTCACATACTACATTTTTCATTTAATGCTTTCACATGTCCAACTAATTTGAATAATTCTATTATTTAAATTAGGTCAGCCCTACATTTGTCACATGACTACAACTCCTTGTGGAATGGGAAACCCTATTCAATCTCAACCATCCACACCATTCAAATCAACTTTCAATCCTAGCCATCAATTCAAATCACTTGTTTCCTATAAATCAACCCTCACCCAAGCCATTTGGGGGATCCATCTTCAAGTAGAATCATGCCCTCGAAATGATTCTTGATCCCTATTCTTATTCATCTTCAATATAATTTTATGCTACTGAAATGAGCAACCAACATCCATCCATCAACATTCATTCTTTGATATTTTGTATCCTATGCAAAATGGAGAAGATGAATTGAGGAGAGCCAAGCTTAGCATAGAGATTTAGATTTAGTTTTCTTTCATGCTTTGATTTATATGCTATCTTGCACTCCATTGTTTAGTTAGGGTCTCATGATTGTTGCTTGTGATTTATCCCTGATTTTCCCTAGCTTACATTGGTGAACCTAACATGAATCTAATGTTTTTTGTCAAGTTTTTGTGATCAACTTTTGTAGGTTTCTTCCTGGCCCAAAATAGACCTCACCATTGCATTCAGGAGGACTCGTGAAAAATGACAAAATTTTCTATGTTTTGGTCACTGTAAATTTTTTTTAAAAATTTTTTTAAAAAATTTATCGCAGTCTATATAGTATGGATTTGTATAGATCTGTACCATACGGATCCACCATACTAACTATGTTGATGGTCTATGTTAGTTTTTCTCTCAGCAGGTCACAGGGTATAGTTCAGGCATCACTGCCTGCACCCTTTTCTATTGCTGCTCAGCCTGGTTAAAACCCTAATGCCACTTCTGGGCCACGGTCACTACTTCCTAATAGTGTTCTACCACTCTTCCAAAAAACCTAATAACTATGTTAAACCCTACAACTCTCCCTGCCACTGCTACCACTATGTCACCTCCCTTGGCAGCACCCTTCACCACCTTTGCATTCATAGTCGACCACCACCTTTCAATCTTCTGTCACCCGCTTCCATTGTTGACCAACCATCACCATTGCCTATGAAACCCTAGCCACCATCTGGTTTGACTTTGTCAGCTTTGCGCTTCCTGCTGATCGCTACCTAGTCAAAACACCTTCACTCTACCCGTCTACGGTCTTGGCACTCACAGTCTCCACTTCGGTGACACTAGCATTGCCTCCATTGATGTTAGGGTCAGTATCACCTACCAACATCCACCATAACCATTAGCCTTAACCATCAACTTTAACCCTATGTACATTCCTTAAGACCATGGTCATATATGTGACCAATAGAGGGGGAGGGGGTAATGCCCCCTTTTAATTTTTATTTTTGCTTTCACCTATCCCTTGGTCATATGGGAGACCGAGGGCTGCACTTAACCATAACCACCAAGATAACTGTGGTTTCTTAACTACGCATGTGACAGCCAGAGATCATAACTGCTAGCGGTTAGGGGCTAATTGTAAGGAATGTTGCCCTTTTCCTCTTAAGCCCTGACTAGGCTATATTTTTCTTTTCTTCATAACTTTTGCAAAACAGGTCAAAATAATATAAAACAAGCAGCGTCAGGAAGCTAATTTGCCTAGCTACACTGGGGTGAATAAATTTTCAAGTGGTTATATCTTTTTATCAGATTTTTTTCCATCAAATTTTACCTTCATTTTCAACTTCAAACACTTATAACTTGAGCATTTTTTATCAGTTCTTGATAAAAAAAATTTCAAACAACGTTGAATTTCATGAACTTTTTAGTGATGTTGTTCATTCTATTGTAATTGATCATTTTGTTCGATTTTTACCAGATTTCCAGTTTACATATAACACATCCCTTTGCAAGTTTTATTGTCTCTTTCTTGTTTTGGTGGCTCCTAGGTAATCACAAGGAGATGTAACAACATTAGCATCAACTACAACAATAGATTGGAAAGTGAATTTTCCAGGTGCATTCATTCTATTCTCTTGTCTTTTATCAATAATCTTGGTTTTCTTCACATTTCAATTTGTGCATTAAAACAAATCATCTTGGTGTCTATCACATTTGGATTTCATCTTTGAAACAAACTCTTGTTTGCATTCACACATTGACATTAGGCTTAAAACAAACTAGTGTCTTCATTCATGCATGTGGCTTTGGATTAAAAAGAATAAGTACTTGCATTTCTTGGTGAACTTGAGTGTGGTTGAAGGTGTGTATGCTCTTCTCATGTGCTTCACGTGATCTTGAGAATAAAAAACACCTTTCATCCATTCACTTTCACACCACACATTTCATTTTCTAAGGGGAATATACATTACGAGTGTGAATATAGTGTGTGTGTGTATGCTCTCTCCTCTCACCACAAGGTGATCTTAGAGATCAAAAGCACCCACTAGATTTTCTTTTGTCACCCTTCCTAGGAGGCCTTCTTGGAGACACACCACTTTAAGGGATGACCTCAACTCTAGCATTCTGGTGGAGTCAAAATAGCGAGGTGTGAATCGAAAGACACCCTTGTGGAAGTTGAAATCTTATCACTTAGGCTAAGCCCCCAAGAACTTTATACCTTTGGGAAATGAAGGTGAAGGGTGGGTTACCCTTTTCTCCTAGCTGTTTGGCATTATTTCACTTTCATTTCACGGAATTGGGCCCCCCATACCTTGAATACATTGGGGACATCCTTAGTCAAAATTGTGCATCTTAGAGTAAGACCTATTTGGCCATACCCACTTGACTAATCATAGAATTGTTGATGTGTCTTCAAGTTATTTCTTAATCATAACATTCAATTTCAAAGTCAAACTTGCTCAGTGTCTTGTGTGTATGATTCATGTGTGTACATGTGAAATAATTTTTTTACAAATTGCCAAATCAATCTATCTAAACAAACACATAAATATGTCTTTCTAAATATTCTTGCCAACAAATTCATTCTAAGACAAGTCATCCTATTCAAAACCCTAGTCACCCTTCTTATCCACCTCATCCCTAATCATATCCTAGTCATTCCACATAATCCAACCCCATCATTCCTAATCACTTCATCCTAGTCATTCCACATCATCATCCTAGTCCTAGTCAATCACTTGTCAAAATGATCTTGATGGACTTAACAAGCCTAGTTCAAACCTTAAGCCCAAACTCATACTCTGAGGGGGCCATCCTTCTAGTTCTAATGATGAGACAAATCCTAGACCCAAACTCATACTCCGAGGGGGCCATCCTTCTAGTTCTAATGATGAGACAAATCCTAGACCCAAACTCATACTTCGATGGGGACCTACTTAAAGTTCTAGTGACGAGACATGTCCAAAACCCAATCCATACACAAATCAGGTTCATCCTACATCAACCAATACAACTTCTTCTAATGCAAACCAACATCCATATCAATTCACTTCACAACAAGAACATGCAATAAGTCCTCATGCTACCTTTGATGAGGGGAACAACAATCTATCTTATCCATGGTATAAGTATCTTCCACCATCTAATCCTCCATCAACTCCATGTCCTAAATTCAAATATTGTAAAAATAAACCTATCGATTCATCCAAATCCACCCATCCAATGCTAATCCCATCCACCAATCCATTCAATCCCTTTGACCCTTCATCCAATCAAATTCAAAACCCTATGCCTACAATATCTTCCACCCCTTTTATTCCTCCACCATGGGATCTATCCACTCCTAATCTTAATTCATCCAACACCCCTATTACCCCTCCACCTAATCCTAATCATAAGCCTACAACTTCCACCCTCATTATCCATCCATTATATCATTCATTTACCTATACACCTCCAAAGGATGTGACCCAAGGAGTACTCGAAAGGAGTCAACTATGTCACCAAATTCCTATCCTTGAGTCTACAAAAGACTCTTCCAACACCATGTCCAATCCTACAGCCCCATCATATAGTCCACAACCCCTCGAGCCTATTGAAGAGTCTCACCCCATGAGTCCATGTCAAGACCCATTGTACCCTCATGTTGTTGACCATCAAGAACATATCAAGCCTCCCCAAGAGCCTCCCACTTCCATTAAATGACAAGAGCTATGTCAAGAGCCTAATCCTAAGCATGTGGAAGCATAAAACACTCATTCTAATCAATATGAAATCACTTTCATTCAACCCATCCATAATATGAGGCCTATTATTTCACTCCCTTATTTTTTCTCACTTCATAGTACTATTGGAGACATTTTAGACTTTTGGGGACTGATGATCCTGATATGCATATTTTCTCGACTATATTTCTTTATTTTGGATAGCTATGCTTATTATGTTGTGGTGAGACTAGATCCTGATTTTGATTCACTGATGATGATTAAACTTGTGATATGCATTCTGACATTTTTAGAGATACTAGTTGTGAAATCATATTATGGATTTACTATGCATTTTTTTTATCTTAAGATGGTTCATGGAAATGCAAATTATGATGTGATTTTTATGATGTTTTAAATAATTATGCGATGGTGTGAGTGTATGTTTTTCCTTTCTTCAACTATGATATACATGTTGGATTAATCTTTTGTTTAAGTGCGCAGGTGATTTTCCCAAGCCACGGAAAATTTGAGATCATCCCACACATTTTGTGAATCTCATGTTGAACCAATCTAATTCCAAGAGGAACCAAGATCAATTGTGTATTGCATGATGAATTTTCGTAATGTTTGCATATGGTGTCTTTTGGGCTAGGTCTACCCATTTGCAGCTGATTGTATTATGGTGTTGTAAATGTGTAATGTTTATTTGATTCAATTTTTTTGTTTTAATTTTTGTGACACATTTTCATGTGGTTTTCTTCATCCTAAGGTGCTAAATTTGGGTTAAAAGTGACCCTGGGTTGTACCCCTAGGGTCTAGGGCCCATTTGAGCATGTCTAACCCTAGGATAACTCCCATATGGTCACTTAAACTTCACCCTGAAGTGAAGTGACGAAAATGGAAGTTTGGGGAGGAGTGGAAGGTTGGGTCAAACCTTTAACCTTATCCACACCTCATTCCAAGGCATTGGGGTACTTTGCATTGAAGGCTTGGGAAGTCTTCAAGACCCCTAATTGTGGAGAACCCAACACCAAGGCTCTTACACATTGGTGAGAGTACCTTGGGGTTTTGTGGGCTTTCATGGGAGGATAGGATATGGAGACATGTCGTACCCTCATCCTTTTTGGGCTCCACCTTGCTCTCACACATGTGTGAGAGAGCACAAGTGGAGGGGACAAGACTTGGTGGAATGGGAGGTGTTGTGTAGTCACACAACACTCCCCGTTTTGCCTTAGCAAAACAGGGACCCAACTTTTTTGCTTCTGCTTGCTTGTTTTATTGCTTAGGGCAGTTTCATAAAATTTAGTCATGTGTGTCACCTTTTCTTATGCATGTGCATCACAAGAAGAGGTCAGTTGTCAAAGTTAGCATTTTCTATCATAAACCTTATAGTTTGAAAGAGTTCAAAATTCTAAGCAAGTTTGCCTTTTGGATCACCCTTATATTGTTTAAGGATAGAAAGTTATGTTGAGTCAAAGATCAGTCAACCTTGATATTTCTTCTAAGGAGCGGGTCATACTTCTAAATATTAGTCATATTTGTTAACATGACCATGACTTAGAAAAATGACCCGATATCCACTCGATCCCTGATATACGAATGTCAAACTTAAATAAGAACGAGTATTTACCTGTCATAAACCTCATGTATTTGCGGGGGGGTCATATTTCCTAACATCTATCATCTTAAAAATATCACCCCCTTCACGAATATCACCTTGCGTAAATATGATGATGACATCATTCGGTGCCAACGAATAAAAGAGATCACCCTGATGATGATGTAATTAGTGCACCCGACCCATGGAGGGTAATATTTCTAAGCATCCGTCATATTTCTTAATATGATGATGATGTCATCATAACCTGATAACAAAGAGGATAGGATGGCATGATGATGTCATCATGATCTACACTTGAGAGGGTCATTTTTTGAATATCCCTGATCTTTAACTTTATGACCCGATCTTGCTTAGCAATCAAAGGTTGACCATATCACCCTCATCTTTAGTGAACGATTATACTGTACAGAGGGGGCATCATATTTCCACTAGGGGGTCATATTTTCAAATATCCTTGATCTTTGAAAGATCACCCTCTGGCATTAAATGCAAGCCAAAAGGTAGATGAATTCCCGTTGATTTCAAATACAAATCCAACACTTGGTGACATCTGTGAACTTCATGCCAATTATCAACGGATTCAATTAAAATAACACACATGCCCTAGTTTGTTGTATCGATCAGTTTAAAAGTAAAATTTAGGGGTTATTTACATTTACCCTTGCGATAATTGAAATTTACAGTGCTCCGAAAGTTAAACACCTCACAGTCACCTACTAGTAGATCATGACACTCAGCATAATGGAATGGAACAGTTGGTACTATATATCGGCATTTTTTCCCTTATTAGTCATATAACCAAAAGGAAAAGTGAATATCAGGTAAGTAAATTAAAAACCCTCTTTGTTGTCGTTTACTACAAATCACCAGGTGAAATGTGTTTTAATAGGTTAATCTACATGATGATGGTGGATGAAGTAAATTGCAATGTTGAATAGGAATTATGAAATGCATGGTATTCGTGAGCTTCCCCATACAAAGACCCTAGGGTAAGAAATGCATATTTTATTACAGGATCAAATGGTAGAGGTCAGGAGGAATAGATTCAACGCTTGAAACCCATGTTTGTACAAGCTGAGGGAGTAGGATTCAGATATGGTGATATCGGTGACACACATCAAGGAAAAACAAAGTTAGATGCGTGGACCAACAGATTGGACAATGACACTAATAATCCTATACTGGAAAGGATATTCACGACTAGCATGTGGTACGCTACAAGGTTCCCATATGCAATGTACACCACTGAGTTAGTGGTGGAATGTGCTAGAAATTATAACCCTGAGACCAAAAGAGTAGAAAAACATGGCAAAGTGTATGCTGACTTTTCAATCAAGGGCATCACTTTTGCATTCAATCTTCCTATGGGGAATAAGATAATTAGTGTAAGCTTAGGAAAGCTTGAGAAAGAATATAACAATAATAAGAAAGAGGCCATGAAGATCATGTATCAATGGAGGGCCAAGAACAGTACATACACACCCTCTGCCAAGGTACTAGTTTACTTATACAAATTTGACTTTCATGAGGAATATCAATATATGATTGCCCTGTTGAGAAGGAAGACCAGCAGAAGGCATGATGGCAAATTTGAGAATTGGATGTATGGGATCATCCAGATGGTACTATATTCAAATAATAAGCCTCTCTGGGCCAAGATCATCAGTGATTTCTTGGATGAGGGGATGAGGAAGATGGGTGGTAAATCTTGTATATTTTATATGACCTCATATGTTGTATATGCCTGTGCTTTCCGAGTAACATTTGATGCCTTAAAGATAGTGGGAAAAGTTGGAAACAGTGTTGGTGATGTGAACATTTGGGACCATTACCCACAATTATAAAGAAGAGCATACCTCCAAGACTATAGGCTGGTAAATGACTCATTTTCAATGCATTTAGTCAGAACCATGGACGAGGACAGAACTAAGAGATTGAGCATGGAGGCTCAAGTAGTTATCAATAAGAATGGGGCTTGGTTTATCCAATTCCCAACCTTTTCATACATGAGAATAGAAGGATATGAGGGACAACCCCTCATGTTGCCAAGATACCCCACTGATAGGGTCATCTTGATTGAATTTGTTAGACAAATCTCAACTTCAGTTGAGGCTCACATAGAGCAGAAGAAGATTCCTCTTGTGTTGTTCCTAGTGTACATGGGCTAGTACATATGCCCTGACAGATAGAGCATCAAGGATTCTAATGGGGGGTTAAAGCTCATGTACTTGCAACCATTTCCTATTGCCAGGTCATATGACCCATATGGAAAAATGTAGAGGTTACTGGGGAAACCAGTACATCAAAAGCATGTTGAAGAATTTTGGGCTAATTGTGATGATGAGGCAGAGGTTAGAAGAAGGAAATATCAAAGGCTCACTCTCAATCAGATCTAGACCTTCGACTGCATTTTAGTGCCTGCACAATTACATGATGATGACAAGAAGATAATATCAAATGAATATGAACATAAGAAGGTGTATACTGACACCATTTCAACTCTTGATCTGGCACAGCCAGAAGTGACTTCATTAGATCAAATAATGAAAGGGGTCCTCCAACTGACAAAGAGTTGGGTAAGTGCTGAGATTACTAAATTGAAGAAGAAGGGCATGGCCCTTATAGTTCATAATAAAAAGAAGAGATAAGAGCTATCAAATGAAGAATATGATGATTTTTTCATTGAAAAGAGGAAATCTAATGGAGAGAGATTACCTGATGAAAAACAAAAGCCACCAAGCAAAGGCAAGAAGGTTGAGCCTTAGCAACAGTGGGTGATTATCAAGAGGATTCCATCAATAGGTAATTGGGCATCAACATCTGCACATGTATCTACATCACATCCTCCCCCTGATAGATAGAAAACTAAAAGGATAATAAAACATGTTCATGAGGTTACAGAGAGACAGATGGAGAATGAGCCTTGGCTGGATGAACTAGAGAAAGAATATCCCTTAGAGGATGAGCAGGTGGATATGGGACCTAAAGATGATGATTTATTAATAACGAGGAAGAAAAGAAAGGAGGTGTTGCAAACACCACCACCAAAGAAACAAAGGACAACAATGAGGGGAGATGTTAGCACTGACCCCATCATGTTAAGAGGTATGGGTGGTTTGACTTTTAGGAGAAAACTACAGCACGAGGTCCCCATCCCTAAAATAATTTAGTTTAAGACTGAGAAGATGGAGGAGCAGAAAGAAAAAGAAGTACATATGGCTACTAAAGAGTCCCCTTTTCCTCTTGATGACACTATTGAATTGTAAGATGATGAAGTAGGTTAGGATGTGGTTGCTCAACACATGGAGACATTGGTTGCCAATACAAAGAAGACCCCTCATGGGACCCCAATGGCTCAAAAGGTGACTAGACAAGCAAGGGATGAAAAGGATGAAACAAAACAAGATAACCCTAAAGAAGTAGCCTAATAGATAGGGCAGGCCTATTTGGTAGAGTAGGTCACTAGTCCTGCAGCAATAGACCTAACCTACCAGGATGATATCAGCCCGAATGAAGGTAGTGATCCACCTCTAGAACCTGAAAAGGTTAAAAATGATATGACACCCAATCAAGGAAAGGATCAAGATAATGTACCCACAATACAAGGACAATTAGAAGCACAGCTTCAGAGTGGGGGTGATTAGGTGATGCCTAACAAGAATGTTGGTCAGGATCAAGGTGTTCCATCGCCACATGATGAAGGAGGTGATCAAGGTAATAATCCAGCATCAGAAGAGAAATTAGTTGAGAAAGAAGTAAACTTGGAAGAGGCTGATGTACCTAAAAATAAAGGGCAGAGATTGCCACAAGGTGAAAGTCACCAAAAAGAAATAGAAAATGTAACCAAGGGTGATCAACATGATCCCCAAGGTCAAAATACACAGTCTTATCAACAGATGAATATACCACTAGATGAGGAAAAGGAGAAATCTCAAGAAGCTCCTAAGGAGAATCTACAATAGGAGGTACAGGATCAAGGTATGTATACCTTACAAAATCCTCCACCTCAGAAAGAAATCCCTCAACAAGAGGTACCTCAAAAAGATTTCCATCATGAGAAAGTACATGAGAAAGAAATTAGAAAAGAACATTCACCAAAGGGGGCAGGGCTTGATATAGAGTCCCAAGCTACTCAAAGTAAGGAGGATGATCATCAAAAGCCCAAGGATGATGTTCCTTATTGGTTGCAACAAGAGGTGAATGTGCAACAAGTTGATGAAGTATAGGATTTTGATGTTTCTACATTGTTTGCTAGAAGTATGATTAAACCAAGAAGAAAGGGAAGGTTGACATCTACAATCAGAAGAGACCCTACTATAGGTAGTAGAATAGCCCAAGTTACCTTGCCAATGGTTGAGGAAGAGAAAGGAAAAATAGGCCTTGAGGATTTTCATATCACTGATATTGATCTAGGCTTTGCAAATGAAGACCAGGAGGGTCAAGAAGGAAAGGATATTATTGATTCTTTAACCCAAAGGGTGAAAAAGGAAAAGGAGAAGAATAAGAAACATAAAGAGCACATTGCTCAATTGCATTCTTTTATAAAAGGGTTAATTAACCCTGATCATGCACCAGCTAAACAAGTTACCTCACTAACCATTATATCCCAAGAAGAGCTTACTAGATTAGATTTAATGAAGCATAAAGCACAATTGATGGACAAATGGTTCATGTCTTCTATTTTTGAAGCTGAGGAAGTGGTGAAGACCTCCCTGGATAGGTGGAATTCTCTAAGCATGTTCAAAAGAAGGGTGGATAAGTTGCATAATGAAGTAGGCAGGAGGTCATTCAAACTAGAGAAGCATCTAGATTCTTTGAATGAAATGAAGAGAATTGATATACAGATACTTATAATGAACAATATACTGGATATTAACACCTCCCAGTTGCTCGGTATTTGGTATGAAGACACTGGATTTGAATGTGACATTTTGAAGAGATGCAGTAGTAAGCTCAGGGATATTAGTGTCAAGTTACATAATTTAATGGTAAATGAAGAAGAAACCCTAGAGGCCCTAGAAGGAAAGGTAGAAGGGAAGATAGAAAATCAAGATGTTGATTTTCCTTTTTAGGCTTTCCATGATAGTTTTAAGCAAGCTTCAGAAGATCCCCTCCACCATATGACAAAAGAGGCGATAAACAAGGTCATGAGGATGAAGGTCAGGGTCGAGACATATAATGAAACATTGAATAGTAGAAAAAGTAAGATGGATGCTCTTCAAGAAAAATTTCATTCCCAAAGGCATGTAGTGATAAATGCCAAGGTCCAGGATGGAGGTGAGATTGATAGAGTAGTATAGCATATGAATCCATTAGGGTGACTATAAAGGTACATATAGGGGATGATCTGTGCCATAGTGACAATAATAATGAAGATGATGATGATGCAAAAAATGATGAAGAAGAGGAAAGTGAAGAAGAAGAAGGAGATGAAGAGTAAGTAAAGATGCATGATAATATAATCATATTCATGATCCACTTGCAAGCGAATGAGTCTTTCTAGATAGTTGCCAACTGGAAACTTGTGCCACATATACAAATATTGACTAAGTCAATGAAGGATGTTGACTGTTGATCTGAATAGAAAAATCTTAACTATTGGTCATTTGTAACTGCCTCCTCACCTTATTCTATGTTACCTTCTAATTCACGCTTATTCAATTTTTCATGAACCCCTAAGCAAAAGTCAACCCGCCACCTTACCTTATTGGTCATATGTTCATTTCTTAAGTTGACTTTTTATTTTTAAAAATTTATCTGCTTGTCTTCCTATATGTGAAATTACCGAAGAATTGAACCTTCGAACTTGAACCTTTTTCAATGGTTCAAGGGTTCAATGGTTCAAGAGTTTAAGGTTCAATGTTTCTCAAAAGTGAACTATTTGTCCCTTTATGTAACTCAATTTGTATCTTTGAACCTTCGCGTTGAACCTCATTTCGGGAGTTCAAAGGTTCAATGGTTCAAAGGTTCACCATTCTGTGACTTTAGTCCCACCTTTCCCGAGGTCTTCTTTAAGTAAAAAATTAGTGGGAGATTTAGAGTGAAATATATCCGAAACTTATTATGAAGCAAAAAGTTCTAACATTCGAAAGGTTATGGATAATAATTACACATCGAGGTCGTGTGTGAGAAGTGCTTGCAATTAATGCATCTGTCAGAGTTCATGTCTTATCAAGCATTTTCAGTACATATTATTTTAGCTAATAATTATTCAACCTGGTTTAATGTCTTTGTCAAGAAAGAACAAACCAATTTTAGCAAATAAACACATAGGGTGATGCAAAAGGAGAATAGCATGGAAGGTATAAGATTTTTGTTGCCCAGTTTGACAGTAATTTCTGATCCATTGAAGGTGAGTTTGACTTTTCCTATAAGCTGATTCCATTACTTTGTTGGAAAAGAGAATCATTTTATGTTTCTAGTATAATTAAAGAAATTCAAAGCATTTTCCATTACATTTATCCTCCAATCTGTAGCCATGAAATTTGCTTGTCTTGGTTATGAACACGGTCCTGGTCTCATTTGTTCTCTTCTTGAATTCGGGGATACCTCTCTAGTTCAATATGATTTAGAGGATTTTAGGGAGAGGGTTAAAAATCTTGTGTCAACTCCTATGATGTAGAAGATAGTGGAAAGTGGTTTAGTCAAAGCTGTAGCTTTTCCCATGGTGGTACAGTGTCCTGAATTAGTTCTGGAATGCATGAGTAGATATGACCCCCAAAATAGGTGTATTAGAACTGCAGATGGCAATGTGTTACTACCTATCAATAGACAAACCCTAATGGTTGTGATGAGAATTCTACCCAAGGAACCATATTTTGATCTTAATATTACTTCTTCGTATGGTCATTTTTCATTAAAGAAAGCAAACTACAAGAGCGTAATTGCAAGAAATTGGTTACTGAAATTCCAAAAGGGGGGTTCAAGACTACCCTGACCACTAACAAGAGATCACATGATTTTGGAAGTAAAGGATATTATGGTGTTACTACATAGGCTAAAAGGTAACTCCCAGGTATTCTATTGGGAGGACTTGATGTATTTCTTCATTTAGGTAATCCTCCAAGGAGAATAGTATTTGGACTAGGTGGAAATCATAGCCGAATGTTTGCATCTGGGTCTGAGTAATTATTTGGGGAATAAGGATTTTTATATGTCTTCATATCTCTTCTATTACCTGGCATCTACAAGACAATGGGTAGGGCTACCTCATGCACCCTTGGTTGAAGGCAGAAAAATTTATGATTATTATTCACAATTACAAATGCTAAATTGTTATGAGAATTATAGGAGAGTTAATGATGTTTTTACTGGAAGAATGACTCATGAATTGGCAGACAACATTAATAAGAGAATGTCTGATGAAGCTATGCAGTTGATCAGTATTTATGGTAGTTTCTTTATTTAGTTTCCCAAATTTACTCATATCAGAGTTGGTGGTTTTGATGGCGAACCCATGAAGTTGCCCAGGTATGATTTTGATCGCTTTGCATTGATAGAAGTTTACAGACAGCTAGCCCATGCGGATAAGAAATTCCCAATGAAGAAGGAATCTGGTATATCTTTTCCCATTGAACTTGGACACTATTCATGCCAGTCAATTTCTGATGCTTTGAATTTAGAAGTGGACCTAAAAAAATTCAATTTTCAGTACTATACTGCCAGATCCCAATTTGACAGCAAAGGCTTTGCTAGGGACAATTTGGATTTTGGAATGGGACTTTCACACATTCCTCAAATAGAGGATTATTAGGAGGATTGTTCAGATGAATTTGAGGTCAGAAAGAGGCTTTGGTGTAGGTTCTCCTTAGGGAAAATAATTACCCTCAATTTAAATATGAATATTTCTAGAATAGTTGATAATGAGGAACAGGTGATTGATCCTCAATTTGAATAGATAAAATAATTGCCTATTCCAGAAATTGATTGGAATAAAGATGAAGAGGATCAAATTGAGGTTAAAACCCTCCCAGTAATCAGAAGAACTGAGAAATGGTTAAGGGAACGTAGATTGAAAGAAGTACAAAATGAAGGTTCCCAGTAATGTGCACCAATGGCTAAATCACCATCTCCAATAAGCTCTTCTAATCAGGTTATTACTACTTGTGATGCAGGTACTCCCAAACCAAAAAACGGAAGGGGTCCTATCATCAAAGAGTCCAAGAAAGTCCTTACAACTATTCTAGCCCCTCGTGCCACTAGATCAAGAACTAAAAGCAGGAAGAACAAGAAGATTTCTGAAAGAATAGTTGTGAATTTAAACTCTAAAGATGATTCAGGAGGAGCAACAAGTGATAAAGGGTTTGATACACCAATGGCAGAGGAGATTAGTACAAATCAACAAACATAGGTTGCTTCAGATTCTGCCGATTTGATGATGATTTCAAATGTGCCTTCTGAACAATTGAATCCTAGTAAAGAAGTTCTAGTCCTTGCACCCAAATGGTTGGAAAGTTCAATCAGTGATAAAAGAAAAATAGATCCATTTTCATTGCCATTGGAGGACATGGTTAGCAAGTGTCTAGGAAAGACCCCTAAATCTAAGAAGCTAAAACAACATCGAAGGTGGACATTGATCCTAACACAAGGAATTACAGTGCAGAAATAGCCCAGCTGACAACTAATGAGGAAGTTCAAGATCCCATAGTTCAAGATTTCACAATAGAAAGAATAGATCTTGGGACTGCATCACGTGTCGTGGATGTGCATCATCTTGAATCATCTACCAAAAGGATAGGCAGCCATACCTGGAAAGATGAAAAAGATAAGAGGGACTTGAAAAAAACTTTGCGATCAATGGTAGAGTATATTGATGCTATTCATATTCCAAACCCATAACCTGTTTCCCAACTACCTCTATCTTTCGACCCAAAATCTCTTGTCAATCAGAAGATGCTAGATCAGATACACAGAAACTAAATGGTGGCTAAAGTGTTTGATGATTGGTTGGATGGTGTTATCCAGAAAGGTATAGAATACATTCATGAATTGAAGAATATATATGATCAAACCATGGCTACCATCAAAAATTTGAAAATAGAGAATACTTCGTAGGTAAAAGATGAAGGCAAATGGATGAATGTGATGAATCAAATTGATGAAGTACAGAAGTATGGGATAACAAAGTTTTTATTAGAGAAGAATATGATGAGTCTGAATGATGATATACTATATGTAAGTAAGAGAAACATCGAATGGAGAAACTCAGTATCTCATCAAGGACGAATTGAATTTATAAAAATGATTAAAGAAATAACCGAGTTCACTCAATCCTTACAAAATGATTTGGAATGCATCAATGTGAAATATATAAAGGATGACAGGGAACCAGAAAAGGATATCAATACTGTGATTCAATCCTTTAGAGAGAAAATCAGTTTCGTTAAAGAAAATGATAACTTATTAATTGAAGATTTCTATCAAAGGTGGAATCACTTCTTCACCTCTGTGTCGATGCACTCCCAGAGCATGCAGAGAAAGTGGCAAAAATTTGAAGAGAGAAAGATGTTTGGAAAGCAAGGGTTAAACACTTTAGCATCCCCAATTTCTCAAAAATCTAGGAATTTGTTACTGCATATCAGGAGTGGAAAGCGCAACGTGTCTCCTCAGCTAAACAAAACAAATCTAGAGATTCTAATCCACTGCCCCAGTCATGATCTTACTTGCATAGTTTCTTTATTCAATTATTTAGTTGAAATTATGTTTAAAAAACTTTGTCCTTCAATGAGTTTGTAAGAAACTAAATCTCGTATGGGTCAGAGTTTGCTTTAACTTTGGGTTTAAAAGAACGGTTAATTAGGGTAACTATATAAATGTTTTTAGTTGTTAAAACTGATATACAAGAATAGTGAAGAAGAAGACACAAGAAATTTTAGAGCTGAACTTCTTGGTTTTACAATATATGTGATGATTGTTTGAAGGATTTTCATCTATTAATGAAAAGGAGAAATAATTACTACATACTTAAATCTGTGTGTTTGAGTATTTGAAATCGGGTTTCTGTGCAAACTCTTCTTTCAAGTGGTAATTATTCTTTCATTAGATAACTCATCATATGTGTTTTATCTTTTGTTGGTTTAGTAATATACATATTTATATATCTGATTATTGCTGAGGATATAATCTGTGCATTCTATCACTAAATAATGTTATATGGAGGAAAGATACTACATTCATAGCATGGTGATGTATCGATGTTAATTTTCCTTAAACACTTTCTAGTTAAAAGTGTGTCTGAATTATTAGAATAGTTTGAATTCATTGAAGATCAAAAAGGGAGTTGTATCTTAATTCAGAGGGGAATTATTTCTGATATTTCACCCATTTGTTGTTTAACTTATTTGTTCTAGAAAGGAAAGGGTTATAGAGTTAAAATAAAACATTTTTTAGACCAGCACAAATCTGTTAACCAACATTCTATAAAAGGGGATGGAGTGCACTATTTAATGCATTAGAAACTTAATTAAAAGTTGATTGCTAAAGTATTTAGGACTAATTTAAAGGCAATTGTGAATGTACATGTTTGTTGAATACTTAATGAAAGAGAAGCTATTTTGATTACAAATTATTGTAAATCTTGAGTAGTCAGTGAATCAGATCTGGATATATGCATTGATTACTTGTGTCCCTTGGAGTGCTTGTCAGTCTGCATATGTTGTTTTCATTCCTTGTTACTTTGAAGTTAGCATCAACCATACCTAGCTATGGAACATCCTGGTGAAATTATGGTTTGATTTCTTCTCTTCATGGTTGTATCTAGAAGGTATGTGATTAAATAGCTAAAGGTTCACCAAATTTAGGAATATTTCTTTTGATTTTCTTGAATTTCATTAAAAATCACCTTCATAATTGTAAATAACATATAATCTAAAGCAAATAAACATGAAATATGCCTATAACTCAGAAATAATTGAATATACAAAGTGTATTTTGAGTAAAAGCATGTCAAAATGATAAATATCATGCAAATATAGATGTAATTCAATGATATACATGTAAATATCAGCTTGTATGCACATCATTTGATTAAATATTTAGTGTAGAGGTATATATATATATGTTAATGACAATAAATGCTTAGAAGAATTGATCAAACTTATGAATACAACCATAATCTATGGAGCATAGTAGAAATAACCTCGTTTGTGACGTGAATTTATAGGAAACAAATACAAAATTGATCACCTAGACAACGTAAGACCCCTTAAAATGGAAAACAACATGTCACATCAATCTCTAGGTAATGTCAAAAGATCATGACTTGATCAACGGAGCCTTGGAGTCATCAATTTGTTCCAAATTGATCATATTTTTCAAGATAATAAAGGTTTGTTGTGCAAATTTTTATGCTTGTTGTTATGACTAATAATCATCATCAACATAAATTGGTGCTAGAAGGAGGGCCTTCTTTCTAATTTTGAAGGTAAATTGGTTGTATTTGCATTTTCCTGTGTTAGGAATGAGGTAATCTTCTCAAAGCTCATCACAATTGTTCATGCTTTGAGTGTTCTTGCAAATATTTTATTGTCCTGTATTCTTTCATACTTGTTCATCATAAATATTTTAGAATTGAGCATAGATATCTATAAATTTACAGTCAATTCATGCAATCTTTGAAATTGAGTCATTATTCAGGTCTTCCTACTAAACCTCTACTATAATTTGCTTGCATTTCTTGATATCTTGATGTCAACGTCCAAAAGTCTTGTACTTGCTCATAGTTGCAAATTTCTTGCAAATATTGCATAAATATCCAATCAGTAATAAGTCTTAATCAAAAATATCTTTGTTGTTTGGTCAGTTCAGTTGATTTTTATGGAACACCAAGTCAAATTTCCACAAATTGTTAAAATCTTGGCTCACAGGCCAAATACCAGGTCCAGATCTGGTGGACTTTTTGAGGAATTACCTATCTGTGGATTTAGACCTAGAACTATAGACATTCATCACACTGCTAGTTCTAGTACATCAGAATCTTCACCAGGACATACTCCAATAACCCCTGCTAATTTACAAACACCTACAGGACCACCTATTACCCCTCAAGTTCAACCACCATCAGTCACTATGTTGTTCTTTGCTTCAGAGTCACCTTTGACCTTCAATTCATATCATCCTTTACCTAAAAATTCTCATAAGATTTGTCTTAAATATCATCCATATCAGGATGCTCATGATCACATCAGAACATTCAAGGAAGCTTGTTGTAGAGCAAGGATTGAACATCAAGATGTGGTACGTAGATTATTTCCATTTTCCTTAGGAGAGGAGGCATATAATTGGTATATCAGTCTTGGTTAAGGTTCAATTGGTTCATGGGCTGCCTTGGAGAAAGCTTTTAAAGATAGATTTAAGATACATTTAGATCCTTCAATGAATTATCACCTGTTTGTCACAATCAAAAGATTTGAAGGAGAGCCTATTTCTAACTTTAATTCTAGATTTCAAAAGATGCTTTCAAAGCTGCTCGCTCCTTATAATGTAGTAGATGAAGCTGCTGGGAGTATATACTATTTAGATTTAGATCCCTTGACCTCTATTTTCATAAGGAGGACACATCCTAATGTCACAACTCTGGCAGGAGCTTTTGAAGAAGCTATAAAAGTCAATCAGCAACTAATCCCTTCTCCATCACCTAATATTGCCTTCCCTACACATCCTACATACCCTGCATACCATTTTCAACAGTAGACTAATGGAGTCATGGTGCCTCCAGTTGTAGTACCAAGTCCTTTACAAGTACCTCCACTTAGCATTATGCCACATCCAAATGGAAATGGCTAGATAGTGCAATATCTAGGACATGCATATGTACCTTAGGATGTAGAACAGAATAGTAATAACAATGGTTCTTCCTTTTTCAAACCTCAAGCTGAGAATGTAGTAGCCAAAATTAAGGAATAGATGGAAAAAATTAAAGAGATATCAGCACAGTTGAGAAAATTAACAATTGAAATCACTCATTTGAGAAGTTAGAATTTCTATTCTCATCCACATCAAAATAGAGGATATAACAATGATAGATCAAGATATCCTGATAGGGGATATAAAAATAATAAGAACTTCAACAATAACAATAATAACAGTAGTAACAATAATGCCCCTAGATAGCCTAGAGTGTGGAACACTAGGCCAAACAATGGTTCCTTGCCTTCACTAGATAATCAGCCTCCTGGTGAACCTAAGCAGACCACTAGGGTGAAGCTAGAAGAGGGAGCTCTTACAAACTGGTGTAGGATCCATAACACCAATGCTCATGCTGAGTTAGATTGTCCTTAATTTAGGATAGCAGCTAGTATCTTTCAGGCTAAGGTATCAAATACTGTAGATAACCCTCCCTTTGTTTAAGGAAATGAAATTGTCCCTTGTGGATATGACTCTTCTCTAGTATTAGAAATTTTTACCAATCATCCCCATCATCAAGCAACTTCAGTTTATGAGAATTACACTCTAGCATATGAAGAGTTAGCCATGGCTTTCGAAACAAATTATGTTTTTCCTTTTGAGGATGAAAATGGACCATCAGTTGAACATGAGGAAGTGCATGCCTATCAATAGCAATATCAAGGTAGACATAATTATAACCTCAGGAATAACTCAAACAGACCTTCTAGTCCCCTGACCACATCTTTGCCTCCAAACAATTTTAACACTCCTCCTGATCAAAAGGCAAGTAATAACCCTGGTTTTTGTAAGGTTAATTCTCAATACTTAGCACCACAAAATATAGTGGCAAAAGATAATAATCAGCATCCTGAGTGTAATAAATTGGTCACATACTTAGCAGATGAAATGAAAAAGATCAAAATCAGCTTGTCATTGTTAGAATTACTTAAAACCCCAGCTATTAAGAAGGTATTCATGAAATTGTTAGATGATCCTACACCAAAAGATGATAGCCAACCCCATAATTCAAACCAGACTTTGAATAAAGATCATGGAGCTAAGGGTACTAATGTTAAACACAAAACTTCAGCTACTAGACAATCTTTTGAAACTTCACACATGACCCTTTATAGGGATAAGACTGAGTCACCTCCATTTCTCCTTACCATAAGGATGTTCAGTAGGAATTTACATAATTGCTTAGTGGATTTAGGTGCATCAACCAACGTAATGCCATTGTCTATATGTAATGCCTTAGGGTTACATCCTGCCAAGTCACTAAAGAAGGTGACACAGTTAGACAAAACTAAGGTAAATGTTGTAGGAGAGTTAACTCACATTCATATACAATTAGCATCAGATCCAAGGATCCAATATTACATTGATATCCAGGTAGTAGATATCCCTAATACATATGGAATGTTTCTTAGCAGGGATTGGTCAAAGACACTTAATGGATTTATGTCCACTAATTTCAGTCACATGTGGCTACCTTGGAAAGGGATTCCCAATCAGATTAGGATAGATGTTGAACCCTGGATGAAGCATATGATCACTGAATATAATAAAACCAATGATATCATGTATGTAGATGTTGAGATTGGTGTTTATACCATCAAACCCTAGTAAGTCAAGATAGAGGAGATCCTTATGTATGATATCCATGTTGATAAGGATGATCACCAAGATGATAGAGTAATCATAGATTATGATCATAGTTCAGATGATAATGAAGAATTAGACCATTTTGAGAACTTTGAATTGTATTTGTCCCAAAAGATGCAACATTGTCGAATGTTAAATATGTCTAATGAAGATGTTTCGATTGAAGGATGGTGTAGGTTACATGATGAGGCACACCCTGAAAAAACTTGTGATGCTTGTTTAGACATGATGGAGCTGGAACAGACATGTAGTGAGAACGTATTGTCATCAATAGAGGTGAGTCATACAGATAGTCATAGCGATACTAACTCTTGTTCATAATCTATAGATACAGAAGAAAGTACATATCAGGATGAAAGTTACATTCATAATTCAGAGGAGATCCTGATGAATACTAGAAGTAATTCTAAGGATGAGAGAAATATCACCTTGGGAACTAATTGTTTGATTGAATCAGATTATGAAGTATCTGATGAAGGTAAAGGGAGTAATTTAACCAAGTTTGAGGAGTTTTTATCAAAACAAATTTAGAAGATGTTGCTACAACATAGTCCTCCACATAATGCTTTAATTGAAGGTTGTTGTAGATTACATGAAGCACCACATTCAGAGACTACTTGCTCATTATGCTTGCACATTTTGAATAAGAAAATTATGCTTCATTCAAAGGCTCATTTTCCTGATAATAAGGGAGTAAAATAAGTACCAGTTTCACATCAGTCAGAAAAAGTGAAAGTAGAAAAGAATAAGTCACCAAAACTGAAATGGATATCAGGTGGTGTAGTTGCCAGAGCTAAAAAGAAGAGATAAGGCCCTGATGAGCCTTTAACTGAAGATAAGCCATGGATCCTTAGATTCGATGGATCTAAGTCAAAATAAGGAGTTGGAGTGGGAATAGATCTCATTGATCCAGCTGGAAAATCCTATTTAGCACCCTATAGATTACAATTCCCATGCACAAATAATATGACAGAGTATGAAGCTTTAGTTCATGGGATATTGTTTGCACTCAAGAAAAAAGTAAAGATTCTGCATGTCTATGGAGACTCAGAATTGGTGGTAAGACAAGTACGAGGTATATACTCTTGCAATTACAAAAGGTTGTCTAATTACAGACACAGGGTATGGGATTTGATAGAAGACTTTGATGCATTCAACATCACCCATGTGCCTAGAGAAATGAATCACAGAATAGATGCTTTAGCTCAAGCTGCAAGTACTTTGGAGCCATTATCCATATCTAGTTTGAAGAGGTTTTATGTTGAATTAATATCAGTACCTTTTGTACTAGATAATGTCACCAATCTCCAAGTGTTTGATGATGACCAACACATTTTGGATTTTATATCAAATAGAGATGTGTTTGATGCACATATCATAGATGAAAGAAATGTAGAAGATCATACTTGGGAAGAAGAGGAGATCATGGATCTACCTAGTAACAAAATTCCCAAGGGGGTGATAGAATTAGAAAGAGCATTTGACTTAGATAATATGCTAAAATAGAAAGATCTCCCAAGAACTGATGGAGGAGAGTATTCACTAGTAAACATAGGACAAAATGAAGAAAAAAGGAGTGTCCTAATTGCTAAAGTGTGTACAGAAGAAGAAATGGCAAGGATAACCCAAGCACTTAAGGATTACATCCATGTTATCACCTAGACCTATGATGAATTGAAGACTTATGATACCTCAATCATAACCCATACTATACCGTTGAAATCAGATGTCAAGCATTTTAGACAAAAATAGAGACTTGTTAATGCCTTGTTGGAACCCATCATTTTGATGAAGTAAAGAAACTTGTTAATGCCAGGATCATATTTGTAGTGAGACACTCCACTTAGGTGGCCAACTTGGTTCCTGTGAGAAAGAAAAATGGTGATATCAAGTTATGTGTAGACTTCATTAATCTGAATAGAGCTTTTGAAAAGCATAACTATCCTTCACCTTCATTGGATGAGGTTTTACAAATAGTAAATGGTGCACAGATGATGTCATTTTTGGATGGTTTCTCAAGTTATAACTAGGCAATAGTAGATAAAGTAGATAGATTGAAAACTACATTCACGACTAAGTGGGGTATATTTGCCTATAAGCGCATGCCTTTTGGATTGATAAATACTAGAGCCACCTTTTAGCGTGCAATGGATATAGATTTCATAGGTTTGATTGGTAAATGCATAGTCATATACATGGATGACTTGACAGTTTTCTCCAAACAGAGGGGTGACCACAAAAAACCTCAGGACCTTGCTCAAAAAGTATGAATAGTATGGTATATCCTTGAATACCAAGAAGTGCATATTTAGAGTAACCACAGGTAAGTTACTAGGCCATTTAATAATAGAAAATGGGATCATCATTGACCCTGCAAGAGTAGAATCAATGATGAAGTTGCATCTTCCTAGAAGCAAGAAAGAGCTTAAATCATATTTTGGTAAGATAAATTTTGTTAGAAAATTCATTACTAGCTTTGCAGAGATTGTCAAGCCATTGAATGCAATGCTCAAGAAGGATGCCAAAATTGAGTGGACTCCTGAAGCTAGAACAACTTTTGAGGACATCAAGAAAGCTATATCTGATGCCCCTATTCTGATCAGTCTAGATTATATAAGAGATTTTTACATATATTCATTTTCTTCAGAGCATACATCAACAATAGTATTAACACAAAGGAATGAGGCTAAAGAAGAAAAGCCTATAGCTTTCATGAGCTGCCCATTCAAAGATGCAAAGCTTAGATACATGGATGTTGAGAGACAAGCTCTTGCTCTAGTCCGAGCAGTCAAGAAGTTCAGACACTACATTTTGAGAAGTAAGATAATTGTTGTAGTACCAAAAGCAGCAGTGAAAATACTTTTAATGCAAAGTGAACCTAGTGAAAAGAGAGCTAAATGGATTACAATCCTCCAAGAATATGATATGGATATAACACCCATGAATTTAGTGTTGTCAATTCAAGTATATACCCTTGTTAAGTTTTGCGAAGACTTAACTACTTGCTGAAACATGGAATCATTCTCGAATGTGGGTCTACTTTCATGAGAACGAATCTCTAGAGTGAGCTAGTTCTCTTATAATTTCTAAACTACTGACTTGGGGGAAAAAGGGATAGAAGGATGTAACTGAAATGTAAACTAACTCTAAAATCTAAACTGGATGAAATCCTATCACTCATAAATAGATCCTCTAACCTGAATCCTCATAATTTCACTAATAGTTATTCCTTAAGTAATTTGTAACAAGGTTTGGGTCAAACAAAAACTATAACTAGGAAACAACTAAGTTTTAACAACATTGAAACATAATAAAGGAAAAAAAAAGTCACAGTATAACATTAGACCAAGACTATAAAAATATGTGGAATAGGATGATTTGCTATTAGAACTAGGAGTACAATGCATGAAAAAATAAAATGTGTAAGCCAATTGCCTATATACAACTCTGCCTATGAACAAGAGAGAAGAAACTGATACTAACTGACTCTAAAAAAACTAATTTTTTCTCCTATAGATGTCTCCAAATGATCTCCACTGAAGAAAGCTGAAAAAACTCCTAAAAATAGACCCTAAGTCCATTTTTGAGCTACTCATGAAAGCCAAAAATAAATCATTGAATCTATCACCAATCTGTGAAATAAAGCTGCAAAATTGCCCTCTCATGTGGTCCCACCATAAAACTGTTTTTCTTTGCTCATGAAAGCTCCAAAATTCGTCCTATATGGCTCTAAATAAAGCAAATCAAAATGGAATATTTGATCTATCTTATTAGCCTATAAATTGCCTAAAAATAGTTCAACTTTAAAAGCAATTCATAATTTCATTGCTTTAAAGTTAACTTTACAATGATATGGCAATTTTAATCAATATCCTATTTCGATATAATTTTTTTGCAAAAATAAAATGATATTAGGTTTATAATTTCACCAACATTTTTACAAGATATCACAAAATGTTTTTCTATAAAAATCTTAAAAAAAATGAAATACTACACATATTTGCAAAAAATAAATAAAAGCCTTGAAAGGCTTGACACCATGGCCTCCATGTGTCAATATTCTGCCAACTCATCTCTATCCATATGCCTCAAAAAATGCCAACTCACTGTCCTTGTGCCACCATGTCGCATTTGACCCCTTTGATCATGTCTTCATCTTGCAAACTCTTCACATCTCCAAGGTTCTTGTTTGATCTTTATGCATACACATGAAAATGTGAATGGAAAGGAAAAATGCATAAGTGGTAGGTCAAAGAAACTCAACCACTTGCATTGTAAAATGATACTTTGACTCCCGTGTGAGTCGACCACATATGAGATTAAGACTTTGCAAAGATTTTAAAGGCACAACTCATGATAATGTTCACCTTTGGATTTATAAAACAAGCCATATTCTTTGTGATGTCAGCCACTTCTCCTTATGATTACTAGGTATCATCTAACACAAGGTGTTGACCCTGATCTCATTTGGATAAAAATGATTATGTTGTTTTGCATGGTCAAAATATGAGAAGGATGTCGAAACAAAGCAAATATGAAACCCTAAAACTTTAGTCATTTCATTTTGTTGGCATTAAAATTGGCTCTGCAATTGTGGCCACCGAATTGGGGTTTCATTCTCTATGTATTTTCCCCCATTTGATGGCTTATGAGGTTGAAACATTGCACTTGTCAAGTCAAAGGAACATGCCGCACTTGGTAAGTTTGAATCTGAGCTTTAAAATGGCATTTGACTATGTTTTAATGGCTTCTTCCTCATTAGATGGCCATGGCCATGTAGCTATTTCTCCAATTTCTCAACTTTGATATGTATTGTTTGGTTTCTCTGTGTCAAACTTTGTGAAAATGGAAAAAATGACAAGAGTCTTCAGCTATGCTCTATAATGCCATGTGGTGAGTTCATTATTTCCCTCCATCATTGCTTCTTTCATTTCTGTATATGCAACTGTCATGAGGGCTTCCTTCCTATTTGCTGGGTATTTGAAATACCTTCATGTAAGACATGGTCGTGGCATGTAACACATTCTGTAGCTTCACTCTTTGTCTTTTGATGTAAAAAATATGAAGTTTCTTATGTTTGAAGTGAGGGTTTCATTTATATTAGACAAAAATTACTTTACGTTGGTGGCCATGCTTAAAACACTTCACTCCCACCTTTCTCGACTGTAGATTGTAGGAAGAAAGAAGACTTTCTAAAAACTGACAAGGGTTTCAAGATTTTACTGTGTAAATAGTCATTTCACCTATGGCCTTGTCTGGACAGCTTTTCTTTACCATTTTTCTTTTCAACACTACAAAAATGTGTTAGGGTTCTGAAAGTCGATATGGGTATTTGAGAAAATGAATGTAAATGGCACTTTATGCCACGACCTAGTTATGAATATATCTCTACATTTTTTCTTCACTGTATAAACTCAGATTTGAAACTGAAACAATAATTTTATCTTTTGAGCACAATCTCGCCTTTCTGCGAACACTGGCATATGATATCATTTTCCTTCCTTATGCTATCACTATTTAGTTATAATCACTGTCACTCTTTTAAGAAAAGTGAAGATTGCATACACTGTTTCTCTACCTCTGTAGCTTCACTTACTCTTTCAGTGGACTTTGCATATGAAGGATAAATTGTTGGCCTTGAACTTTGAACTCCTCCTCTTTCTATAGCAACATATATGTCTTCAATTCTGTAGCTTTACTTGTCCATTCAGTGGACTGTAGAAAATATATTTTTCATATATGATTGATGACCATGGGTGTGTCATGACATTGTGTTATTGTAATAAATGAATAAGTCACTTTGTTCTGTATAAACTGTAACACATGAACCCTCTGTTGTTCCTCTTTACTATATTCTATCATATTAAATGAATTGTGTAAGATATGCTCTGCCAAATGATAATGATGTTTTATTACAACATATGTAATGAAGTGTTCTTTTTCTATTCTCTTTGGGTTTGTCAAAGATAAAATGAGCCATCTGGGCTGGTTGTCTTATATTTTTATGCTATAGATCTACAATACTTATCATGTTTCTTTTATAGATATGCGATGAATGCAACATGTGACAACACTATTTTGATGTTCAACTTATCAATAGCAAAATGTGAGGAATAATTGGATATATTTCATCATTTAAAAGGCAGCTTATTGAATTGAATTCTGAATTTGATTTTGCCACTCCACTTAAATGAGAAAATATGATGTTTGGTACTCACCTGTCTTTGCAATTTGGTTACAGGTTTATAATGGATACTATAATTGGACTATTGATCATAGATGAGTAAACAATCTTCAAATAGTCAACACTTGTGAACACTTATTCTTTTATTAGTCTGATGATTACAAATGCATTGTATACTCTTGATTATTGTCATGCTTGAGAATGTCATTTTCATAATAGTTGGAGTAGTGCATAAGTTGTTATATGCACTAAATTTTATCCTCCATCAGTTCAGGTCATACTCTTGGTTGCATTTCATACTTTGAAGTGAAATCATGGTCATGTCTTGAAATGGGATTGATGCATATGATTGTCTTGTTATTCCTTCACCTTGTCATGTGAATGTCATCAATGATTTTCCTTCTTCTATTCATCCCTTCTAAGATAAAGGGGCAGAATCATGCTAGGCTCAACCCTTGTGGGAGCCCATTTGATACCACATGCTAAAAGTCTTCGATCAGCTTCATGATTTGTCCTATAGCTGTACATGAAACAAACAGATTAGAATAAAAAAATGATGTCCTTATTTTTGCTTCTCTTTAGTTCCTTCTGCACATGAATATTTCTCATTGGATCAATGCATTATAACTAAAGTATTATGCATGTCTTGATTGATGAAGGATTTTCATAACTGAAGCTTCTAACAGGACCTTTCTTGCAATTTTTTTAGGTACATACCAAGGTTGGGAGTAGGACTGGAATCTACTACAAAGATCAACCAAAATAAGGCAATGATGGCTATGTCTTTCCCTCTTCTTCATTAGATGCATATTATTTTATTTGTATTTGCATGAGTTTAGCTATAACCCATGGCTTGTGTGGGACATTTGATATGTCTTAGTTTCCTTCAATGCAATGATTACTCTCTTATGGTTTCAAAATTGTAAATGAACAATCACTGTGGCAAATGAATGCTTATCTCTTTTACTATTCTGCAATGCAATGAATGATTTGAAACTTTTCTTTTCTACATCTGAACAACTAAACTACATTTGTCATAATAACTATGCAACTAGCACACAATAGAAATAAATCAAACCTCATTTAAAAATGATAAATGATAAATTTACTCAGCCAATTTTTGAGCTACAGTAAAAAAATGGTAACATTTCTAGCAACTTCTGCTATATGCTTACTTGCTAAGCATTTGACCAGTTGGCTTGACATCCATTAGGCATAGAGTCATACTCTGTCCTTCTCAGAAACTCATAAAACACTATACTTCAACTCTCTAATAGTTCAAACAACAATAGAAAACTGAAAACAAACTCTACTGAAAGCAATCTAACAGGCCCTGATGGCCAAAACAAAATGCTAAAACAAATATGCATGAGCACTTATTTACTGTAAAACTACTCTACTATATACAAAAGAAGTCTCTTATCCTTAGAGGAAATGCTTGAGGTGGATCCCATTAATTGGGATAGATAGCACCTCTCCACTCAACTGAGTCAGTTGAAATGCATTATTTTCTTTGCACTCTATGATAACATAAGGCCCATCCAAAATGGCATCAAACTTACAATGCTTACCTAGCCTACTCCTTAGTTCATTCCACTTGAACACCAAATCTCCAACAATAAAATTCCTTGGTCTTACTCTCTTATCAAATGCATTCTTCATTTGGGTTTGATGCATATCAAGTTTTCTTAAGGCCTCTTTTCTTGTCTCTTCCAACTCCATGAGCTGAGAAAGTCTAATTACAAGAGGCTGCTCCTCTAGCATCTCAAGTTCTTTGATAAAGGCCAATGTAGGCAATTCAACTGAAATAGGTAACCGAACCTATTTTCCATAAGTAAGCACATATGGGGAACAACTAGTAGCCCTCTTAGGTGTAATTATGTCATCCCATAGAGCTAACTTTAACATTTCATGCCAAGTTTTTTGATTGTCCTCAATAGTTTTCTTGATGATCCTTATCAAATTTTTGTTGGTAGATTCAACATGCCCATTACCCTGTGGGTAATAGTTAGATGAAGTATTCAAATAGATATTGTTTTTGATAGACCAATCTAAAATTCTTAATCCTAAAAAGGATAGACCATTATCATAGATAATTGAATCTGGTGTACTAAATCTTGACACTAGGTCCTGATAAAAACTTAGGACAACAGATTCATTTGCCTCTTTTCAGGCACAACCTTAGTCCACTTGATAAAATAATCTATGGCAGTCAAAATCCACTTGTGGCCTATACTTGAAGGTGGTTTTATTGTTCCTATGAAATCCAATCACCATTTTGCAAATGGTTGTTCAACTTTAATAGGATGTAGGGGTAAGGTAGCAAGTCTTTGCTTACCTATAAATAAGGAACACTTCTCACTTCTTCTCACCCAATAAAAAGCATCTTTAAACAAATTAGGCCAGTAATAACTAGCCTACATAATCTTCAAGGCAGTTGTTATGGCTGCAAAGTGACCTCCTGAAGGTCCATTGTGAAACTCTTCTAACAGTTTATCAACTTGATCAGGTCCAACACATCTCAAAAATATACCATTAAAGTCTCTCCTATATAAAGTACCATCAATAATAGCAAAAGGAGTAGCTTGCAATCAAAAATACCTTCTTCCTGCCCTGTCTAAACCAATTGGGTACTCACTGGTCTACAAATAATGTATCATCTGATGCACCCAACTATCTGTTTGAGTTGGTGTATTGGCTGGTTCATTATTATTAAACACTATTTCAATGTCCTCTTGTTGTTTTTTCTCAAACTCTTCACTTTCAGCAAGCTACTCGCATAAGCCCTTACCTCTAATTAGCTTGGTTATTTGGATGTCAACATTGAATTTCATAACCTTGGTTATCCAACTAGCTCTCTTGTCATTTATATCTCTGTTTAATAAAAAACTCTTGACAGTGGGATGAGCAACCTTTAAGTGAATTTTATTATTAGACAGCATGTGTCTAAACTTCTTGAGGCTCCTTACAACAGCAAAAACATGTTTTTCCACAAAAGAGTACTTTACCTCATACTCCTGCAACACTTGGCTGAAAAATAAAATTGGTTGCTCTAATCCTTCATCATTTTGCTGACATAACATTGAAGAAATAGTATCAGTAAAAGCATAGAAAATGAAATCCTTCTCATAATTAGGATTGATGAGGGTAGGGGCAATAGTGAGGGCTTCTTTAATCTACTTGAAGCTTCCTTTTACCTCCTTAGTCCAACTAAATGACACATTCTTTTTCAACATGGAAATAAGAGGTACCAAAGATGCAATATTTGGAATAAACCTCCTAACAAAATTAATTCTGCTAAGAAATCTCTTCAAGCCTTTCTTATGTGCTGGCAGCGATAAATCTAGAATAGTTGAAACTCTATCAGGGTCAATAGTAATACCTTCTCTTGAAACAATATGACCAAGGAGTCTTCCTTCATGAACTGAAAATATACACTTTTGGGGGTTCAATGAAACTCCAAACTCCCTGCACCTCTGAAAAATCTACTTCAAGTGCTCAAAATGATCATTAGAATCTTTTGAAAAAATAGCTATATCATCTAAATAGACTAGCACTATTCTGTTCATAAGGCCATGGAAGGCCATATCCATTTCCCTCTGAAAGGTTGCCCCTGCATTGGATAAACCAAATGGCATTTTCTGATACGCCATGGTACCCCACTTAGTTGTGAATGCAGTTTTGTATTGGTCCTCTTCTTTGACCAAAATTTGATTATATCTAGAGTATCCATCTAACAAAGAGTCTCTATTAGAACCTAGAAAAACTTGCAGTATTTGTTCCATGGAAGGAAGAGGGTAATGGTCTTTTAATGAGGCATGAGTTAGATCATGAAAATTGACACAAAGTCAGATTTCACCATTCTTCTTCCTAACTAGGACCAAATTGGAAACCCAGGAGGTATGTTTTATTGGGAAAATGATATTTCTCTCAATCAGTTTATTCAACTCAGCTTTCATTAAGTGTTGAAGTTTGGGATTGAGGGGTCTTTGCTTTTGCCTAACAGGCTTGGTATTGGGCTCTAACTCTATGGTGTGCTAGGCCAAACTGGGATCAAAACCTCTCAAGTCCTTATATTCCCATGCAAAAACATTAGAAAAATCTTGACATAACTAAATAAAAGACTGTTGTTCTTCTCTAGTACATACCTTCCCAAGTTTTAGCAGTTTGTCCTTGAAGATTTCTATGGTTTGATAATGTTCTTGCTTCACTGTCATGCTACACTTATCTTTTCTGAACTGATCATTACTATTAAACATTGATTCTAATGTGATTAATCCCTTGGGCAACTTGTTGGTCCTCAATTGAACAATCTAATCTTCAAATTGCTACTAATATTTATGTTGATTTTTTGCTGTAAATTTAGCCTCTGTACTAAAAAAACTCAAGATTTTTTCATCACTGTTAAACATTTGCCATGAAACACTGTTGTTAGGTACAAAAGGTCTAACAACTATCTTAACATATGGTTGTACCTTAATATTCTAAATTTGATCATGAATCTCAAATTGGGATCCCAAGGCTGCCAACCTATCTGCATACTTATTTTGATCCATGGGAACTAAAATCAGATTAAAAGCATCAAAAAATTCAATTGAATCCAACACTCTATGCTTGTATGTTTTGAGTAGATCATTTTTAGCAACATTCAGATTCCTAACCTGGTTAACGATCAACTCAGAATCCCCATAAACTTGAACAAATTTGATATCTTTTTTCTGAGCCCATTCTAAAGCATGGATCAGGGCCTCATACTTAGCCACATTATTTGTATGGCTGAAAGTAAACATTAAGGCAACATAATACTTGTCTCCTTGAGGTGAAATTAACATATTACCTCCACTGGCATCTGTCTTGGTCCTTGATCCATCAAAGTACGACTTGCAAAGCTGATCTTATTGCTATTCTAACTAATTTTGATCCTTAATCAGATTTGAAATCACTATATCAAGTTCTTGTATCATATAGATGCCTAATCCTACCTTATTCATGTGATTGAAAGGGTCACTTTCATGATCTTCAGCTGTCCAATCATCTAAACTTATGTCTTCTATAGGTGCATTGGGATCTAGGCTCATGGATTCATCTTCCTGCTCGTAGGTCATGTATAGATTAGCATTTATAGGGATGGGAACATAGGGCTTAATATGGTCTTTTGCAAGTGGTTCAGACTGTATTGTCACTTTTGTACCATATCTTGTTCTACAGAACAAGTGAGTCCAGTCAGATGAAAGAAACTCACCCAATTTGGCTATGAACTCCCTAGAAAGGCAGATTGCAAAACTAGGTGGAAGGTCAATGATGTAGATGTCTTGATGGATGGCAAATTTAGGACAAGCATGCAATGTGAGTGGAAGATTTTTAATTATCCCCGTAGTACTAAGTGCAGACCCATCTAACTGTACTACTCCTTTTGTAAGGGGCTCATAAACCAATCCTAATGAGTTAGCTACACTTTTGGGCATAACTGAACTACTTGCCCCTAAGTCTACCATATAGTTATGAACCAATTTATCACCAATAATGAGACTTAGATAGAAAGGGGGTGGTTCTACCTCATTTGATGATTGTCCACTCTTGATCTCAGAATTGTTGGCATGTAAAACTTTGGCCTTCTCTTGACTGGAATGCTCGGAAAGTGAGATTTCAGTCAAAGCTTCTTGTAGCAAATTTTTTGGCCAAGGATGCGTAAAGCATCCATAACTGACATGCTCATTGTCACTTTCTTAAGATGATCAACTCTATTAAAAGCAACAGGGGTTACCTTAGGTTGTCCTCTTGCTGAAACTCCATCAATCTATCCTTGTGATGACTGTTATTACATTTTAGGTTGTTCTTTGATCGGCATTGTTTGGTCCCTTTGCAGAATTTGCACTTTCTGCTATGGTACAGGGGTAGTTTGTGACAGATAGAATTGGTTTTTATCCCTTACAGCCTACTATTGTACTACATTAGCTTGCTGATTTACATCTATAGCTCTTACTTTTGACCTTGTGTTGGCTAAAACAGGTGTACTTTGTTGATTCTGACCTTGAAAATAATTTACACCACAAAAATTAGATTCTTCCCAATTCATTAATACTACATCAGGTTCATTCTTCTAGGTTGAAACTTCACTATTAACCCCTTCTGAGCTTGCATAGCTGTTCTAAACCATGAGTGCTTGATTTCTCACTCCATTTGTGTAGGCAACTTGACTATGTGGTTGGTGACATGGATAACACTAGTCACTATCCTGAACTAGATTATTTTATGTGGGCACAAGCTCTTTTGAAGTGCTAGCAGTATTTGGATTATAAGCCTGAAAACAATCACCCTGAAAGGGTTGCCTATATTATTGGTTGGGCTGATATTGGGTATTTTACTAATTAGGCTGATACTGATTTTGGTATCAGCCTAATTAGTTTCTCCATGTTTACTAGCTTATTTGCAATTGTCCTTAATGTATTGTCCAACTCTGGGATACTTTGGGTTTGAACTCAGACAACAGTCTGTTGGGCTGTTTGGTATCCTATTGCTAGAATAGGTTGGACAGTAGCTCAAGGAGGTAGGCACTACAATAAGCATTGATGGCTAGATTTTAGGGAAAATGAGTAAAGGGGGCCTAGGGGCTATCTTCCCTACCTGAATAAGGTAGTTTTCTCCTCTAACAGTGATCTCAAAAGAATCTGGAAGGGTGGTCCCTCCCATGGACTGTATTATTATGTAAATTTCACTATTTATAGCTTTAAGATAAAACAAAAAAGCATGCATTGGCAAGGGTTTTACCATTGTGGGAATCCTATTCCAATTCTCTGAAATCGGTAGTTGAAATTAGCCATGTGTTCATGGGGTGCCCTTTTGATGGTGCTCAGTTGCTCAAGTAGTGAGAGATGATTAGACTTGTCCTTGAAGTGTTTGTGTAATCCATCTCCCAGTAAGTCCCGGGATGTTACTGAATTTTTAGCAAGTCCTCTGAACCACTGTAAGGCCTTTCCTTTTAACGAAGCAGGTAAGAGTCTGAGTGTAACATTCTCTTGAGTGACATTGTGTACAGAACACAAGGTTGCTACATCTTGAATATGTTTAGCATCAGTAGTATGATCTTCCCCAATGAAATAAGGCAATCCCTTCAGGGCTACCATTGGAATATCATCTCTTTGGGCAAGTTGTAATGGGCTTCCCATATTGAAAGCATCAAATGCATATGGCCTAGCCATTATAGGTATCTGTACTATCAACACTGGACTTCTACTTCTTTTGACTAGGCTTGTAGATCTAAATCAGGAAGGTGTAGACTTGGATCTTCTTGATGACTCAGTTGTTTTGCTTGGTGATCTACCTCTCCTTCTAGGTGTAGACGGCTGTAAGTAGTCGAATGGGTCTAGATTAGACCTAGTTTTCATAAGCTGCAAGCACTAATCTGTAAACTAAACCAGAGAGAATGAGTCACCAGGTATATTGAAAGCCTCCAAAGGTTGGTAAAACTATTGCATATACCAGAACAATACCTATGAGGGTACAAATCTCTCTGAAATTGCTTCCAGAGTCCCATCAGACATGCCAAAAACTATTGTCAATTCAAGTATGCACCCTTGTTAAGTTTTGCAAATATTTAACTACTTGCTGAAACATGGAATCATTCTCAGATGTGGGTCTCTTTTGATGAGAATGAATCTCCAGAGTGACCTGGTTCTCTTATAATTTCTAAACTACTCACTTGGGGGGAAAAGGAATAGAAGGTTGTAATTAAAACATAAACTAACTCTAAAATCTAAACTAGATGAAATCCTATCACTCACAAATAGATCCTCTAACCTGAATCCTCAAAATTTCATTGATAGTTATTCCTTAAATAATTTGCAACAAGGTTTGGGTCAAACAAAAACTGCAACTAGGAAACAACTAAGTTTTAACAATATTGAGACATAATAAAGGACATAAAAAGTCACAATATAACATCAGATCAAGACTGCAAAAATATGTCAGACGGGATGATTTGCTATTAGAACTAGAAGAAGTACAATGCATGAAAAAATAAAATATGTGAGCCTACTGCCTGTAAACAACTCTGCTTGTGAACAAGAGAGAAGAAACTGATACTAGCTAATTTTGAAAAAAACTATTTTTTTCTCCTATAAATGTCTCCAAATGATCTCCCCTTAAGAAAGCTGAAAAAGCTCCTTAGAATAGACCCTAAGTCCATTTTTGAGCTACTCATGAAAGCCAAAAATAAAGCACTGAATCTATCAGCAATCTGTGAAATAAAGCTGCAAAATTGCCCTCTCATGTGGTCCCACCATAAAATTGCTTCTCACTGCTCATGAAAACTCCAAAATTGATCCTATACGGCTCTAAATAAAGAAAATCAAAATAGAATATTTGATCTGTCTTATTAGCCTATAAATTGCCTAAAAATAGTTAAACTTTAAAAGCAATTCATAATTTCAGTACTTTAAAGTTAACTTTACAATGATATGACAATTTTAATCAATGTCCTATTTCAATATGATTTTTTACAAAAATAAAATGATATTTGGTTTATAATTTCAACAATATATTTACAAGATATCACAAAATGATTTTCTATAAAAATCATTAAAAAAATGAAATACTACACATATTTGCAAAAAATAAATAAAAGCATTGAATGGCTTGACACCATGGCCTCCATGTGTCAATATTCTGGCACCGCATCTCTATCCATATGCCTCAAAAAATGCCAACTCACTATCCTTGTGCCACCATGTCGCATTTGACCACTTTGACCATGAATTCATCTTGCAAACTCTTCACATCTCCAAGGTTCTTGTTTGATCTTTATGCATACACATGAAAATGGGAACAAAAAGGAAAAATGCATAAGTGGGAGGTCAAAGACACTCAACCACTTGCATTGTCAAATGATACTTCGACTCCCATGTGAGTCAACCACATATGAGATTAAGACTTTGTGAAGATTCTAAATGCACAACTCATCATAATGTTCACCTTTGAATTTATAAAACAAGCCATATTCTTTGTGCTGTCAACCACTTCTCCTTATGATTACTAGGTATCATCTAACACAAAGTGTTGACCCTGATCTCATTTGGATAAAAATGATTATGTTGTTTTGCATGGTCAAAATATGAGGACATCGAAACAAAAGAAAATATGAAACCCTAAAACTTTGGTCATTTCATTTTGTTGGCATTAAGTTTGGATCTACAATTGTGGCTGCCAACTTGGGGTTTCATTCTCTGTGTATTTTTCTCCATTCGATGCCTTCTGAGGTTGAAACATTGCACTTCTCAAGTCAAAAGAACAAGCCGCACTTGGTAAATTTGAATCTGAGCTTTAAAATGGCATTTGACTATGTTTTAATGGCTTCTTCCTCATTAGATGGCCATGACCATGTAGTTTTTTCTCCAGTTGCTCAGCTTTGATATGTATTGTTTGGTTTCTCTATGTTGAACTTTGTGAAAATGGAAAAAATAACAAGAGTATTTCACTGGGCCATGGCCATTATCTCCTTCTCTGCTACAATGCCATGTGGTGAGTTCATTGTTTCCCTCCATCATTGCTTCTTTCATTTCTATATATGCAACTATGATGAGGGCTTCCTTCCCGTTTGTTGGGTATGTGAAATACATTCACGTATGACATGACCGTAGCATGTAACACATTCTGTAGCTTCACTCTTTGTCTTTTGATGTAAAAAATATGAAGTTTCTTGTGTTCGAAGTGAGGGTTTCATTTATATTACAAAGAACTTTCTTTACTTTGGTAGCCATGTTTAAAACACTTCACTCCCACCTTACTCGACTGTAGATTGTAGAAAGAAAGAAGACTTTTTAAAAACAAACAAGGGTTTGAAGATTTTACTGTGTAAATAGTTGTTCACCAATGGCCTTGTCTGGATAGTTTTTCTTTACTTTTCTTCTTTTCAACACTGCAAAAATGTGTTAGGGTTCTAAAAGTTGATATGGGTATTTGAGAAAATGAATGTAAATGGCACTTTATGCCATGACCTGGTTATGAATATATCTCTACATTTTTTCTTCACTGTATAAACTCAGATTTGAAACTGAAACAATGATTTTATCTTTTGACCACAATCTCTCCTTTCTACGAACACTAGCATATGATATCATTTTCCTTGCTTATGCTATCACTCTTTAGTTATAATCACTGTAACTATTTTAAAAAAGTGAAGATTGCATACACTATTTCTCTACCTCTATAGCTTCAATTACTCTTTCGGTGGACTTTGCATATGAAGGATAAATTGTTGGCCTTGAACTTTGAACTCCTCCTCTTTCTGTAGCATCATATATGTCTTCAATTCTTTATCTTTACTTGTCCATTTAGTGGACTGCAACAAATATACTTTTCATGTATGATTGATGACCATGGCTGTGTCATGACATTGTGGCATTGTAATAAATGAAGAAGTCACTTTGTTCTATATAAACTGTAACACATGAACCCTCTGTTGTTCCTCTTTACTGTATTCTATCATATCAAATGCATTGTGTAGGATATCCTCTTCCACATGATAGTGATGTTTTATTACAACATATGTAATGAAGTAATCTTTTTTTATTTTCTTTGGGTTTGTCAAAGATAAAATGAGTCATCTGGGCTGGCTGTCTTATATTTTTCTACTACAGATCTGCAATACTTATCATGTTTCTATTATAGATATGCAAAGAATGCAACATGTAATAACATTGTTCTGATGCTCAACTTATTAGTAGAAAAATGTGAGGCATAATTGGATATATTTCATCATTTAAAAGGCAACTTATGTATTTGAATTCTAAATTTGATTCTACCACTCCACTTAAATGAGAAAATATGATGCTTGGTACTCACCTTTCTTTGCAATTTGCTTACTTGTTTATAATGGATACTCCAATCGGACTAATGATCATAGATGAGTAAGCAATCTTCAAATAGTCAACACTTGTGAACACTTATTCTTTTATCAGTCTGATGATTACAAATGTTTTGTATACTCCTGATTATTGTCATGCTTGAGAATGTCATTTTCATAATAGTTGGAGTAGTGCATAAGTTGTTATATGCATTAAATTTTATCTTCCATTAGTTCAGGTCATGCTCTTGGTTGCATTTCACACTTTGAAGTGAAATCATGGCCATGTCTTGGGATGGGACTAATGCATATGATTGTCTTGTTATTCCTTCAGATTGTCATGTGAATGTCATCAATGATTTTATTTCTTCTATTCATCCCTTCTGAGTTCAAGGGGTAGAAGCACACTGGGCTCAACCCTTGTGGGAGCACATTTGATACCACATGCTGAAAGTCTTTCATCAACTTCATGATTTGTCCTATATCTGCACATGAAATAAATAGATTAGATTAAAACAATGATGTCGTTATATTTGCTTCTCTTCAGTTCCTACTGCACATGGATATTTCTCATTTGATCAATGCATTTTAACTAAAGTATTATCCCTCTATTGATTGACAAAGTATTTTCATAACCAAACATTCTAACAGGACCTTTTCTGCAATTATTTTTGGTACATGTCGAGGTCGGGAGAAGGACTGGAGGCTACTATGAAGATCAACCAAAACAAGGCAATGATGGCTATGTCTTTCCCTCTTCTTCATTAGATGTATATTATTTTATTTGTATTTGCAAGAGTTCAACTATAATCCACGGCTTGTGTGGGACATCTGATATGTCTTAGTTTCCTTCAATGCAATGCTTGTTCTCTTATGTATTCAAAATTGTAAATGAACAATCACTGTGGTGAATGAATGCTTATCTCTTTTACTACTCTGCAATTCAATGAATGATTTGAAACTTTTCTTTTATGCATCTAAACAAGTGAATTGCATTTGTCATAATAACTATGCTACTAGCACATAACAAAAATAAATCAAACCTCATTCAAAAATTATAAATGATGAATGTGCTCAGCTAATTTTTGATCTGCCGTCAAAAAATGGTAACAATTAGTAAGAGGACATGCTTTGAACTAGATGATATCAAAAATTTATCCTAACATCATAAGCCAACAATATATGATAAACACTAGAGAAACTGAAGAATGATATTTAGATATCAGGCATATCTTGATTATTGGGAGATGCCCATCAAAATTGCAGGCCGCACAGAGGAGAACCTTGACAATAAGATTACAAAAGTATATGATAAAAGGAGGGATCCTTTTCAAAAAGAACTATGAAGGAATATATCTCAGATGCCTAGAAAGGCAAGAAGCTGATAAAGTGTTAGCAAAATTACATGATAAGTTTGGAACTGCACATGGATCACCATTGGCTACTATTGATGCTATCTTGAGAGCAGGCTACTTTTGGCCCACTATCTTCAAAGACGGCTAAACATATTAAATGTTGTCATATATGTTAGGTTCTAGCTAACAGAGAAAGATATACTGCTCAACCTTTGCAACCAGTGATGGAGATGCAGCCATTTGCTCAATGGGGCATGGATTTCATAGGACCCATCAATCGTCCATCATCTTCAGGCCATAGGTATGTCTTGACTATCACTGATTATTTTACTAGGTTGACTAAAGCTATCAACAGTAAGACATGCAATGTTGATGATGTGATCAAATTCTTGGAAAGCAACATAGTGACTAGGTATGGAATTCCTTATGCTTTGGTATGTGATAATGGACCTAATTTTACATCACTAAAACTATCTAGTTGGGCTTTTGATCATGGAATTAGCTTGAAATTCTCCTCAAATTACTATCCTCAAGGGAATGAACTAGTAGAGTTCACAAATAAGAACTTATTGAATATCATAAAGAAATTGATAGAGAAAAATCGTAGGGAGTGGAATACCTTATTAAAGTATGCCTTGTGGGTGGATAGAACCAGGATGAAGGCTGCATTAGGAAATTCTCCTTATTAGTTAGTGTATGGGGTGGATCCAATCCTCCCTGTTAACCTAAAGATCCCCACATTGCAATTCACACAAGAATATCTAGGCATAGACAACAAACACAAAGTCAGGTTACTTCAGCTCATGCATTTAGAAGAGAAAAGAAATAGAGCAATCGATCAGTTTGCTAAACAAAAGGCTATTGTCAAACACTAGTTTGATAAAAGAGCTAGAGTTAAATCTTTTAGGATTTCAGATCTAGTCCTTATGTGGGATAAAGCACATGAAAGAAAACGTGACCATGGTAAATATGACAAACTTTGGATAGGTCCTTTTCAAATTTTAGAAATCCTAGGAGATGGTACCTACAAACTTAAGACTCTAACTGATGAGGATGTTCCATTTCCAGTTAATGGACAGTTCCTCAAACATTACTTTCAAGCCTAAAATAGGGTCATGTAAGTCATTTGTATCATAGTGTGCATATTGTATAGTTGTTTGTACAGTTTTGTTTTGTTTGTGTGTTTGTTTGTTTGTTTTGTTGAGTCTTTGTTTTCGTTAGTCATGATGATGCAGCTTATCACCCCAAGAAACCAACCAAATTGTTAGGATTAAAGTGATGAGAACAAATTCATATATAGGTTATGACTCATTTTGAGGAGTATCTTTGATTAGGTCTATGGTATCCTTTTCATCATAATGGCATTTCTTAATTAAGGAGATTTTCACAATGACTCACCTAATAGCCTTGGGTTTGTTAAACACATCAGTATAGGTGTTAAGTGAAAAATCTAAAGGGACTCCCTTGCTACCATTACAATCTCCAACCTAAATCAGCAAGTGATCACACCTTGCATCATGAGCTTACATGATGATATCATATGAACAAAAAGAGATAAATATTGAAAATCTAAAAGAATATAATTAGGCCATCTAAGTAACTCTACCAGGGCTATAGACGCCTGCTGGTAGTGGGGCTCTACTTAGGGGGATTGTATAGATAACCTTGTAGGGGCTATGGACAACTGCTGGCAACAAGGCTCTATCCTGGTTGGCTAGAGGGATGAATCACAAAATATGTAGATTAACACTAGTTACTCATGTTTTCAACTTACTTTCAATATGAGGATAATTAATCATTTGCACACACTTGATCCTTTCATTCAGAAGGGTCATAATACTTATGCTTAGAAAGAGCTAAAATACTATGTTAGAATGTGATCCCATCACTTGAATCATTTGAATTTGGTTGTCTTCTTTGGTGGCAAGTTGTTGTGTAGTCACACAACATGCCCCATTTTGCCTTAGCAAAATAGGGACCCAACTTTTTTCTTCTGCTTGCTTGTTTTCTTGCTTTGGGTGGTTTGGTAAAATTCAGTCATGTGTGTCACCTTTGCTTATGTATGTGCATCACAAGAAGAGGTCAGTTGTCCAAGTTAGCATTTGCTATCATAAACCTAATAGTTTGAAAGAGTACAAAATTTTAAGCAGGTTTGACTCTTGGGACACCCTGATATTGTTTAAGGATAGAAAGCTATGTTGAGTCAAAGATCAGTCAACCTTGATATTTCTTCTAAGGAGGGGGTCATACTTCTGAATATCAGTCATATTTGTTAACATGACCCTGACCTAGAACAATCACCCAATATCCACTCGATCCCCGATATCCGAACATCAAACTTAAATAGGGACGAGTATTTACTAGTCATAAACCTCATGTATTTGTTGGCGGGTCATATTTCCTAACATCCATCATCTTAAAAATATCACCACCTTTGTGAATATCACTCTATGCAAATATGACAATGACATCATTCAATGCCAATGAATAAAAGAGATCATCCTAATGATGATGTAATCAGTGCACCAGACCCACAAAGGGTCATATTTCTAAGCGTCCATCATATTTATTAATATGATGATGACATCATCATAACCCAATAACAAAGAGGATAGGATGGCATGATGATGTCATCATGATCTACACCAGAGAAGGTCATTTTTCAAATATCCTTGATCTTTAACATTATGACCCAATCTTGCTTAGTGGTCAAAGGTTGACCATATCACCCTCATCTTTAGTGAATGATTATCCCGCGCAGAGGGGGGGTCATATTTCCATTAGGGGGTCATATTTTCAAATATCCCCGATCTTTGAAAGATCACCCTCTAGCATTAAATGCAAGCCAAAAGGTATATGAATCACCGTCAATTTCAAATACAAATCCAACACTTGGTAGCATCTGCGAACTTCATGCCAATTATCGATGGATTCAATTAAAATAACACACATGCCCTAGTTTGTTGTATCGATTAGTTGAAAAGTAAAATTTAGGGGTTATTTGCATTTACCCTTGTGATAATTAAAAGTTACAATGCTCAAAAGTAAAACACCTCACAGTCACCTACTAGCAGATCGTGACACTCAGCATAATAAAATGGAATAGTAGGTACTGCATATCTACATTTTCTTCATTATCAGGTAAATAAATTAAAAACCCTCTTTGTTGTCATTTACTGCAAATCACCAGGTGAAATGTGTTTTAATAGGTTAATCTACATGATGATGGTGCATGAAGTAAATTGCAATGTTGAATAGGAATTATGAAATGCATGGTATTCTTGAGCTTCCCCATACAAAGATCCCAAGGTAAGAAATGCATATTTTATTGCAGGATCAAATGGCAGAGGCCAGGAGGAATAGATCCAATGCAAAATTCTTGAAATCCATGTTTGTACAACCTGAGGGAGTAGGATTCAGATATGGTGATATCGGCGACACACATCAAGGAAAAATAGAGTTATATGTGTGGACCAACAGATTGGACAATGAAACTGATAATCCTATGCTAAATAGGATAGTCATGACCGGCATGTGGCATGCTGCAGGGTTCCCATATGCAATGGACACCACTGAGTTAGTGGTGGAATGTGCTAGAAATTATAACCCTGAGACTAGAAGAGTAGAAAAACATGGCAGAGTGTATGTTGACTTTTCAATCAAGGGCATCACTTATGCATTCAATCTACCTGTGGGGAATAAGATAGTCAGTGTAAGCTTAGGAAAGATTGAGAAAGAATATAACAATAATAAGAAAGAGACCAAGAAGATCATGTATCAATGGAGGGCCAAGAATGGTACATACATAGCCTCTGCCAAGTTACTAGTTTACTTATACAAATTTGACTTTGATGAGGAATATCAATATATGATTGCCATGTTGAGCAAGATGACCGGTAGAAGGCATGCTGGCAACTTTGAGAATTGGATGTACGAGATCATCCAGATGGTACTATATTTAGATAATAAGCCTCTCTGGGCCAAGATCATAAGTGATTTCTTGGATGAGGGGGTGGTAAAGATTGTATATTTTATATGACCTAATATGTTGTATATGTCTGTGCTTTCTAGGGAACATTTGATGCCTTAAAGACAGTGGGTAAAGTTGGAAATAGTGCTAGTGATGTGAACATTTGGGACCACTACCCACAATTACAAAGAAGAGCATACCTCCAAGACTATAGGCTGGTAAATGACTCATTTTCAATGCATTTAGTCAGAACCATGGAGGAGGATAGAACAAAGAGATTGAGAATGGAGGCTCAGGTGGTTATCTATAAGCATGGGGCTTGGTTTATCCAATTCCCCACCTTTTCATACATGAGAATAGAAGGATATGAGGGACAGCCCCTCATGTTGCCAAGATACCCCACTGATAGGGTCATCTTGATGAAATTTGTCAGACAAATCTCAACTTCAGTTGAGGCTCACCTAGAGCAGAAGAAGATTCCTCCTATGTTGTTCCCAGAGTACATGGGCTGGTACATATGCCCTGACAGACAGAGCATCAAGGATACTATTGGAGGGTTAAATCTCATGTACTTGCAGCCATTTCCTATTGTGAGGTCATATGACCCATATGGCATAATGTAGAAGTTACTTAGGAAACTAGTACATCAAAAACATCTTGAAGATGTTTGGGCTGATTGTGATGATAAGCTAGAGGTCAAAAGAAGGAAATATCAAAGGCTCACTCTCAATTAGATCTGAACCTTCGACTACATTTCAGTGCCTACACAATTACATGATGATTACGAGAAGATAATGTCAAATGACTATGAAGATAAGAAGGTGTATAATGACACCATTTCAGCTCCTAATCTGACACAACCAGAAGAGACTTCATTAGATCAAATAACGAAAGGGGTCCTCCAACTGACAAAGAGTTGGGTAAGTGTTGAAATTACTAAATTGAAGAAGAAGGGCATGGCCCTTATAGTTGATAATAAAAATAAGAGACAAGACCTATCACATGAAGAATATGATGATTTTCTCATTGAAAAGAGGAAATCTAATTGAGAGAGATTACCTGATGAAAAACAAAATCCACCAAGCAAAGGCAAGAAGGTTGAGCCTAAGCAGCAGGGGGTGATTATCAAGAGGATTCCATCAAGAGGTGATGGGGCATCAACATATGCACATGCATCTACATCACATCCTCCCCCTGATAGACAGAAAACTAAAAGTATAATAAAACATGTTCCTAAGGTTACAAAGAGATAGATGGAGAATGAGCCTTGGCCGAATGAACAAGAGAAAGAAAATCCCTTGGAGGATGAGTAGGTGGATATGAGACCTAAATATGATGATTTATTAACAACAAGGAAGAAAATAAATGAGGTGTTGCAAACACCACCACCAAAGAAACAAAGGACAACAATGAGGGGAGATGTTAGCACGGACCCGATCATGTTAAGAGGTATGGGTGGTTTGACTTTCAAGAGGAAACTACAACATGAGGTCCCCATCCTTGAAATAATTTAGTTTAAGACTAAGAAGATGGAGGAGTAGAAAGAAAAAGAAGTACATATGGCTAGTAAAGAGTCCCCTTTTCCTGTTGATGACACTGTTCAATTTTCAGATGATGAAGTAGTTTAGGATGTGGCTACTCAGCACATGGAGACATTGGTTGCCAATACTAAGATGACCCCTCATGGGACCCCAATGGCTCAAAAGGTGACTAGCCAAGCAAGGGGTGAAAAGAATGAAATAGAATAGGATAACCCTGAAGAAGTAGGCCAATAGATAGGGCTAGCTAATTTGGTAGAGTAGGTCACTAGTCCTGTAGCAATAGACCTAACCTATCGGGGTGATATCAGCCTGAAAGAAGGTAGTGATCCACATCTGGAACTTAAAAAGGTTAAAAATGATATGACACCCAAATCAAGGCAAGGATCAACATAATGCACCCACAGGACAAGGACAATCAGAAGCCCAGCTTCAGAGTGGGGGTGAATAGGAGATGCCTGATAAGAATGTTGGTTAGGATCAAGGTGTTCCATCACCATATGATGAAGGAGGTGATCAAGGTAATAATCTAGCATCAAAAGAGAAATCAACTAAGAAAGAAGTAAACTTGGAAGAGGCTGATGCACCTAAGGATAAAGGACTGATTTTGTCACAAGGTGAAAGCCAACAAAAAGAAATAGAAAATGTGACCAAGGGTGATTAGGATGATCCCCAAGGTCAAAATACATAGTCTTATCAAGAGACCAATATACCACTAGATGATCAAAAGGAGAAAGCTCAAGAAGCTCCTAAGGAAAATCTACAATAGGAGGTATAGGATCAAGGTATGCCTACCTTACAAAATCCTCCACCTTAGGAAGAAATCCCTCAGTAGGAGGTACCTCAAAAATATCCCCCTCATGAGAAAGTACATGAGGAAGAAATCAGAAAAGAACATTCACCAAAGGGGGCAAGGCCTGATACAGAATCCCAAGATACTCAAAGTAAGGAGGATGATCATCAAAAGCCCAAGGGTGATGTTCCTTATTGGTTGCAACAAGAGGTGAATGTGCAACAAGTTGATGAAGTACATGATTTTGATGTTTCTACATTGTTTGCTGGAAGTATGATTAAACCAAGAAGAAAGGCAAGGTTGACATAAGCAATTAGAAGAGACCCTACTACAGGTAGGAGAACAACCTAGGTTTCCTTTCCAACGGTTGAGAAAGAGAAAGGCAAAATAGGCCTTGAAGATTTTCAGATCATTGATATTGATCTGGGCTTCGCAAATGAAGACCAGGAGGGTCAAGAAGGAAAGGATATTATTGATTCTTTAACCCAAAGGGTGAAAAAGGAAAAGGAGAAGAATAAGAAACATAAAGAGCACATTGCTCAATTGCATTCTTTTATAAAAGGGTTAATTAACCCTGATCATGCACTGACTGATCCATCTACCCCACTAACCATTATATCCCAAGAAGAGGTTACTAGATTAGATTTGATGAAGCATAAAACATAATTGATGGACAAATTGTTCATGTCTTCTATTTTTAAGGTTGAGGAAGTGGTGAGGACCTCCTTGGATAGGTGGAATACTCTAAGCATGTTGAAACAAAGGGTGGATAAGATCCAGAATGAAGTAGGCAAGAGGTCCTTCAAACTAGAGAAGCATCTAGATGCTTTGAATTAAATGAAGAGAATTGATATACATATACTTATAACAAACAATATACTAGATAATAACAACTCCCA